>CM062805.1:204685308-205885308 GCA_031772625.1 Pinus tabuliformis | reverse complement strand
TGTTTCTTCTTGGAGTCTTCCTTGAAGGTGACTTTTTTAGAATTTCGTTCCTCTATCGCAAATCTCTTTTCCAGGGCTATTACGCGTTTCTCTACTGCTATCACCTCTGTCATGTTTTCAACTAAAGTTGTTTTATTTGCTCTATCCACGAAGATTGCTATGTTTGATGGTAAAGTAGTAATATACCATTCACATCGTACTTCTTCACTGGGTTGGGAAGCAGTAGGAATTTTGTTGAGAATTTTATTGAACCGTAAATCGAAATCTTTGATAGGTTCTTTAGCTTGGGCCTTGAGATTGGATAGGTCATTGATTAATGTTGCTGTTGATCTGTCATCACCAAACTTGATAAGGAATTGATTGTGAAAGATATCCCAACTTGTGATAGACCCAGAAGGTAATGAAAAATACCATGACCCGGCTGTTCCTTGCAGTGTGTATGGGAAAAGCCGAACAACAGCATCTTCATTAGTAACTCCGTTGAGATTGATAGAAAGCATGAAATTTTTTATGTGTTCTTCTGCTAGCATGCCTGCTTCTAGATTGAATTTAGGCAGCCATTTCTCAGGATGGGCCGGTATTGGGCTCAAGGGTGCAGGCATCAAGACTGCCCCAGGGTTGTTCCATGGAGATTGGGCCATCGTTGAGCTGCTAGTAGAGAAAAGTGCAGGAGATGATCTCTGCGGTTGGGAAGATGAGGATACTATGATCGTGGATGATTGAAGAGGGATTGTGGTAGACGGATGAATGATGGTTTGGAATGGAGGTGTGGGTGGTTGACTTCGCAGTGAGGTAGTTGAAATGGGTGATGTAGACGAAAGAATCTCACTGTCAGACTCTTGTGGTGATTTCCTCGCTCTTTTCCTGGTGGGAAGAGGCAACTCAGTCGGCTGGATGCCAAATTTTTCACTTTTCAATCTGGTTAGGGGATGAGCAGGATTGTACTGCGAAGTCACACTGCTTTGACATTTATCAGACCTCTGAGGAGAAATGGAAAATCCCTGAAGTTTGTGAATTTGAGATTCGACTTCAGGAGGTTTAACGGCAAATTGGTCTGAAATATCAAGGTGTGCAGCAGCGATTGATACTCGAGCGACTTCCGATTCTGGATTTAAATATACTGGAGAAGTTGGGGAGATGATAAGGGCGATTTACTCTCAGAATGGTATTTAGATTTTGATTTAAGTGCCATTCATAGTTCGGGCTCTCCTTCTAGCGCCAAATATGTTGAAGCCCCGAAAATCGGGTCGACAACAAGGGGGGTACCCACCCGGTCCAGACCTTGGTTGGCAGCTCCTTATCCGTTTGGTATAGCAGGTCCGACTGGGGATAATGGGACCAGTTTCCCAATCTAAGGGTGTGTGTGTGCAGAGTTGGATTATGCTGATCTAAGAGTTCTGATCTAAGCTACTTTAATCTAATTCTATGCTATTGTAATCTAATAAAAACAACACATCTAATCCATGCTAACCCAGGGTGTATTTCTTTTATTATGCGATCTAAAGAGATTTCAAACAATAACTGGTAATAAAGATCATTCAGCTATCATAAGAATGGAAATCAATTAAGGTGAACCCCTTTGCATAAAAAGTTAGGCAAAACAGTTGTGAACAGCATATTGCATAATAAGTTATTCGTATATCAAACATAAATAAATGACTCCACTGTACAAAAGTGCCAAATGGTAACTCACACATTCATGCAATAACATATAAACAACTAAAAACTGTATATCACTTCAAGAATATAAGCAGAAATGGCCAAGAGATAAAAGTACCATTTATGACTGGTCCTACTCATAAGCTTCAAGTAATAATGATTTATCTCTCCTTGTTCTGATATCTACTAAGAGTACAGAAGTGCAACATCAGTGGCAGACATCAAATGCAAAAATTAATAAACCTTGATCCATTCATTCATCAAAACCTCCTCTGAGAGTGCAGAAGTGCATGTTTTGAGGACAAGTTTTTTGACAAATTTCCAGACCCTTGTCCAAATGCATGAGAAGGGTTTAAATACTGCTAACTAAATAACTTAATTACATAAATTTCGGATACAGTTCAAAATGACCACCCTTTATCTGAGTAAACTTATTTCTAAAAATTGAATTTAATTTCTAACTATTTCTGCATTTGCTCCTTAGTGTTGTGAGTATGCAACATTTGCCTGGGAAGAGTCGGCTGGTCATCTTCTGCTTTTGTTTGAGCTACGAAAATAGAAATGACAAGTGTTGGCACCTCTTTTTAGTAAACTGGAAGATATTTTTGAGAATTATCTCCTGGTTGAGCGAATTTACTGCGTGTATGCTTGGTAACAACCCAGATTCCTCCTAGCTGCCTCTGCTTTTGCTATCTAGGCTTCCGGACTCGTGGATGACTAAGCAAGTTAGGGACTTTGCTTTCTGAACAATTTTCTTAGCGATGCGCGATTAGCGCTAGGCGTTAATCGCGCATCAAAAACTGCCTCCGTTCTTTGATCCAGGCCTTTCTGGTGCGTTTTCCGCCTTTAGCGCTTTTTCCTTTACTGGGCATGAGCTTCAAAATTTTGTAAACATGCTGCTTTTGTGAGTTTCTTGACCTTGAGCGTCGAATCGCCTATTGATATCAGTATCTGTTCAGTAACACTCTGAAATCTGCGTTTTTGTTGTATGCGGCATCTGTGTACGAGAGCATCTCTTCCCTGTTCTCCGAGCATTGGCACTTTCCCCTTTTTCCTTAGATGTTTCCTGCAGTTCACGCAAAGGAAAAAGTAATGATAATAAATTTCGACATGAAAGCTTCAAGTTCTATGAATGTGTAAAATCATGACACCCACAGTGAACTGACTCTTTGAAAAACACAAAACCGTCCTTCATGGATACCCTTACGTACATTCATTAATTTTCTTTAAGCCGTGCGCTCAATTTTTTGGTTTAGGGACAACTTTTCTTGGGTGTTGGGTCGAGGAAAATTTGCGATGGGTGATTTCTGTGACTCGCAGATCGCAGATCGCATAGATCACAGATCGCATATCGCAGTTATCGCATAGATCGTAGTATTGCGGCATCGCAGATCGCAGATATCGCAGCAATTCGTCAAGTTATTCGTGTGCTGCTTATGCGATGTTGCGATATGCGATATCGCATATCGGCCATCGGAGATTTTCTTAAGATTAGTCATTTATGGGCGCTTTTCAATGTATGCGATGTGACAAATTTCGTGCCGCTTTTTTGCAGTTGTTTTAATGTGCTCATAAAGGAATGCTTGACTCTTCTTCGTGCGATGCATTTTTTAGGAGTATAATACAAAAATTTTATAAAATCTTTTTGGATTTTTTATTACTAAGGGTCCCCACTTCTTTAGCGTTATTGCTAATACTAAAAAGAAGTAGGGGGGTTGTTGGTGGCCACAACAGGTTCTACGGGCAGAATCGTAAATGGGCTTTAGTCAAGTGGGACACTACTTTCCTCCCAAAAAACTTTGGGGGAATCAGTCTTCGGGACCCTCAACATAGCAAATTTGCAGTCATGGGCGCTCGAATCTGGTGGAAGTGGCTTTCATCCCCAAACACACCTTGGGCAATCCTCTGGAGAGCAAAGTACGCCGATAATAGATCGAATGATGACCTAATCAGGCTAACAAGCATGGAGAAGGGCTCTCTAATCTGGGACTCGGCTAGATTGCACAGAAACCTAATTCACAAGCACAGTTTTTGGGAGATAAGAAATGGCAATCATGCGCGCTTCTGGATAGACTCCTGGCAGCAACGACCCAATCTCCACAGCTTAATCTCCCCACCTCCAATAGAGGATGAGGAAGCACACAGATGGGAAACGGTCAGCCAGTACTGGCTTCCCACCCTAGATCAGGGGTACAGACAATGGCGCAAAGCAGAAGATATTATAAGGAATGGCACAGAAATAATGCACAGGGAGCTGAACACAGAATTAACCAATAGGCGGATCAGATATTCTGAAGAAAAGGACATTCTTCACTGGGGATACAAACCTCGTGGCACTTTTACCACCCAAGAGGCATACAATCTAATAATCAACTCTCCAGCTAATAAGGACCCTCTTTGGGATAAAGTGTGGCATCCCAAAATTTGGCCTAAAATCTCAACCTTTCTCTGGCTACTTTGCCACAAAAGAATTCTCACCTGGGACAACCTTAGAAAAAGAAACTTCTATGGCCCATCAAGATGTCCCAATTGTGAGCAGCAGGAGGAAACTATACTGCACCTCTTGCATTCTTGCACTCTAGCTAGCAAACTGTGGGAGAAAACTATTTTCAGATGTCAAAAAGATGGGAGAGATAGAGAAGACATCACCAACACCATTCGACATTGGCCCAAAAACCCATACAAAAGTCCCCTGCTCAATGCTCTTTGGAAAATTCTTCCAGGACACATCATGTGGACAATCTGGAAGGAAAGGAATCGGCATATATTCAGGAATCAAACCACTCCCACAGAAATAATTTGGAACACTCTGTGCATCAACCTGCAGGAAACCCTGGCACTACAGTCTTGGAGCAAGGAGGACTTTCCCACTGAACCACAAGAATGAAATATCTGGATGAATTGGAATCTCAAGCCCATCCAAACTCAAGACCTACCTACCAAGTCCATCTCCGCCCAACAACCTCCCAGCAAGTGGTACCCTCCACCCTTTGGGCTTACACAACTCAACTTTGATGGTGCTTCCAAAGGCAATCCAGGTCAGGCAGGGTTCGGAGGAATCTTCAGGGATCATTCAGGCAATCCTCTATTATTATATCTGGGCAATATAGGATGGGACACCAACAACTCAGCGGAATTGGAGGGATTATGGCAAGGACTAATCCTCACACAACAACACAGATTTTTCCCCCTAATCATTGAGGGAGATTCCCAAATACTCATCAACATGGCTCAACAAATCATTCAGGGAACCCCTGCTGACAAACTTTCCTGCAGCTGGCGTCTTGCAGCTCGTCTGCAAAACATTGAGCAAATGCTAGTAAGAAATAAAGCCATCACATTCAAACACATTAAGAGGAATGGCAACAAAGTGGCCGACCACTTAGCCAACCTTGGTGTAATGGACGATAGACCCATCCACAAAGGTCTGGTAGAAATCATAAAAGATGCCTCACACCAACAGGAATTCACCAAGCTGGTGCAAATGGATGCAACATCCCCAGATGCGGGTGGTAGATAATCATTTATGGTGTATGAGCAGGCGGGCAAACAGGCGGCCCATCCGTATAGCCACTTGTGCCTCCGCTTGTGTGTTCTCAAGGCAAATTATGGCTCTCAGGCTGGCAACATTAACTACCTGGGAATTTCGAGACATTCCCTGCAACTCCCAAAATATGGAACAGGAGACTCCTCTTCGCTTCATTCAGCCCCTCAATTGTTCCTGTCCTCCTTCCGTCTCTGAACCGAGCCTCCACACAGCCACTGGAAGATGCTGCAGATTATTATGCTGCGTAGACCTTGGCAATGGTATCCATCACTCCCAGTCCCTTCTTTGCCATCTGCGGTCTGAGATCCTAACTCCTTCCTCTGCTTCGCCTGTAAATTCAGCGGATCCCCGACTTTTTCCTCCCGTGGAGCCTGGTTTGATTTCTTCTCAGTCCTCCTACCGCTCACAGCAGCCTCTCTCCATCAGACCCATGAGATATCATCACAGAATGAGTAGCAGGCGTGGAGGCAATCGTGGTGGTGCTCCATGCTCCGGATATCATCCCCCCTCTGCCTCTTCTTCCCCTTCAGTTTCCTAGTCCCCTACCCTCTCCAATCCCCGCTCCCAAGGCAGGTATCCGAACACGAGAAGCGGACGTGGAAGAATGAGCTCTAGTGGGGCTCGTCACTCTGGAAGCATCCCTCTACACGTAGTGACCAATGCCACCTCCCAGCAAGCACACTTCCAGTTTCAAAGCTCCCTGAACAAGCCGCGCATTATGATCACCATCACCGTGGACTTCAGGGAAATCCCTGCCTCCAATTCAGAACCTTCGCTCAGTAGGGATTTCAACCAAGACCCTCCTTTCAATTTCGATCCAGGGGAGCCAAGCTCCAGATATCAGCCAACAGACAAGGATATCCCCTCAAGCAGCAATCCATGAATGCTGGAAAGCGAAACCCACCGTAAGGATAAGGGCATCCAATTTGAGGACAGTGCAGGTGGCAGTCATGCAGAGTACAAGGGTTCTGACGTCTACGGGTGGTGTCCGATAGTGGAGGAGGAACCTACAGAGGAAACTAAGCAGCAGCTTGCCAGGTCACGTGGCGAGCCTTAATCTGGTTCTGTTCAGCTTTGGCACTTGTCTTTTTGTTTCATGCATCCTGTCCAGTCTTTTACTATCTTATTTTCCTTCTCGGGCATCAAAATTTTGGAATTTTGCTCCCACTGGTCGACTTATAATGGACAAGTCTGAGTCAAGTTTTGATTTTCTCAGTCTTTACTCTTATTTTTTGTATTTTGGAACTATAGCCCCTGCGTGGGCAGCTGAAACTTTCTTAATTTTGGGCCTGGACTGGTTTCCCCTTCTGGGGCAGTCTTGATCTCAATGATTGGAAGATTAGAATGGTCATTCCACTAACCCAGTACCGCTGAGGCCAGTGCCTCCTTGTACATTATGCCTTTATCAATAGATTAGTTTTACTTAGAAAAAAAAAAAACACTAAAACAGGGAATAAATCAACCTTTAGGAATAATATGTGATGGAACATATTACAAACCTTACAATTTGTGTCATACAAGTGTTTGAAAAACCATTCAAAGACTTTGTTCACCAACAATAATGTAGCAAAGAGAAGATTTTCCCTTGAGCCTTCATAAAGTGTTGTCTCTTCATTTTATAGCAAAGGTACATAAAAAATAACATTATTGTCTTCATCTTCATCATTGACCAGTTGATTGAACAAGTTTTAGATTAATTAATTTTTCTCATCATCTTGAACTATTTTATTATTTTCATCTTCTTCCATAGGATCATTAACTTGATTTTCAATATTTTCTCTGAGTTATTCAACTTGTACCACATCATTTCTACTATCTGGTGCAAGTAGTAGTAGAAATATTGTTGTAAAAGCTGAGGAACATGGAGAAAATATTGAAAATCAAGTTAATGATCATATGGAAGAAGATGAAAATAATAAAATAGTACAAGATGATGGGAAACATCAATTGATCTAAGACTTGTTGGCTCAACCGGTCAATGATCAGATGAGAACAATGTACCTTTGCTAGAAAGGGAAGAGGCACCATTTTATGAAGGCTCAAGAGGGAATCTTCTCTCTACTATATTATTGTTGGTGTTGGGGTATAGGTATGAACGAATGATTCACCCTATTCCGACATTAATTTATCAATCCAGGAGTGTATCATTTCAAGGAAATGCGTAAGGTATATGCAGGGGCAAAATCACAATCCGTTCCGAGCAAGGGTTCGCAGTTAAGATTCAAAACACTACTAACAATTACAAGAAGTAAAGAACTGTAACAACAAGCATAAACTAATAAATAACACACACAAAAAGACACGGCACCTGATCAGAAGAGCTGGCCCAGCTCTTTGATCAGGGCTTCGTTAGTCACAGCGAAGATTAGAACAGAAAAATAGGTGATATTTTATTAATCTGTAATAGGTTATTACAATATCAATGGGGGAATCCCGATTTACAGGAACAATCTGTCTTTTATACACAGCATGGGAGAACAACATATCTCCCTGAAACATGGTAACCACATATTTAGAAATATACATCAGTTGGAATGGCACCAACACCAAATAACCGAGATCAACAAAAGGCCCAAGAATAGTTTCAGGGAATCATGACTCCAATTGCACGACCTCCTTATAGCTGGTCATTACTAGATTTGTTGTGAGATGCTGAAGCAAGGGTTCCTGTTCTCCAAGCTGCGGTCAAACATACGATTTAGTGCTGCGAATAGATAAGACTCCGTGACTTTACTTCATTAATTAAAATATTCCAATCAGACAAGTCAGGGGTATTTACCTTGTAAGTTTAGCATAACAACATGGGTAAATAAGTACAAAAAGGTCAAAAAGGATGATAGAAATGGATAGAAAGATAGCCCGATTTGGTGCCCAACATCTCCCCCCAACTAGCCTTCTGCATGTCCTCATGCAGTCCGCCGCCTCCACAGGTCTGGATTTTGCAAACTATAAGTTTCATGAAGCTGGGTGAGATCATATTCTACGGCCATCTCTATTCCTAGAACTTTAAACCCATCCGAAAGGAGAACTTCCTTCCACCAATCTGCTGGAACATTATACGCTGGAGTGTAATTTTCTGTAGGCAACCAAATAATAGGAAACTGAAACCGGATCCCCATCCACCGGACCCCACATGTTTGGACACATGCCACATATCTAGGTACTCTAGGGAGCACTCGTGAAAAATTTGGTGCCCCAAAAGGTTCCCTATTCCGGACAGCTGTAGGTGACATCATCCACCTTTTCTAACAGCAATCAAGGGCCTCATCTTGAAATGTGGTTAATTGCTTGACACAAAGATCAAGGCACCATCTTTGTGTCCTCAACATTCTATCTCTGTTCCCCTCAATTCCCAAAAAGGTGTTGTGTTTAGTGAACATTGTGATTGACCTCTCATGTTCTCCTCTTACTATAAATGGCTTTGTAACTTGATTGGATTCAAAAGTGTTAAAAGCCTTCTGCCAATTGATCTAATTGAAAGTGTAAGAGGTGAGGGCCCTTAAATGAATGTCCCCTACATACGGAACCGGGTTGAATTCTCTATCCAAACGCAGTAGATACCCGTGCAGGTAAAACTCACACATCAAATGTTGAGTTGGCACATCATGACTCCTCATTATTCGGAGGAATTGTACACCATCTTCTATCTCATAACTAATCTCGTTTTTGATGCTTTCCATGTAGAATAAAAGAAAACATTCATGCAAGAATAAAGAATAACAAGAAGCAGGGGGATGACATGCCATCACCTCTTGCACCAAATTGAACATCTGCTCCTTATCAGCCTTCAATTCTGCCACTTGCTTTTCCAGCTGCTCCATCCTGAGCTGCTGCTTTGCATGCCTTAATCTCATGATATCTATGTGCTCCACATATCCAAAGATGGTTGTGGAGGCTCTTTCCTGAGTTCTCTTGATCTCATTTTTATATTGGGCCACAGTAGATTTCCAAGTCTGTACCTCGGCCGTTAAGGCATACTCACAGTCTTCAAACAATCGTTCGACTGGGTCTATTTGAGTGGCAGCAGAGGTTGTGACTATCTGGTCCACCTGAGTTTCTACTTCGACCCTTATGACCTTGGACTTTTTAGCTTGCCGCTTGTATTTCTTTATCTGTTTCTGCATTTTGTGCACGTGCTTCCTTAATTTCCTGATCTCCATCTTAAGCTGCATCATCTTCTTAAACTATAGCTGATATTTTTGTTTGATTGGGAGTCTTCGTTGTTCACACAGCTCTACCCATTCCTGCTTAACCAGTACTTCCTCCGTTTCGGTAGCTGGAGGTAAATCCCTCGGGACAGCTTCTGTTGTGCCGATTGTTGGGTTTTCCTCCACTGCCTGCTTTTCTTTGATTATCTCGTGCTTCACGACCTTCTCGCCTGGCTGTTCCATTGGCTCATTCATCGGGACTGCTTTGCTTGGTCCCTCCTCTTCGCCAATGGCTATTTCTTCTTCATGTGCGCTCACCACAACTGGTGATGCCCTAGCGAGATGCTCTCCTACTAATGTGCCTGTTGGAATCCCTTTCGGTTCTCCAGCCTCAAGGACCTCTGTCTCTTCTCTCCTCTTAGGCTCCGAAGTGCCTGTCCCCTAAGTAGCATCCAACCCACATGGTTGTGGCCTCTGTGATAAATTCAAAGCCATATGAATGGTGAAATATTCTTCTTCTTTCTGCCAAGGGGAACGAGTTACCCTTGCTCCTCTTGGAATAGAGGAGAAGAAGGAGAACTGGAATGAATCTTCAACGTTTAGTCCCGAAGTCGACGTTGGTTCTTGTGGGTCAGCGTCGACCTCACACCCTAGTTCTCCTAGCGCTTCCTCCACGGGTCCCATGGTTTCCTCAGATCCGGGCCCTTCTTGTCCCTGTTCCATGGGTTCTATGGTCAGAGTGGTCACAACCTTTTCTTCAATTGGATTATCCTCCTCCATCAGCTCCATGGTGGCAGGAGATCCCTATGGGGTACCCTCAGTTGCAATATCAACCAATTCACCCACTCTTTCCTGTTGTGGGTCTACCTTTGTGGTCATCATACTATCAACTCCCTCTGCTAGTCCCACAAGCGAGGCTAGTTCTTGTGGGACAGCCTTGGCTGTGGTACTAGTGGGCCTTTCTTTGTCAACCCCTGTATTTTCCATTGAATCCATAGTTTTAGCTTTCTCTTGGGGAGCCGCCTCTTCTTCAAGTTCTTCAGTTTCCATCTCCATCTCCTTCGACTCCTCCTGGTCAACATAATCATTGTCTCCTACATCTTCCTCCATAGCTTCAGGTTCAATTGCCCTGGCAGCCATAGTTGCTACTGTTTCTTCCTCTGTGGAATCCCGAAACAGTTCCCACGGGATCGGGATTCGTCTGATGGCATTCATTACTAACAGCTGAACCAACCCATGGTGAGTGATGACCGCCAATACCTGTCGCGACCCCTGAGCCGAATGTGCCATTAAATGAAGGCTTCTCAGTAGGAAATAAGGCACATTCATTGAAAAAGCTTCTGCCTGTGGAAATCGCAGGTGAGCTAGTATGCGGAGATGGTATTTGAATATGGTGGAGTATCTTCCTTCGCAAGTCATATATTTTATGATGAACTCTGCTACTCCTCCCCATGGATGTGGTAGCAAGTTTCTGTCATATCCCTGACCCTTCTGCACGATACTTTCTCCTGCTTGTAGAAAGGCCTCGGGGAATTCTGGAAGGGTAGTCCTTCTCGAAAACCATTGTTGTCCATTTTGAGGGAGCCCAATGGCTTTCGCGATGGTTTCCTCTATCACAGGGATTTCAATTCTGCGGACCCAAGAGCCTCCTTCCCAAGTTTAATGAAAATTCCACCATAATTTCTTCATTCGACCCTCTCAACCTGTCAAAATAAACATCCCAGACTGCGTTCTCAAAACCTTCCACACCTCTTGATTACTCATAACTCTCATTGTATCCTCAGGTTCATGTTGAACAAATCAACCACCCATTGCTGTAGAGGCAGAATCAGTATGATGACTGCAGTTGGCTGGCAGGGGAGAGTGACAAGGCTCCAAACCGTTGGCAACTGAAATAATGTCATGGCCGCTTTTGGGGACAATGGATGAAACAGTACTGGTACGTTCGAAAATGATGATAGATTATGGTGGTACTGGTAGATATTTCAAGAATTTAATGTAGCGTATTGGGAGGATGACTGATATGACTCTGCGTGTACGAATACACATTCCAATGTATTAAAGGTATGATTACGGAGTACCGAAATCATTAGATTCTATTAGGTGAGGATCGTGTGTCATGAATGCTTTTTCGAGGTACACTGTCATTTGTTTTGACGGTTCCCAGCCCCCCAACTTAATGACAGCCATCCACAACACGTTTTAATATCCTTTTCGGAATATTTAATTAAATCCATAAAATCGATGGAGATGTACCTGTGGACCTACCTTATGGTGGAGTAGCAGCAAATATGTCTGATGGAGTAACAACAATAGTGAGTAATAGCACAGGGAGTAACAACAACAATGAGTAATAACAATAGGGAGTAACAACACTGAGTATTACATTTCTCCTAGCCATATTTCTTTGTTATTCCTGCAAAATACAAACAAGTAAGTAATAGCCACACAGATATATATATATATATATATATATATTTTTTTTTTTTATTTTTTTTCACTTTTTTTTTTAGAGTAGAGTGAGAGTGTCCTCTATTCCAATAACCATTAGATCAAATAAATCAGAAAGGTGTTTGACAAAGGCATCTTTAGAGGCTGGACGGTGGTATAGTTTTAGATGGTGCCCATTTACTAAGAATGAGGTATGATTCTCATCTATCGTAATTAGTCTGACCATTCCATTGTCAAAAACTGTGTCCACTTGGTATGGTCCCATCCAACGAGTGCAAAGCTTGCCTTTGAAATCCTTAAATTAGGAGTCATACAGTAATGCCCAATCCCCCACATGAAACACCTTAGTTTTGATAAATTTATCATGCCATTTCATTCTCTGTTGTTGAACAACAGTAGTCTTCTGGACAGCTACTGATCAAATCTTGTCTAACTCATTTAGTTATTCCAGTCGGTGTTTTTGTGCTTTTGATAGATCTAGGCCTACTTCTAGAGCTGTTTTGAGTGTACTGATCTCAAATTCCATCGGAAACAAGGGGGATTTCCCATAGACTAATTCGAATGGAGAAAACCCAGTTGTGTTCCGCCATGTTGTTCTGTATGTCTGTAAAGCTTCTGGAAGTTTCTGTGCCCAGTCTCGACGATGACTTGCTACTATCTTTGTCAAGATATTTTCCAATACCTTATTTGTGCTTTCTACTTGCCCATTCACCTGTGAGTGATAGGGAGTTATCACTCTATGTTTGACCCCATATTTTTGCATCAACTTTCCTATCATATGAGATGTGAATTGTGATCCTCCATCTAATACAATCTCTCTTGTAGTACCGTAACAGGCAAAGATTTCTTCAAAAAGAAAGTCTTCCACTACTTGCTCTGTTGCTCTCATGACCGCTCTGGCTTCCACCCATTTAGTTACATAATCGGTGCAGATCAGGATATAAGCTTTCTGATGAGAAGGTGGGTTGAAGGGTCCAACAAAATCGATGGCCCATTTATCAAATGGTTCAAGGACTATCTGGGGTTGAAGAGACATTTCATCTGCTTTCCCAAGTTGTCCCATCCACTGACAGCTATCACACCTTCGAACATAATCCTGAGCGTCACGAAAGATGGAGGGCCAACAATATCCCATTTGTGGCACTTTGTGACCTGTTAATTTATCTGAAAAATGTCCTCCACAGGGTCCATCATGTGCAACCTTTAATATCTCATAAATATCATCTTCTGCCACACAACGCCAAATCTGGTGGTCAACCCCTGTATGGAAGAGATATCTTGCCATCCATGAATATCGGGTACTGTAGTGAATGATCTTCCTTTGCTCCTTATATGACAGATGACAAGGCACCTTTCCTGTAGCAAGATAATTAGCAATATCTGCATACCACGGAGTGTTAGCAGAAACTGCAAAAAGATGCTCATCTGGAAAATTATCTTCAATTGGTGTATTCTTACCATCATGTTCTATCCTAGATAATAAATCTGCAACCACATTGTCCTTCCTTGGTTTATCTACTATAGTAATATCAAATTCCTGTAGTAGCAACAACCATCTTGTAATGCGACCAGGGGTAACAAGTTTGTTCATTAAATACCTGATAGCTGCATGATCAGTATGCACAAAAGTAGGATACCTGGTAATGTAGTGTCGGAATTTATTGATGGCGTAAATGACAGCAAGGAATTCTTTCTCAGTCACTATGTAGTTTAATTCAGTAGGAGCCAAATTCTTACTAACATAGTAGACTGTGTAGGGTACTTTATCCTCTTGTTGTCCCAATACTGCACCAATTGCTGTTTGAGAAGCATCTGTATGAATGTGGAAAGGTAATGCCCAGTCTGGACCTCTAAGGATTGGAGCACTGCAGACCAATTCTTTAATTTTTGTAAAGGCTACATCACAGTCACCTGACCACACAAATTCTAAATATTTTGTTAGTAATTGAAACAGTGGGTGTGCTACTTTCACAAAATTTTCTATGAAACACCTGTAATAACTAGCAAAACCAATAAAACTACATACCTGTGTGGGCGTTTTGGGTGTTGGGAAGTGTAGAATTACCTTTGTTTTCGCTGGGTCGATCCCGATTCCTTCAGCTGAGAGCAAATGTCCTAGAACGATTCCCTCTTCCATCATCATATGGCATTTTATTGTACTCAGAGAGACATGTGCTTGTATACACCTTTCAGCTTCTTGTTCAGCCATTTGTTCAGAAGCACAAAATGAAGCCCATTTCCATAGCCTTAGTTGGTAACTCAACCCACTTGAAAGTGAAATGGCTTGTCATTGTATGTTTAGTGGATCGTAATGCTTCTACTGAAGGACAAGGATCAAAGCCCATATAAAGTACCTGCCTTCCAAGCCAAGCCAGCAGAACGACAAAGCTCACATGCCTCTCTTAGCCTTCCCGCTCCGATGTTATAAGAACCCAAACATCTTCCAATAAGGCTTGTTATTGTTTCTGGTCTTCTGGATGAAGTCTAGTTTGTTCACATGTCAGAGCATCAAAGTCCAAGTGACAAACAAGCGTGGAATTGCTAACCCTTTGATTTCCTCAATAGTCTTTCTGTTTGACGCCAAAACCTTGCTTGTGGAGGTAATAACCAGATACCATCCTTTTTCCTGCTTGTCTGAATCAATAGGTTTCGATGCAAGACCTGAAAGCAATTGGAGAATCCGAAGACACAATTGAGCAGTGACATCCGTAATAACAAAAGAAAATGAAATTTTTCTAAATTTTTCAGCCCTTATAAAAATGAGTCCCCATATGGAGTAAAGTCATCCATATAAATTTCAACACTGTCATCTATCAAGTCAGAGAAGATCCCTAGAATTTCCCTCTGGAACATTGCAGGAGCATGACACAAGCCAAAAGGGAGGACCCGGTATGCAAATGTTCCCTAGGGGCATGTGAAAGTGGTTTTTTCCTAATTGTCAGGAGCTATCTGGATCTGGTTATATCCACTAAACCCATTTAGAAAAGAGAAAAACTTCTTACCAGCTAATGTGTCCAAAACCTGATTAATAAATGGCAAAGGAAAATGATCTTTCTATGTTGCCTTATTTAACTCTCGATAATCCACGTTGATTTGCCATTTACCATTTTTCTTGGGGACCATTACTAATGGTGAGACCCATTGGCTATCTGAGATAGGGTAGATAAAACCTATGTCCAGTAACTTCTGAAGCTCTTTTTTCACAACACTTTTCAATGCAGGGTTCATTCTTCTCCGAGGTTGTCTTACAAGACGACAATATTCCTTAATATATATGTGATGGGTACATAAGTTGGCAGGAATCCCCTTCATGTCTGAATAATCCCAGGCGAAGGATTCTTTATGCTTCTGAAGGACGTCTACAAGTTGCTTCTTCTGGAATTTTGACAAGTTTGGATTAATATTCAGGGTTTTTCTCGGTTCTAATTCCACTTGAACACTTTCATGAGGTGCATCAACAGGTGGTTCCTCTAATCCTTCTGTTGTTTTGATAATTTCCTAAGTCTCACAGCTTAGGATAGATTCTAGGATTTGCTGGTTTGGCTCCAAAACAGAGAAAGGATCATTCATGAAGGAAATGATTACATCATCTTCTGATTTCATTTTTAACTGAAGGGCTTGTCCAATAGTGAGGACTGGTCTCACTTCCTCATTTTCCGTTTCAGGCTCTTCCCTAGATAAAGTTTTCTTGCCACTCGCTAGTTTTATGGATGGATTTAATTCTGCAGATGGATATAACACTAAATTCTTAGTGTATTTCCCATTAGAAATAACCATGTTCCCTAAACGGCACCCAATGTAAGCATCTGCAGTAGCCAGCCATGGTCTACCCAAAATCAAGGGATGGACGCCCACTGAAGATTTCATATGTAATACCAGGAAATCTATGGGATAGTGCCATGAATCCACTGAAATTGTTACATCTTCCAACTTCCCTACAGGTTTGACTATAGATCGGTCTGCCAATTCCAATACTATAGGTGTATGTTTCAAATTGTGAAGACCTAACACATGCATGGTTTCAGTGGTGATGATGTTGATGGCAGCACCCAGGTCTACCAGCACATTTGGAATCTCTACCCCATTAATATGTACTATCAAAATTGGGTTCCCTGGATCTCCATATTTTACCGGCATTGATTTTCCCATCATGAAGTCTGATAATTGTCCCATAACATGAATAGTGAGGGGGTATTTAGATTTCTTTGCAGGTTTCTTTGAACAATATTCCCTAAGAGTCTTTGCATATATTGGCACATTCTTCATAGCTTGTAACAAGGGAATTTTAATAAATGAGTTATGAAATTCTCCTAATAAATCAAATTCAGCTTGAGGGCTTGGTTTACTCATAATTAGTCTCTCTGGGTAAGGTGGTTTAGATTGATGTTGTTTTACAGGAGGTGCCTGGTTTCTATCAATTTGTTTTTGCTCTTTACTAATTGGTTCTGCCTCCTTACCTTCACTATCGAGTTGTTCAATGATAACTAGAGGAGGTTGGACATTAACTATCCGCCCTAATCGCAGATTCATTTCATACAACTCTGCAGTGGAGATACTATATAAAGGCAAGTTAAGAACATCATCTTGAGGAGCTCCCTTATTGTTAGGGTTAGGGTTAGGTTGCATTGGAAGTTGAGGATGAGTAGGTTGACTACCAGGAGGCACATTAAAGGGAAGTTGGAGTTGTTGTTGTGGCATCCGCTGGGGAAATTTCCCAAGAGAGGATCCTCGCCAAGTTGGAGCCCATGGAGAGCTTGTACTGGCTTGAGGATTCCCCTGCTGCTAAGGTGGAAACTGGTATTACGGCCACATGGGGGGATAAGGCATGGTTTGAGGGTTCATGCTAAAATTATTGAAATACTGAGATGGATATGGGTACATAGCTTGATTTCCCATCGGTGGTCGAGGTTGCCATGGCTTCCTAGACCCCATGAGGTACAGTTGCTCTGTGTCCTCCCCCGTCCCTTGAAATACTACTTTCAGGCTTGGCAAGGAGGGGCATGAGCTTGTTGCATGGTTGAGCTCACAGATTGCACATTCCTCTATGGGGTTTAGTGGACATTCCCTTTCCAGGTGTTTCTTTCTACACTTCGGGAAAAATATCGCCATGGTCCTGTCTAATTCCAGTTGCTTCTATTTTACTTGCAGAGTATTCATCTGTGCTGACAGAGTGCTGAGGATATCTGTCCTCAAGTTTTCTAGCAGGTTTCCGATTTCTGCCTTTGTAACACCCCTACCAGACCCCTTTGTTGTGCGAATACCTTATCTATTTCTTGCAAGCCCCCTTGAGCACTGATGTTATGAAACCAGCTCAAGAAAAGATAGAAAAGATAGATCAATGCCTTAGAATTCAGCCTCTTCGAGGGGGCAACCTCCTTTACATTACATAAATGAACAATTCTTGGATGATACAAATGACAAAACCTCCTTTCTATATATAGGAGTCTAAGGAGTCACAATATAATCCAGCCGAACTAACAATAATAATATAAAGCCACAAAAATAACAATAGAGAGATTCTATGGGGCACAGAAATAACAACATGGGGGTAATAGGGGCACAACAATATAAATAAGGGGTATAACTACAATAGTAATGGGGTAATCACTAGTATTATAGGGACCCAACATGCCCCTCTCCTTCAAAAAAGTGTTGTCCTCAACGCTTGAGTAGTTCTGGATACTTCTGTATAAAATTCTCATCCTCCCATGTGGAATCTTCAGCGGATAAGTTCTTCCACTTGATAAGATACTCTGAAATTGATCGATTTCGTAGCTGTCGAGTTCTTGTTTCTGTGACTGCTTCCGGTTCCAATATAATTTTTCCTTCCTCGTCAAGTTCTGGCAATATTGTTTGAACTGGGAGCTTGTCGCCTATAACCTTCTTTAAACATGAAACATGGAAAACTGGGTGCAATCAAGAAGCTGCAGGAAGCTCCAATTTGTATGCCATAGTACCAATATTTTGCAACACCTTGTACGGACCATAATACTTTGGTGATAATTTATTATCCTTCTTAGCTTGCTTTAGGGACATTTTCTTATATGGTTGTAGCCGTAGGAATACCCAATCACCTACATCAAAACTTCTTTCAATGCGATGTTGATCTGCCTGTTGTTTCATTCTATTTTGTGCCAACACGAGGTTATCCTTTAAGAGTTGGAGGACTTGTTGTTGATGTTTGATGTGATGTTCCACTACCTGAACCTTAGAATTTTCTCTTAAATATGATGTGATGGATGGTGGTTGATACCCATAAAGTGCCATAAATGGGGTCATTTTTGTTGCTGTATGGAAGGAAGTGTTATACCACCATTCAGCCAGAGGCAACCATTTGACCCATTGTGTCTGTTTATCAGATACAAAGCAACGAAGATATCCTTCCAAACATTTGTTTACTATCTCAGTTTGCCCATCAGATTGAGGATGATAAGATGAGCTATGAGCTAACTGAGTACCAAGACAAGAAAATAATTCTGTCCAAAAATTTCCAGTGAAAATGGGATCTCTGTCACTTACAATAATCTTTGGGTTTCCATGTAGCTTTTGAATTGTTTCCATAAATGTAGTAGAAACTGTACTGGCTTTAAATGGATGTGATAATGCACAAAAGTGTGCATACTTGGTAAGTCTGTCAACTACCACCATGATGACACTCTTTCCCTCAGACTTGGGTAAACCTGTGATAAAATCCATTGAAACCTCCTCCCAACGTTGGCTTGGAATGGACAAAGGTTGTAATAGACCCGGTGTCTTAATTGTTTCAACTTTATTTTGTTGGCAAACCAAACATTCCGCCACAAACTTTTGAATATCTGATTTAAGGCCATCCCAAAAAAATTCCTTCTTAACCCTGTGGTAAGTTTTTAAAAATCCTAAGTGCCCTCCTAAGGGAGAAGTGTGCAATTCCATAAGAATCTTTTGTTTTAGCTGGGAATTCTTACAGAGGTATAAGCGATCTTTGTACCATAACGAATCATTTTGCCAGCTAAATGTATCAGACGTACTGGAATCTTGTTGTAGCTTTCGAAAAAGTGCCCACACTTCTTCATCATTCTTCCATTCCTCCCTTGCTTTGTTTATCCAATCTGGTTGGATAATAGAAATGGCGCACAACAATGCTTCCACATCCTCATCCTTTCTTGAGAGTGCATCTGCCACCACATTTTGCTTCCCTTTTTTGTAGATGATTTCAAAGTCATAACCCAACATCTTTGTGACCCACTTTTGTTGCTCTTCAGAGGATAATCTTTGTTCTAAAAAGTATTTAAGGCTATCATGATCCGTTTTTACCTTGAAGTGTCTTCCCATTAGGTAGGGTCGCCATTTCTTAAGTGCATGGAGTATTGCCAACATTTCCTTCTCATAAATAGCTTTGCTTAAAAACTTTCCCTTGATTGGACGACTTTCAAAAGCAATGGGTCTTTCATCTTGCATTAGAACAGCACCAATTCCATTTCCTGAAGCATCACATTCCACAATAAAGGTTTTTGTGAAGTCCGGTGTAGCTAAGACCGGTGCTTGGCACATTGCCTCTTTAAGATGTTCAAAGGCCTTTGTTGCTTTCGGAGTCCATGAAAATGCATCTTTCTTCAATAATGTTGTTAGAGGTGCTGCTATTCTCCCATAATTCTTAACAAACTTGCGATAATACCCTGTCAACCCAAGAAATCCTCGCAGATGCTTTATGGATGTGGGGATTTTCCATTCCTTAATGGCTTTAATTTTGCTAGGGTCTACCTTAACTCCTTCATGAGATACAATATGACCCAAATATTCCACCTCCTGGACTCCAAAGAAACATTTGGATCTTTTTGCATATAATTGTTTCTCCTCCAATAGTTGTAGCACCTTGTCAACATGTTCAACATGATCCTTCCAAGACTTGCTGTAGATTAGTATATCATCAAAAAATACTAACACAAATTTTCTAAGGAATGGTTTGAAAATTGAATTCATCAAACCTTGAAATGTTGAAGGTGCATTGGTAAGGCCAAAAGGCATGACCAAAAATTCATAATGACCCTCATGAGTTCTAAATGCCATTTTCGGAATGTCTTCAATCTTCATTCTGATTTGATGATATCCTAAACGAAGATCCAACTTGGTGAAGTAAATTGATCCATGCAATTCATCCAGTAATTCATCAATGACAGGAATGGGGAACTTATCTTTAATAGTGAGCTTGTTGAGCTCCCTATAATCTCGACACATGCGCCATGATCCATCCTTCTTGTGCACCAATACTACTGGAGCAGAGAAAGAACTTTGACTTGGTTGAATTATACCAGCCTCTAACATTTCTGCAACCATACGTTCAATTTCACTTTTTTGGACATAGGGATATCTATACGGCTTGATGTTTGGAGGAACACTTCCTGGAATCAGATGAATAGCATGATCATGATCACGCATAGGTGGGAGACCCTTGGGAGTCTCAAATACCTTGGAATGATTGTCCAGGACTTTTTGGAGATCTGGAGAAATAGATGATTACAATGTGGAAACATCTAGCGAGCATAATTGTGCAATTACACCTCTTTGCTCCTTTTTTAGAAGCTTTGTCATACCATGAGAGCTGATTATCTTTCCTGGTTTCCATGCAATACCCCTTAATTCAACTTCCTTTCCTTCCGTAGAAAATTTGATGAAAAGTTCTTGAAAATTAAAAGCTATTGTACCCAAGGATTGTAGCCATTGGACTCCTAGTACAACATCAGCACCTCCCATTGGAATGGAAAGCATTGGGCTAGTCAATATATATTCTCCCATGGATAGCTTGATATTATGGCACTTTCCAGAGCAATTTATTGTTCCTCCATTTGCAATCATCACTTGACACTCTGGTGCTGGATATAGGAAGCAATTCAATTCTTTTGCTACCCTACAATGAATAAAATTGTGGGTGCTTCCTGAATCAATCAACACTATTACCTTTTTCTTCTTGATTTGTCCTTCTATCTTGATGGTTTGAGGAGTGGTAATTCCTGCCAATGCATTACAAGATATGGTTGGATTTATTTGTTCTTCATCTAGGCTTTGTTCCTGGAGTATATCTTCTTCTTTTGACCTTTCTTGCTCCTTTTCTTCTTCCTCTTCACAATCTATGTAGAATAATTTCTTCTCAGCACACTTATGACCTTTAGTGTATTTGCTATCACAACTGTAACAAAGCCCTTTTGCTCTTTTTTCTTCCAATTGTTGTGGTGTCAACCTTATAGGTTGTGGAAGACTAGGGGCAACAACACTTCCATCTTTATAGTTGTGAGTGGTATGCTTCCTGGTTGCCATAATTTTGCTTTCCATTTTTCTTGCTAACCTGAATGCCTTCTCTAATGAATCAGGTTCCCAAAGGCAAACATCATGTTTGATATTATCCTTTAAAGACCCTATGAACACATCAATCCTATGCTCCTCTGGAATATCTTTTACCCTTATGTTCAATTTTTGGAACTCCTCAATGTGCTCCATTACTGAACCATTTTGTTTGAGACTTATCAATTGGCTAAAAAAAGTGTTGCTTTTTGTATCTTCATAATGTGCTATCAATTCTTCCGTAAAAATTGCCCAAGTGATAAATTTTTTACGAGAGCAAAGCCATTGATACCATACAAACTGATTTGGTTCCAAATATATAGTTTCCATATGTACCTTTTGTGTGTTTTGCACATTATTGAGATCGAAGAACTGCTCCATCTGTAATATCCATGTGGCAGGATCCTTGCCATCAAAATTCCTCATATCGATTTTTGGAATATGGTGGGTCTTCAATCCAACATTAGAGTCTATGGAATCATGATTAACATTTCTTTTGTTCACATCATGAGTTTCCTTTACAACCTTTTCACCATTAGTAAGTATTTCTTGTAGAAAATTTGTCAAATCTGTCTTCAAATCTGCCATGTCTGTCCTCAAATCTGTCTTCAAATCTGCCATGTCTCTCTTCAAATCTGTCTTCGAATCATCCATCTTAGCTTCCATGCCCTTTATCTTGGATTCCATGCCATTTATCTTAGATTCCACGCCATTTATCTTAGATTTCATGCCATTTATCTTAGATTCCACGCCATTTATCTTAGCTTCTGTTAGCTTTTGTGAGTGTGACATTTGTTGCACTTGTTCTTGTAATTTTGATATATCATGTAGCATTTCTTCCTCTTCTTCATGAGTCATGCTAGAGCTTTCAAGTTCTTTACTAGGTGTTTGCATTTTCTTTCCTCAGGGCATCAATTACCGATAATAATTCTTTACTATGCCCTTTGAATTCCTTCAAACCCAGCTTACACAAAAATTTAAAAAAAAAGTACACACCTTTTTTTACTTTGTAGAAGCCTGATATTGAATCTGATGTATCTCTATAATTCCAGATCCTCCAATTCTGAAATTGTGACCTGCAGTAGCCTTCTATGTCCTCTTTCCAATGCCACAAGTCTGACCCAATTTTGATTCTCCAAGGAAGAGTTATGCGAAATCTCCCACAGTGACTTGATTATAGACTAGTTCAGTAGAGCGAAATTTTACAACGTGCCACGAGTCACTGTTTCGACCTATGGATCTGAAAATTCATACAAGAAACTACAGTCTGTCCTCTTTCTGCACCTTCTTACGAAATTTCAATCCGATCCCCAGAGAGAAAGTTATGATGATTTTCCCCAGGTCACCTGTTTTGAATGTAATTCAGGAGTCTGCAAAAAGACCAACTTCGTCAGATCATATATCCGCAAATATCACACTAAAAGCTCTGAAATTCGGTTCCAAGGTTCAGCACGATTTCTTCCCAAATGGGTTTTTCTTGCGACTTCTGAAACATCACAGAAAAAAAGTTATAGCAAAAATGCCACGATGACTTGTTTGGAGCAGCGAAACCCTAGAATCCAAAGCTCTGATACCAAATGTTATGAAACCAGCTCAAGAAAAGATAGAAAAGATAGATCAACGCCTTAGAATTTAGCCTCTTCGAGAGGGAAACCTCCTTTACATTACATAAATGAACAATTCTTGGATGATACAAATGACAAAACCTCATTTCTATATATAGGAGTCTAAGGAGTCACAATATAATCCAGCCGACCTAACAATAATAATATAAAGCCACAAAAATAACAATAGAGGGATTCTATGGGGCACAGAAATAACAACATGGGGGTAATAGGGGCACAACAATATAAATAAGGGGTATAACTACAATAGTAATGGGGTAATCACTAGTATTATAGGGACCCAACAACTGAATGCATAATTCGCAAATAGCTTCGAAGCTTTCCTTGGAGACGTCTCCCTTTCCTACAATGTTCAATAGTTCCATCGAGTCCTCACAAAAAGACCGGAGGAGGATAATTTTTAAAATTTCCTTATCTAGGTCAGAGTGCCCTGACCTCTGTAAGGCGTACTTGAACCTTTCCACACAATCTTCCAAGCTCTCATCTTCTTTTTGTGTGAACTTGAAAAGTTCCTCCTTAATGTTACGAGATTTACAGTAATCGTAGTATTTTTCCAGAAAAGATGTATGCATATCATCCCATGTGGAAATAGACTTTCCTCCAAGGCCCATGAACCATCACAAAGCCGTTCCTTTTAATGTAGAAAGGAAAATCTTTAACTTCTGGGCATCCGTTGTGTAGTCGTACCCCCGATATTCTATGTCGAACTCAAATAGAAATGTGTCAAGGTCTTATGAATCAAGCCCATGAAAGTTTGGTAAGGCTGCCAATGGAATAGGCTTTGTGGGCACACCGGCTCCCATATCTCCGATCGTAAAATCAATGGTGGAGGTTGTGGGAGCCATAAATATCTTCCAATAACTGCTGGGAATTTCAACAGGCTCTGTGGAAGATGGTTGAGGATTCCTTACCACTCAGATTCGAGTTGCTTTAGCAGCACTTCCCCGGTCCCTTGGTGATGTGAGTATCTCCTCGTTTCCTTCTCCTGTGTCCTGATGGCTTGATCCCTCGGCTATAACCTCCTTTCCCTTACTGGAGCAGTCTGACCCTGTCGATGTTCTGCTTGCGACCTCTTCCTCTACTATCACCAGTGTAAGATTCTCCTGGTCAGGTCTACTGCTGGATGTTTCTTCCACTGCTAGAGGGACTTGTTGTGTTGAATCACCAAAGAATGTTGTAGATAGCACTGGTTGATCTATTGATTGTCCCTCGGACTTCACTCTCCATGCCCCTGGTCTCACAGCTGCGTGAGAGGATGCTTCTGATTTAGCCTTTGCTATGATTTGCTGGATATAGGTTTTTCTTCCCAGATCTGGTCCTCCCCTCTTTGGGGCTCTCCCTCTGCCCCTCTTATTTGGTTCTTTGTTCATACAAAAGTTGGTATGATGGAAGGTCTTGGTATGAACCTACAATGCTTCAATCTTGGAGTAAGGTGTCAAAGGACCATTCCTTCCCCAATATGAAAGAACTTACAAAAAGAAAGGTAGCTAAAAACAAAAATCTAGGGTTTCAGGCCCAGAGCAGGGCATCAAAGGACTCCTCCCTCCCCGAGACAAGAACCAAAAACAAACACAAACCTCGAGAAGAACTACTACTTCCAGATCTGAAGCAGGTGTCAAAAGACTCCTCCCTCCTCAGGGAAAAATCTAGGGTTGCCCGAAAATCACACAAAGGGTTTAAAAGAAATAAATCTAACTCAGGGCCTGAAGCAGGGCGTCAAAATACTCTTCCCTTCCCAGGACAAGAGAGTGGTCCAAAATGAAATAGAAAAGCAAAAATAAACAAGCGGAAAGAACACCTATGGTCAGGACCTGAAGCAAAGTGAGAAAACTCGTTATCTCCCCAGGATGAGAGATTGATCCTCTAGTTGGTCCAAATCATTGTTTTGCACCTTGCTAGTCTCCCCGACAATGGCGCCAAAGTGTTGGGGTCCAGGTATGAACGAATGATTCACCCTATTCTGACATTAATTTATCAATTCGGGAGCATATCCTTTCAAGGCAACGTGTAAGGTATATGCAGGGGCAAAAGTGCAATCCGTTCCGACAAAGGGTTCACAGTTAAGATTCAAAACACTGCTGTAAGATTAAATTAAATACAAAACTCCAGAAACAATTACGAGAAGTAAAGAACTGTAATAGCAAGCATAAACTAATAAATAACACACACACAAAGACACAGCACCTGATCAGAAGAGTGGGCCCAGCTCTCTGATCAGGGTTGCGTTAGTCACAGCGAAGATTAGAACAACAAAACAGGTGATATTTTATTAATCTGTAATAGGTGATTACAATATCAATAGGGGGAATCCCCATTTATAGGAACAATCTATCTTTTATACACAGCAAGGGAGAACAACATATCTCCCTGAAACATGGTAACTGCATATTCAGAAATATACATCAGTTGGAACGGCACCAACACCAGATAACCGAGATCAGCAAAAGGCCCAAGAATAGTTTCAGGGAATCGTGACTCCAGCTATGTGGCCTCCTTATGGTTGGTCGTTACTAGATCTGTTGCAAGATGTTGAAGTAAGGGTTCCTGTTATCCAAGCTGCAGTCAAACATACGATTTAGTGTTGTGAATAGATAAGACTATGTGACTTTACTTCATTAATTAAAATATTCCAATAAGATAAGTCAGGGGTATTTACCTTGTAAGTTTAGCATAGCAACATGGGTAAATAAGTACAAAAAGGTCAAAAAGGATGATAGAAATGGACAGAAAGATAGCCCGATTTGGTGCCCAACAGTTGGTGAACTTAAAAATGTTTTGAATGGTTTTTCAAACACTTGTGTGACACAAATCATAAGGTATGCAATGTGTTTCATTGCATATATACATAAAGGTTGACTTTTTTTCCCTTTTTTTAGTGTTAATTAATGTATAAAATAAGAATGCAATACTTACAATTAATATTCATTACACTAACTAGTGATTTTTTATGTTGTAGATTGTTACGTGAATTTTTGTTACCATGGTTAAATATTTTACCTCCCACATATTGAGATTTCTATACCATTATGAAAGAAATTGGAATCATGGAGTATCAACTTATATACTCATGTCCTAATGATAATATTATATATTATGGACAACATGCATAGAAAGAAAAATGCCCACAATGTCAGAGTAGTAGATATCGATCAAACAACAAAAAAGGTGTCTCAGAAGGTTCATCTTCGTATTCCCATAATTCCACATTTGCAACAATTATTTAGATATGAAAGCATAGCACCATTTATGGATTACCTAGCATGGAAGAGAAGTGGAGATTTTGTTCTTCGAATGTTATGCACAGGTTGTTCACTTTCCATACCTATGTCCTATTCATGCCAACTTCACTGTCATGTAGTTTTTGAGGCTCCCCTTTTAACTCCGAGTTACGATGAGGAATGAAGCTTTCCAAACATGTAATGTATATATTTAGCCAACTATTAAATCCAAAATAGAAATGTGGTCAGTTAACATCTTCTTTCAAATCCCATAGTTTTAAGTCTTTTGAGGGGATTTTCGTCGACTATATCGATATTTTTAATTTAACCATCAGCTAAGTTGGTTGCATCTTACATGCTTTGAGAGTTTCATTCCTTGTCGTAAGTCGAAAATAATGGTGGAACCTAAAAATTGCATGTTAGTGGAACTGACTGACTCTACCATGACACAAAATAGAAAGGCCCATGCTTAGGCTCACTTGATGTATCTTTGAAGCTTGTAGATGATCATCAATTCCCCCTTTCAGATAAAAGGTTAGTAGATGAATAAATCTCAACTGAAAGACTTTTCAATACACGGGAACAAATTTTATGATATGATTGAAATATCTTCTTGGTTATTGAAGACCACTGCCAAGAAGCAATCCATCCAAGGTGATTATTTGTTCTTGTAAGAGACTTGTTTCCTAAGAATTTGTTTGAATGATGAGTGTGCTTACCATAATCATCACACGAATGAAGATCAAAACTATGATCTTTCATATGGCCAACTCTGTCACAATGTTGGCATCTAATAATATGTTGTGGATGTGGAACATGACTAGGATCTGAGAGATGTAAAGATGAATTATTGTATAGAAAACCATCACTATGAAACTGGATGGGCTTGGAATAGCCTAGAGTATGAAGAGAAATCTCCTTTTCATATCCAAGATTGATTCTATTTCTATTTCTAATAATATCTTCCCAAGGTTTGATGATGGGCTTGGGAAGAGCAAGTTGAACCTTTGCATATTCAAGAAAATCTACTCCTAAAGTGGAAAATGGATATGAATCAACCTCAATCTCAGTAATTTGATCACTTTTCAGGAATTGATGGGAGTTTGTATCAAACTTAAACAAAGGATTGTTCTGAACAAAAACAAGTCTAGAATGATGACTATTCTACTTTAATTCATCTTGTTATAACTACAACTTGAGCTACAAAATCTCTATCTTGTTATATTCATTTCGTAGAAAAATTCTAATGTTGGAAATGTTGAAAATCTAACTAGTATGGGTCTTCATAATTGTATTTCAGTCATGATGTAATGTATTTATCAAAAAAAATAAAAATTATAAAAGAAATTGACTTATTAAAGCATGGGTTTCATGCTTGGGTTAATTTTTTTTGGGTCAAATCCTTCATTGAAGGCTTATAGGGTTTATTTCAAGTGTCCTTGTCCATGCCATAATGTAGAAGAACCTTCTTGGGCTTCATTTGCCAAGAAATAAATATATTTTAGTGTAAAATAATTAGGCCTCCTCCACCAAATCGACCTCAAACTAGACAAGCCAACCTAACTGAGGGGTAGAATCTCTTATATAAGGGTAGAAACTCAAACTCATTATGAGCACTCACTCACCAAGATCAATCAGTAGTAGCTATAAAGTACAAGAATTTGAAATTCTCTCTCTTTGAAGTTATTGATCTACTAGAAGGGCCGAAGTTGCAGAAATATAGTTGGGCCGAAATTATGGATTTGTTGGGGTATAACATTCTGGCTTGTTGTTGGGATGAAGTTATTGAATGAGATGATGCGACCCTTGAAAAAATTTGATAACGGGACTTTTGTGGTGGAGCAGAGAGAGATAGGGTTTACAGCAGAAGTTAAGCATTGGGAACCATGGAGAGGCGAGAGGGGGGGAGTTCCACTCCCTCCTACAGTCAGGTAGTCTCCAATCGATTCAAGAAACCTCTAGAGGCTGAAATCAGGATTTTAGGAGAAGGGAAACATGACAACAAAGGTACACAGGGGCAGGAAAATATGCAGGAAGAAGTCAGAAAAGAAAAAAAGAATAGAAGGAGAAAATCAGAAAGTGGATACCAGAAATCGAACTGGACCGTGTAAGCCTAGGGCAACTATCACACCCAGAGTGGTGTTAAGTGATCCAACGCTACAGGCGCATAGAGAACACATGGCGACTTATGCAGTCATTTGTAAATTCATGGGGTTATGGCCAACAGAGAAGGCTTTACAGGCATGGATAAAGAATCACTAGAAACTTAAGGGAGATATAGATTTGCACCTTGGATCAAAGGGTTTCTTCACTGTTCTTTTTACAAACATTGAGGATAAAGATAGGGTGTTTGAAGGAGGGCCCTACTTCTATGCTGTTGTAGGCCTGTATATGCAGCCTTGGGTAATGAATTTTGTCCCGGAGCGCAAGACATTTACTTCGGTCCTGGTTTGGGTAAGGCTCTACTCCTTACCACTGGATTATTGGCAGCCAGAATCATTAAAAGCAATAGGAAATAAACTAGGGCACTTTGTTAAAATATCGGAGGCCACTAGGAGGGGAAAGTATACCTCCTTTGCCTGGATTTGCGTAGAGATGGACCTCTCTGGAGCTCTACCAGACGAAGTTATTTTGGAAGTTTTTGATGAAGAATGGGTACAAGCAGTGGACTATGAGCACGTTCCTTTCAGATGCCGTAAGTGCCATGAACATGGGCATCTATTCAGGGATTGCCCCTTAAACAAAATGGAAAGCAGAACTAAAGCTACCCTAGGGAAAGAAACTGAAAGCTTTAGCAAAGTGGGAAATAGAGGTAAAGGAGGGAGAAAGTACCAAAAGAAAATAAATGAGGAAAAGCAGCCAAGTCCGAATAGGTACAAGGTACTAGAAGAAGAAGAGGAGCACGATAATGCAATTCAGACTCTGGAGGTAAGCCCTGTGGAGAAGGAAAAGGAAGAGAGTATGGAGGACACACATGACAACAATCAACAAAAGGAGGATCTGCTGAACACAATGGAGCTTGATAGGGACCAAGAGATGACCCCGAGAAAGGTGGGAACAGAAGATCATGAACTATAGGATATTCTTGATAGGGAGCATCTAGATCTGGAAAAGTTCCTGGAGCAGCGAACCACCAAAGGAATGCATTCGCTACCATAAGAGGAGTTCAATAGAGTGAAACATATGTTCCTATGGATAACTCGGGAAAAAGGTTCGGGAGTCAAAAGAAACCATGATAATTAGGACAACGAAGGGGTGAAAACAATGATGGCAGTAATGGGACTAGCTCCTAGGAACCCAGGAAGGAAAAGAGGTAGGAAAAAAACACAACGAGCTACTGATAGAGTGTGGAAAACTCATGATCGATTCAGGTAAGATGAAAGACCTAACCATTTACTCATTTACAAATATTTCTTAATGAAGCTCACAACATGGAATGTTAGGGGTCTAGGAAGTAAAAGGAAGCAAAGGAATCTTAGCAATATAATGAAAGAAGAAAAACTAGATATGATTTTTATCCAGGAAACAAAATGTTCAATAGAAAAAATAAGAGAAATTCATAGCAAATGGTTGAACAAATATGAATATCTAGAAGTCAAAGCAGATAAAACAGCAGGAGGAATTCTCACACTATGGAACCCTTAGAAAATAGGAATCCTAGATGCTGAAGCATCTAGGAACTACTTATCAATGGTTATTCAACCTTTGGGGGATAAGGAAGTTTATTTAATCACAAATGTTTATGGTCCACAGAAGCTTGAAGACAAACTAAGACTTCTTACTTCACTGGAGGATTTAAGAGACAGACATTCGGGCATCCCCTGGATTTTGGGTGGGGACTTTAATATGATTAGGCCACTGTAAGAAAAGAAAGGTGGAACCAGATCACTAGGCAGAGACTCCATATCATTTCAGAATTTTATAAAAATATGAGGCTAGTAGACACAGAGACAATTAATGGCATATTTACATGGAATAACAAAAGGGGATGAGAGTCTCAAGTAGCCTCAAAACTAGACAGATTTATTATCTCGGAGGACCTTATCCTAACAGGCCTTGACCTGTCAGCAATGATACTCCCTTTTGGTGGCCCGGGTCATTGGCCTGTTCAACTTGAAGCATCCTTTATAAGAACTCCAAGAAACAGAGATTTCAGGTTTGAAAACATTTGGCTCGCCCATCCGGATTTTATCAACAATATTGAAAAATGGAGGATAGAGGATATGCAAGTTCGGGGCACTAAAATGTTCCTCCTGCATAAAAGATTGAAACATATCAAAAACAGGCTTAAAGATTGGAATAAGAATGAGTTTGGCAACATTTTTGAAGCAAAAAAAGTGGTAGAACGAAAGCTACATGAAATTAACCAAATCCTCATTACAGATGGCTTCAACGGGGAAAGAAAGGAACAAGCTGACTACTATCAACAGGAATGGGAAGAATTATTCCAACAAGAGGAGATATTCTGGAAACAGAAATCAAGGGTACAATGGTTAAAAGAAGGAGAAAGGAACACAAGGTTTTTTCACAAATCTACCATGGATCACAGGTCTCATAACAGGATCTCAAAAATCAAAGACTCTCAAGGGAATCAACTCAATACCCACAAAGAAATAGAAGCTGAGCTGGTTAAACATTTCCAAGGAATAGCAGAGGAACCTCTCTTGGACAGATCACAATTCATCAGGGACTTTACAAGGCACATTCCTAAGCTTGTGACATGAGAAGACAATTACAATCTAAACAGGCTTGTGAATGAAGAGGAGGTCAGTGAAGTCATCAAAGAAATGCAAAATGGGAAGGCACCAGGTCCGGATGGTTTTAATGTTGACTTCTTTAAAGCATGTTGGAAAATTATCAAGTAGGATATCCTCAATGTGGTGGAGGACTCGAGAAAAAATAGAATTGTGTTGAAGGCGCTAAATACCTCTTTCATATCCTTAATTCCAAAATAGGATAATGCTATGACACCAGACAAATTCAGACCAATAGCATTATGCAATGTGGTGTATAAAATAATTTCCAAAATTATTGCCAACAGGCTTAAACCCCTTCTCCCAACCCTCGTATCTGAGGAACAAACTGGGTTTGTGGAAGGCAGACAAATTCTAAACAATATCATTCAAGCACACGAGGTGGTTCACTCACTCATAAGTAATAGGCAGGCAGGAATGATTATGCAACTTGACCTAGAAAAGGCTTATGATAAGATAAGTTGGACTTACATAAGGAGAGTTCTTATAGCATATGGATTTGACCATAACTGGGTAAGATGGGTGATGGCACTTGTAACTACCTCTAGTTTTTCAATCTTGGTAAATGGATCACCATCCAAGCCCTTTAATCCAACGAGAGGTCTCAGACAAGGAGATCCTCTCTCACCCTTTCTCTTTATTCTCATGATGGAAGGGCTTGGAAAAGCTATCAAGTCTTCCAAAGCAGAAGGTAAAATCCAGGGTCTCAAACTCACCATGAATGGAGATGCTTTGACCCATCAACAATTTGTGGATGATACTATGCTACAGGGAACACCTACGGTCAGGGAAGCACTAGCCTACAAACAAATCCTGAAAGACTTTGCAATGGCTGCGGGCACAGAGGTAAGCCTTTCCAAAACAAAGATTTTCTTTTTCAATACTGACATTGTTATTAAGAGAAATATATCCATAATTCTAGGCTTTCAAAGAGATATGCTACCCTCCAAATACTTGGGAGTTCCACTAATTAACAAACCTCTGAGAAAAATGGTTTGGGAGCCTATGATTAATAAGCTACAAGACAAAATACGGAAATGGACAAGTAGGTCTTTGAACCTAGCAGGACGACTTGTACTAACAAAAGTTGTCTTACAAACAGTCCCTATCTTTATGTTTTTAGTCCTTCTAGCTCCTAAAGGAGTCATGCAACTATGCATAAATATCCAAAGAGATTTTCTTTGGGGTAAAGGGGAAGAGAAAAAAAAATTGGCCTTGGTAGCCTGGGAAAAGCTCTGTAAACCTAAGTCATATGGAGGTTTGGGACTGGATGATCCTGAAGTGCTAAACAAAGTTTTGGGAGCAAAACTTTGGTGGAGATGGCTAGAAGATTCAGCTTCCCCTTGGGCCCAAATTTGGAAACAGAAATATGCAAACAATTGGCAAGACAGGGATTATATTAGAATGTCTGGGATCATCAAAGCCTCCCACATTTGGAACAAAGCCTGGGAGAATAGAGACATTTTTCAGAAACATAGTTTCTGAGAAATTAGAGATGGGAATATTTCATGGTTTTGGGAGGATAAGTGGCAACAGGAACCCAAATTGCTAAGAGAAGAATTTGAAAATGTCAAGAACGATACTGATAACAAAAGGTTACTCAAAGTAAATGAATTCTGGGGCCAGGAAAAAATTGAGGGAAAATGGAGGATATGGAAGAACTTGGAATACTATGATGGCTCCCCTTTCAAGGTACAGGCAGAAGCTCTATCAGCTATCCTAGAACAGAGAAATATACTGACATCAGCAAATTCAGACCAGCTGAGGTGGGGCAATAACAATGAAGGCAATTTTAACCTCAAAGAGGCTAAGCACATAGCAATTGGGCTTGACTTTCCAAACCTTGATGGGGTATGGAAGGACCTATGGTAGAATCAAAGATGGATGAAGATCAAACTGTTCATGTGGTTAGTACAGCATAAAAAAATTCTAACCTCGGAAAACTTGAGGAAAAGAGGGGTAGCTGGTCCATCTAAATGCCAACTATGTGAAGCTCAAGAAGAAACTATGGATCACCATCTAAACCTCTACCCATTCACATCTACATTGTGGAATTGGATTGCCTCAATATTCAGACAAACAGACAGAGACATGGGGAGTATTACCAGCACCTTAAAGAAGTGGAGGAAAAAATTCTCAGATAATGAAATAGTCAAAAAATCTTGGGCTTTAGCTCCAAGCTTTCTAATCTGGGATGTCTGGAAAGAATGCAACAACAGGATATTCAAAAACAAGAAAGGTTCTTCCTAATGCATCATGGAACAGATTTTAAGACAACTCAATGAGACAGTAGGAACTCTCATTAAAAACCACCCTGAGAATCAACCGAAAGATACTGATGTGCAGATACTAATGCAGTTGGGAATGCAGGGGCTCACCCCAAAGGGAAAAAACAAAAAGGAAAATCATATAATTGCTGATACGGATTTCTGGCAACCCCCCCCCTCAAGGTTTTCTGAAATGTAATATTGATGGGGCCTCAAAAGGAAACCTGGGCATGGCTGGTTATGGAGGAGTGATAAGGGATGAAAAGGGTCATATAATAATCATCTTTCATAGTAATTTGGGGAAAGCCACAAACAATATGGCAGAGCTCATGGCCATGGAGCAATGCTTAGAAATCCTGAGGGACTCAAATCTTCATAACATTATAATTGAAGCCAATTCCGAATTGATTATCAATTTGGTCAAGAGAATTTGCTATGGCTCAGCTCCAGAAAAAGTTTCGAGACATTGGAGGCTTCTGCAAGTCTATCAAAGGATTCAATCCCACTTGCAGAACATGAGAACCTTGAGTTTCACTCATGTGCACCGAACAGCTAACAAATTAGCGGACATCTTAGCTAATGAAGGCGTACGTTGTGCTAAAAGTAACAATAAATATAAATGGAGAGAGATCCCCTAGGGTAGATTGAGGGAAGAGTGTCTCAAACAGGTGGACGTGGACCGGGAGCTTTATCAAAGCAAGGGATTCTAGCAGGATGTAGTCTTCAGGAAACAGTTGAATGTTAGTCCACATGAATCAGCAGTTCAGGGATAGAAACGAAAAGAATGGTCGTTCCTTAGGCTGGAATAGGTGCCCAGAAGCCTACAATCCCAAAGTTCTCGGGTGGGTGTCAATTAACAACTCAGGTATTTACCTAAATTTGAATCATGTTACAGAAAGCCTTTCCAGTGGCTATGTAGGGAGATTAGTTAAAGTACGAGCAGGTAGGAGAAATAGTAGCAATCGCAGCAAATCCGCATTGCAAATAGCAAGACGGTTATCAAGGAAATCAGACCTGAAATCGACTTTAACAGTAGCTTTATTTGGCTTCGGGTCCGAAGGCAATGTTAAAAAGTGAGTAAGTTATGCAAACGGGCAGGAATCGCATGCATCTGGCGAATTTCAGGCGGATTACATGCACGAGGGTTATCAGCCAAATCGGACTTGAAATTTTTATAGAGCGGTCTCTATAGGCTCATCAGGTCTGATTCAAGAGTTAAAAGGAGGGCTTGTTAATGGCCTGATATTGTTAATGACCATTAGATCTTAGAGGATAGATCGAACGGTCAGGGCTTCTGATTATTTGTTGTGGTCGCGTTGTCATGTTTTTGTGGGCCCTGGGCCTGGTGAGTGGGCCTTAGGCTCGGTTTCCTAGGCTTTAGGTGGCCCACTTCTCTTCTCTTTTGTACATTTTGTAATATGGTTGTATTTTTAATTTGAATAGAAGGTCTGACTCTTAATTCAGCAAAAAAAGAAGTTGTTAATGAGAGGAGAATAGTGAAATTTTTAAAATCATATTAGAAGGTTGAATTGGTAGAGGAGGAAGGTCTTTTGGTCTAGGGTCATGGTCTATATCATCTTGATTTTGTTAGTAGAAGAGTTTGAATGGGTTTTCCCTTACAAAGGGGTTTTAGTCTTGACAGAGTGCCTACATCTGGGGTATCTGATCTTCGTGTTTTGCTTTTGGTAATTGCTTTGGTGAAACAAAGATAAAATAATAACATAATAAAGTTAATAAGAAATCAAAGATTATCAACATAGGAAAATCTTTCTCCCTTTCTGATTTTCTAACATGGTTTCAAATATAGGGTGAAGAAGAAGGAAAAAGGAAGACTGGAGATCTATTGAAAAGATAGATATAAGGGTTTCAAGAAAAAGGTCACAAGAAGTAGAAGATATAAATATGACATACTCAATGAAGGGAGAAAAAAACTATAAAGTACAAGAAGTCGAAATTATTTCTCTCTTTGAAGCTACTGAGCTACTAGAAGGGCTGAGGTTGCAGAAAAATACTTGGGCCAAAATTATGGATTTGCTAGGGGCTAAAATTATGGCTTGTTTCTCAGCTGAAGTTGTTGGACGAAAGGAGACTACTAAAATTTTCCTAATCATATTGGAAGGCTGACTTGGTGAAGGAGGAAGGTCTTTTGGTCTAAGGTCTTGGTCTATCTCATCTTGATTGAAGGGCTGAGGTTGTAGAAAAATACTTGGGCCAAAATTATGGATTTGCTAGGGGCTAAAATTATGGCCTGTTTCTCAGCTGAAGTTGTTGGACGAAAGGAGACTACTAAAATTTTCCTAATCATATTGGAAGGCTGACTTGGTGAAGGAGGAAGGTCTTTTGGTCTAAGGTCTTGGTCTATCTCATCTTGATTTTTTTAGTGGAAGAGTTTGATTGGGTTTTCCCTTATAAAGGGGTTTTAGCCTTGGCAGAGTACCTACATCTGATGTCTTTGATCTTCGTGTTTTTCTTTTGATAATTTCTTGATGAAACAAAGCTAAAATAATAACATAAGAATGCTAATAAGAACTCAAAGATATCATAAGTAATTATCAACATAAGAAAATATTTCTCCCTTTTTTATTTTCTAACATGGTATCAAAGATAAGGTGAAGAAGAAGGAAAAAGGAAGATTAAAGATATATTGAAAAGAGAGATATAAGGGTTTCAAGAAAAATGTCACAAGGAGTAGAAGATAACAATATAACATACTCAATGAAGGGAGAAAATAAACTATAAGGAGCCTCCAACTATAGGGCATGGAAAAAGAGGATAGATCTTATCCTCGCAATGCACAAAGTTTTGGACCTTGTTCAAGGAAAATTTAAAAAACCTACAGATGAAGTAGAGAAAGAGAATTTAAGATAAACCAAAGTCTTGGCCATGAACCTAATAGTGGATAAAGTAAATTACAACCTAATTCCATACATATCCGACATATTTTTCGCTCAAGAAATGTATGAGGCTCTCTCCAAATTATTTACCATGAAAAACACTGGTCAAATAGCAAGCCTCAAGAATGAACTAAGGACAATAAAGATGACAAGAGACGATATTCTATCATCATACTTTGTAAGGATATACAGAATAAGAGATGAACTCCAAGCAATAGATGAAGTTGTACGAGAAAATGAGCTTGTAATTGTTTCTCTTCTAGGAATACCAAAATCTTGGAGTGATTTTTCATTAGGAATTATTAGTTGGAATGATACGCCAACATTCGAACAAATGAAAAATGCATGCCGTCAAGAAGAAGCATGAATATAATTATTAAACAACAAGGAGTATGAAGAAAACACCTCTAATGCTATTTTTCTCATCATGACAAGAAGGAAACCTTAAAGAATTTCAAAGGACTAAAGAAAAAATTTGACCTTTCTAAGATTGAATGTTACAACTATCATAAGATGGGTCATTACAAAAATCAATGTCCTGAGAATCCAAGTAATAAGAAGAGAGATAGGGATCATTAAAATATTAATGACGAAGCTCCACCTAAGAAGAACAAGATTGAAGAATCGGAAGTCAAGGAATTATACTACTAAGTCCTCTCTTACATATCCTTCTTAGTATTGTATTGTTTTCCTTTATGTTTTGATTTCTGGAGTTTGTAGGTCTAATGTGTCTTGTTAAAATATTTTTGGATTATTTTGATAAGTTGTAGGTATGCCTCAAAAGGATTGGATTAAGAGGGAACCTTCACCATTTTACCAAAAGATAATTATCTTGTTCCTTGTCACCTATTTTATGTTCGGTTTCCCTCTCATATCAAGATTTCTTTGTATTATATGATAATAAACTTTTATTTTTTCCTTGGTAGAAAATATTGCAGAATGCACAAAGGTTATGGAGGAGAATTCAAAGGATAACTTGACTCATGGAAGAAGTTATGTTGAAAAGGAATCCCTTCAAGAATTGATGTCCTATAAGGTTTGTTAAAGAATAATTCAAGGTATGACTTAAAATAAAAGTTTTGATACATGGTTCTCTTCATAGAAAAGGTATGTTAATTCTCATTTGAAATTTTCTTTACGTTACTAACATTGTTATGCCTAGGGTTTTGAGTCCTAAAGATTCTTGTTAGGATGATTAATCATTAGATTGAATCTACCCTCATTATACTATCTTTTTGATTACTCTTTTGAAACCCTAACCTTTAGGGTTCACTATAAAACCATAGCCTTTTGGTTCTTAGGGTGTGTTACCAATAATGTTGAAACCCTAGTCCTCTTAGGGTTGTTGATGAAATCTAGAACCTTTGATGAAAAATCTATTCTTTTTATGTTTAAGGTTTTGATATTGTTTAAACCAAAACCCTATTCTTTTAAGGATTGTTGTTATGTCCAAGTTATAAACTGAAACCCTAGATATTTAAGATTTTGATAAGTTATGGTTTGTTGTTAATAAGTCGAAATCCTAGATTTTAAGGCTTTTATGAATTAGGTTTTATGATAAAGACCCTTGTATTAGCTAAAATAAGGTCCTAGGAATGAAACCCTAGGTGTGTATTCTTCCGCATAATCGAGACCCTAGCTTGATTGAAATTACTGCATATTTAACTTTTATATATTGGTGTTTGTATCTAGGATTTACCCAATTAAGTATTGATATAATTCTCTAGTATATGATAATGCATCCTAGATATGTATGTGTGAGTATGCTAACCAAATTGTTGATGCTCATTTTTAGTTTGAAAAATATATGGTTTGTAAAAAAACCCTAGTAGAGATTTATATTCTAGGATATTATAATATTGTTTTCAACATGATTTAGTTTTGATGATAAAATATAGGGTTTGTAAGAAATCCTAGTATAATTTGACATTTAAAAGTATATTGTTGAAACCTTAGATGTATGATACTATTAAATTATTGATATCTAAGGCTTTGTGTCTCGAAGATGGAATCTAGTGTTTATGACAAAACCATAGCAAGAAGTTGAAGTCTAGAATATAAAAGATATGACCCTTGCTGAATATGAACCTAAATAGGTTTAGGTATTTTATGTCTAAATTTTGAATATTTTGATGCTTCCATTATAATGACATGATTTTGATATGGTTAGCTTCATGATTCTATACATTTGTGTTTGGTTGTAATTTCTATTAAATTTTTGTAGGTACATAATATTTAAGATGGTGTAGATGTTTGTAATTGAAGATGATGATGAGCATGATGTAGGAAGCCATAAGAATGATGATGATCAAGATAACCTTGATGCAATGAATGAAGCCTTGAAAGGATGAAGTTTCTCTGATGTTATGAAGTTTTTGATCTCCCCAAGTTTAGAGAGACGGAATATTATGACAATCATAGTGAATACCTTGAAGTAATAATTAAACTAAATGAATGAAAGTACTACAGATGAACGTTAGTGATTCGTGAATTTATAACCAAAAGACTTGAGAAAGTACTTAGTGTTCTTGAAGAAATGGAAAAGGAAAACTTTTGATAAGATTGAAGATGATATAAGCAACATCAAAATGATTGAGGACACCGAAGGTTTGTGTTTACCTTTATATATACATTTTAAAGTTTAATTGATTGGGGTTGTGATTGTGCAGGATCCCTCCATAAAAGTTTGAATGTTTGAAGCATGCTTGGATTGGTGGATATATCTAATTTATCTGATTAGGAGAGATGAATCATCTTATGGTAATATGCTTGGAAGGACATATTGTTGGCCTATGTGTTGATTTCTAGATCCCGAAGTATGGATGGTGGTGTTGGTCATGGAGATTCGACCTTGAATACGCACCTAGATCCCTGGGTTGATGGTAAAGCTTAAAATCCTAATGGTACCTAGATTGGCTAAAGCTTGAGTCCATATGAGTCCTACCTTATTAGAGTACCTTGGTCTGATATCTAATCTGTAGAATTGCGTGTGATGTGACTCTTCATAAAGCATATCATTTTGAGATCTTCCACGTACCTTTGTATATATGTAATTATGAATACATCCTTAGTTAATAGGGAATGTTGAAGAATGTAACTACTATCAATCTTCATAATTTTATTTGAGTTATGATGTAATATATTTATCAAAAGAAATAAAAAGAAAATTTATTATAAAAGAAATTGACTTATTAACGCATTGGTTTCATATTTGGCTCAATTTTTTTTATGTCAACGCCTCCATAGAAGGCTTCTAGGTTTTATGTCAAGTGTCCTTATCCATGTCATAATGTAAAATACCCTTCTTGGGCTTCATTTGTTAAGAAATAAATTTATTTTAATGTAAAATAGGTCAATTAGGCCTCCTCCACCAAGTCAGCCTCAAACATGACAAGTAGGCCTAACCGAGGGGTAGAATATCCTATATAAAGGAAGCAACTCGACCTCATTTGGAGCAATCACTCACCAAGTTCAATCTGCAGTTACTGTAGCAGAAAAAGAGTGAAATTCAAGGAAGAAGGTGGAAAGGATAGCAAAGGAGAAAGAGGTCATTATCAAGTAAAAAAATTCAAAATTCTCTCTCTCTCTCTCTCACATGTGAAGCTACCAAGCTACTAGAAGGGTCAGAGCTACAAAAATATAGTTGGTCGAAATTCTCGGTTGTTGCTAGGATGAAGCTGCTAGAAGAGAAGAGGCTATTGAAATTTTCTGAATCATATTGGAAGGCTAACTTGGTAAAGGATGAAGGTCTTCTGTTCTATCGTCTTGGTCTATCTTAGCTTGATTTTTCTAGTGGAAGAGTTTGACTCGGTTTCTCCTATAAAGGGTTTTTAGCCCCACGAGAGTGCCTACATCTGGTGTCTTTGGTCTTCGTGTTATTATTTTGATAATTGCTTCATGAAACAAATATAAAATAAGAAATTAAGAAAATAATAACTAAAATATATCATAAGTAATTATCAAAATAATAAAATCTTTCTACCTTTTTTATTTTCTAACATGGTATGAGTGCTAAGGTGAAGAAGAAGTAAAAAGGTAGGCTGAAGATCTCTTGAAAAGAGAGATATAAGAGTTTCGAGAAAAAGGTCACAAGGAGTAGAAGATAGCAATATGAAAAACTCGACGAAGGGAGAAAAAAAAGTAGAAGGAGCCTCCAACTACAAGGCATGGAAAAAGAGGATAGATCTTATCCTTGCAAAGCAACAAGTTTTGGACCTTGTTCAAGGAAAAGTCAAGAAACCTGTAGATGAAGTAGAGAAAGAGAAGTTTAGAGAAACTAAAATCTTGGCCATGAACCTAGTAGTGGATGGAGTAAAGGAAAACCTAATTCCATACATATCCAACATAGATTCCACTCAAGAAATATATGATGTTGCCTCCAAATTATTCAACATGAAGAACAATGATCAAATAGCAAGCGTCAAGAATGGACTAAGGACAATAAATATGACAAGAGATGATATTTAATCATCATAACTTGTAAGGATATCTAGAAAAAGAGATGAACTCAAAGTAATATATGAAGTTTTACTAGAAAAGGACCAAAAAAGGAGCTCGTAATAGTTTCTCTCATAGGACTGCCAAAATCTTGGAGTGCTTTTGCATCAGGAATTAGCAGTTGGAAGGATACTCCAAAATTTGAACAAATGTGGAATGAATGCATTAAAGAATCCTAAATATAATTATTAAAAAACATGAAGTATGAAGAATAAAACATGTATAATGCCTATTATTCTCATCACAACAAGAAGGGAACATTCAATAAGTTCAAAGGACAAAAGAATAAAGTTGACCTATCTAAGATTGAATATTACAACTATCATAAAATGGGTCATTACGAAAATCAATGTCCTAAGAATCCAAGGAATAAGAAGAGAGATAGTGATCATGCAAATATTACCGACAAAGCTCCACCTAAGAAGAACAAGGTTGAAGAATCGAAAGTCACATACTTATACTACTAAGTCCTCTCTTACATATCCTTCTTAGTCTTGTAGTGCTTTCCTTTATGTTTTGATTTCTAGAGTTTGTGGGTATAATATGTCTTGTTAAAAAAAAATTGATTATTTTGATAAGTTGTAGTTATCCCTCAAAAGGATTGGATTGAGAGGGAGCCTTCACCATTTTACCAAAAGACAAGTATCTTGTTCCTATTGGTTTTCCATGATCTTGGTGTCTGGGACAGAATCTTAAATCATTGACACCACTAAACCAAAGATCACAAGGAAACTACATTGTACAACATAATATAAACAAAAATAAATCTACTAATGCAGAAAATATAGACAAAGTTTTACAAAATATTGTACAAATACGTACAATAACCCAACTTCATTATATTTATCAAACTGAATAATACAGCATTATAGGGCTCCCGTACTAGGGATAATGGCCCTCATACATCCATTGATACAAGAATACAAACTGGAGTTTGGTGTGAGTCCATCAATAACCAGTCTGCCCTCAACAAGATACTCTGACCATCTGGTTATAGCATGCTCTCTCATCTCCTCTCGATCATACCATGTACCTGCCCGGTCCTTCGGCTCCTGATCTACAACACTACCTCTATCAATGATCCAAGTCCATCTGGCCACTAAACCTCGACTCTCCAATATTCTCACTAGTTGTGCCTTAGTTCATTAAGGGCACAACACATTGAGACTCCTGTCGAGTTGTTCACAACTCCATTTGTGAACAACTCTCAATCTTCCCATTATTGCTCCTCAGTTACTAAAGGACTTCATCCAACTATAGTCTTCCTGCGCTGCTCCAATGAAGACCAACATAGGGCATAAAGGGTTGTCACCTATCACTATATGATGTCCATCTACCACAATGAACACGAGCTAGGAGGAGTGCCCATCATCTACTGTATATTTCCTTCTTCATACACAATTCTAGGGCTTCTCAACTGCTCCTTTCGTTATAAAACCTTGAGCTTAAATTCTGCCACTCTAACAACCACATAATTCCATGAGGACGGTTCACACCGGGCTCTAACTTGGAAACTATCATGTTGTCCTCCAATAGGACATAAATACCCAATCCTTGTCCACACTTGGTCCACTCTCACGCTACCCTCCAACAGGCAATGAGAGACCAATAATGTTGTAGCATCTACTTCTAGTTAGAGCATCCAAGTTCAATCTACAGTTATTGCGGCAGTAAAAAGAGTGAAATTCAAGGAAGAAGGTGGAAAGGGATACCAAAGGAAAAGGAGGTCATTTTCAAGTAAAAAACGTCAAAATTCTCCCTCTCTCTCTCACATGTGAAGCTACCAAGCTACTAGAAGGGTCGAAGCTGCAAAAATATAGTTGGCCAAAATTCTCGGTTGTTGCTAGGCTGAAGCTGCTAGAAGAGAAGAGGCTACTGAAATTTGTTGAATCATATTGAAAGGCCAACTTGGTAAAGGATGAAGGTCTTTTGGTCTATTGTCTTGGTCTATCTTAACTTGATTTTTCTAGTGGAAGAATTTGACTCGGTTTCTCCTATAAAGGGGTTTTAGCCCTGCGAGAGTGCCTACATCTAGTGTCTTTGGTCTTCGTGTTATTATTTTGATAATTGCTTCATGAAACAAATATAAAATAAAAAAGTAAGAAAGTTAATAATAACTAAAATATATCATAATTAATTATCAAAATAATAAAATATTTCTACCTTTTTTTTTATTTTCTAACATGGTATGAGAGCTAAGGTGAAGAAGAAGTAAAAAGCGAGACTGAAGATCTCTTGAAAAGAGAGATATAAGGGTTTCAAGAAAAAGGTCACAAGGAGTAGAACATAGCAATATGGAAAACTCAATGAAGGGAGAAAAAAAAATAGAAGGATCCTCCAACTACAAGGCATGGAAAAAGAGGATAGATCTTATCCTTGCAAAGCACAAAGTTTTAGACCTTGTTCAAGGAAAAGTCAAGAAACCTATAGATGAAGTAGAGAAAGAGAAGTTCAGATAAATTGAAATATGGCCATGAACCTAATAGTGGATGGAGTAAAGGAAAACCTAATTCCATACATATCCAACATAGATTCTGCTCAAGAAATATATGAGGTTGTCTCCAAATTATTCACCATGAAGAACAGTGATCAAATATCAAGCGTCAAGAATGAACTAAGGACAATAAAGATGACAACAGATGATATTGTATCATCATAATTTGTAAGGATATCTAGAAAAAGAGATGAACTAAAGTTAATATATGAAGTTGTAGCAGAAAAGGACAAAAAAGAAGCTCGTAATAGTTTCTCTCATAGGACTACCAAAATCTTGGAGTGCTTTTGCATCAGGAATTAGCAGTTGGAAGGATACTCCAACATTCGAACAAATGTGGAATGAATGCATTAAATAATCCTAAATATAATTAAAAAACATGAAGGAGTATGAAGAAGAAAACGCGTATAATGCCTATTATTCTCATCACAGCAAGAAGGGAACATTCAATAAGTTCAAAGGAAAAAATAATAAAGTTGACCTATTTAAGATTGAATATTACAACTGTCATAAAATGGATCATTACAAAAATCAATTTCCTAAGAATCCAAAGAATAAGAAGAGAGATATCGATCATGCAAATATTACCGAAAAAGCTCCACCTAAGTAGAAAAAGGTTGAAGAATCAGAAGTCACGGACTTATACTACTAAGTCTTCTCTTACATATCCTTCTTAGCCTTGTAGTGCTTTCCTTTATGTTTTGATTTATAGAGTTTGTAGGTATAATATGTCTTGTTAAAAAAAAATGAATTATTTTGATAAGTTGTAGGTATACCTCAAAAGGATTGGATTGAAAGGGTGTCTTCACTATTTTACCAAAAGACAAGTATCTTGTTCCTGTTGCTTTTCCATGATCTTGGTGTCTGGGACAAAATCTTAAATCATTGACGCTAGCAAACCAAAGATCACAAGGAAACTACATTGTCCAATATAATATAAACAAAAATAAATCTACTAGTGCACAAAATATCGACAAAGTTTTACAAAATATTGTACAAATATGTACAATAACCCAACTTCATTATAATTATCAAACTAAATAATACAACATTCTAGGTCTCTCGTACTAGGAATAATGGCCCTCATACATCCATTAATACAAGAATACAAATTGGGGTTTGGTGTAAGTCCATCGATAACCAATTTTCCCTCAACAAGATACTTTGACCATCTCGTTATAGCATGCTCTCTCATTTCCTCTCGATCATACCATGTACCTACTCGGTACATTGGATCCTGATCTGTAGCACTGCCTCTATCAATGATCCAAGTCCATCTGGCCACTGAACCTCAACTCTCCAATATGCTCACTAGTTGTGCCTTAGTTCATTAAGGGCACAACACATCGAGACTCCTGTCGAGTTTTTCACAACTTCATTTTTGAACAACTCTCAATCTTCCCATTGCTGCTCCTCAGTTACTCAAGGAATTCATCCATCTATAGTCTTCCAGTGGTGCTCCAATGAAGACCAACATAGGGCATAAAGGGTTACTACCTATCACTATAAGATGTCCATCTCCCACAATGAACACGGGCTAGGAGGACTGCCCATCATCTACTATAGATTTCCTTCTCCAAGCACAAGTCTAGGGCTTCTCAACTACTCCTTTCGCTATAAAACCTTGAGCTTAAATTTTGCCACTCTAGCAACCACGTAATTCCATGAAGATGGTTCACATCAGGCTCTAACTTGGAAACTATCACGTTGTCCTCCAACATGCCATAAATACCCAATCTTTGTCCACACTTGGTCCACTCCAACGCTACCCTCTAATAGGCCACAAGAGACCAATAATGTTGTAGCATCTGCTCCTAGTTAGAGCATCCAAGTTCAATCTACAGTTACTGTGACTGTAAAAAGAGTGAAATTCAAGGAAGAAGGTGGAAAGGGATAGCAAAGGAGAAGGAGGTCATTATCAAGTAAAAAAGGTCAAAATTCTATCTCTCTCTCTCACATATGAAGCTACCAAGCTACTAGAAGGGTCGAAGCTGCAAAAATATAGTTGGCTCAAAATCTCGGTTGTTGCTAGGCTGAAGCTGCTAGAAGAGAAGAGGCTACTGAAATTTTCTTAATTATATTGGAAGGCTGACTTGGTAAAGGATGAAGGTCTTTTGGTCTATCGTCCTAGTCTATCTTAACTTGATTTTTCTAGTGGAAGAGTTTAACTTGGTTTCTCCTATAAAGGGGTTTTAGCCTTGCGAGAGTGCCTACATCTAGTGTCTTTGGTCTTCATGTTATTATTTTGATAATTGCTTGATGAAACAAATATAAAATAAGAAATTAATAAAGTTAATAATAACTAAAAAATATCATAATTAATTATAAAAATAATAAAATCTCTCTACCTTTTTCATTTTCTAACATGGTATGAGAGCTAAGGTGAAGAAGAAGTAAAAATCTAGACTGAGGATCTCTTGAAAAGAGAGATATAAGAGTTTCAAGAAAAAGGTCACAAGGAGTAGAAGGTAGCAATATGAAAAACTCAACGAAGGGAGAAAAAGAAGTAGAAGGAGCCTACAACTACAAGGCATGGAAAAAGAGGATAGATATTATCCTTGCAAAGCACAAAGTTTTGGACCTTGTTCAAGGAAAAGTCAAGAAACCTGCAGATGAAGTAGAGAAAGAGAAGTTCAGATAAACTAAAATCTTGGCCATGAACCTGGTAGTGGATGGAGTAAAGGAAAAACTGATTCCATACATATCCAACATAGATTCCGCTCAAGAAATATATGAGGTTGTCTCCAAATTATTCACCATGAAGAACAATGATCAAATATCAAGAGTCAAGAATGAACCAAGGACAATAAAGATGTCAAGAGATGATATTGTATCATCATAATTTGTAAGGATATCTAGAAAAAGAGATGAACTCAAAATAATATATGAAGTTGTACCAAAAAAGGACCAAAATAGGAGCTCGTAATACTTTCTCTCATAGGACTACCAAAATATTGGAGTGCTTTTGCATTAAGAATTAGCACTTGGAAGGATACTCCAACATTCGAACAAATGTGGAATGAATGCATTAAAGAATCCTAAATATAATTATTAAAAAACATGAAGGAGTATGAATAAGAAAACACGTATAATGCCTATTATGCTCATCAAAACAAGAAGGGATCATTCAATAAGTTCAAAGGACAAAAGAATAAAGTTGACCTATCCAAGGTTGAATATTACAATTGTCATAAAATGGGTCATTACGGAAATCAATGTCCTAAGAATCCAAGGAATAAGAAGAGAGATAGCGATCATGCAAATATTACCAACAAAGCTCCACCTAAGAAGAACAAGGTTGAAGAATTAGAAGTCAAGTACTTATACTACTAAGTCTCCTCTTACATATCCTTCTTAGTCTTGTAGTGCTTTCCTTTATGTTTTGATTTCTAAGATTGTAGGAATAGTCAATTTGGGCTGTTCATTAGGTGGAAATCTGACGGTAGAAGTTATGTTTAATTTAGGGTTTTTTTCCCTAGAAGGCCACCCCTCACTATATATGAGGGAATTGTATTGCATCTATGTAGATCTGTATTCTGAGTGAGAAAGTGAGAGGAGATTGTGTGAGAGCGAAGAGGAATTACAACGGATCTGTGGTAGGTTGTATCTCTTCATTTTGCTGGATAATATAAAAGGAAGGACTAATTTTTTTTCCGTGGACGTAGCCCAAATTGGGTAAGCCACGTATTTCTATGTTTATATTTCTGCAATATATTTTATGTGTTCCATTGCTTTGTAATATATAATTTTCTAACATGAGGGAGTTCATGTTTTTAAGATAAATGTATTGAACTACAAAAAAAAACTGATTTTGTAAAGAACTCCTTTTTTCTTTAAATCTAATTCAACCATAAAAAACTTCCACTGCAACAACAATATCACAATCACAACTCTAAAAAAAAACTATGTTTTAACTTACAGGTGCAACCACAACCAGGCACAATAGTGTTCAATGATTTTGATTCAACCACAATCAGTCACATAAATTTCTTAAAAACTGTGTTTTTGACTTACTGATTCAAAAAAGTCTCCAAAACTGAGGTTGGAAGTCACTCTGCATAGAGTTTGATGGTATGCCACAGTATCACCTTCACTGCAGCACCAAATGAAATACAAAAAAAAGAAACGCAGTCGAATTTTCCTCACCAAAAAAAAATCCGAGTTCCAAACGCTGGCAGGTTGACAATTGGGTTCAACAACCTTTCCACAATCACGTTCCTCCTCTTAGCAGCACACCACTGCAGATGTAGCAATCGATGATCCCTCCTTTGCACCGGTCTGTGGGCATCGCATAGATCTCCATTCACTGAGGGGAGCCTTCACAACAGGGTTCTCTTGCAGCAAAGCCACAACTCTGCATACTTTGCCAGGGGTTTAATTCATGTCGGGTTCACCCAAGAGCTGCCACAACAGAGTTCTCTGGCAGTTCAAACCACACGCTCCATCACCTTTGAGAACCAAATCTCAACGCCCACTCCATAGTGAGCACACCTTCTTCGCCTGATTTGCAGCAATGGAGTATCCAATGTTTGGCTCTGATACCACTGTTAGGCCTAGAATGAACTTTACCAAGACAAGACCAATCGTATGTTATTCATTATCAAAGATAAGTAATTTATACAGATAAAAAAAACAGGAGAAGACGGTTATGTCTAGATATCTCCGGAAAAGCTGAAAAAAAAATAACTAATCTTAGACTATACAAACAAATCCCAAAGGATTAGTTTAACAATATACGTATTTGAAATCTTAAAAAAAATGAGTTTCAGATTTTCTTTTCTTCTTAGAAAAAGCTTCCATGTTTTAGGGAAGTGTTAGTGAGAATGGAAAGTTAAATATCTAATCATGGGCCTTCATGGATGCAGTTTTCTCTACGAATTTCTTTTAGGGTTGGATTCAAATCTTGATTTTTTCACTTTTAGAGTTGAAGATTTACCAATGACCTAGCTTTTCGCTCAGCATATCTACATAATTAGGGTGCCAATGAAATTTCTTATTTTTAATGTTACAAGGTTTTTTATTGCGTCGTAAGGTGCTCTATATTTTAGTATTTGTCTGCATTTCAGTATTTGTGCTGAGAGGCGCTCTACAATCCAATTTGGGGTAGATCTTAGGTAAACTTAAACATATAATGTTTAACATTTAACATTCTTAATTTAATGTCGACCCTATTTATAAATCAATCTAATTATTATTATGTATAAACATAATATAAATTTAAAATATAAAGAGATTTATGAACACTGAAAAATAGGTATGGTAAATAAATAAATTGGAGGTATGGTATGGTAAATAAAACCTCTTCTTATACTTACTCCAAATGTATGATAAATAAATAAAAATATAAATAAACTAGAGATATGGTAAACAAATAAAACCACTTTTTATATTTACTCTATAAACCTCTTTATATTTAAGAATACTCAAAAAAGAGATTTTATTTAGGTAAAGCCTTTGGGCCAAATACCATTTTAATACCATGGGCTAAATACCATGGGCCAAATACCATATTTATAAGAGATGTATGGTAAATTAATAAAAATATAAATAAACCAAAGGTATGGTAAATAAATAAAATATTTTTTTATATTTAGTTCATAATTTACTTTATATTTACTAACACTCAAAAAAGAGATTCTATTTAGGTAAAGCCTATGGGCCTAATACCATGGGTCAAATTATTATTAATACCATGCAAAAAAAAATATTAACCATAATATTAATATTAATTTAATTGAGAAAATATTGAAAATCAAGTTAATGATCATATGGAAGAAGATGAAAATAATAAAATAGTACAAGATGATGGGACAAATCAATTGATCCAAGACTTGTTGGCTCCACCGGTCAAGTTCAGATCAAAACAATGAACTTTTGCTAGAAAGGGAAGAGGCACCATTTTATGAAGGCTCAAGAGGGAATCTTCTCTCTACTATATTATTGTTGGTGAACTTAAAAATGTTTTGTATGGTTTTTCAAACACTTGTATGACACAAATCATAAAGTATGTAATGTGTTTCATTGCATATATACATAAAGGTTGATTTTTTTTTCCTTCTTTTTAGTGTTAATTAATGTATAAAATAAGAATACAATACTTACTTACGATTAATATTCATTACACTAACTAGTGATTTTTTATGTTGTAGATTGTTAGGTGAATTTTTGTTACCATGGTTAAATATTTTACCTCCCACATATTGAGATTTCTATACCATTATGAAAGAAATTGGAATCATGGAGTATCAACCTATATACTCATGTCCTAATGATAATATTATATATTATGGACAACATGCATAGAAAGAAAAATGCCCGCAATGTCATGTCCTAATGATAATATTATATATTATGGACAACATGCATAGAAAGAAAAATGCCCGCAATGTCCAAATAGTAAATATCGATCAAACAACAAAAAAGTTGTCTCAAAAGATTCATTTTCATGTTCCATAATTTCACATTTGCAATAATTATTTAAATGCCAAAGCATAGCACCGTTTATGAATTACCTAGCATGAAAGAAAAGTGGAGATGTTGTTCTTCGAATGTTAAGCACAGGTTGTTCACTTTCCATACATATGTCCTCTACATGCCAACTCCACTTCCATGCAGTGGTTGAGGCTTCCCTTTTAGCTCCGAGTTACGTTGAGGAATGAAGCTTTCCAAACATGTAATGTATATATTTAGCCAACTAGTAAATCCAAAATAGAAATGTGGTCAGTTAACATATTCTTTCAAATCCCACAGTTTTAAGTCTTTTGAGGGGATTTTCGTCGACCGTCTCGATATTTTTAATTTAACCGTCAGCTAATAATTTTGAGAGTTATTAGCAGATTTATGGTTACTTGGACATTTCCACCATGAATATAATTTCAGCCTTTGAGTTTCCGGGAGTCTTGCCAATGGTACAAGAGTTACAAATTTCATTGCATAAAAGCATGGGGATCTATGAAATGCTTTCATGTCTTGAATTTTTATTATGAGGAGGAAATTTTATAAATATTCAATTCTTTGAGCTTACGGAAATTTCAGAAATTTTACATATATTTAAAAATTTCAACAAAAGGAAATTGCAACAAAAAGAGTTTCAACTGCAGACTTTTCAGTGGTCATTTTGAAGAAATTAGAAATTAGAGGAGCACTAGGCAATGCTCTTTGGCAATGGATTTTGATGAGACTATTTTAAAGGCTTTAAAAATAAAAACAATAACTTAAAGGATTGTAGGGATCGTGATTCACAAAATTATGAAATTCCCTTGCAAAAATTTCTCATATCATGTATTTGGAATTCTTTAACATATAAAATTTTTAATACAGCCAAACAAAAGATTTGTGCTTACATCTAGTCAAATTTCGGTGTCGGATTTAGAGTATATGGAAGTAATCTCCTTCCCCACCCACAAAAAAACATAAAGCTAGTTCAATATACTTTATAAAGGAATGTTTAACATGGGAATAACCTCTTCCCCATACCACAAACAAGGATAAAGTTAGTTAAATATACTTTATGAAGAACACCATTTCTACTTCTCTTCCATGTATGGTATCTCCACTTCTCTTTCATGTATGGCAATCCAAGGATAAAGTTAGTTAAATATACTTTATGAAGAACACCATTTCTACTTTCTTCCATGTATGGTATCTCCACTTCTCTTTCATGTATGGCAATCCATAAACTATGTTATGCTTTGGCATGTAAACAATTACTAAAAACATGGAATTATGGGAATATGAGGAAGAATCTTTTGAGACACGCTTTTGTTATTTGATTGATTTGATATTTAATACTTTGACATTGTGAGTAATTTTTTTCTATGCATGTTGTCTATAATATATAATATGATCTTTAGGAAATGCATCTATAGCTTGATAATTCATTTCGATTTCTTTCATAATAGCATATAAATCTTAGTATGATCACATACGTAAAATATTTGATGATGGTAACAAAAATTCACCTAACAATCTAAAACATGAAAAATCATTACTTAGTGTAAATAATATTAATGTTAAACATTTAATTATTATTTTACACATCAATCAACACTAAAAAAGCGAATAGATCAACCTTTATGAATAGTATGTAAAGGAACATATTACAACCCTTACAATTTGTGTCATACAAGTGTTTGAAAAACCATTCAAAGACTTTGTTCACCAACAATAATGTAGCAAAGAGAAGAGCCTTCATAAAGTGGTGTCTCCTCGTTTGCGCATGAAGCCTTTCTCTTCTTTCACCTTATTCATTTTTCATTTTTTTGAAATTTTTCACTTTTCATTTTTTTCATTTTTCATTTTCATAATTGTGCATAACACTTATTCATTTCAGAGGCAGAAGAGGGATCCTGACTTATTGAGAGAAGAAGAGGTTGTTCCTTTAGAGAAGTAGTTTATATATAACTCTGATGTGCTTGTTAAGGTGTTCCCCCTCACCTTACTCTACTTGACTGAGTTGACACGGATTAACCCAAAAACAATCGATTAGATTAGGTGACCCTAGTTAGTGCGCAAGTGTTGTGTTTTCACCAAGGTTCACTTTGAACAACACATATTTTCCATCGACGTATCATGGGCTAAAGGTAACAAGTTCTTCATATAGAGGCAAGACGGCAAATAAACAAGTATTGATAACTGCACAAGTCCTCTTGTACTTTACCCAACTTGTTTCAAGAGTCACGCACAGTCTGATGCGAAACTAACCTACGAACATAAACAAGCAAACAAATAATAAGAAAAGGCGGAAGCAGAAGTAAATGCAAAAGCAAAGTGAGTAAGCAAATAGGCATGCAAGCAAACAAACATTCAAGGTAAGAAGAAAACACACATGAAAGCAAACATACCAAAAGAAAACACTACTCCTACTCCTAAGCTAATGGTGCATGAGCCTAATCATGCGAAGTGATACTTCTAATGCAGCCACTGGCACATTGGTCGACCCATGTTCGCAAAGGCATGGTTCATGAACAACACAGCTATGTGAACTAGAAAACCTCAATGATATAACAATGAAGAGAAACACAATCCAAGTTTAAATATGTCCACATAATATAATTGAGTGCAAGTGTATAAATTCCCACTGTAGATCAACAGATTATGCAATAGACTAAAGCAAAATACAATATCTACTTCTACAAAAAACGTTGTGGAAGCTTAATTGAATTGAGCAAGATAAATGAGATCACATATAACTGAGAATGAGAAATCAATCACACATAACACAGAATAAATAACTCAGGGAAAGCCTAAGCCTAAAACTCCAATCTCTATATTATCATACTAGTGGAAATATGTTCAAGTTACAAAAAGAATCAGCTCTCAAGCTATCCTGCTCTCTCTGCAATCAAACAATGTTGCTCATAGATAGTTAAAGGTTCTCACAACCTTCTCCTCTGCCCTCCAAGCCTCCTATTTCCTTGCGCAATTTTTCTTGGGGTTCAGTGCTTCCACTTGTGTGAATTCCCACCTCACACTGCTCACTCGGCTCAGAAATCACTGCACAAACCTGAAGGAGATAATTCCTTCTGCATGGATGAGTTTCCTATATAGGAAAATTCCTCCAACTGATAGTACACTGTCCCTTCCTTTAATCTCAACCGGGTCTCTGTCTGAACTGACATGCATGAGTTATTTATGAGAGAATATTCAATTATATGAAGTGCAACAGTTACATGCATGCATGCATTAACTAACTGAACTCACAATTAATTCCACAAACTGTTGGAACTAATCTAACTCAACTTAACTCAGTTAACTGAGCTAACTAATTACAACTCAATATTACAACTCATCATTATCTTTTTAACTAAGGGATAAATTCCTCAATTAATGGGATAGTTGTTGCATGTCCCCACATAGACTTCATGTTTGATTTTCCACAACTAATTAACTCAAGATGAACTAATTAATTATTTTACAAACAGCTGCTAAGATCAAATTTGAATTTTACTTCTCAATTTTAGTTCAGGGACTAACTAAAATTGGAATCTAACCTGAAATGCTATTTATAGCAATTCCATTTTTAGCACTTACATTTTTCATTCCTTGTTGCTATGTCCAACACTGGTACCTGCACTGCTATTTATAGTAGTGCTATTTTTAGCACTTTTATTTTTAGCATTTCTTGTTGCTATTTTCAACACTCCCTCTCAATAAGAAAGGCATTCAACTCGAATCCGATCCTGAACCTTTGGAATGTTCTGCATGCAACACTTCTCCTAAGTGTTGTTGCTCCAGCAACTCTAGAAACAAAAAAATCTCCCAACTGACCTCCCTGTTGGGCTACAAACATCCTCTGATGCTAAAGCTTCCCCTTTCGCTGACAAGTGCTCCCTCTGTGAGCTCTGAGTTGCTACAACACTCCATGAATCTCACACCATTGCACACCTCTCTGTGCCATTCTGCATTGGTGCAACACTCCTGTGCCTCTCGCATTATTGCAGCCTACTAGCTCTGCAATGTCTTGGGATTCCTGCACTGTAGCTCTCTCTGCTGCTCCATCTGCATCTGCCTCTACCCACTTAGCTAGTCCTTCTACTCCTCGTTGGGGCTCTCGTAGCAATGTCTAATCAAATAAATTGGGTACTTCAATGATCCTGGCCCTATTCCAGCCTTCTTGGGACTATCACTCCACATCGTCCCAGCTCCTATCTGGAGGTATGGATGCATGTGATCCATCTGCCCACTTGACTTGAAATTTCCCCTTATTATAGGTCTATGTATGATTGGATGCCTCCACTCAGTCTCCTCTCGGCTTCTTGAGTTGTGGCTGCTCAACAACCTCCTGAAGCTATTTCCCCAATTGTGGCTCCTCCACAATTGTCTGAGACTTCTTCTGGTGCTACATGTTGAGAGGTAATATACTCTCCCTCTCAACCACCAAGTCTCTAACCTTTTCCTTGATCCTCAAGGCTTTGCATGCATCTTGTACCTCAAATGCATACAGGTTCTTGGCTAGCACACCAATCTGTTTTATCTTTCCCGCCGTCACGAAATTTTCTATAAAAAAGAGCTGATTTTAAATCAGCAATATCTCCCTCATTCGAACTCCGATTTAGCCAAATTTTTTTTTGAATTTGGATATTTTTCCACAAGGAATCCATATCTACTATTTTTTTCTAAAAATTTTGCACAAACATTTTCAGATATGCTCTGAAATATGGCGGTCCAATTTTTTTTATTAGTTTGATTTCTCTTATTTGTATACCGTTCACAGCTCTGCTCACCTTTGCTCTGATACCATGTAGAAATTCGCACTATAGATCAATAGATTATGCAATAGACTAAAGAAAAATACAAGATCTAATTCTACAACAAACTTTGCAGAAGATTAATCGAATTGAGCAAGATCAATGAGAACACATATAACTGAGAATGAGAAATCAATAACACATAACACAGAAGAAATAACCCAGGGAAAGCCTAAGCCTGAAACCCCAATCTCTGTATTATCATACAAGTGGAAATATGTTCGAGTTACAAAAAGAATTAGATCTCAAGCTATCCTGCTCTCTCTGCAATCAAACAATGTTGCTCATAGACAGTCAAAGGCTCTCACAATCTTCTCCTCTGCCCTCCAAGCCTTCTATTTCCTTGCGCAGTTTTTCTTGGGGTCCAGTGCTTCCACTTGTGTGAATTCCCACCTCACACTACTCCCTCGGCTCAGAAATAACTGCACAAACCTGAAGGAGATAATTCCTTCTGCATGGATGAGTTTCCTATATAGGAAAATTCCTCCAACTAATAGTACACTGTCCCTTCCTTTAATCTCAACTGGGTCTCTGTTTAAACTGACATGCATGAGTTATTTATGAGAGAATATTCAGTTATATGAAGTGCAACAGTTACATGCATGCATGCATTAACTAACTGAACTCACAATTAATTCCACAAATTGTTGGAACTAATCTAACTGGACTTAACTTAGTTAACTGAGCTAACTAATTACAACTCAATATTACAACTCATCCTTATCTTTTTAACTGAGGGATAAATTCCTCAATCAATGGGATAACTGTTGCATGTCCCCACATAGACTTCATGTTTTATTTTCTACAACTAATTAACTTAAGATGAATTAATTAATTATTTTACAAACAACTACTAAGATCAAATTCGAATTTTACTTCTCAATTTTAGTTTAGGGACTAACTAAAATTGGAATCTACCCCAAAATGTTATTTATAGCAATGCTATTTATAGCACTTCCATTTTTCATTCCTTTTTGCTATGTCCAACACTGGTACCCAAACTGCTATTTATAGCAGTGCTATTTTTAGCATTTCTTGTTGCTATTTTCAACAGCAAGTACATGACATGCAATCCGTGGACTTGTCATGGTCTCGTGCAATACTGCATGCAACTGTTAAGCATAAGCATAATCTTGACTATGACATGAAAGAAAACGAAAGAAACAAAGACAACTATCATCGTGCACGTGTGCTTTCTATGTAAGATTCCTCCAATGCATGAGCGATGGGATCGTGTAGTTCAAGTGGAGGATGCATAATCTATGTGTGATATTGATATTCAATGCATACAGATGAGTGATGAGGAGCCTCAGGTGTTTCAAAATTTTCCTGATCAAAAGTGAAACCAACCTCAGGATAGCGAGGACCTAACATAACCATCATCTCGCCCTAAAGTGCCTTGACAATCTGTGGGGTTTCGACTTTGTCGATAGATAGATCATCATAAACAGGTGGCTTCGAAAAATCAACTGCGATAGAATAATCATTGTGATCAAATACGGGAGTAAATAGATCATGACAACTATGATCAACAAAATCAATGATTTCATCGACATCCTCATGATCTGATGAATCAAACAGAGGGGTAGATGAGAAGTAGAAAAATTCACCCTTTGTGTTTTTGGAAAAGGTAGATGAAAAATCAAGTGAATTTCGAATGAATAATTTATCCTCTCCATTGTCAGATGATGGACTCAATGTTGTCTATACCCGTCAATAGTTCTGAGGTTTAGGTTGGGCATGGATAGCTTTGGAAACCTCTCTGCACACTTATTGCATGTTTTTCTATGAATGCAGCTTCTATGGAGTTATCATACAATTATCATACCAATTTTTCACGCCGGTGTACAAAATGACATTCAAGCAGGATCCACCTTGCATGTTGCAGGCAACAATGGAGGCATTGATTGACATAGCATACCTCACCCCTTAGAACCTTCATACGGATGTACAACGTCGAGAATGCTCCACATGTTTTATCAAAGTTTTCCATGGATAAGCTCGTCATGTAAGAGATGTCATATCACATCTCGACGGGGTTGTCAACGAGACTACACAGGAAGAAGAAGGAACCTTGGCACACTCTTCCTTTGCGGATCAAGTTGTATGAGATATGGAATCTCAAGTATGTTGAGGCCGAGATGGAGGAGTTCAAGAGATTCAAATTCGGCACAATAAGTTTCAATCCATATGACCCGCATTGCTTAGTGAAGGACCACTTTGGGTGAGTGCAACATCCTTGGATCCATGGGGCATGTCATTGGCCTGAAGAAGACCCATTGAGATATTTCTATCACATTTCAAGGCTTTATGAACCGGTCAGCATATCTGTAGAGTGGTTAGCAAAGCAGAAGGAAGAAGCATCTCAGAGAGCAGCATCATCAGCAGCAACAGAGGGTAGCAGACCTGGACACGACAAAGGCAAGAGAAAGGTTGTTGACTGTGTCAAGGCAAAACAAAGCTGCAAGGTCAAAGTGGATCCACTTGTGTTGAAAGCAGCTTCAAAGATTGAGGCTAGGAGTTGATAGTGCGATAGGAGGATCATGCAAAGGTAAAGAGAGAAATAGAAAATGGAGGAAACAAAAGAGGAGCTGGAGGAGTTGAAGCAACAACTAAGGGAAGAACAGGGGTTGCATAGAAGAGAGAAGGAATCACAACAGGAATAGGTACAAAAGGAGGCGCAACATGCACATATTGATGAAATGGGGCCCATACAATTTATAGACCATCTGAGCAGCTGGCACAAAGAATATAGGGTTAGAAGTTGCAGGAGTAGGACTTGGCTCAAGAGATTGAACATATGCTATAGAAGATGGACACGAATATGGTTCAGCCAGAGTTAGATCAAGATATTGACCTCATGCCTCAAGACCACGAGGTCACCCCACTGGCTTCACCAGATATGAAAGCAGAGCAAGTGCCAAGAAATGATGGAGACACAAAAATCCTTGAAGACAATCTGGAAGAGAAGATGCACAACATATCTTTCCACGAGTCATAACACAGATTTGTGCAATCACGCAGAGTGCCCACTCTAGATGTCCATGTATCCCCTATTCAGTTTGAAGAATGAGTGATCATGTCTGATGTGCACAAGTATCCAACTGCATTATCTGATGCTACCAAAGCATATGCCAAAGCCACCAGCTTGAGTGTTAGATTCTTGATAGTTGAGAACGAGCACATGGCTAAGGAATTACAGGTGGCCAAGCAGGGAGGAGAATAGGTTACAGTGTCTGCTTGAGAATATTTGAGAAGTGTGATATTAAATGAAGTATCGTCTCTCGAGATAGTCATGCAGAAGTTGTATTCCATATTCATCACCATGCATAAGTTAGTTGTCCATCTCAATAGTTGGAAACAATGTTGTGCTAGGAGAGGACACATCTTGTCAGATCTGCACAGTATTGTTAGTCACATGAAAACATGGACAATGAGGTACAAGGGAGCCCCATTGCACTTGCCGAAGATGATGAAGCCATAGGCGATATAGTTAAAGGCACGTATCCAAAGTCAGATCGGGAACTATAAGGAACTCTAGCAGTTCATCACTAGTTTGCAGGATTCACATGCACGGGTGTTCATGAGCATGAATGTCATTGTATGCATGCATGCAATCCCATCCATTGGCACACTCACCAAGGAAAATACAAAGAAACAAGTCCGACTAGAGCTCGACATGTACTTTGATGAGTTGATGCACGTAGCCACTAGCACAAACTTGGCGATCAGTGCAGACACTATGCATCAGTATGTTGCTGGTCTAGTTGCACTCAAGACTATGATGCACATGTTATCAGATGAGTTGGACAAAGGGGCCAGATCAGTGTACCCAGATGCAATAGAGGCTAGAGTTCACTTTCAAAAGGATTTCACCACAGAGTACACGGACACCATCACGGACTACCAAGCTTGGCATTAGTTTGCCACTGTCGATCATCTCGAGGATGTATGTTGGGATAAGATCCCCGGGGTCAATTTTGTTAAATTTTGAGTAATTTTTGAAGTATCTTTTTGTATCAAAGGTAAGGTTTCCATGAAATGTGGATAGTGGAGTATGAAGCTAAGTAGAGTCAAATGGGATTTAGTCCCTTAGGTGGGTAGGTGATAGAGTTGTTTGGAAACCCGCCCATGGTTTGCTGGCCATGGTATAGTAAAGAAAATGCTATAAGTAGTTTATTCATAACGAGTCTTAGAAGATGACTTGAACTTAAGAATCATTGTAAGGGTAAGATGCTAAGGAAAGAAAATTTTGTTTCCTGTACTTAGGCAAAAGGGGAAGGCTCCTACAGTTGAATGTGCAGAGACCTTGGTAAGTCCACAAGATGAGTGTGCGGGCCCTTGCAGTTGAGTGTGTAGGCAGGAGAAGTCTCTAATTGTATGCTTATTCATAATAAAGACTATTTGGGAAGTAATTCTGATGCATCTGTGCCTTCTTATTTATTTTTGTTTAAGTTTATGTATATTCACTTTGGGATCTGTTTCACGTGACTTAATGCTTATTTACTGCGTGAAACGGGTAGATCTATAATATCTATGCATAATAAACATAATTAACCACCTTTGCGAAGATTGTGAAGTTGTTAGATAGATATGCAGTAGTTGACAGTCGGAAGGAATAGATATGTGCAAAGGTAGATCTAAACCCTAAGAACCTTAGGAAACCATCACACATAATTTTAGACACAGAAACCTGCTTCTAGCATCCCCTAATACTACTTTGAGTGAGACTGTAGCCTGAACTGCATAGGTTGTTGCCGAAAGGACCATCAATTAGGGTTTTTTTGGTTGGGGAAATAAATTTGAACCTAGGTTAGGCCCCATCAAGCCAACAAATGGTTTTGTTGCTGGGACCGGCATCAATCTGAGGAATGTGTAATGTCAAATAAGTGGTTTCCTACTAAGAAAGAAATTAAGAAGTGGCTCAATCAGAAGGAACACACATTCACAGCTCAGGAGAACAGAAACTCGCGGTTGTCCAAAGAACAATGGTTGAAGAGATACCTATACTCAGACAAAACCAAAAACTTTTTATGTTTCTTCCCTTGCAAATTGCATGAGTGGCTATCTAGATTGGTGGATAGTTAGGGTATGTGGAGACTTGACGGCCCTATTGTGTCGACTAAAAATTTGGTGAGGTGCTTGGAAGCTTCCGAAAATAACATCACGCGGGTTTTTAATCACTAGATTGATCGTATCATAGGAGGATTTTTCACTGGGCTCGCGATTGATACGTCCATCAGCTAAGGCAAAGTAGAGCACATGCTCTTCAAGGGACCGCAAGCTAAGTATTTCAAATATCTAAAAACTTTGATTAAGATGTTGTTGTGTGAGAAACGAGTTATGTCATTACCTTGATGTTTCGGACTACGCAAAGTGGAAAACCCTTCAGAAGGAATGGAGAATCGGGCTCTCATTATAGTCTGCTATTGGGATCCTTTTCAAGTGATGATGAAGGAACTATTATGAATACAATGCAGAGTGCACTACAATTCGTAAGTCTAGGTATCCCACAGATACCTCATCCATACACTCCACCTCCACCTCCACCTCCAACTCCACCTCATACACCTACACCTTCACCTCCACCTCCACCTCCACCCCCACCATTCAACATGGCAAATGCAATGAAGATGTCGATATATAAAGGGGTAGGGAGCGAAGACCCCAAGTAATTTTGGTTTGTTGCCAATGCTATGTGAACAACGCAATAGAACACTAATGATAATCTAAAGAAATCACAACTGGTCACAATGCTACAGGATAGGGTGCTGACTTGGTATATCAAGTACTGTCAAGACAAACCTGGCGCGACATTGGCAGAGACTCAACATGCGTTGAACAGTGAGTTTAAGAAACCTATGTCTCAAGTGTAGTCTATTCTAGAGTTTAAGGAGATATATTAAATGGTGAATGAATCCTCATGGGATTAAGATCAGAGGCTAAAATCCCTGATCTGACAGGCTAATATGAACATCACAGATGAACAAGACAAAGATTGGTACATTTCTTCATTGTTGCCTCACCTAAGAGTACCATTATCACAATAGAAGATAGAAACACAAGCAAAAGTTGTGGAGATCGCAATGAGGTTGGAAGCCTCACCAGTACAAGATATGGACATTGGAGTACAACAGATTCACTCGCAGCTGGCAGGTTTGTACCTAGAGTTGCAAAGCCTGAAGAAGGGAAAGGAAGCCCAGCCTAAAGTTTGCACAAAAGTTTGGTGCTTGAACTACAAGGGCCACGATCATGATAAGGACCACTCTCCGATTTGCCAGAACTACCTTATTGGGGGGAAGTTGTCCCACTGAAGCCAGAAAATATTATTGGACTAAGCACATGAGTAGCATCATGGTGCATTATTTGTCAGGTTACAGGACAGCATGCAACAAACAATTGTCATCTACTAAAAAAATTTGTATAGACCCCCCAATAGTTATTTTGGAATTTTTGCAAATATGTCGGTCATGATGAGTATCATTGTTGAAGTTATGAATTAATGATGGATAAAACCCCTACCTATCGAATGAAGGTGGAAACTCGGCCTTAGGATCAGAGCATGGGTGTAGTGCATGGAGGATTTCAAGGCCGTGGAAGAGGAAGAGGAGGAGGGGCTAGCATAGGTCATGGAGAACTTATTTGCTATAACTATGGTGAATTTGTTTGGACATTTTGTGAGTGACTATCCAAGCCCAACCCATCCATATATTCAATATTATAGATAATTTTACCATGTGATATAAGATTGCTCGATACTTATAGAAAATATGCAAGAAAATAAGGTGCAGATCTAGCAGCCTATGCAGAATATCCAGATGATGAGGGTGGAGCCTCGCGAATAGGATCATAACATCAATATCATAATGCGCAATGGTATGGCTACAGGTGAAGATAAGGGAATGCAGCTAGAAACCGAGGGATGGGTGCACAAGGCTACTAAAAAGGAATTTGGGTTTGACCTCAACTAAGCTAAATTGACTTTCATGGAATCTAAGAAGAACTTTGTTGACGCTTCTACGTCAGGAAATCAGGAAAAACTGGGTGGAAATAGTGAAGTGCAAGATGTGGATCCCTCACTGTTAGCCACTTTTCTCAAAACCTGTATGAAGCTATGGAGGGATCATAAGGTAGTAGAAGGGTTGTAGGAATTTATAGACAATTGTACGAGTAATATTAAGATTCCTTTAGAATAGCACATTGTGAGGAAATTAGGTAAGCACAAGAAGTGGATAGTGCACAAGATGAAGTTGACCGCACAGAGAGGAGAATATGAAATGGATAAAGTCATCCTGGATTTGGGTTCTGATGCGAACATGCTACCTATTAAGACATGGGAAAGGATGGGGAGACATGTGCTACAATGGTCTCCTATACAACTACGCATGGCCAATTAGTAGAAGATCATTCCTATGGGGCAACTATATGGGGTAACTATGGAAATTAAAGGAGCAAGCGCTTTGGCTGATTTTGAAGTAATTGAAATTGAGGATGATAGAAACCCTTACCCTGCGTTACTAGGAATTGATTGGACCGACATGGATGCGGTCATTAATCTGAAGAAGAAGATGATGACATTTGCGAGGAAGGCGCTCAGGGTTATTTTAGCACTAGACCCTGTTGAAGGAGCGCGGTATACTGAACGGGTCCATGCCTATGAGGAAGATGATGATTTGGATCAAATATACAAGATTATTTTGTGCGAGGAAGATTGGATCAATACCACTATAGATGGGTGGATCACGTGGGATATAGACAATTCTTGTACGTTAGACTCAGATGAAGAGCTTGAACACTGGCTGTTGGGTAGCGGATCCCCCCATAGCATGTTTTTAGGGCTTAAAGCCCAAGGTTTTGGTCAATGTAATTTAAATAACTCGCAAAATGCGGGTGAGGAGCGCGAAAGTCTAGGGTTGTCCACCCTAAAATAATGTAATTTAATATAGAGTGCGTCAGCATACCCATGGTCCGCGGACCATAGGATTGTATAAATAGAGTGAGGCTCTAAGTGTAAAAGGTAGTTTTTAGTCTTAGTTTAAGTGTTGAGAAGTATATGGGTTTCTGATGATGAATTAGCTCTGAGTCTGTAAGTCCAAGTCTTGGGTTGTAGTAGTAGTAAGAGGCTCTACAGTTGAGTGTGCATAGACCTGGTAGAGTCCGCAGCTGTGTGCGTGGATCCCTACAACTGAGTGCGCAAGGCAGAGTTGGGATTGTATCTAAATAAAGGATTAATAAAAGATAAGTTAATTGTGGAATATTCTATGTCTATGCTTTGGTTATATTTATGCATCTCTTTATAGTTTATGATTATGCGCACTTGTTATGAATGTTGAATGATTAATGAGAATATTGGGCCCACATAATTAAGTTAAGATCTATAATAAAAGCACAGTCAAGAATAAGGATCTAGACAACACCTCTTCGTGCCCTTTATAGAGCTACAGGGAAGCAGTTGCATAAGTTGCGAAGGATAGACGGCTACACGGAGTAGCGGAAGCACGCAGGATCGGTTCACAAACTTCCCTGACTTCATCAAGACATCCCTAGGGTGTGTAAACCTAGTTCCAGCACCCTCCCATACTACCTTGGGTGAGACCTCAGTCTGTGCACCGCGGACTGCTGCTGAAAGGTATTGTAGTTTTGAGATTTGTTTGGCTAAATCACTTCTGAACCTGGGTCAGGCCCCAACAAGCCAACAAATGGTTCTGTTTCCAGGACCAGGATCAGCCTAAGGGATGTTTGATGTCGTGCCACTAAAACCCAACAAAGAAGGAAATTTAAGAGTGGTTGGACAAGAAGCTTAACGAGTTTGTGACACAGGAAAATAGAACTCCACAGGTATCCGAGAAAAGGTGGATGGATTGCCACGTATATATGGAAATCCATGAGATCTTTTTCACGTCCTTCTCTTCTGAATTGTATGAGTGGATCACGAGGTTACCAATAGTTAGGGAAGGCATAAGCTCGATGAACCAATAGTGTGGACTCCGGAGTTAGTGTGTAGACTAGAGGCATCAGAAAATAAGATCTCGTGAGTTGTGGACCATTGGCTCGACTGGATAATAGGGTGATTTATCACTGAGTTTGCGGTAGACACGACTGTGAGCTATAGTGAAGCAGAACGATGTTTTCTCAAGGGACCACAAGGTAGGTATATTAAATCCCTAAATACCCAGATTAAGATGTTGTTATGTGAAAAATGGGTGATGCAAATATATTAATGTTTGGAACGACGCGAAGTGGAAGAATATACAAAGGTAGCAGGGAATTAGGAAACAGTCCCTTGATTTCACCTTCACGAGAGAGCAAGGAAGAGCTCGCTTGGGTTTCTACGAGAAGTGCAGTCAGTTTGATAAGGTAGCACATTCTGCAGTTATCACCTCCACTTACACCATCACTCGTTTCACCTACTTCACCTCCATCTTCACCCACCCCACCTCCACCAAACCCGTAGCTCAGCATGGCGAGTGCAATCAAGCTACTTGTATTCAAAGGAGTAGGGAATGAGGATCCAGACTAGTTTTGGTTCATCGTAAGAGTAGTGTGGGAAGCACAAGGGGTCACGAATGACAACATTAAGAAGGCCACGTTGGTGAACATGATGCAGGATCGTGCACTGACATGGTATATCAAGCACTCTAATGATCACCTAAATGTAGGAATAGTAGAGATCCAGAATGCGTTGAACAAAGAATTTAGCCAGCCGACATCAGAGACACAGTAAATCATTGGATTTAAAGAAATCATGATGCTTCCATGTGAGACTCCCTAGGATTTGGATCAAACGCTGAAGAGTATGATATGTGAGCCTAATATGACACTAATGGATGTGCAGCACCGTGCGTGGTTTATGGCATCTTTGACACCACACCTGAGGACGACGTTGTCACGGTAGAAGCTTTCAACCTAGGCTGAAGCACTGGAAATGGTGATGAGGTTGCATGAAACACTGATACAGGATCCGGGTTTGGGAGTCCAACAAATCCACGTGCAACTAAAAAATCTATGCTTGGAGATGCAGAGTTTGAAGCAGGATAGGGCGCCACGACCAAAGGTGCGCGAAGAAGTATGGTGCATAAAATGCAAAGGCTAGGGCCATGACAAAGACCACTGTATAGTATTTGTGAACTACTTGGCAGGAGGGGGACCAATGCCATTGAGACTAGAGGCATAGGCAGGTCCAAGTGCGGCACCCGTGCTCTAGTGTGTGATCTATCAGATATGAGGAAAGCGGACAATGGATAACTATCATTTGTTGCAGAAGTATACACAGACTCCCCAACAACTGTTTTGTAGTTTTTGTAGATCGGTGGGCCACGATGAGCATACTTGTCATAGCTACAAGTTAATGATGGAGCAGGCCCTAGCATATAGAATGTAGATAGAAATGCGAGGCCTCGACCCAACCGTGGGGATAGCGCGCGCTAGATTTCAGGGCCGAGGTCAAGGACGAGGAGGCATGGGACCAAGAAGGGGCCGTAGATAGCTAATCTGTTACAATTGCGGGGGACCTAGGCACTATGCTTGCGATCGTACCAATCCAACGAGAATGTCTTGTTCGTACTGTGCTCAGTTTGATCATGAAATGGTAGATTGTACGATGTTGATCATACAGATGCGCAAAAAAAGGGTACTACAGCCTACTCCGAATCAGAATATCCAAATGATGAGGTCTGAATTGTGCGAAGAAGACCCCAACATGAACATGATTCTTAGAAGTGGCATGACCACAAGGGAAGATAAGGGGAAGTAGCTCGAGGAAGATACATGGGTTCGCAAGGCTCCTACAAAAGAACCTGAGTTTGACTTGGAATGAGCAAAGGAGATGTTTATGGAAGCTAAGAAGAGCTTCATGGAGGTCTCTACTTCAGGTAGTAAGGATCAACCAAAGACAAGAATGGATCCTTCTATGCTTATTACCTTTTTAGAGACATGCATGAAATTGCTGCACGACAATAAGGTAGTTAAAGGACTACAGGATTTGATAACTAGGTGCATAGGGCCAGGGCAACCATGCATAGTCCGGAAACTAGGAAAGCATGCATTGTGAACCGGGAGGGAAATGAGATTGACGATGCAGATTGGCGAGTATGAGATGGATCAGGTAATACTAGGGCCTGGGTTCAGACATGAATGTGTTACCAAAATAGACATGGGAGTGCATGGGCAGGTTCACGTTACAGTGGTCCCCTGTTCAATTACGAATGGCGAACCAACAGAATATTTTACCCATGGGGAGGTTGCAAGGGGTAACAGTTGATATCGAAGGTGCGAGCACATAGATGGACTTTGAAGTGATAGAGATTGTCGATGACAACAATCCGTATCCCAAGTTGCTAGGAATAGACTGGGCCACTGATGTGAATGGAGTCATTAACCTGATGAAGCAAAAGATGAGTTTCGAGAAAAAGTCCCTTGGTGTAGTAGTTCTGCTAGCTCCAGCCGAAGGAGCGCGCTACACCGAGCCAGTGCGTGATGATGGAAGCGATGATGAGCTGGATTGTATCTACAAGATAACCGCGTGAGATCAAGATTGGGTGAATCTAAATGCAGATGGAAGGATCTTATGGGAGCACGCAGGTTCCTACACCTCAGATTCAGACGAAGAAGACGAACACTGGCACAATCGGTTGAACGAAGTGACAACACTGAATTGCAACATGATGACTAGATCACTACATTGTGTAACAACCCAGGCCTAAGATCTACCAACATATGATGGATTGACAGTGGTGGATGAATTCTTGAGCAAGTTTGATAGTGTAGTATCAGAATAGCAGCGGTTCGTTGCATAGATGTGGGTGCTGTGTACGACACCTGTGCATTGGTGGGGAACACATAAAGGAAATTTTGAAAACTGGCGCAGCTGTAGGATGATGATGTGGCTACGATTTGGGAAACCGCAACTATAGATAGCAGATAAATACAATGGACACGATAACCTGTGCACGCACCTCGCAAAATGGACCAAGGCCTATGGAGAAGAACCTCAACCTGAATGGGTACACTTATTCTACCATACCTTGGATGTCATACCCATGAATTGGTATACTGAAATGGAACTCCGACATGGTACGAGCAAATGGGATGTCCTGCATGAGGGATTTTTGTTAACATTCACATTTGAATACCGATGGTCAGATACTGTTGATGACGCACTACAAGCTGTAAATGTCGCCTTCTTCAAAACACTACAGGAACCACAAGAAGTAGTTCAACTAGCATGGGCAACCCAGCTAAGTAGTGCCCTAGAATGTTATAACGTACAAGTAGAGGAGGATGATGATGACCCCCGAAATATTAATATTCTAGAAACTAAAGGGTGTCGCGAAGTTCGAGGACCATCAATTGAGGACCCCGAAATCACTATGCCGCTAAAAACAAAGCAGGTAAACATTGGTACAGATGCGGAGCCAAAGTATGCGATGCTCGGGGACTATTGGGACGATGCTATGGTAGATAAGGTCACTGAGTTGCTCTGCGAATATCAAGATTTGTTCCTGACCAAAATCACAGACTTAAAGGGGATCATTGGCGACTTAGTGATGATGAAGATCACTCTGAAACTGGATCGAAGCTAGTTAAGCAGTGACCTTACTATTTGAATCCGAAGTATAAAGAAAAGGTCCACAAAAAATTAGATAAAATGCTTGCAGCCGGAATTATTGAACCAGTGGAAGAATTCGATTGGGTGAGTCCTATGGCAGTACAGGAGAAAAAATAGAAGGGTGAAATTAGAATCTGCGTGGACCTAGAGAAGCTTAACGATGCCTATGTTCATGATCCATTCCTGACACCATTTAGAGATGAAGTATTGGAGAATGTTGGTGGACAGGAAGCTTACTCATTCACGGATGGCTTCTCAGGGTACCATCAAATCAAGATCGCGCCGGAAGATAGGAGCAAGACAACCTTCGCAACTGAATGGGGCTATTTTCAATACACTGTTATGCCCTATGGAATCAAGAACACGTCGGCAATATTTTTGTGTGTAGTGGTGGCCAGATTCAAGGAATACATCCACAAGTTCTTGTAGGTCTATTTGGATGATTGGAATGTATTTGGGTTAGTTAAACACCATATAGCGAGCTTACATTTGATGTTGGATACTTGCCAATGACACCAGATTGCGCCGAATCTTAAAATGTGCACCTTCCTAGTCCCCTTTGGAAATCTGCTTGGCCATGTGGTCTGCAAACAAGGCCTGATGGTGGACCCTGTGAATATTGCCATTATTTTCAATCTAGAAGCGTCACAAAGTTTCAAATAACTACGTGCCACTTTGGGGCACACTGTTTACTATAGAAATTTTATTAAGAGCTATGCACAAATAACAACGCCAATGGAACAATTATTGAAAAAAGATGCTACATATTGTTGGAATGATTATTGTAAGAAAAGTTTGGATGTTCTCAAGGAAAAAATGGCACCCACTCCCATCTTGGTCTCCCTAAAATGGGACATCAAATTTCATGTACATGTTGATGTGTCATGTATTTCATTGGACGTTGTACTTACGTAGGAAGGCATAGAAGGCGTGGGTCACTTGATCACGTTCGCGAGTCGGTGACTATCCAAAGCTGAAAAGAATTATTCTACTATTGAGCGTGAAGGATTGGCAATGGTATACGCACTCCAGAAATACTGCCAATATTTACTTGGTGAGCACTTCAAGATGTATACTGATCATTCTGCATTGAAATACTTGGTGAACAAGCCTGTGTTGGGGGGACGCATATGTAGATGGTTGTTACTATTTCAAGAATATGACTTCAAGGTCACCGTAAAGCTGGGGCGCCTAAATGTAGGACTCGATCACCTATCACAAATTGAGACCGGCGAAGAGCCAACAAATTTGGAGGAAGGACTACCTGATGCACAGCTCTTTGTAATGCATGTCGTGGATGGCCACTTCGAAGATATAATCCATTTCTTAACCACGGGAACTGTGTTGCAGGAATATTCAGTCCAGCAGAAGAAGGAATTGGTGGTACGCGCAGCAGACTTTTCTATCATTGCGGGGCACCTCTACAAAATGGGAAACGATGAGATATTGCGAAGATATGCACTTGAATTTGAACGAGGATAGATCCTTGCGGAAGCACATGGGGGGGCTACAAGAGGACACCACGCAGGATGGATGATGGCACAAAAGATTCTTCACACTGGGCTATGGTGGCCAACCCTACATCAATATTCAAAACAATATTGTCGGGCTTGCGACATCTGTCAAAAGACTGGGAAACCATCACGAAGGGATGAGATGCCACTCAAACCATAGATGACGTTGCAACCATTCGAAAAATGGGCAATAGACTTTGTGGGGCCAATCAAACCTCAAGGGAAGACAAGTGTGTGCTACATCATGACCGCGACAGAGTACCTGACTCGATGGGCAGAAGCACAACTAGTTAAGGACTGCACGATTGCCACAGCTATGAAATTTTTGTTCAACAACATGTTGAAATGGTTTGGCCGCCCCAAAATTTTAATGAGTGACCATAGAATGCACTTCCTAAATGAAACTATCAGCACACTCACCAAGGAGTTCCAAGTGTATCATCAGCAAAGTACATTGTACCATCCACAATGTAATGGGATAGTAGAAGCATTCAACAAGATTCTAGAGACTGTGCTAACCAAAGTATGTGACACACAATGAAATGACTGGGACCTACACATACCTACTGTATTATGGGCATACATAACCACGTGCAAGAAATTGACGGGCTAGACACCTTTCAGGTTAGTCTATGGCATGGAAGTAGTCATGCCAATGGAATACATTATACCCAGTTTACAAATAGCAGCAATTATAGGCATGTCGGACCGCGAAGCCTTGGAAGAAAGGCTCGTGCAATTGGAAGAACTCAAGGAAGAATGGTTTCTAGTGGGATTCCATCAGCAGGTACAGAAACAACGCGAGAAATCTTGGCACAATCGCCATATCAAGTTGCACACATTCAAGGTAAACGATCTAGTGTTGCTATATGACAACAAGTTCAAAAAATTTCCTGGAAAATTCAGAATGCATTGGTTGGGACCATATGTGGTAAAGGAGGTCACAGACGGAGGTGCGATCCAGCTAGTCAAACTTAATGGAGAGCCCTTCCCAGGAAGAGTAAATGGCAATCGCCTGAAGCCCTACACAGGTGGGCCAGTTGTTTGAATAATCGACCAAAGCATAGTCTTCACAACTCAACAAGCCAGACAGAGGTGCGGGACTATAAACACAGGTACTAGAAGCCGACATCAAAGTAGAGAATCAAGTCAGACGCAGAGGATTCCAAAGTAGGAATGGAGTAGATCAAGACAACGATAGCATGGTGAGTTGCGAAACTTCACACTACACAGGAATAGTTGGATGGACTCCACGCGAAGATCACCACACTAGCTGAGTCACTTGGGACGGGTCACGATGATTGTGTTGGGGGCTTGTTGGGTAGTGGATCCCCCTATAGCATGTTTTTAGGGCTTAAAGCTCGAGGTTTTGGTCAATGTAATGTAAAGAACCCACAAAATGCGGGTGCGGAGTGTGAGACTCTAGGGTTTTTCACCCTAAAATAATGTAATTTAATATAGAATGTGTCAGTATACCCATGGTCTACGGACCATGGGATTATATAAATAGAGCGAGGCTCTAAGTGTAAAAGGCATTTTTTAGTCTTAATCTGAGTTTTGAGAAGTATATGGGTTTTTGATTATGAATTAGCTCTGAGTTTGTAAGTCTGAGTCTTGGGTTGTAGTAGTAGTAAGAGGCTCTACGACTGAGTGCGTAGAGGCCTGGTAAAGTCCACAGTTGTGTACGCGGACCCCTGCAGCTGAGTGTGCAGGGCGGATTTGGGATTGTATCTAAATAGAGGATTAATAAAGGATAAGTTAATTGTGGAATATTTTGTGTATATGCTTCGATTATATTTATGCATCTCTTTACAGTTTATGATTACACACACTTGTTATGAATGTTGAATGATTAATGAGAATTTGGGCCCACATAATTAAGTTAAGATCTATAATAAAAGCACAGTCAAGAATAAGGATCTACACAGCACCTCTTCGTGCCCTTTACAAAGCTACGTGGAAGTAGTTGCGAAGGACAGACAGCTGTGCAGAGTAGTGCAAACACGCAGGATCGGTTCGCGAACTTCCCAAACTTCATCAAGACATCTCTAGGGTGTGGAAACCTGGTTCCAGCACCCTCCAATACTACCTTAGGTGAGACCTCAGTCCGCGCACAACGGACTATTGCCAAAAGGGCCGGTAGTTTCGGGATTTGTTTGGCTAAATCACTTCTGAACCTAGGTTAGGCCCCAACAAGGTAACACTGGCATAATAGGTTACATGAGGTCTCTACGCTACGTTGCGATATGATGGAAAAATCATTGTGGGGCGTATCTACAGAGGTAAGGAAACTTTCGCATTATGATGGCTTAAATGATGTTAATATATTGTTGGATGAGTTTGGAAGGGAGGTGCCTGAGGAACATTGATTCCAGGAAATTTAATTAGCACTATGCGCTATGCCTACCCAATGGTGGTGTATGCATATGGAAAGCTTCACTGACTGGAAGGAATACAAGCAGATAATGAAGCTAATGTTTGGATATGCTAATACCCAGATGACTGCAAAGTATATCAGAAAGGATGGCCCACCGATCATTGGCACGGTGGATAAAAGCTTGGGGAGAAGAGCCACAACAAGAATGGGTGCATATCTTCTGTCACAGCCTAGATACTATTCCCATGAATTGGTACTTGGAAACATAACTATGCCAAGGGGCAGTTGAATGGGATATCTTGAGGTAAAACTTCTTATTAAGTTTTAGCTTGAGGATAGATTTGAATGCATTAATGAAGCACTGCAAGAGATTAAGGATGCTATCTTTAGAATGCCTGAAGAACCAGTCAAATGGGTACAAACAGACTAGAGTACATAGTTATGCCATGCACTAGAGTGCTACAATGTGATTGTTGAAGAAAAATATGATCTAAGAAAAAACAATATTATAGAGACTGAGCGATAGCGCAAGGTTGAAGGACGTAAAGTAGAGAGCCCTAATATATTAGAACCTTTGAAGACCAGGGAAGTAAATATTGGGTCCAATGCGTAGACTAAGTTTGTGAAGATATGCGATTATTGGGACAAAGATATAGTTGATAAGGTTGCAAAGTTGCTACACGAGTACCAGGACTTGTTTCCTACTAAGTTGTCGAACCTACAAGGAATAGTAGGGGATCTAGGTGTCATGAAGATCACTTTAAATCCTGATGCTAAGCCTGTGAAATAGAGGCCCTATTGACTGAAGCTTAAGTATAAGGAAAAGGTGTGCGAAGAGCTTGATAAGATGTTGGAGGCCGGAATCATTGAACCAATTGAAGAATCTAATTGGGTAAGCCCTATGGTGGTTCAGGAAAAGAAGCAGTAGGGTGAAATCAGAATATGCATAGATCTCAAGAAGTTGAATGATGCATGTGTGCATGATCTATTTCCAACACCATTTACTGATGAAATTTTAGAGAATGTTGGAGGAAAGTAGGCCTAATAGCCAGCCAAGTTCAGGACAACACCCAGCCAGGTTTACAAGATGAAGATACTACAGAAGGCTTATCAGCTCTTGATCATCTTTCCATGCTGCTTATACGACCAAGAGAGCACAAAAACCTTACCTCAGAGTTGGGTGATCGTGTTGGATCAACTGGCTAGTGAAGTAAGACCTTGCAACTGGTCTGATATATTAGCTCTCAGGTTGAAGGTATAGGTAACAGAAGCTCAATATCCACCCAAAGGTCAGCAAAAGAAGATATACATGTCCGCTTACATACTGGATGTGGTTTGGGCCCATCAGCAGTTCCTAGGCTTGGGTTGGGCATGGACACATTCAAAAACCTCTGTGCACACTTATTGCAAGTTTTCTATGAATGTAGCTTCCTTGGAGTTATCATATAGTTATCAGACCACTTCATCACCCTGGTGTACAGAATGATATTCAAACAAGATCCACCTTGCATGTCACAGGAATCGATGGAGGCATTAATCGACATAGCAGATTGGTATGCCTCACCCCTTAGCACCTTCATACGGATGTACAACACGGAGAAGGCTATGCATGTTTTATCGAAGTTTTCCATGGATAAGCTCGTCATGCAAGAGGTGTCATATCACATCTCGACATGGTTGCTAGCGAGATTGCACAGGAAGAAGAAGGCACCTTAGCTCGCTCTTCCTTTCCGGATAGGGTTGTATGAGATACAAAATCTCAAGCATGCTAAAGCTAAGACGGACGAGTTCAAGATATTCAACTTTGGCACCAAAAGTTTCAATCCGTATGACCCGCATTGTTTAGTGAAGGAACACTGTGCGAGAATGCTACATCCTTGGATCCACGGGGCGTGTCATTGGCGTGAAGAAGACCCATGGATATATTTCTATCACTTCTCAAGGCTTAATGAACCAATCAGCATAATGTAGAGTGGTTAGAAAAGTAGAAGGAAGTAGCATCTCAGAGAGAAACATCATCACCAGTAGCAAAGGGTAGCATACCTATGCGCAACAAAGGCAAGAGAAAGGTTATTGACAACGCGGAGGGAGAGCAAAGATGCAAGTTCAAAGTGGATCCACTTGTGTTGAATGCAACTTTGGAGATTGAGGATGTTATCACAAAACCTAACCCTGACAAGCTGCTGAGCAAGTAGACCTTGAGTAACTATCTCAAACCAACTTTTGGCTGAGGCTTAGCCTCCTCAACCCGAGAGGGCTCTCTCACTAGGTTAAAGATTTTCATAATGGATTAGATGGATAACTCTATGAAACAAATGAAGGAGTGTAAATTGTTGAAATACAGTCAATAAATGTCCATTGGACTTATGGAGTCAAAAAATGCTTAGTATGACAGCAACATTAGCTAAACATGGAAGTCAGGGTATCAAAAGTTCAATATATCATTTAGCACATAGAAACATGTAGGAAACACTGTCTACAAATGCATGAATGAAGTTAGAGGATAACCAATGAGTTCTAAGTATCATACATTCATACTACTGTAAATTAGGAAGTGAGGACAAACATAAAACAAGCCACCATTGAACTTTTTATGAATCTTGAGAAGTAAAGCCAAAGTTTGTATTCATAAAAACATAATCTTCTACAATGACAGAATATGTGTGTTTTCTCTAAAAATTTCCAACCCCTGGTGCATTACATCTCTTGTCATATATAGAGTTTCCTTATAGGCTTGAATTCCTTCCTCCAGCAAGAGGGGAATTCGAATTTCTCTAGACCTGACACCTATTGCACTTTAAACAAACTATTAATTACAACTGACTGTAAACTAACAGTCTTAGACACCTAATTTGACTAGGAGTGTAACACCTTATCTATGCTGGAAACAACCTTAGCTATGAAAAAAAACTTGTTCTTTGACATTTGTCCCTCTTCATCTTTGGCTTGAGTGATGACTTTAAGCTTCATGCTGACCTTTGATTTCTTGTCCTTTAATTGTCCCTGGATACTAGGAAAACTGCCCCTATTTTTCTGCTTTGGTCTCCAAAGTGGTTCCTTGAATTCAGCTAACCATCTTATCCTTTTAATAATATGTGATGCCTTGAATTAGACCAAAGGTCCTTCTCATATACTTGTGCTGAGACAAAACCCCTTGTCATGCGGAAAGAGTCGATTTTGCGGACAAAACCAACCTCCCTAGAAGCTTAAGGCTTTCTAGTGACAAACAAGACAATTAAGAGCAATCCTTCTCTAAATATGCATTTATCATACAAGAAATCAAGTGTTTAGATCCTACCTGTAACCCAACGTTGTTGTAGTAGTCCAGCCTCGTCGATCCAGATGAGCTCCTCCTTCTCTTCGAAACCTGCATTCACTAACAATCAAATGATCAAATAGCACCTGAATATCTCATAAAACAAAACATATTTAACATACAGACCAAGGAGTATATGAAACAACTCATAAATAACAAATTGTTGAGAAGAATGGACTTATTTGTATTAATAGGAAACAAAAGAAACCATTACAACCTGAGCCTTGGTGTTGTGTAGGTCCCTCCCAGGGTCCAGCAAGAGTTTTCCTTTACTTTGATAAGCTCACCCACTTCCAAATGAAACAAGAAAGGATGGGAATCTCTCCTCACAAGCTTCTACAAGGAAGTCCTAATTCCAGCAGCATCTACCCATAGGAATGTTCAACTTTCAACCTCTCCTCCTTCTGGCCCAATGCCTGTATTTATAGTGCTCTAGAGGAAGTTAATCAGGTCCACCATTAATGGGATAAGCCCCTCTTTGGATGGGTTAGCTCCCCTCTTGATGGGATAAGTTCCTCTTTCATAGGGATACATGAACCATCTGGAGGCGCTCAATACACGTCAAACAAGCTTCTAGAATGCTCTAGAAATGACCACAAGTAACTTTTTTAAGATGAAACTTGCACCTTTTGACCTTTACAGGGGTACGCACCCACCCCTTTACATACAGAGCGTACAAGTACGCAGGTATTGTGAACTTGGGTTGCGTACACGCAGGTAAGGCTGAGAGAAACTGTGTACCCAGAGATAAATGACTTTAAATGACTTTTCTCTCTTTCTTGGAGTTTGACATGAGAAGCAGAGGCATGAGACTTGCCAAGGAGGATAGTATGACAGTTGATGGAGCCATACTAACTGCAAATAGTCATGGTGACAAATTTTAGTGTAACAGATTGCCCCCTAAAGTGCGAAGCTTGTAGTAGATTATGGTTTTATATCATCTAGGAAGGGTGAAGTACTTTATCATTTCAAGGATTATCTTGTGGAGAGCCCGGTCAGAACCTGCAAATATTCAACACAAAATACATATATAAGATGTTATCATCGCTGAGGTAGGCATTCCCATACTCAGATTGAAAACTTTAACTAACAATCTAACTACTGCTCTGATACAGGAATGATTTCGCAGTACATCATAATCATAGACTCATGTAGACACAGTATGGACGCAGCCATCTGTTTATGATTAGTCTACTATATAATGAATACAAAACTCCTCGCAGCCTGGATGGTGGAAACTAGATCCAGGGTCTTCATTTCTACTTCCCGAATTGGTACGATTCTATCCATGCGAATAAATGAGTTGATGTCGAACATGGTAGAAACCACTTGATTATCAGTCAATGATGTAAACTATTAACAAGTGTGAGAGAGACCACCAGTGATGTCAATGGTTCTCAAAGTACCCAGTACAATCCATGAGATGTGAATAAATGGGTTGATGTCGAACATTTCACGAAATCCTTCGATCGAAAGTCAATGATGTAAACCGTCGTCAAAGGCGAGAAACCTGCCATTGATGCATGCAGATTTCAAGGTACTGACGATTCCTAGGTCATCTTTCTAGATAATGTGCTGATGTCGATAGAAAGCGACCCGTTGCAGGCAAGCCCACAACACGAAATCATAGATCAAGTTGAAGAAATGTAGCTGTAAGGACTGACTCAGGGATGGTCAAAATGGATGACAAGTATTTTGCATATGAATGGTTTATTTGCAGAGACCTCTTGAACACATAACGACACGATAGATGGCTTGGCGACGATTGACCCAAAGTTAATACCCAGAAATGGTTGAAGACTTTCAAAGTGGTTTAATCAACTTTAAGGCAAAGGATTTCCCAACCCAGGTGAATGAAAAGTGTCGTGTTCAAGAGTGGTAATAAGGTTTTTTCTGTGACAAAGGATAACAAATAGGCTCATTCTTCTCTCTTTTCCCCCACCATTTCTGGCAAGTACCTCTTTATTTTTTACAAGCTTGAGGAGGATAACATATGCTTGATTATAAGCTCCTCCTTCGGATGAGTCCAACTTAGTTTTGATTCGAACCCTAAGAAGGAGTGGTCTGTTCCTGTTTGTAATCGAACAGGTCCTTTACTGTGAAATTTTAACGAGTCCAGTATAGGAGAAACTCGGCATTTTTCAATTTTAGAGAGTCTGAAAAAACTAAAGAAGACTCCAAGTTGAACTTTTTCGTAAATTTGTGTCTCCCAAGCCCGAAAAAGTATAAAATAATACCTAAGAGAACTGCTTGATCTTGCGACCAAGGAGTACTTTCATGATTAGTGCCTCTGACCTGAAAAGTAAAAAGCGATCAAGGACACGTCGTTTTATTTCCAGTATCGAGTTTGAAACGACAAAAACCCGGCAATCTTTTCCTGTTTTTACGGTCAGAAAAGGGCTATAAGGGGATCGTCTTTTAATTCCGTTTTAACGAGTGTAAAAGAAACGCTCGGCAATCTTTTCATGTTTTAGGAGTCAGAAAAGGGCTTAAAAGATGACTCTGATGTTTTGGTTCGTGAAAAATGATAATTTTCCCTGAAAGTCCTTTTGTCCTGCACAAAAACAACACATTACACATACCTGTTTAAGATAGGCAAAAATACATTGAAAAATATCCTTCCATGGTGAAAAGTAAACAAACTTAACATTCATTTATCCAAAAAACCTATAAAAAGACCTTTTACCATGTCATTTTTACCATTTTACTGTTGAAGGAGAGAAAAGGGCTTTTGGCAAGAAACTTCCCGTGGACTTTGCGGAGAATCCGACCGTCGGAATCAAGCGCTGTCTCTTTCAGGTATTTCACAACATCCTCCTCTTTGTTTTCATCCATTTAGAATTTCATTTTAAGCCCTAGTTTGATTTTTTGGGGGCTTTGGGGTTTCAAGATCCGCTTTTCGGGGTACGCAGGTGCCCCATGGGTGACCTCCGTACCCCGACATTTTCGTTAATGGGAAAATGGCAGGAGTACGCAGCCTACCTTCAGAATAGCTGCGTACCCACGCTCTGTTTTCTGAAAGCGGGGTGCGTACTCCGTGCAAAGTAAATTTAAAACCCCAAATCTCAAAACTAAACCATTAATTTTTGATTTAATGAATTCTAATGAATGGTTTCTGGTGTGTAGATTGCCCACCATGCTTGATTGGCGCGAAAGAGAACACGAAGATGTCGATTTGGCCGCAATAGATCATCAACCTTCCATTGATGCTTTGAAGGCATGCGGTCTCTACAAATACTGGGCCATACCTGGCATGAGGGCCCAGGTGCGATTCTTAGAGTGGCTGGTTGAAAGGTGGAACGTTCAGGATCAATGTTTTTACATCGGAGGGCACCAGCTCGAGATAGAGCCCTCAGACATATATTTTCTCACTGGTTTGCCTAATAGGGGCGAGCAACTGACTCTGTCCGGGACTAGGCCGGGTGGCCAATCCCTTGCTAGTCTCTGGCTAGAGTGGTGCAATAATCAGCACCAGGAGAAGGGGATAGAAATCAAATACATATCCCTGCCTGAACTTATGGTAATTTCCTTTACAGTTACCAGACTCTGCGGCGCAACCGCTTTGCATATTGCCACTGGGTCCCAAATGCGGATGGTGATAGATTGCTTCCGAGGCACCATTTTTAACTGGTGCGATGCTGTGTTGGCTAATATGAAGGGCCAACTGACTAGGGCAAAGAACGGGCAATTAAAGACCTTTGGGTATGGGCCTCTAGTTGTGAGCTTTGCCCTAGAGAGGGTTCCGATGCTGATCCCACAGCATCTCACTGTTGCAGTTGGGCCTCCTCGGGAGCCAAAGTTGATGCGATGGGTTGCAGTGATGGCCCAGCATCCTGATGAGGGAGCGGGAGTTGTCCGATTTCCTGCGGGTTACTTTCACTGGTTGGAGGACCAGGTCTTTGCGATCCAGGATTTTCCTTATGCCGGAGTGGATTTTCGCGGTGATCCGGACATGGTTCTTCCACAGGGAGAACAATGGGACGACAGAGGTACTTCATTTTTCACAAGTTTTTAAATTATCTATATTTTTTTGTTTTTATATTGTCTCAAAACTGACAGTGACAATTCTCAAAATGCAGATGTAGGCCCACAGCGTCCGGCCAATCTCCGGCCATTCGAGAGAAGAGTACCAGTTGCACCAGCACCGGTCCCACAGGATGCGGCCGCAGAGACCTTAGCCGAGTTGGAACAAGACCTAGAGCGTCTCACGGCGGACATACCAGAGACGACTATAGACGATATTCCCATCCGACTTCAGCGCTATGTGGTCGCAGTCCTAGGACCTTTCAGGAGGTTCCTGTGTAGGGTAGCGCGGGCAGTGGTGTCATATAGAGAGCACCACCAGTGATTGGCTAGTCATTTTTTGTAGACACATGTGACATTTTGGTTTTTTGTACTTATCATTTTTTCCGATCATAAGGTGTTTTTCAACCTATGATCGAAGACGATGTATATTTTGACACACTCCTATCTATATATATCATTATTACCGGCTTATATTGTTAAATTTACATGTATGATTATCGCAAATGTCTGTCTAACATTCAAGAAGCAATTGCATCTGCTAATGTATTTAATGACCTTGGAATATGTTGATATTCAATGTAATCAAATTCACGTTCCAAGAGACGCACCCTCAAAAACAATCTTAATAACACTGGATTTCTAATGGCATAGACTCTATTAAGCTGTAATACAATGAGTTCAGAATCTAGCCTCACTATCAAACTCCGAATCCCAAATGAAATAGATTCAGATAATAACTCAATCACTGCACTGTATTCTGCAATGTTGTTTGTTGTTTGACCGAGGCTCACCCCATGCATAGAAACTAACTCGTCAGAGGGCGAATAGATAACCCAGGCTGTGGAAGAGATATTCTGTGTACTATGACAAGCACCATCAGCGAATCCAATGTACGTTTGGAGAGGCGTCGACATCTGCAATATCAAGAGTAAAACCAAGATAAGCTAGAATAACGACGAAAACACACTTTCTAAGCTAAGCACACTGTCTAAACTAACAAACACACCAGCTAGAAAGAAAAATTAAGCTAACTAAATCTCCATACCCATCATTTAAGCATAATACCTCTTCAGGTAAAGTCCATTTCTGGGCTTACCCAAAGAGTCCCCATCAAAATCTACTAGTTCATAGGCCCCTTTTGCTAGCTTTCGCTTGACAATGTAGGGCCCATGCCACATAGGAACGAATTTTCCAGCACCTAATTTATCGTTAGCTTGATAATATAATAGCACTAGGTCTCCTTCCGAAAAATTTCGAGGGGTCACATTATGGTCATACTGAGCTTTCATCCGTTTTGCATGAGTCTCGATTGCCAGTGCAGCATCGCGTCGAGTCTCATCTAATTGAGCTAAGTATAACAAACGCTTCTCCTCTTTGGAAGTAGCTGGAAGTAATTCGACAACCATTTGAAGTGATGGGATTTCGCATTCAATGGGCAGCACTACTTCCAAACCATAAACTAGTTGGAAAGGAGTGAACCCTGTTGATGTTTTCACTAAGGTTCGGTACGCCTAAAGCGCTGAAAATAACATGTTGTGCCAATTTGACTGATGAATACCAATGATTCGTCGGATCATGATAACTAGAACTTTGTTGATGGACTCAACTAAACCGTTTGCTTGGGGATAATAAGGAGTAGAACTATCATGACGTAAACCAAGCTGGCCTGTAAGTTCTGTCATCATAATGTTTCGAAAATGGCGCCCATGGTCAGTGATTATCGCTTGCGGGACACCAAACCTAGCAATAATGTGATTGAATACGAAAATTGCAGCTGTCTTGCCGTCAGCCTCGTATGTAGGCATCGCCTCGGCCCACTTAGTAAAATAATCAACCGCAAGGATGATATACGCATGCCCCCCCGGCCGAGTGAGGGTTACATGTAATAAAGTCAATACCCCATTTGGCAAAAGGACCAACGGAAATTATAGGGTGGAGAGGAGCAGGTGGTGCACGCATCTTGCGATCAAACACTTGACAGTTGTGGCATTTTTGGACCGCAATGATACAATCTTTAAACATGGACGGCCGAAGTAGCCAGCACGCAACACCTTCTGAGCTGTGGCATACCTAGACATATGACCGCCACACGCCCCAGAGTGACAGTCATTCAAAACCCTTTCTGCCTCTTCATGAGTTAAGCAATGTCGGAAAATCAAGTCTGCCCCACGGCGATAAAGAGTATCTCCAATAATTTTGTACTGTTGGGACTGGAATCGAATTTTCCGACGTTCCGACTTTGAAGCTTCGAGCCGAAAGGATTGGGTTTGGAGATAGACGATTATATCCCCATACCACGGATCTAAAGTGCTGATGAGAAACAAAGATTCGTCTGCAATGGGTTCCTCTGCCACAGTTTCCGTGTCAACACGCGGGAAGTCACACATCAACTCTACAAAAACTAAAGATTTCTTAGACTTAGATTTTTCAAACTCTAAGTCGAACTCTTGCAGGATAACGATCCATTTAGAGTACTTGCCCCTTAGCAATTGTTTAGTCAAAATGTAGATCATAGGGTTGCAATCCGAAATGACTGTAGTTTTATGGAGAAGAATGTAATGACGAAAACGTTGGACAGCCTGAATGGCTGCCAGGGCCAATTTCTCCACATGCGAATATTTTAGCTCAGTGGGATTTAACGTCCTACTAAGATAATATATCACATGTTCCGTTCCGACTTCGTCTTCCTGAACTAACACCATTCCAATAGTGGAATGAGAGGCAGCGAGGTACAAAAAGTAATCTTGGTTGTAGTTGGGAGGATGTAACAACGGTGCATGGGTCAACGCGTGTTTAAGTGCATCGAAAGATTGCTGAGCTATCTCATCCCAAGAGAATTGAGCGTTCTGTTTCAACAACCGCGTAAAACCTTTTGTGACCTCGGCGTAGTTAGGAATGAACCGGCGTAAAATGTTTGCTTTCCCCTGCAAACTCTGGAGTTGGCGAAGACTCGAAGGAGGAGGCAATTTGATGATAGCTTCTACCTTCGAGGGATCGACGCGAATGCCGGCTTTTGAAACTACAAATCCCAGCAATCATCCCACTTCTATACAGAAGACACATTTGTGTGGGTTCAAACGTATACGATAATGCCTACACCTCATGAAGATTGCTCGTAAATGGACAAGGTGATCAGCTCGATGTAAAGAATAAGCAGGCAAATCATCGAGATACGGTTGCACAATGTGTTTGATGTCATGAAACGCATAAGACATTGCCCTTTGAAAAGTGGCTCCGGCATTCTTAAGTCCAAAAGGTAGTTTGCAATAAGCAAATGTCCCCCATGGACAAATGAAAGCCGTTTTTGGTTGATCGGCAGGTAAAATATTGATTTGATTGTAACCGGAAAAACCGTCCATAAAGGAAAATATTTCACTGCCGGCACAATCATCAATTATTTGATCGATATAGGGCGTGGGATAGTTGTCTTTTGGACAAACACAATTAATATCCCTATAGTCGATGCATATTCTTATTGTTCCTTGTTTCTTGTTAACCAGAACAATATTCGATACCCAATCCGTTAACGGGATCGGATAAATGAAACCTGCTTTCAACAACTTCTCAACTTTTGCTTTAATTGCAGCCGCTTTCCGAGGGTGTATCTGACGCAGACGTTGCCGAACGGGTTTAGCGTCCGGGTAAGTCTTGATCTCATGAACAACAATGGAGGGATCAATTCCTGGCATTTCCTCATAGGACCAGGCAAACACGTCGCAGAATTCTTGAAATAGGGCCTAGTATATTTGAATTTCGTCATCTGTACACGAGGCGCCTATATGAATGTTCTCAACAATTCCAGTTTTCACTGAAATGTCAATGGCAATAGTTTGGGAAATGTTTCCCAAATTCAACTCTGAATCAGGATGTTTCATGGGATTCTGAGCGTCCTTGACATATTCAGCCGTAAAGATTGATGAAAAATCATTTTCAAAGCCATCACCCTCAGGTAAAAACGAAGATCTATGATGGAGATCTTCCCATGGTAGATCGTCTACACTTAGGATTTCGCGAAGTTGCTCATCAGATGACACGACTTCGGGAAACGCTATCCGTTCTGAGGTTGATGTGAAAAGTGATTCCTCACCGACCACATTCATTTGGTCGATTTGGGTTGAACGCAGGTCGGTAAAAGACTGCACGGCTTCATAAGCAATTTCATATGGACTCAAAGGCATAGCATCACCGAATGAGTCTATCTCAGATTCAGATGGGACAATCCAAGGATCATCGTAAATAATAGTATCTGACGTAATCATATGAATGAATGCGAATGAAGGGTCTGCATTGATTGGAGGAAAAGGAAAAGTTCCCAGTAAACCGGAATCTTTTACTAATCCTACGCCAACATCCTTATAAGGGATAGTCGTTTTACCGACATGCTGGATACTCTCTGAAGAGGCTGGGTCGGATGAAAAGAAAGCCAGCTGGTCTATTGTCACGATCTTGCCATTATGCGGAAACTTTATAACTCTGAAGACCGATGAGACGACCGCTGTCATAGCGTAAGACCAACTTCGACCCAAGAGAAGGTTGTAGTCTAGAGGGACATCAACCACCTCCACATCCAGACTAACGGTTTTTCCTTCAACCCCTATAGGCAAATCCTGTAAAATGCCAAACGGATGGAACCCACGGCCATCAAAGGCCTTAAGAATTGTCGGGGATTGGTTCAGCGAAGGAGAACCAAGCGATCTCCAACACTGAATCGACATAATACATGTGGAAGCTCCCTCATCAATTACAGTCCGATGAATAGGCCTGTTTTTTACTATCACTGGGATCTGGAAAGCCATCTGATGAGGTAAACGCGGTGTACTATTTTCTAGATCAAAGATTATCAGGTTCGGGTCCTGAACATCAACAGCTCCTATAGCCGACAAAAGTAATTTTCATTGTGCTGGGCATGACTGCAGCACTTCTAAAGCCGACATTGCTGAGGGTGAAACAGCTAAGTCCTCAACAATGTTGTAATTCTCGGTCGCTCTCGCATGTGGATTGAAAGCAGACCTTCGAAGTACACCCTTGGCGGGTGGTTTGATTACTAAGTCAGGGTTAGGTTTCTCGATCTGTAGTGGATCGGAACCGGGAGCTGAGGTTGATGGATTTGATTGAGAAGATTCTGCTTCTTTTGATCCATCAACAGGACTTTTACTACCATAATCGTGTGATCGAGTCGCAATCCTTACATGAGACATCATCAATATGGGTTCTTCACTAGCACTCGAGGAAGAACCTATCATCTTACTCTCCTGCTTTGGAAATGGATCTTTCAAAACAGCAAGAGTTGGGGAACCCTTGACGATTTTCACAACCTCGGCCCGATGAGGGCAATCTCTTGTAAAATGATCCTCTTCACAAATAAGACAAGGATATCAAGGTTTGCACTTTTCGTCATTGGTTTCCGACTTTTCTTTTTTCTCCTTTGGAGCCTTGTCTGCTTTATCCTTCTTCTTGCCTTTCTTTTTCCCACCGTTTTTTGATTTGGCCGTAGATGACTCTACAGCGTGAATATCAGCGGAAATTTCAGGAGAAGATTCTCCTGTCGGGGAGTCTGGTAAGGTTATAATGGGCGAAGAATTCTTTGAAGACTTCTTCTTACTTTTAGTATTTACCGTACCAATCATGCCATCAGCAGCATGAGACCCCGTAGGAGCAGCAACAATTTGATTTGACTTTGGAAGATCTAGGATCTTTTCGTGTAACGTACCCGACTGAGTATAAACTAAGTCAAGGTACTGCACTTGAGCAATCACTTGCTCTTCAGTAACTACTCCGGCCTTAGCTACGTCTTCAGTAATCTTCAGTAATAATGATTTAACAAACCATTCAGCTAAGATTTGGTCCGGGATAAAAACTTTCACTAATCGCCTTCGACATCTCCATTCATGAATATGATCGGAAATATAAGTGGATGTCGACTGTTTTAATGAAGTTAATAACTCGGTGCCATTATCATACCTGACCGGCAACTGAAAATGTGTTAAGAACGAGGTAGCTAACTGACTAAAATTATAAAAAGAGGCTCATGGTAACTCAATGTACCACTTGGCCGCGAGACCAATGAGCGTACGCTGAAAAAGACGTAAACGGATCGAATCATCCGAGATAGAATTTGAAGCACACCAGAGGTGGTAAGTCATCACGTGATTTGATGGATCCTCTCCAGACTTACCTTCGAACTTGGGTATGTCACTGGGCAACTTATTTGGCATTGGCGGCCAGAACGGAAGATAATTTATTGGATCGTTCGTTAGGCGCGTCAAGTCTGGTAAATCCAAAGTTGCGATAAACGGCAATTGCCGATTAGGATCCCTAAAACTCTGGGTCACAAGACCAGTCCCAGGAGGAGGATATCCAGGATAACTTGGAACAGGAATCGCATTCGGGATATTGTATCCTCCCGGAAAACCAGGATTAACCGGACCGTACTGGGGTTGTTGTGGTTGTTGATAAGTGTACCCAGGATACGGTTGATACTGGTAAACCGGTTGTTGGATAGCAGGCCCGTATTGGTACTGTCCCTGGTACGGTTGATAAACAAATTGTGGTTGACTAGTGACAACCGTACTTAAACCAGGCTGCCCCACAGGCATCTGAACCGTAGTTTGAATCGTGGATCTAGACAATGGTAAATATGTCTGCGGAGTAGTGGCAGAGATAGTAGAAACCGGAGCTGTCGATACTCCAGAAGTAAGTGCGGTGGAAGAAACAGATGTTGTGGTAGTTGCAGCAGTCGTTTGAGATGGAGTACTAGGCGCAATTGGCGACTGAGTAACTACCGAAGGTACAGAAGTTTGAACATTAGACTGGACTGGTTGCTGGGGTGGACCAGAAACCACAGGTTGTCCAGTTTGAGATGACAACTATATGCTTGGCTGCAACACTTGTTGAACTTGCGATGGATCCCACACTATGTTCATTCCAGGGTATTGACCCATGACAGGTTGAGGATATTGAGATCCATAACCGGATTGAGGGTAGGATTGATAATTGAAAGGTACATTTCTCGTACCTTGAACATAAGATTGACCTTGAGGTGGTTGATAACCTTGACTCGAGTACTGACCTTGGGGTAGATACCCTTGAGGTAAGTACTGATACTGGGGTTGACCTTGAGGCATAAATTGATACTGAGGTTGACCCTGGGGTACATATTGAGGCTGGGGTTGACCTTGAGGAATATACTGTACGATAGGTACATATTGTCCTTGAGGCTACCCCCCAGACGCAAGTTGTGTACCTTGAGGTTGCCCCCCAGGCGTTAATTGAGGCTGCCCCCCAGGCGGTAATCGGCCACCTTGAGGTTGAGAACCGGGAATTGAACCTAACATCATATAAATGTCTCCTACGCCCAACGGTTTATTACCATTGTTTCCAGTTAATGACCCATGTCCAACGGGTTGAGAAGATGCTCCTGCAAAGGTACCAGAAAGTGATTGATACCCAGCAGGAACAGAAGGACCACCATACAAGAAAGATTCAGGAGATTGAGTGAACACGGACGACTGACTAGACATATTTACAGGATTATAAATACCTCCGGATGGATAAGGAGTACGAGGTGGAGAAAAACTTATCCCTAAGTTGTCTAAATAATTAGTTAACGAAAGGTACCAAGTAGTACTTCTAGGTGGACTGTAAAAGATAGATTCACGCTCCCTTAGATCAATAGTAGGTTGATCTTCAAGAATAGGGCCGCCTACGTCTTCTTCTGGAGCAAGTTCTTCAATAGCTATCAAACCAGAAGGAAGATTTTCGGTGATGACTCTTTCTACCCTAGGTGAATCAGGAACACTAGAAGTTGGAGTAACAGGTTCAGATATTTCAGGTTCTTCGCCTATATCACTAGTAGATGAAAAACTACCAGCAAGCTCAGAAACTGCAACAGCTTCAGGATTATATCCTGTTTCTAGACTTTGGTAATCTGGATGGACTACCAACGAAGACTCTCCTTCTTCAGGTGAACCTACTTTACTGCCACTAGGAGGAGTTACAAGGACTTTCAAACCTTCGTAATGACCCGGGACGTCTTCAGGAGGTTCACCCCGAAGTCTACGGGACTTCCTCAACAAATCGGCCACGGTAACAATCTCAGGAGACTTGCCCCGAAGTCTACGAGACTGTCTCGGTAATTCCACCACAGTTAAAAACTTTTAACTACTGCACACGCAAACAAAGCAAAATCTCAAATCAAACCACCTAAAGTCTCTGAAGAACCAAACAAATTTGAATCACACGCCTAAAGAATCTAGGGCGTCAAACCATACACAAACAGTAGCCTTCCGGACCGAAAACACTAGTTGGTGATGAAGCCCAACATCGCCGAATTCAGTACAGAAGTGGTGGGTGGAACAGTTACCCTGGCAACCTGCTTAATGAATAGACCGGCACAAGTTCCTCCACTTTAACTGTCTCGAGTGAAGTGAACCCCCCGGAAAATCCAAGTGAGTCTAGCCGACGTCTGCTCCAGGTACAGTGGGATCTTCCCTCCACCGTCACCTCGGGTAGAATCCTAAAGATAATGGTCACTAAGGTTACTAACAACAACAAATACACCTGGGGGAACAGTCTACGCTCCGACAGCACGCAAGGGCAGAGTATCAAGCTCAATCCCCTTGCCGGCTCCTTGACAATAATCCAAGGTTTACCGACAAGTGACCCCTGGCTCCTCGACAATGGTTAATCCGAGGTTTACCGTTTGTAATACGTGCGTGTCTGGCATCGTTCCCAACGAGGGAGGATTGATCCCTTCACTGGTTCGGACACGAGCTCGTGCTTCTCCTTTAAGAGGAGCTTTCCTAGAGTATAAATGCAACAGTTGGATTTATCCTACCACAAGATAAGCTACTTGTTTGGTTTTGTTGTCTTGGAGAGTTAATTACTCTCCTACTCCAAGACACTAGCCTGATCTATATTGGTGTTTCAGAGCCCTAGTAAATAAAAAGTTACTACGTTGATTTTACTTTAAGCGTTAATTTTTATGGCTTTTCTTTAAGACAAAAGGTAGTGGAGATGAAACTGATGGTGTGTAGACTCGACTCAAATCCACTAAAAAGATGCACTTAGGATGACTTATACTAATTTTCTTTTTCAATGAATTCCGTAGCTAAGAGAGTTGGAGAATGCAAAATTTATAAAAGACAACTTTCTTGGCAAAGACAATCAAAGAAACAATCTCTTTATCTTTTCCAAAACGTACAACACATGACCACTAATTATTCTACGAAAATTCCTTTTTCATTCAAAGACTCAAATGCTACCTAAGCAAACTTTTCCTTCAAAAGAGATTTTTTGTATTTTTCCTAATTAATAAAGCATGTAAAACTTACTTTAACAGAAATCAAAGTTAAAAACTATGGCAATCAAATCAACTCAATTTCACTCAAAAGCAAATCTAAGATAAAATTCACCTAAAAGTAAATCTAACGAGGCAAAAGCCTACTAAAGATGATTCCTGGATGTTTTACTCAGTCAAAATGTAACTAAGGACTAGTTAATGCAGAACCAAAAACCAATCAAAAACAAAAATCAAAATCTTTTTGTTCTTTTTCTCAAGAATAAAATTCAAAGTTCAATCAACAAACTTTTTCGAGATTCGGCAAAGAGACAAAACAAAGGTAGGTGTCTCACAAGGGTAGATTCTATGACAGGCCCGACTCCTAAGAGGACTGAACACAACTAGGGAGATCCAAAGTTTGACAACCTCTAAAGCCAAAGTCACTACAGGACCAGTTAAAAATCAAACCCTAAGGCAAAACCTCTATGAATTTCACTAAAACTCTCGACACTGACGAAACAAGCTTAGGTGAAGATTTATGGCAGAAAACCAGTGGATATGGGCAGCGAAAACAAATTAAAACCAAAATCTAAAAGGCAAAAAGAAGAAAATTGAAATTTTCTTAATTTTGACAGGGTACGCAGGTGACCTGTTTGCACAGGTACGGGTACGCTCTGTGCACAAAGCTGCAGTGCATACAAGTACGCACTGTGCTCAACGCAGAGGCTGCGTACTTCTAGCAAAACAAAGAAAAACTAAAATCTAATTTAACCCTAAGCTAAGCCACCCAAACACACAGTCAGACAACCAAAAACCAGAAAGAAAAAGACTTTTCTCAGATCAAAGTTTCAGATAAAGGAAAAATCATTCACATCAATGGAGTTCCCCAGTATGGTCGCCATTTTGTCATGCAGAAAGAGTCGATTTTGCGGAAAAAACCAACCTCCCTAGAATCTTAATGCTTTCTAGTGACAAACAAGACAATTAAGAGCAATCCTTCTCTAAATATGCATTTATCATACAATAAATCAAGTGTTTAGATCCTACCTGTAACCCAATGCTGTTGTAGTAGTCCAGCCTCGTCGATCCGGATGAGCTCCTCCTTCTCTTCGAAACCTGCATTCACTAACAATCAAACGATCAAATAGCACCTGAATATCTCATAAAACAAAACATATTTAACATACAGACCAAGGAGTATATGAAACAACTCATAAATAACAAATTGTTGAGAAGAATGGACTTATTTGTATTAATAGGAAACAAAAGAAACCATTACAACCTGAGCCTTGGTGTTGTGCAGGACCCTCCCAGGGTCCAGCAAGAGTTTTCCTTTACTTTGATAAGCTCACCCACTTCCAAATGAAACAAGAAAGGATGGGAATCTCTCCTCACAAGCTTCTACAAGGAAGTCCTAATTCCAGCAGCATCTACCCTTAGGAATGTTCAGCTTTCAACCTCTCCTCCTTCTGGCCCAATGCCTGTATTTATAGTGCTCTAGAGGAAGTTAATTAGGTCCACCATTAATGGGATAAGCCCCTCTTTGGATGGGTTAGCTCCCCTCTTGATGGGATAAGTTCCTCTTTCATAGGGATACATGAACCATCTGGAGGCGCTCAATACACGTCAAACAAGCTTCTAGAATGCTCTAGAAATGACCACAAGTAACTTTTTTAAGATGAAACTCGCGCCTTTTGACCTTTACAGGGGTACGCACCCACCCATTTACATACAGAGCGTACAAGTACACAGGTATTGTGAACTTGGGTTGCATACACGCAGGTAAGGCTGAGAGAAACTGCGTACCCAGAGATAAATGACTTTAAATGACTTTTCTCTCTTTCTTGGAGTTTGACATGAGAAGCAGAGGCATGAGACTTGCCAAGGAGGATAGTATGACAGTTGATGGAGCCATACTAACTGCAAATAGTCCTGGCCTCTTGGTATCTCGATGACTGCAGATATGACCTCAGGAGAAATTGGAAATTATAGCACTCCAACTCTTGAATTCAAACCAGTGAAATTGAAAGAAAACTCTTTGGTTACTTGAACGTGACCACCCTGAAGTTTTTCGTAGAATCTCCAATAGCCCACTTGTTTGAATGCATGTTCAACCTCTCTGCTTCTCATGAGTGCATCTAAACCTTCGGGCTCACCTCTAAGACACCGGCCTGATCTGTGATTCTTCCTTTCTTCAGACATGTCTATGAAATCCCTGCAAAAAATCTTGAAGATAAACCTACACTGTATTGGTTTGAACACTGCCTCGCTTGAATTTGAAACTAAGAACTACCTTGCTTGAGCTTTCAAAAAGTTCTGATGAGTGCCGCCCTTAAGCTGGCCAATTGTCTTCTTATGCATGAAAGGAACAAGGGAAAACCAAGACTAGCTCACCTCACCTCACTTTTTTGAAAGTTGAAAGAATGCGTAAAAGACATCTAACGAATCTAATGATGAGAATGAATGGCTACATGTGATAGGCATGGTTCAAGGACTGACACATGATGATGAAACATTAACGGATTTTTGATGGAAAAGATAGTTAGACAAGATCTGGCACGAATCCCTTATTTCGTAGTGCAGCCAATGCAAATTCTCGGTTTTGCGATATCAAATATCCTAGTTATGAATCCCTGTTTTCGTAGTACACATAGTGTATTTTTATGAGTTCATGCTACGAAAACTCCTAGTTGATTTTGTAGCACATGCCAACTTTAAAACAATCTTAACACATGACACCTATGAACCAATATGGGACTAATGGTAGTTAAAAACAAGATTTTTGACCTTATTTAACAATGGAAAGAAGACTCTATCCTATTTTTTGGACTCCCTAAACAAAATAATAGAAATGACTTGACCAAGACTGACTTACAACTTTGAAACCATACAAGTTGTCCAATTTTTTTCTATAATGATAATAGAGGCTAAGAGGTGACAACACGACAGGAAGATCGTGCAAAGGCAAAAAGAGAAACGGAAGATGGAGGAAATAGAAAAGGAGTTGCAGGATATGAAGTGGAAACTCAATGAAGAATAAGAGCTGCACAGAAGAGAGAAGGAAGTGTAGCAGGAACAGGTACAACAGGAGGCACAACATGCACAAATTGATGAAACTGTGCCCATACAGGTTATAGACTCATCCGAGTAGCTGACACAAAGTAGACAGGGTGAGTAGTCGTAGGAGCAGGACTTGGCTCAAGAGATTGAACAGATGCTAGAGCAGATGGACACAGATATGGTTCAGCCATATTCATATCAATATATTGACCTCATGCCTCAAGACTAAGAGGTTAACCCACCGAATTCACCAGATCTAGAAGTAGAGAAAGTCCCAAGTGATCAAGGAGACACATAAATCCTTGAAGACAATCTGGAAGCAGAGATGCACAACATATCTTTCGACGAGTCACAACACAGAGTTGTGTAGTCACATAGAGTTCCCACTTTGGATGTCCATGTATCCCCTGCATGGTTTGAAGAACAAGTGATCATGTCCATTGTGTGCAAGCATTCAACTACATTGGTTGATGCTACCAAACCATATGTCGATGCCCCCAGCTCGAGTGTTATATTCTTGATGACTGAGAATGAGCACATGGCTAAGGAATTACAAGAGGCCAAGTAGGGAGGAGAGCATGTTATAGCATCCTCTAGAGCAGTTGAGAAGAACGATACTGAATGAAGTTATCTCTTGAGACAACCATGTGGAAGTTGTATTCTGCATTCATCACCATGCATAAGTCAGTTGTCCATCTCAATGGTTGGTAGTAGCATTGTACTAGGAGAGCACACATCTTGTCAAATATGCACACTGTTTTCGATCACATGAAAACATGGACAATTAGGTACAAGGGAGCCCCATTGTATTTGCCAAAGATGATGAAGCCAAAGGTGGTAGATTTGGAGGCACACATTCGGAGTTAGATCCAAAACTATGAGAAACTCCTGCAGTTCATCACCAGTTTGTAGGCTTCACATGCATGGGTGTTCAGGAGCATGGATGTCATTTTGCACATGCATGTGATCCCATCCATTGGCACACTCACCGAGGTGAAGATAAAGAACCAAGTCCAACTGGAGCTCAACATTCACTTTGATGAGTTGATGCACATAACCACCAGCGTAGACTTGGACATCAGTGCAAACACTATGCATCAGTATGTTGCTGATCTAAATGCACTCAAGACTATGATGCACATGTTATCAGATGAGTTGGATAGAGGGGCCAAATCAGTGTACCCGGATTCAACAGAAACTAGAGTTCAATTTCAGAAGGATGTCACCAAAGAGTACATGGACACCATCATGGACTACCAAGCTTGGCATTAGTTCACCATCGTCGATCATCGTGAGGATGTCGAAGAGTTGGTCTTCCCACAGTTGTCTGAGCCTTAGTGATGTCTTGTATGGCTTACTCAAGCCTATTTTGTCTCACATGGGTACATGTGCAGATTGTAATGTAACATGTTATAACAGTGAAAGACCAAGTGTCTATAGTAGAATGTAACAGTCATGTAGTAGTTGAAGAGTCATGAGGGTAGGTGAAGAGTCAAAAAGGGGAATGTCAAGGATCACCCCACCCTTTGCTATTTATAGAACCTCATAACTCATTGTATGGGATTTTGGGAGCCAAGATTCCTATAAGTGTAACTTAGAGAAAGCTTGGAGTGTATTGTAATGAGCCTTGGTTTCTCCATAGTCTAGAGCTAGTACATCTCTTTGGAGGAGCAAGTGGTAGTGACTGTAATGTTCCGCTATTGGGACTTGTGGTTGGTCATGGTTGTATGTATGATTGGATCTTTAACTCTTTTAATATAACAGAGCTAGCATGTTTCATGCATATGTTGTTATTATAGTTCGGTTGTCCTGGTTACTCTAATGATATATGTAGCTGTTGTTTACACATGTGTGTATGGACTATTATGTATATGTTTGTATGAATCTTATTGAAATGTTTTGTTGGTATAATCATAACTTCGGACCATCGGCTATCCTTATTTCCATCTTGTGATGTATTTATGCTCGTGTGTTCCCTTTCAAGCTACATGGTATCACAGGTTTCTAAAGGGCGCACTCATTCCTCGTTCCATGTGTTAGAGCCTTTCATGCACCTTCCTTGACTTGCTGCAAAGATCACACCCTTGCTACCAACAAGGACATCTTACTTGTCTTTGCACGCAACTGCGGTTAAGGAAATACCACACTACCCCACTGTTGGGACTCCTACACCAAACGGTCTGAGGTCTAGTTGGGACTTCTTACTAGGGAGATCCCCTGACATGTTGGCGGGTCTAGCACCGTCAACATTTCTGGTGCTAGAAGGAGGGCCAGATGAAAATATGAGTCCTCACAACCTGTTCTAAATCTTCTCACATCTGTCGTGGATATCATTAGAGTCCTCCCTTTGCAATGTCTATCTAACACTCAACCGTCGACATCATGAAGGAGTTTCATGATATCTTGTCAAAATTCACGTACGATGGTGAAGACAAAGTGGTCTGGCCTGGGTACTTACATGACTTCCTTTCATTCTTGGAGGATGCAAATGAGTTCGATGAAGTCAAGGTCATCTTGATACTTTCACACACACTTCATGAATCCCCGGAACGATGGTGCCGCAACTTGCCTCATGATTTCGTGCACTCACTTAAGTAGTTGTATGATCTAATTGAATCTACCTTCCATCATTTTGATCTTGAACCTCTTGACAAAAAAAATTTAAACAACGGAAGACGCTGAACAAATTTCCTATGGATTTTTGGCACCACTTCTATGTATTTTAGTTTGAAGCTCCAAAAAACCAGATGAAATTTCAATATCTATAGGACAGATTTGAATATTGCATTCAAAAATCATTCTATCCCAAGATGAAGTTTAATTTCAAACCCCACTCAACATACTTTGGTGATGGAGATGCACAATCACAAGCAGACACATTTGTTGTCACAAGTGATTGTCCACCTTCCCCTCATCCACCACCACAAAGTGATGTGGGAGAATATGCACACACGTATGTTCAACTGTCACATTCTCCCATCATCACTACTCTCAATTTATTTACTGAATTGGTTGGGAAGCCCATGGGTTGTCACATGCATTTGTTACCTCAGCCTCCATCTTCGTGTTCTGTTGATCCTCCCAATTGTACTATCTTGTGTTCTTCCATTCCAGACTCTACACCTATTGTGAATGAGGATCAAGCCACCGACAGAGTTGGTGTTGCACAACTAATCTATGTTGTCATTTATGATGAGTATGACTGGGAACCTGAACATCAACCCGCGACGAAGGATGATGTCTTTCTGTTTGGGTCTCCTCCACGTTTTCCTAACATATTTGGTGATTATGTTATCTCTAATTTTCCTTGTGTAAATCCATCCACAGATGCATCCACTGCTGATCATTCGCAGAACACACTTGATGTCACTCCATCATTCGATAGTGGAGAGGACAAATTCTTCATTGCAAATCCACTTGATTTTTCATCTTATTTTTCTAGAAACACAGAGGGTGAACATTATTTCTTCTCATCTAACCCTATGTTTGATTTATCTGATCGTGAGGATGCCGATGAACTCATTGATTTTTCTGATCGTAGCTGTGGTGATCTATTTACCCCCATATTCAATCACAATGATGATTTTATCACTGTTGATTTTTCAAAGCCACATGTTTATGATGATCTATGTGTCGATGAAGTAAAAACCCTGTAGGATATCAAAGCACTTCAGCCCGAGATGATGGTTATGTTAGGCCCTCGCTCTCCTAAGGCTTCTTTCACTTCTGATCAGGAAATTCTTGAAACACCCAAGGCTCCTCATCACTCATCTGTATGCATTGAAGATCAATCCAACACAAATATTTCACTTCCTGCACTCGAACCACATTATCCCATCGCTCATGCATTGGAGGAATCTTACATAGCAAGCACATTTGCATGGCATAATTTGTCTATCTTTCTTTTGTTTTCTTGCATGTCATAGTCAAGATAGTTCATATGCTTAACATCTGCACATAGTGTAGCATAGCAACATGGCAAGTCCACAGAGTTCATGTCATGTGCTTTCACTTTTCTCTTTTTTGTGGACGCATTTAAACTTGGGGTGTATTTGTCTTCATTTTTATATCTTTCATGTTTGCTGGTATACTGGACTATGTTGTTCATGAACCGTGGCTTCACTAACATGGGTAAACCAATGCATTGGTGGTTGCATTGGAAATATCACTTCACGTGATCAGACCCGTGCACTGTTAGCTTAAGAGTAGGAGTAGTGTTTGCTTTATTCTTGGTTTTCTTACAAGCATGTTTGCTTCCTTGCTTGGTTTGTTTGTTTCCTTGCCTACTTGATTTTCTTACTTTCTTTGCTTTCACATTTGGTTCTACTCTTTGCTTGTTTGTTTGTTTATGTCCGTAGGTTAGTTTCGCATGAAATCGTGTGTGACTCTTGAAACAAGCAAGGTAAAGTACAAGAGGACTTGTACATCTATTAATAATTGGTTATTTTTTGTGTTGTCTATTTATGTAGAACTTGTTGTCTTCAGTCAATGATACACCAATGGAAAATACGTTATGTTCGAAGTAAACCTTGGTGAAAACACAATGCTTGCACGCTAACTAGTACCACCTACTCTAGTCGGTTTTTTTGGGTTAACCCTTGTTAGCTCAGTAAAATAGAGTAAGGTGAGGAGGAAAACCTTAAAAAGTATGTCAGAGGTATATACATAATACTTATTCGAAGGAACAACCTCTTCTGCTCTCAATAATTTGAGATCCCTCTTCCGCATTTGAAATAAATAAGTGTTATGCACATTTCTTGAAAAATTAAAATGTGAAAATTTTGAAAATGAATAAGGTGAAAGAAGAGAAAGGCTTCCTGCACAAAGAGGTGATGCAAGTAACTCCACCAAGGTACTGACCAGGCTCATTGGTAGCAAAGCAATGCTTTTGTTCCTGCCTGACTCCATCGAGGTATTGTCCAGGCCTACTGGTAGTGGAACAACACCAGAGATGAAACTTAAACTCTGACTATCATATTGCTTGTGTACCAATATACCCCTTATCCTCAATTGAAACAACTATGTTGACTTGGCTTAGAATGTGTGCTGACAGATCAAGAGCATGGTAGGTGCTACATATTTTAATCAAGCTAGTGTGGAAACCAAGATGATCTAAGAATTGAACAATACTTCCGGAGGAGTTATACCTGCTTTTCACGAAACAAGGTCCATTTAGAGAGATGGAGTTCTACAAGTGTGTTGCGAAGTGTTTTGGAGGCTACAACCACTCTCCAAAATTTTTCCTTAGATTCATTTTGGAGCCTCCCTACCAACCATCCTTAGCAACATGCCATGCACTGTTGAAGTACAAATGCTTTAATTGAGTTTCAGTGTCTTACCATCTTGTGCTTGTTAACTTGTTTGCCTCCCACCTATAGGAAGACACTTTAGGACTTAGCCATTTTCTTATTGTGATGCTCACCTAGAAAATTACACAATTCTGTAGGGGAACCAACCTTCCCTCTCGAAATTATGCAATTCATCTAGGTTGCTTGTTGGGCCCTAGAAATGCACAATCTGGCCAGGCAGCCTTCCCTCTGAAAAATGCACAAAGCAGCCCAACAATCGGCTTCACCTCAAAAATTGCATAATTCTGACTAACAGCCTGGGCTTCAGTCCAGAAATTACACAATGTATGGGGGACAACTAGACTTTCTCAGCCTGAAAATTGTGCAAATGTCATTCCCAGGCTTGCAGACTGTTGCATGTGCTTCCAGGTTGATCGGTCCCCTCCAGGAATGAGCAATCTTGATTTGCATGCATAGGCTACTTTTTCCCAAAAAGAAAAAAGAAAAAAAAGAAAAAAACATCCCTAGATTTTAGGGACTCATTTTTAGCAGCTGGAGGTTACGTGCAAAAGTAGTTATAGAAACCTCCCACCAAGTGTCACTTTTTCCTAGATTTGTGGCATGCACGTCGTAAGCCTCAATCTTATAAAAAATTACTTATTCGACACTTCACAACTCATTCCTCACATCGATATTGGAGCTCTAACATCCCACATCGCATCTATGAGAATTCGACACATTCAGCTCAACGTTTTTGTGGCAAGTCTTCTTTTCATGTCTTTTGTTGCTTTTCTATCACCTTTTGTATTTCGGCTTGTTTGAGTGGTTTCAATGAACACTTGTTGTTTTTTTATGCATGTTAGCTTATAGAATCATTGTCTTAGTTTTTCATTGCATCTCACTATTGTCGCATGCATGACATTGTTTCTGCACTAACAATTGTTGCTGTGGTGACTCACTTCACACACATGCTTGTTTTCCCATTTTATGAATCGTGCACTCACTTTTTTCATGCATTATCATTCACTCTTGTTTGGACTAAACTTCGCTATGCATTCAAAACTCTTCATGATTTCAGTTGCCCATCAACGAGTCTGGGATGCCTTAGCATCGACCTTGCCTTGCTCAGCTCGCAATGTGCATTTATAAGAGTGAAGGCTCTGCCTTCTTGCCATAAATTTCACAAACATCGCCCAACACTAGCCTCCAAGACTTCTCTGCACAATTCTAAGAGGCAATGCCTTGATGGCCTGAGAAATTGCGCAAATGTAATTACTCATTTTTAGTCCTCATCAGGCTAAGTTGGATAATCATTATGCAGTTTCAATAGTCAGCTAGCCTCCTGATAGCCCCGATTTTGCTTTGCGTAGTTTTAGCAGTCATTCAACCTCCTAACAACATGGACTATGCCTTGAGAAATTTTGGTAGTCAATATCCCAGCCTCTCGATGAAAATTGCACAATCTTCCATGTTAGTCACCCAGGTATGTTGCATGTGAGTCCTAAAAGTTGTTTTGGTTTTTAGCTAACAGAATGCTTGCCATGAGTGTTTCTATGTCTCCAGGTATCACAGGTGTTTGTCTGTCTCTCAGTAGTATAAGTACAATGGCCTCTAAGAGAGCAGGGTCAAAGGACACTGTTGAGAGTGAAACTGGAGATCCAGTTGAGCAAGTGTCTATGATCTTGCCTATCTATGAAGAAACCAAGTTGTTCATAGAAAAAAATATCAAGATGAAATGGCAGGACATCAATGATAAATTTTTTTGGCGGTGCTGGACCCACCAACTTGTCAGGGGATCTCCCGGGTAAGAAGTCCGAACTAGACCTCAGACCATTTGGTGTAGGAGTCCTAGTAGTGGGTCACATGATATCGCCTTCACCACATTTGTGTGTAGAGGCAAGTAAGATGTCCCCGTTGGTAGAAAGGGTGTGACATATGCAGTAAGTCAAGGAAGGTGCATGAGCAGTTCTAACGCATGAAGGGTGATGTGACTGCACCTCTGGGAACTTGTGAAAGCACGAATTAAGAAGGGAATACACGAGTGAAGATGCATCACAAAATCGAAGGAAAGTAAGTTAGAAATCCAAAGTGATGGTTAAAACAACAAAAAATTTAAGTAAGATTCATACATACTTATAAAGGAAATCCATACCTGCATGAGTGAGCAAACAAATACATATATCATTGAGAGTAAACAAGATAGCTGAAATACAATATGACATATACATGAAACCTGATGGCTCTATTATATTAAGAAGTGAAAGTTCTATTCATACAATACAACCATGACCAACCACTAGTTCTGACAATGGAACATTATAGTCATTGTCACCTACTCCTCCAAAGAGATATACTAGCTCTGCACAGTGGAGAAGCCAAGGCTCGTTACAATACTCTCCAAGCTTTCTCAAAGATACTCCTATTGAAAACTTGACTGACCAAAAGCCTCTAAAATGAGTTATGAGGGACTATATATAGTAAAGGGTGGGGTGGCCCTTGACATTCCCCTTTGTGACTGTTCATCTACCCTTATGATTCTTCATCTACTCTATGACTATTACATCCAACTATCGACACTTTAACTTCCACTTGACAAGACGTTACATACAATCTGCACATGTACCCATGTGAGACAAAATAGGATTGAGTAAGCCATGCAAGACATCACTATGACTCAGAAAAATGTAGGAAAACCATCTCTTTGACATCCTCACGGTGGTCAACAGTAGCAAGCTGATGCCAAGCTGGGTAGTTCACGATGGTTTCTGTGTACTATATGTTGACATCTTTCTGGAAACTAATGCTTGCCTCTGTAGCACCTAGGTACAATGCTTTGGCTCCTCTTTCCAACTTGTTTGATAACATGTGCATCATTGTCTTAAGTGTGGCTAGATGTTAGGGTCCCACCCTAACCCCCTTATTTATGTAATGGGATCGAGTCATAGTCAAGAGTCAATAAAGCCCATATTAATAATTGTAAGTGGTTAACCCGCAATTAATGTCGGGACCACAGTTAGTTGCAAATGGGTCGTAGTATTAGATAGATGGTATTAATAAAACCCATGGTATTGATCCTTGGGATTGCATGTATAATTCATATATAAAGGATAGAGACTCCCTGCGAGGAGCATCATGTCTTATTTTTGTATTGAGCTCTGCTCTATTGGAGGTTGCCCCCTCGAAGAGGCCAGTGAACATTGCTTTCTCAATAATAAAATATTTGTTGTTGTCTCTCACTCTTCTATGTTCTGGGTATCCTTCTTCGCATATTCTGTATTTGGGTATCTTTTGCAGGTTAAGAGCATAACAAGTGGCATCAGAGCACTTTCCAGGGCCGGTGGGATCTCCATTTCGTAGATTTTTTTTTTTTTGGCTAGAGATGTGTTCCGGCATCTTTAAACCACAGGATCTGTCGTTGAGCACATAAACCTGCAGATTTGGGGAGGCATGCATGCAGGAAATACAAGAGGTGGTCACGCTTGTTGGACTCCCTTGTAACCCCTGTGGGTACCCCTTCGAGTAGTAGCGCATTAGACAGAACCGCGTACGGACTGTCTTCCAAGTACCTTCTAGGTATATCAGAAGCCCCTTAGCTCCTCTACAACCTCACCATAGATAAACCGTCGGCCGTCTTGCTGCTACAGTACACCGAGAACAGCACTCGGAGAGATTACTCGCCCGTACGATAGGGTAGTCGGGTTGTACGGCTAAGGGTACGGTTGATCCTCCTTAGTTAGAGCCCTGAAACATTGGGTCGAGTACTACTGTCAGACCCTTATGTATATTGCAATCTGTAGCACCTGACACTCCTCGAGACCATAGTTCCCTTTTCTATCTGGGGATCACGCATCATATCTGCCAGATCAACGCGCAAAGAGGTACAGCAGCAGCAGACATCAGTCCTGCAGTTTTGAGTTAGTAGACTAGCCATTCCGATCTATTAGATCCATTAGATCCGTAGTAGCAGTCTGTTCCGCCGCCCAGAGCTATCCGATCCGCCATTCAGATCTCTCAGATCCACCAGATATGAGTAGTTGTGTGGGGTTCCTATACCGGGGTATAATTTTTGTAGGACTTTTGGCCGTATTGACATTTTGAGGATTTGGCAACTGCAGTATTCATAAGGAAGGAGTAAAACTTCGTTAGGAGTTTTCAGGAAAAAAAAATAAAAAAATTATGAGATCTCCCGGGGTGCTTATTGGTGATCTAGCCCATCAGAATCAGGACGATGAGCTGAGCACGGTGGTACCATTCAATTCTTAGTGAATTTTTTTTTTAGGCGGTCCCAATTTTCAAAAACATCAGGTCGGTGCATGGTAGAAACTAGAGCTCAAGCTATGGCCCATGAAAGGATGGAAAAACTTGAAGAATCCTTGCAATCCCTCCACATTCAGCTTGACCGACTAAATAGCCTGAACTCGAGCATAATCCCGAAGGGCAAGGAGGAAGCCCACAAGGAGGCATATAATGGCAATGGACACAGTGAGGGTGAGTCTAGCCACTCTCCTCACGTCTAGCGCACCCACCAACAATCCCGTCAACGACCTCCCAAGTTGGATTTGCATAAATTTGACGGTTCTCACCCGGCAGCATGGATAGCACAAATGGAGCAGTATTTCAATCTGAATAACATCTTAGATGATGCGACTCAGCGTATGGTGGAGAGCATGTACTTGGACAATGAAAGGTGGCAATGGTGGGAATGGCATCAACGTTGCAATGGACCTTTTCTGGCTTGGACCAAATTCAAAAAAGCTCTTACAGACCGCTTTGACCAGGAATCTTCTTTTTTGGGTTGTCTTACTAAGCTCCGACAGACTGGTACAGTGGATGAATATATTACAGCTTTTGAAGCCTTGGCCTTCCGCACTTGGGGTCTATCAAATGTGTTCTACATGGAATGTTTTATCAGCGGTCTTAAAGAAGCCATCAAAGCCCAAGTCCTACTACACCACCCTCCCACATGGACAGAGGTTTGCAAGGTAGCTCGTAACGTGGAACGTGCATTAGCAGCCCAGTACAGTCGCCCAAATTTCTCCGCTAAAGGTCGCTCACAACACGACTCAAACACTTAAGGTCCAAAAGGTGTCACCTGCGGAAATGGCCGAAAGAATAAAGCAAGGATTATGTTACTACTATGATGAAAAATACTCCCCAGGTCATAAATGCAAGGAGCCCAAATTTTTTCAAATTGATGCCACTGACTATAGCTCAACAGAGGAAGATCCACCACTTGAGGAACATGAGGCGCTAGAAGAGGACAGCCAAAAGGACAATGTCTCTGACGAACCAGTTATTTCGCTGCATGCTTTGGCAGGGATTTCTTCACCTCAAACTCTCAAAATCAAAGGTTTTATTAAAGATCGCCCAGTAGTAGTCTTGATTGATTGTGGCAGTACACATAATTTCATCCATCAAAAAGTTGCAGAAGCAGTGCATTGTTTTGTACGAGCAGTTTCTAACTTCCAAGTCCAAATTGTGGATGGGGGCACGATGAAATGTGAAGGCTGCTGTGAAAATGTCAAACTTTAAATGGCGGATTATCAGTTGAAAACCCACATGTTTGCCATACACATGGGAGGTTGCGACATTGTCCTTGACGCTGAATGGCTCCGCACTCTTGGGCCAATCACAATGGATTTCCAAGAGTTATATATGAGTTTTGAGCAGAACAACTACACACATACCCTCCGTGGACTCCAGGCGGGAGCTCCCTCTTCATCAGCTCACATAGGATGGAAAAATTGCTAAAAAGGGCCATCATGGAGTTATAGCTCAATTTAATGCCATCCAGGCAGTCGAAATCAAGTCTCTGCCAATTCATCCTGAGATGCAACAGATTTTAAATAACCATCTGCCGGTCTTTGACAAGCCTTATGAGCTTCCACCCTCGAGAGGGGAACATGATCATAGCATCACCTTGGTTCCAGGGGCCCAACCCCCAAATGTGCACCCATATAGATATCCGTTCACCCAAAAGAATGAAATAGAAAAAATAATCAAGGAACTTTTGGAAGCAGGTGTCATTCGTCCCAACATTAGTCCTTATTCATCACCAGCGGTCATGGTGCTCAAGAAAGATGGGGAGTGGCGGATGTGTCTAGACTTCAGGGCCCTCAATAAGTTGACAGTGAAAGATAAATTTCCCATCCTGGTGGTTGACAATTTGTTGGATGAACTCAATGGGGCTCAATTCTTCACTAAGCTGGATCTTCACTCAGGCTACCACCAAATTCGCATGAAGGAAGTCGACATTCCAAAGACTGCTTTCAGAACTCATGAAGGCCATTATGAGTTCCTGGTCATGCCATTTGGTCTTTTTAATGCCCCCTCTACTTTTCAGAGCCTTATGAACCACATTCTCAAACCATATCTCAGGAAATTTGTCCTTGTCTTCTTCGATGACATCCTCATCTATAGTTGCACTTGGGTTGCACATCTTCAGCATGTAGATCTACTCTTGCAACTGCTCCGCAAGCATAAATTATTTTTCAAGATGTCCAAGTGTTGTTTGGCATGGAAGAAGTTGAGTATTTGGGCCACATTGTGGGGCGTGAAGGTGTCAAGGTGGACCCCAAAAAGATCCAGGCCATGCAGGATTGGCCTCAACCTAAGACCTTGAAGAGCTTGAGAGGATTTTTGGGTCTCACAGGCTATTATCGTAAATTTGTCCACCACTATGGTTGCATAGCGGAGCCCCTCACTCAACTCCTAAATCAAAATTCATTCTTCTGGAATGAGGAAGCACAACAGGGATTTACAACTCTAAAAAATGCCATGTGTTCCACTCCAGTCTTAACACTACCTGACTTCACCAAATCTTTTGTCATTGAATGTGATGCTTCGAGTACAGGTATTGGGGCGGTCTTAATGTAGGAAGGGCGACCTTTGGCCTTCACAAGCCAACAACTAAGTGGGAAGAATCTGGGCCAATATACCTACGAGAAGGAAATGATGGCCATCTTACATGCAGTAGAGACCTGGCAACCTTACTTATTGGGGCGACGTTTCCAAATCCGCACAGATCATCACAGTCTTAAATATTTTTTGGAGCAACGCCTATCCTCCCCACAACAAAATAAATGGCTCGCAAAAATGCTGGGACATGATTATGAGATCATTTATAAGAAAGGGAAAGACAATAGTGTAGCAGATGCATTATCTCGCCAATTTGAGGAGGAAAGTACTCTGCTAGCAATTTCCCTCCCCATTCCAGAATGGATTGAAGAGGCTCGCAGGGAATGGTTTTCACATCCCAGGCTCTCCCAACTCATTTCTCAATTGCAGGTAGATCCAAATTCCACCAAGGGCTACTCGTGGTAGGATGATATTCTTCGCTACAGGGACAGAGTCGTAATATCACCAACATCCACCCTCAAAAGTCGCATTTTGGCAGAATTGCACTCATCCCCCATTGCAGGACATTCAGGCTTTCAGAAGACGTATGCTCGCACCAGAAGATCATTTTTTTGGACAGGCATGAAAAAGGACATCCTTACTTTCGTAGCAGAATGCGATGTCTATCAATGCCACAAAGGGGAGACCGTCAACACACTAGGCACATTACAACCATTGCCCATCCCGGCATCAATTTGGACGAAGGTTTCTATGGAATTCATTACAGGTCTTCCAAAGTCAGGAAACAAGTCAGTCATCATGGTGGTTGTGGACAGACTTTCAAATTATGCTCATTTCTGCGCCCTACCCCACCCGTTTACACCAACTTTGGTCACTAAATCTTTCATGGATCAAATCTTCAAATTGCATGGCATGCCCACTTCTATTGTGTTCGATCGCAACCCGATCTTCACCAGTAATTTTTGGCAGGAACTCTTCAGGATACAAGGCACTCAACTAAAACTCAGTACTTCCTATCATCCGCAAATGGATGGTCAAACTAAAGCCGTCAACAAATGCCTGGAAACCTACCTTAGGTTTTTCACTTCAGAAAAGCAACATCTTTGGGTACAGTGGTTACCTCTGGCTGAATGGTGGTATAACACCAACTATCATGCCACTACCAAAATGACTCCCTATGAAGCAGTATATGGTCAACTCCCTCCTTCCCCTACTTCTTATCTCAAGGGGTGCTCAAAAGTACAAGCAGTGGATCAACTCCTACAACACCGCGCAACCATGCTCGCCATCTTAGAGAGAATCTTCATCAAGCTCAGAACCGCATGAAGCAACAAGTAGACCAGCATCGCTCAGAGCGCCAATTTCAAGAAGGGGATCAGGTCTTTTGAGGCTACAACCATATAAGCAAACATCACTCAAAGACAAGGGTTGTCAGAAACTATCTCCAAAATTCTACGGACCATATCAAGTACTTCAGCGCATTGGAGAAGTGGCTTACAAGTTGGCTTTGCCACCTACTGCAAAAATTCATCCAGTTTTCCATGTCTCATGCCTCAAGAAAGTGATTGGGAACAATTGCAGAATTCAAACCAGTCTACCTGAATTGGACGAAGAAGGGTCAATTTGGCTCCAACCTGAACAGGTCCTAGACACACGAGACAGGCACTTGCGGGGCTGCATCATTAGGGAAGTCCTCGTCAAGTGGAAAGACACCTCTCCAGAAGATGCAACTTGGGAACCAGCCACTATTCTTCAGTAGTTTCCGCAGCTTTAGCCTTGAGGACAAGGCTAGTCTTAAGGGGGAGGGCATGTTAGGGTCCCACCCTAACCCCCTTATTTATGTAATGGGATCGAGTCATAGTCAAGAGTTAATAAAGCCCATATTAATAATTGTAAGTGGTTAACCCGCAATTAATGTCGGGACCACAGTTAGTTGCAAATGGGCCATAGTATTAGATAGATGGTATTAATAAAACCCATGGTATTGATCCTTGGTATTGCATGTATGAGTCATATATAAAGGATAGAGACTCCCTGCGAGGAGCATCGTGTCTTATTTTTGTATCGAGCTCTGCTCTATTAGAGGTTTCCCCCTCGAAGAGGCTAGTGAACATTGCTTTCTGAATAATAAAATATTTACTGTTGTCTCTCACTGTTCTATGTTCTGGGTATCTTTCTTCACATATTCTGTATTTGGGTATCTTTTGCAGGTTAAGAGCATAACACTAGACCAGTGACATACTGATGCATGGTGTCTGCACTGATTACCAAGTCTTCCTGGTGGCTATGCACATCAACTGGTCAAAGTACGAGTCAAGATCCAATCAGTCTTGTGCCTTTGTTTTTGCCTCGGTGAGTGTCCCAATAGATTGGATCACATGTGTTCGCACAACAACATCCATACTCATTAATACCCGTGCATAGGAAGCCTGAAAACTAGTGATGAGATGCGGGAGATCTTCACAGTTTCAAATCTGATTCCTAATGCGTGCCTTCAGCTTGACCACTCTGGACTTCATCATCTTAGGCAAGTGTAACGGGGCTCCCTTGTATCTCACTGTCCATGTTTGCATGTAGTCAACAACAGTATGCTCATTTGACAAGATACATGCTCTCCTAGCACATCGTTACTGCCAACCGTTGCGATGGACAACTGCATTATGCATAGTACCAAACTTGGAATACAACGCCTACATGATTGTCTCAAGGGACAATACTTCATCGAGTATCACCTTCTTCGACTCTACTCTGGTGGATACTGTAACCAATACTCCTCCTTGCTTGGCTGTCTATAACTCCTTATCCATTCACTCGTTCTTAGCTATCAAGAAGCGAATGCTTGAGCTAGTGGCTTCAGCATATCTTTTGGTAGCATAGGCCAATTCTGTTGGATGCTTGCACATGTGAGACATGATCACTCATTCCTCAAACTACATAGGATATGTGTGATCATCCAGAGTATACACTCTACGTGATTGCATAGCTCTATGTTGTGACTCGTCGAATGATATGTTGTGCATCTCTTCTTCTGGATTGTCTCCAAGGATCTCAGTATCTCCTTGATCACTTGGGACTTGCTTCGATTTCGGATCTAGTGAATCTGGTAGGTGAAACTCTTGGTGGTTGGGCATGAGGTCAATGTCTTGCTCTAGATATTTTTGCTCCATATTCATATCCATCTACTCAAGTGCTTGTTCAATCTCTTGAGCGAAATCTTGCTCATGTGACTCTCACCCTGTCTGCTTGGTGCCAGTTGTTCGAATGAGTCTACTACCTGTACGGGGGTAGTTTCATCTCTCTGTACCTATTTTTCCCCCTACTATACCTGTTCTTCTTGCACTTCCTTCTCCTATTTGCACATCTCCTGTTCCTTCCGGATTTTCTCCTTCAACTCATGCAACTCCTTCACTGTTTCCTCCATCCTCTATTTTTCTCTCTGCCTTTCTACGTTCCTCCTATCACGTTGTTGCCTCTTTTTCTCTATTTCCAAAGCTAGTTTCTGCACAAGTGGGTTTTCTCTAAACTTGGAGCTTTCTTCCTCCTATGCAATGTTGACAATATTCCGCTTGCCTTTTGTTGAAGAATCTAGGGCATGCATAATCAGATTGATTCTTCGATACATGATAACAATTTTTGAAGTGTTTAAACAATTATCTTAGCTTAATGTTATCTTTATTATTAGTGTGTAAATGTTATCTTCATTAAATTGCTATCAATGACAAAAGAGACAAGAACACAAGTGTTTGGCTTTCTACCAGGGCCAAAATGTCTCCCTCTTGGAGAGGAAAACCCATGCGTAAATTCTTCTTATAGAGATTCCTTTGACGAATACCAAGACCATGACCCTTGACACTATCTGCCTCTCCAATACCAAGCCATCAATCCTCTTCATCATTGCTACAGGGATCATCATCCTTGTTGTACCTCTGCCTCAGTGAGCTCTTCATTGATGTTGTCATCATCATTGCTTCTTAAGATTGCCATAGAGGTGATCTAGGCTCCTTCATTGAGATCATTACTGTGAACTTGATTCTCACCCTTGATCAATATAATGAGGGCTTCATTTCTACTTGGATCATTATTGTACCCTAGCTTGAACCATCATCATGTTGACTATGAGTAGTAGAGAATGTATTCCATGACAAATATGTCAAGATAGTCAAAGAAACAGTATTGAGATTCTCCTTAAGTCGAGATAGTGATATTGAAGTTATATGAATACGGTAAGGATTTTGAGAATCTTTCCATCACACACACACACACACATAGATATATATATATACCTTGACTGTCATGAAATAGATTCTCCGAGATGTGATGACATTCTTTCTTGCACTATGATCCTTACCTTTCATTTAAGCCAAGACTATGATAGCACAATGATCTCTATTAGGTTGAATATGTTTAGCCCAGAACTTGCCTCATGGTTACGTCCTCATCGAAGTTACTACTGCTCCATATAGCCTAGGTTATGGCTGCAGCTTCCTCTTGATCACTGCAGTTAGCCTCTATTGTGGCTCCTCTCCATGATTGTGACTTCATACTTGACTGCGGCTTCACCTTGATCACTACGGTTACCCTCTTCTGCAGATCCTTTCCATGATTGTGGCTTCATACTTGACTGCGGATTTACCTTTGAATACGACCTTCACCCTTGACTGTGGCCTTCACCCTTGACTGTGGTCTTATCTCCAAGCAAGCTCTATTCTCTCCTTTTACAGATACCCAACAGGGTATTTATAGTGGCTGTGTGCATATATTCAAGCCGACATATGCTTGTGAACTGATGTGTCTCCTCTCCCAAGCCGACATCACTTCTATTTATTTATTTAATTCATATTTGAGCTGACATTGACTTCCTTTTATTGTTATCACTTGCAGACTTCTTGTGCTTGTTCTTGAGGCTTTGATCTTGATCTTAGAGAGCTTCTACACTTGTTGAAGACTTGTATACATCTACATGGACTCGTAACATGACTCTTTGACATAGAAATAAAATCCTAAAGACATCAAGAAGAAGTCTTTCACCTAGTGGCACTTCCATCTCATGAAACCCATGTAGCAATATTAAAAAAATAATTTATTCTCTTTTATTACATCAAATACAAAGATCATGTCATTATGAAGACCAATCCTAGTTATAATTTCTTCAACATCTTTGTCACGCGTTGGTATGTTTACCTCTGTTGCTGGTGATCTCCTGTATTTTGCTTCATGTTGTTTCGATAACCATTACAAAATAATGTTGGCTAGTTCATTGGGCCTGGAGAAGATGTAACAATATCTTCATGGGTCTTCCTCCACCTAATGACATGCCCCATGGATCTGATAGAACTGTACTCTCACGTAGTGATCTTTCACAATACAATGCAGGTCATACAGATTGAAGCTTCTGACGTCGAAAGGATATATCTTGATCTCCTATGTTTGGACACTTGCATGCTTGAGGTTCCCTATCTTGTATGACCCGATCCATAACGAAAGAGTGGGCCAAGGTGCCTTCTTCTTCTGGTGCAACTTAGCTCACAGTCCTGCCGAGATGTGGTATGATACTTCTTGCATGACAAGCTTGTCTATGGCAAACTTCAGCAAAACATGCGGAGGCTTCTATATGTTGTACATCCGTATGAAGGTGCCATATGGTGAGGCATACCAATCTACTATGTTGATCTGTGCCTTCATTGCTACCTTCGACATGAAAGGTGGATCCTACTCAAATATCATCATGTACACCGAGGTGAAAAAATGATCTGACAGTTGTGTGATAACTCCTCTGAAGCTGCATTCGGAAAACAGTTTACAATAAGTGTTGACAAAGATGTTGGGTGTCATCCTGAATTTGGTTGGCTCCTTCACCTAGTTCTTCAAGATATCCTTGGAGTTGGCATTGTTGTTGGGTATGATGAAGGGTGTCTCCATGGTGATCACTGACTTCGAGAAATGGTGCATCTCTTGATAATCATGTGCCCTAAAGGTAGAAATCTCCATCCCGCTGATACTGCTCAATGTCATCATCTAGGGATCAGTGTGTGAGATGATCTAATGGATCATGTCCATGCATGGGAATGGGGGTACCTAGATGCAATCTGATACAAGCCAAACTTTTGAATGTTCAGATAGACTTGGAGGTCCTCGAGATCTTCCCCAAATGTGCTTGAGAATGCATCATTGAGCTCTTACCATTTCAATTTGATGTCTTTTTCTATGATGAACTTGGTATCTTCATAGATCAGTAGGCTCGTAGACATTCGCTCAACTTCTACTCTAGCAGGCTAATACTGCTCTTTGGGAGGCCATTTATCCTGAAGTGCTGAGAGATGGACGAACACCTGCTATATCTGGAGACATGGTGACATGCATGGAAAGAAATATGTCATCTAAAACCAAAGAAAACTGGAGGAACGACATGCAACATACCTGGGGATTGACTGGAAAGGATTGCTTAATTTTTAATGGGAGGCTTGGAGACAGACTACCAGAACTATGCAAAAGGTAGTCTAGACTGTTGGGAGGTTTCTTTGACTATTGGAATTGTGCAATGTGCAATCAAGACTAGCCTACTAGCTACTGGGATTGCGCAATGTGCAATTTCAGCTGACAAGTGCTACAAGCCCAAGGACTGCCTTGCGCAATTTTCTAGGCCAGCGGTCACTTCCTCTTAGAATTGTGCAAGGAAAGATTGGAGGGTAGTCATAGTCCAGAATTGCACATTTTATGGGAGAAAGGCAGATCATTCCCTCTCAGAATTGCGGAATGTTGTCTTGGTGAGGTAGAGTCTGAGCCAAGGTTGCCCAGACCAGCCCACGGGCAACTAAAAGTAAATGAATATGTGAATGCATGGAAATACTGAGTTGTAAGCAAAGGATAAAGATCATGCATGCAAACAGTGAATGAAAGATTCAGAAAATGGAACAGCATGCATGTTTGTGAGATGAGTCGCTAAATCGGCAACCGTTCAAGCAAAATAATGTCATTCATATGACACCAATGAGATGCTAACTGTTAACACCCAGGTTGTTCCCTTTGACTCCTGAGGGAATACGGCCGGGGTAACCACTAACGAAGCTTTGGATTACAGGCTCTAGCCTACCTGTAATCAGAGAGGGCTCTCTCTTTAGTTTTAACTTTGTTTTTTAGGATTTTAGGCTAGTTATGAGGTGGGAGTTTTGTTTAAAGTTTTGGTTGAATGATGTCTTCCAGTAGCTGAGCTGAGATCTTCAGAAGGTTCAGTCCATTGGGCAATGGAGTCTGTGATTATGGGTTGTTTGAGATATTGAGTAAGATTGCTAGAACTGCAGGGCCATTTAGATATATCATGAAATAAACTTAAAATTGTGAATATGGAATATGTCTAGCCAGTGAGAGGCAACTAAGAGTCTTTCACTAAGCTGGTGATGTGAGAAAGGGATATATTACTCAGGAGCGGATTTGAATTCCTGAATAATACTCACTGTGAAGTTTTAGTTTGAAGGTGAAGCAACTAAGAATTACACTTTCATAACTAATACTGGAGGAAACATTCATAACAGCATAGATTGAGTTCAGGGTATTTAATGAATAAATCCTGAACTATTCTTTTTCTGTGCTATTAAACCGTGAAATATAGAGCATGAACGGATTATGATAGAATGAAATACATAACAAGAAGGTTCAGGAAACTTATTGTGCCATGAAATATGCAGGAATCCTGTAGCAGTAAGCAATCACACCACAACACATCAGAACAACTCAGAACTTCAGAAATTCCATCAGCTCCCTGTATTAAAAGTCTGAAATTTACAGCATAAGTTCTCCAGAAGAGAAAATCAACAACCCCAGCAAGCTTATGCGAGGGGATATATATACAATCGGTTTTACAAAATATCTGAACGCTGAGTCATTTGCTCAATAACTGCGTTTACCAACTTTCAGAATAGCAGATAAAAAAGTTATTGCTATTCTAAATATACAATGAATACCCTTCAGTCCTGTCAGAAACCTTTTTGACTTTTGGAGGCCAGTGAGTCGGTTGAGCACTTTGCATTAATTCTGAATGATATGCTCTTTATGGCTTGGTCGAGGTGCGACTATCTCAGCCCTGTCATCTGCATCTGTCGGTGTTGCTTTGGTGGCCAAATTTGTCTGCTGAGTTGGCTCGGTCCACTCTTCTCCAGTCATAATGAATGTATCAATTTTCTGAACATGATGACTTATAATTTGATGTACAAAATTTGGTGAAAAATCTGTTTGTTCACAGCAATGTCTGTATCATGCTTGTCCACCATTCCTGAGTAGGCAACTGATGTCTCAAAATTGTGCCTAATGTTTCATCTGCCTCAGTATATTTGTAGTAATTTGGAGGCACTTCAAACAGATGTCTAATCTCATTCATGATAAAAAACAAATTTTCTATTCTGTCATAGAGACTCTGCCCAGATGCAGGCCCTGTTTCCTCTGGGGTACTTGATGTTGCAGTGATCTGATTTGTAGCAAATGTATTTACCCTCTTGGCATAGTTTTCATGGGATAGCAACCTACCTGCACTATTTAGTAAGCTGGGAAGGCCTCTGTTATGCAATGCTGTGAATTTCTCTGTGAATTTGTTCACCTCTGTCTGCATTTCCTGGCACCTTCTATCCAATGTTTGCACCAGATTTCTCAAAGTGAGGACCCTCTTCACCAGTAAGATGGTGTCAGTTCTGTTGGAGATACCCATGGCTGCCAGCTGAGGGCCTGTGCGGTTGTTAAGGACATTGATCATCCTATTGGCTATCTCAGGCATATTGCCTAGAGATGCCCTTGCTCTTTGACTTTCCTTGTGGGCCCTGCCTATGAGATCTATGTGCTCATGAATGGTTTCTATATATTGCCATTGATCTGTTATGGATTGACCAATATTGGCCCACAGGACTTTCTTGATTTCAGCCACCACTTTGTCAAGAGAGAGCTCTTTCTCCAGTTCTTTTATCTTCTTCTCAAGAGCCTTTACCTCTCTTGTTTTTTCAGCTACAGTTTGCTTTGATTTATCATACTTTTCATTAAGTGTAGCCAATTTTTCCTTGGCTTCATTTAGTTCTGCCATCTGGGCCTCTAGAACTTGAATCTCCTTCATCATCTTCTGCATATCAAGGCTTGGTGCCTGTTCTGATGTTGTTGCTGGTGCTGATGTTGATGGGCCTGTCCCAGCTGTTTGTTCTGTGGGAGGACTAATAATTTGAGGAGGTTCCTCAAGGTTAATCACTGGCTGAGGGGGTTGAGATGTCTGCCCTCCTTCTTTCTGTTTCAGGGCTACCTATAATGCACCCTCTGTTGCTACCAATCTCCCTTCTGTTTCTAGCAATTGTTTGTGTAGTGTTAGCAGCATGGCTGCTACATCTTGGTCCTTTCTCTGCTGAGCAACATCTTCTGTTTGAGGGTGAAGGGTTGCTGGAATTTTGACCATCTTCCTCAAAGCTGCTATATCTGCCTCTTTTTCCTTTAGTAATGCCTGCACAGCTTTGGGATCACTTGGGTCATGCCCAAGCTCTATAATGATATCTTCCAAAGACCTAATCCTGTTGTCTTTGGCTTGAGAAGAGGCCTTCTCCAATTCTAGTTGGGCAGTTGTATTATGGAGACTATTTTGCAATTTGTGTGCAAGGAAGGTTTTGTCTGCAAGAGTGGAGTATACCATCTCACCCGTTTGCTTATGTAGCTCGATTTGGTCCATTGGGTGGATGTCCTTTGCAAATACTTCCAAGTTGGTTCTTATGTAATCTGCAGCTGACTATGGCTGCAGCATAGTAGGCATGAAATGACTCATAGTCATCTTCCCCTCTGTTATGTCATATGCTGACATAAGCCTCTGCTGGTTTGTGGGAGCCATTTTGAGTAAGTGATTGTATAGCTGGAGTCTAACTGGCTCATTCCTCTTCTTGATGTCAATGAATTGCTGCTTTATGTTGGATTCTGCCCTTCTTTGTTGGCTTGAGGAGCTGACCTCTCCTCCAAGCGTTCTTTCTTGTTCCTGTTGGAAGGAACTAGCTGATGCTTCCATGCTAGGGGGGCCCATACCCATGGATGGCCCAATAGGCATCTCTTCTTTAGAAAGAGGATTTAATCTTTGCCTTTTCTCCCCTTGCTGACTTGTTGATGTAGTGAGGGGAGTTTCCTGCTGTCTATCCCTCTTCCTGGTTCTCTCTTCATTCAATGGAGTTTGGAGCACCGAGGCATCCACTACTGTTTCCTGCCTTGGAGGCACACTTTCTTGAGCCTGTTGCTCTGTAGATATAGGGGCCTCAGCCATTTCTTCTTGCTGTTTGGGCTGCTCTTTCTGCTGTTCTGCTGTTGGGAGTGGCTGCTCCTGCTCCATCTCTTTTCCTTTACCTGTGCTGGCTGCCTGAGGAGTAGTTTGAGCTGCCTGCTGGGGGGCTGTAGAGGATGAGGCAGCTGCTCCAAGTTGAATTTGATAGGAAGAGGAAACCTGCCCACAATTTTCCAAGTCAGCTTCCTTTTCAAGTTTCTTGGCTTCTTTTAGTGTTATTTCCTCTTTAGTACTTGCCTCTTCTAGAGTGCCCTCTTTCCATCTTAATAGATTTGCATATTTTTCAATATGAGGCAGCCTGACATGATCATAGCTAGCCAACTTATATTTAACCCTTCTAAGACTAATGAAATGATTGGGATCATAGGGTATCCAGAGGAAACTGGTCTGCAACTCAAGGCACTTTAGGATCTTGTCTGCTTCTTGCCATGCCTCTTCTCTTTTGTTATAAATGAATGGGCCTAGCTGATTTCTAACTTTTAGTTGTACCTTCTTATTTTTGCTATGGAAATGGACCATGTCTGCATTTCCAAACTGTCTGAAATATTCTAAAGCAAAGAGTCTCATAGGGACATATCTTGGTAGCCTATATGGGGCTAACTCACAACCATATATTCTGATCACTGTATGGTGTTGGTAAAAGTACCAATCCCCAATGCTGTAGGCCTTTGAGAGCTGGAGGATTCTTTGCATCTCATCTGTCAATCTTGGAGGAGGGGCACTCAACAGCAAGGACATGGCTGGATGGATAAAAAGGTCTATGAATTCACAGTAGTTGTATGGTGAATAAGATGTATGATGAAAGATTGAAGACCAAAATACCACAGACCTTGGGTTTCCCTGAGCATAAAACTTCTTGAGAGTAATAGGGAAGCTATCAGGATGGTAAAATAGGAACAGGTGATAGATGTAAGAAGTGTATCTAAATATCCTTTCCCTCTCTAGATTCATCAATTGCTCATGAATTTTATTGGCAATGTATGCAGCATAATCATAGTGAACAGCATGAGGCTTTCCAGGGGAGAAGATAGACATCATGGCCATAATGGTTTCATCAACATCCTCAGATGTTATGTATCCCAGGACATAACTGATCATATCCACAAGCATTTTGCCCAACTCATTGAGATATACATTTCCAATGGGAGGAGTCCTCACAGTTTCAGAGCCTGGTTCAATGAATAGCTGATTAATCTTTATGATTTGGGCACTGGACAACTTGCCTCCTTGGTCTATTAAGTGCATCATGGACAGAGGAGTCAATGGCTTTGTAGTGTGAAAGTGCAGCATTTGATTTATAGCCTCAGGGGTGACATGGAACAAAACTGAACCTGAGGGACTGAGGACAACTCTTTGACATGGATCATAGTTGGCACTGCATCTATGAATCAAATCTGGGAGGACATTGACTTGAGGAAGATTGAAAATGGGCAAATTGGAGTCCCAAATCCCTAGAATATCAGTTCCACTGAGGTGCTTGGCTTTCAGCTCATTGAGTACATGAATATTATATTTGGTGTCCAGTGAGAGTACTTCTGCCATCTGGTAATCTCTGTCAGCTAGGGCCTGCCATTGTAGCTCTCTGTGTGGGGCATTTAAAGGTGGAATGTTCAATGCCACTGGTGTCTCCATGGTCAATTGGTACTTTGAATTGTAATTTGAACTTGTTTTTCTGGGCACAGCGATACAGAGCAATGAATTTTGTAGTAGCAGGGCAATTTAAAGAGGAAATAGGGTGAATTAGGGTGAAAACAAGTTGAAATGCTCTTGAAGAAGGTTTAATGAGCAAATACTGGGACTGAAGAGTTGTTTTCCTGGTGGACTTGCGTAACAGAGGTTTTAGTTTGCAAATGCGCAAACAGACTGTAAGTTTGTGGAGATTGGACATAATGGGGAATTCTACAAGTAAAATTGGGCTTACAGTGTGGAGAATGACCAATGATTCCTGAAGATTTGCTGAACTTACAGTGTTTTTTCTTTTCTTAATTTCCTGAGAGAACTATGGGAAAAACCAGGCGCGGAGGGGAAACTTTGATAAATACCTGGTAAATTCGGGCAATGGTGGCAATGCAGGCGAGTTTAGGGTGCCCACGGTCTTTAAATCAATTTCTGCAGGTTGGCGGCGATAACGTCGTGAAATTGCATGCAGGGAGCACAGTGGTTTTTTGTCGAAAAGTGCGAAAAAACCGTGATTTTTGGCCAAATATGGACATTTTGGGCCTTGGCGCGTTTTTTGGATGACGTCAGCATGACGTCATCAGGTGGGGTCGGGTACGGAAAGGTGACGTGGCGGCCTGTGAGTGGTCCACGGGAACTGATGAGGTGGCGGACAGAGTGGAGCAATGGCGGGCTAGGCGCTGATGCGGGGTTGACTTGGCATGACGTGGGCATGGCGTGGGCATGACGTGGGCAGGCGGTAAACCAAAGCGGTAAGTGGTTCCATCGGACCGCTTATAGTACGGGAGTGGTTTTGGCAGGAGGTCGCCTGATATAACCCAGGGATGATGCGTGTCATTGCCCTGACGTCATGGTCTGACACTTTTCGGGAGGTAATGTATCGCCATCGGGGGCGGTCCGATATCAATGTGAGCCGTCGGATGGGAGGGCCCAGATCCGACGGTTGACGGGGCACAAAGGTGATAGGACAATACGGCGGGACCTGGCGGCATTATTTTAATAATTTCTTTTGTTTTTTGTGAAATGCGCATTGTAACAAAAAACTTTGGATAGGCGGCAAAAGTGGGTTTTAACAATGTTTTTGCAAATAGCGCGGGTAAAGCATTGTGAAGGGATTGTAAGGGGATAAGGGTAGGGTTTAGGTTATTAAACCAACCAGGAGTTAGTTTAATCCCCGACTTTAAACAAACCATATACAACAAGACTTTGATTCTGCATGGTTTTCCAATATTTGAACATATGGCTATAATGCCAAAGGGGAGGGATATATACATATTTTGGGTTTTTATACACAATAGTGATATAGTAATAGGGAAAGGGGAACATAGGGAGTTAAGTATAGATAGAGTTAGTAGTTAGTATTGGATGGGAGATATAGAAAAGAGGAAGCAAAGACTAAGTTTTTTAGGAAACAAACTTAGTTAGGAGAGTAGAACAACATGAAAAGATTTTTACACAAGAAATGTGGCTCTTCTATACAACAAGGATCAACAAATGAGTTTGATTTCTCTCATGAACCAAGGTAATAACGGGATGTTAGCAAGGAGTTTGATGGGGAATGATTGGGAAGTCAGACATGCTACTCTTTGTTGCCAAAAAACTGCTGAATAGGAAGATCTGCACTGGCCACCATGTGTTTCCTTTGCTTAGGCCAGTGATATGAAAGGAATCATGCTTCTGCAACCCCATCTACCTACCCATTCTATAGCCTAGCATTTTTTATTACTTCAAGGAGGGTGCACTTAGACTAGCAAACCCTCATGTGCCTTTTCTTTTCCTTTGGCATTTCCTTTTGATTTTCTATCTAAGGCTAGCCTTATTACTTCCAAGGCCCCAGATTAAGCAGTTGGGAACCTTCATTCTCTACCTAACTACTTATCTGCCAAGATTGAACAGTTTGGACAGATTTCTTTCTCTAGTCTACAACAAAAATTGAAATATGGCATGACCCAGCTTAGACTGTTGGATCACCCATTCAGAAGTAGGACAGCATCAACCAACTGTAGATATGTGTTTTCCCCAAAAATATGAGATCTTTGCATCACCAAAGTAGATCATATTGGCACTTCCCCTGCCAATCATGAAAAATGAAACCTATTGGTATAGGTAGCTAACAGTGGCTCCACTTGGGGATGGTTTTTCTACTTGAAAGACCAAGAACAGCAGGTCAGACTGCCTTGGCTCTTGACTTCTTCTCAAAACTTGAAAGCTTTCTCTTTGGACTTCAAAACTGGAATCTGTCACCATTGTGGAACTTCTGAAATAAAAGCCTTTTCCTGCTTATTTACAAAACTTCTTAAACTGAACTATTTATATGCTGAAAGAAAATACTATATACAATTGATAATGTACAGGGTAGAGCCATGTTATATGCATGGAAAGTAGTCAAAATAATGCTTTAACATCCGGCCATTTACAGGGCCCTCTTGAGCTTCAGTGCCATCCAGATTCTTTAAGAAATAAGTGTTATTTCCTTGTACTGCTTGAATAACAAAAGGCCCCCTCCAAAGGGAGTCAAATTTTCCATGCTTTCCCTTGTCTTCTCTTCTTGAATCCCATTTAAGCACTTTATCCCCAATGAAGAAATCTTCAGCCTTGGTTCTTCTATCAAAAGCTTTTTTTAGTTTCTCTTGTAGGACCTGAACTCTGTTGTAGACTTGATCTCTAGTTTGCTGTAAACAGATAATCTGATTGATTCTTCTTTGCATGTCATTTGGTTCAGCTTGACTTTCTTGAAGTAGCTTCATGACAGGGACCCCTAATGATGAAGGGAATTTGGCTTCCATTCCATAAACCAACTCATATGGGCTGACCCCAATAGATCTTTTGGTTGTTAGCCTGTCTGCCCACAAGGCATTTACAAGCTTCTTGTGCCAATTTTTCTTATTCTCTTCCAGTATCTTCTTAATGATGTTGATAAGACTTTTGTTAGATGATTCAGCTAAACCATTTCCTTGAGGGTAATATGCAGTAGAATGGCCCAAAGTAATGTGGAATTTGTGGCAAAAGTTCACCATCTTCTTGGATCTGAAAGCAGCAGCATTGTCTGTTATTATCTTGTCAGGACAACCAAATCTGGAAAGAATATTAGTTTCAAGGAACTGAATGATAGTAGAATCATTAGCTTGTCTGCATGGAACAGCCTCAACCCATTTAGTAAAGTAATCTGTAGCTGTCAGGATCCATTTATGTTGGCCTGAAGATGAAGGATGAATCTCCCCAATGAAGTCCAAGCCCCATTGCTGAAAGGGCCTTTCTGTTGCAATAGGCTTTAAGGGAAGTGGTAGTAACTTTCTTTTTCCCTCAAACACTTGACACTTGTGACATGAAGTGGTAAAATTTTTAACATCAGAGAAGAGAGTAGGCCAATAGTAACCTGCCCTCAATATCTTATCCACAGTGGACTTCCAGTACAAATGTCCACCACAATCACCTGCATGAAATTCTTTCATAACATTGCTTATTTCATCCATAGTCAAATAATTCAGCAATATACCTTCATGATTTTTCCATAGTAACTTGCCATCTATAACACGAAATCTTGAAGCTTTCATTTTTAAAAATCTAGATTTGGTTCTGGACAACCGTGGGGGAGCACACAGGTTTTGCAATATATAACAGATATCAGAATACCACAGGGATTGTTCAAAGGCTACATTGATCTTTGGATTCGCCAGTTCCGGTTCATTGTCCAGTTGGTTAATATCCAGGGCTTGGAAGTTTGCTTCAGACATCAATTTAGCCAAACCTTGCCCTTTTATCAGTTTTGTAGGTCTTATCTCAATGTCAAATTCCAAAATGTTGGCAATCCATTTTCCTCTTCTGCCCTCTAAGTTTTCTTGAGTCAGTATGTCTTTCACAATGGGATTTGGTACATAAGCAATGACATGGGAGTATAGGATGTAAATCCTGAAGTCTTTGATGGCTTTGACCAAAGCATAAGCTTGCTTTTCCATGATCTGATATTTCAGAGGTGCATCTCTAAGGGCTCTACTAAAGAAAGCAATAGGTTTTTCATTCCCTTGATCATGTTTCTGCAATAAGACAGCAGCAATGGTATGCTGGGAAGCAAAAGAGAAAATGATAAATTCTCTGTCAAACTGAGGATTTGTTAAGACTGGGGTTTGGGTGAGGGCCAATTTAATACCTTCAAAAGCTTGATTTGCTTCTACTGTCCACTTCACTTTTGAATCCTTTTTTAGCATGTTGTTTAGTAATCTGATCAGTTCTGCTAAGTTTGGGATGAATCTCCTTAAAAAGTTTATCTTTCCCAAGAAGGCTTGTAATTCTTTAATATTTCTTGGATGGGGCATTTGCAAGATGGCCTGTATTCTGTCTGGGTCAATTCTAATGCCATCCTTTGAAATGATATGACCCAATAGCTTGCCTTCCTCCAAACCAAATAGAGACTTCTTGGGATTTAAGGAAATTCCATATTTCCTACATGTTATGAATATTTGTCTCAAGTGTTTTAGATGTTCTTGGTCAGATTTTGAGAAAGGTGTGAGGTCATCTAGGTAAATAACCAGGAAGTCACGAATCTCTTTAGCAAAAGCAATATCCATTGCTCTCTGAAATGTAGCTCCTGAATTTTTCAACCCAAAAGGCATTTTGACATACTTGAAAGTTCCCCATGGGGTTGTGAAAGCTGTTTTATCTTGATCATCAGGGTGGACTAGGATCTGATTGAAACCTGAAAATCCATCAAGTAATGAGATTCTTGAAGCCCCCACCACTCTTTGCAGAATGTGATCCATTTTTGGTAAGGGATAATTGTCTTTAAGGGATACTTGATTCAAATTCCTTAGATCAACACAAAGCCTAATCTCACCAGTTTTCTTTCTTGTGGGGACCAAATTTGAAATCCAGTCTGAAAACCTGATTGCTGCTATGATACCGGCTTTGAACATTTTTTGTACCTCTTTCTCAATTGAAGGGAGAAGCATGGGATTGATTCTTCTTAATTTTTGCTTGAATGGCTTTTGATCAGGCTTGAGAGGGATGGTGTGTTGAATAACAGAGGTGTCATAGGATTTCAAATCCTCATAACTCCATGCAAACACATCTTGGAACTCTTTAAAGAGGTCAATGTATTTGGGCTTCTGGTCAGGAGGTAAAGATGCAGACAATTTTATTATCTTGGTTTTTTCAGTAGTTCCAATGTTGCATTCTTCAATGGCAGCATTAAGGGGTTGCATTTTTGGTTTTCTAGAAACATCATTTGAGTCAAAAATTTCCTCCAATGGAGTCAGGCCTGTTGGTAGAAAATTGTCTTTTAGCTGTATGACTTCAGCCTCTGCACTAGTTATTTCATCAAAATGCAATTGTTTAAGTTCTTGTATAGTTTCCTTGTCAAAAGTTGTCAGACAGAGTATTTGATTTGCTATTTTAAGTGATATAGTTGTTTGGTCCTGTTCACTTAGTGGTTGTGTATCTTTCACAGAATCAACATCAATGTTTAAACCTGAAAATTCATGCTGCAAGGTCAAGAAACTATTTATCTGTGTGTCATCCTCAAATACTTGCCAATCTTTAACATTGTTTGGGATAGAAGGTCTGTGTTTTATCTCAGCTGTAAAGCAATGGTTGGGTTCAAAAGGCAATTTGCATGTACTGGCAAATGTAGCTAAACTGTGTGCATGAAGGTTGTGGGTCCTAGGTATTTTGGTCATTTGAAATTCAGTGAAAGCTTTGAGTATTTCAATAGTAGCAGACCTGTATGATCTTAGTCTTTTGTCATTGGTGACAAAATTTCCTTTCACTTGTTGAATAATGAGGTCTGAATCTCCCAGGATTAAAACTTTTGTGGCCTGTAAGGATCTTACCAGTTTGAGGCCTAGCAGAAGAGCCTCATACTCTGCCATATTATTAGTACATCTGAAATTAAGCCTATAGGCTCGACCTTCTGCATGATTGCTTTGTTTGTTATGAATCCACACTCCAGCTCCTGCCCCTAATTTGTTGACTGATCCATCAAACTCAAGAAACCATAGGATCTCTTGATTTAGGGGATTTTCAACACGTTCTCTATGACTTGGGATTATAAGTTGGAGTTCTTGTCTTTCATCTGGTTTGTCTTCTAGAATTGTCTCATCAATTGATTTCTCAATCTTGATTTCTTGGGAACTTGATTGCTCACTCATATGCAGATCTTGTTCAAGTATGACAGATTTGTCATGACTCATTGGACTTATATCATCATTGAACAGAATGAAAGAATCCATGTCAGAATGGACTGCATAAATAGGGAAATTTTGAGGTTTTTCTTCACTGCTCACCATGTATTTCATGAGTGACTCTCTGTATAGCCTCTTGGGTTGCCCAAAGACAGAGATGGTGGCATATGACATGTCTAATTGCAGGGAACCTTGGAGTTTGGCTCCCCATGATCTTGATAACAGCATTCCATACTTGGGTGGGATATCAGCAACTACCACATCCATTAAAATTGTTTTATTTGGGTACTGGACAAGGGACACACATAGATCTTTTATCAAGCCTAAACACTTAACTTGGCTGGAGTCAAATGAAAATAGGTCCTTATATGGTCTTGTGATGTCTAGATTCAATCTTTCCATTACTGACTTAGGCATTAGGTTATGAGAGGCGCCTGAATCAAACATTGCATTGTGTAATATCTTATCATGAACATGTAAGCTGACATAAAAAGGTAGGATTCCATTAGCTGCTGTTTTTCCATCAACCTCTGGACCGAAAAGTAGTTCTGGGGTGTCATCCAATACATTGACATCATCTTTATTATGAGTCATTTGAAGGGACTTCTTGATTTGTTGTTTGTAAATGTTATGCTTGGATAGCTCTGAAAGAGGAATGGCTATCTTCAATTTACCAATTTCAGCTTCTAAGTCAAAAGGTTTTTCAGATTGGATCTTGGTGTTCTGGTTAACAACCTTTTCTCTCTCAATTGAGTTCTTAGAGGTTTCTTCTTGACTCTCAATTTGGTCTTGAGGTTTGTCCTTTTTACTCATCTTTTGGAAAGTGTTGCTTGGATTGTGCTGTAAAGGAGGTGTAACCCTTGGTTCTTGATTTGAGGGAAATAGTTTGGTTACCTCTTCAACTGTTACTTCATTTGTAATTGAATCAGTTTTGTTAATAGGCTCTGTGACAATAGCTTTCTTAGGCTGCAGGCTATCCTTTGTTTTCTCAGGCTGTGTCACATTTATAGTTCTGCTTCTTAATTTGTATTGCTTATGAACTTCAAAAACAGCTGTGTCATAGCCTTGTTTGAAATCAAATGATTCACCTGACTTGGTTTGGAACTGCTTGATGTCTTCATCTTCATGATCTTCTTGACTCAGAAAAACTTGTTGATCATTGTTGAGGCCCATCAAATTGATGTGGGTATCATCTATCTACTCGTTAGAAGTGGATGCTTCAGCATAGTTTTCTTGGAATGGGGGTCTAATTTCTGGTTCAGGGTTGGCCTTGCCAACATTAGGATTTTGATTTCTTCTAAAATTGGGATTCCTGATAGGATTATTCTGTGGTGATTCCCATGATGATTTCCTCTCAACTGATTCTACTCTGTCACCTAACCTATGCATACCAGTGATTATTGCATCCAGTTTCTGATCCCAGCCTGAAGGCTCTTCTTTGAAGGTAGTTTTTCTTTCAGTTCTGGTCCTATTTCTCCTAGCTATCAGGTTGGCTTCTACACTGACTGCTATGTCTTGCATTTCAGCTAAAGTTCGGGGAGCTCTTTCTCTCAATTGGTATGCCATATCTGAATCAAACCCATCAGGAAAGGTGTATAGAGCTAGATCAGGTGGGGGTCTGAGATTTTGGGGAATAGCATTGTAGACATTGTTGAACCGAGCACAATAGTCCAAGACAGTTTCTTGGGGACCTCTTTTGATAGTATTGTATTCAGATAAAATGTGAAGTGGATCCTTCTTCTTCTCCCATCTGTTGATAAAGGTTTGATACAGGGCTTCAGGGTCAGCTATGGAGTTTGCTGGGAGTGACCTAAACCATGATCTTACATCTCCTGTTAGGCTTTGCACAAAAATTTTCATTCTAACCACAGACCAAGATTTTAGTTTGGTAGCTAGCCCTACCAAACCGAAGAGGGCTCTCTCTATGAAATCATAACCAAGAGATGACTGGAATGTAAAGGATTTTATTCTAGATAGCTAGGGTTAGGTGGGTTTTTGGAAAATTTAGGGACTTGGAACTTTATCCACTGGTGTCTTGTTTGGCAGGGAATTTGTCAAGGAGGCAAGGACTTGGAACTCTGTCTAGGATAAAGAACCTAACATGCATGACAAAAGCTCCCTAGAATAGAGTACCTCCTATCTAGAAGAGTGTCCCCTGCTCAAAATATAGAACCCTTCTCTACTGTGCACTTTTCTTAAAGATAAATCTGTGCATAAAATAGTACTAAGAAAAACACCTAAATTAAGAAAAGTGAGCATCTAAGTCAAACTATAAAAGTATAATAAATATGGCTCTATATAAGTTTGGGAAACACTAGAGAAGCACGCTTTCATACAACAAGAATAATATCCCTAAAATCGATGCGATTCTTTCATCATTGCTATACCCTCACAACAAAACTGGAATCTATAGCATGTACCCCAAGGCTGTATGCATTTGCTGAAGGTGTAGATTGAAAGGATTTGCTGAGATGAAGTACTATTGAAGGAGAAACACCTTCAAAACAATAGATAAAGTCTATTGTGAATTCAATCCATTTGCACACAGACCAAGGCTGCTACTGGGTACACTTCTCTGCTGAATGGAAACTAAAATGTATTGTAGTGTTGTCAAAGGAAAAACACTTTTAGTGCAACACGGATAAAACTCTAATAGATATTGTCACTGTGGCCTCGATTGTCGATGGACAATATAGGTAACAACTTTGATAATTGAAAAACCAAAAGGTGGGATGCATAGATAATTTGAAATGACATATTTGGGCATACTTTATTATTGTTTAGCAGTGTTTGTATAGAAAATGCAAGGTAATTTGTTGTGTCTTTATGTCACAGGCCAAGGATGTGAAGAAATACATAAAATATTAAATAGCATGGTATAAGTCGATTGCAGGTTATTTTGAAACAGGAATGGAATTCTCCTTGTGTGGGTTCTAATCTAGTGGGTATAACTTTAAATAAGAAACTGATAGTTATGGGGTTGAAATTATCTCACAATTCATGAAAAGTCCCAAATTTGTTCACTAGAAAGAAGTAGAGCGAGTCGTCAAGTTTATAGAAGGGAAAACCCTATTCGCATGAATATAACTTGAAATTAGTCGGGCATATTATTTCTCATCTTCTTGTACGTGTGTGCTTTGAAAAGATAACCACATCCAAATACTCAATAACAAATCTGCTAAAGTTTATAGATGTGAAGCACTTCTAAGAAAATCCAACGCTTAATGACAATTGAGTGAGGAATATGTCGAAGGATTCAATCTTGCACTCAGTCATAAAAAGGAAGTTGGGGTATCTAGCATCTTGCTAACAAACTGACTCCAACCATAATGTGAAAGGTAGGTTAACTGCAAAACCTCTTTCCCACTTTGTAGTATTGTTCCCTTTTGAATTCCAGTAGGTATCTGGCTGCTTAGATCGACAACACTTGTGCCAAGTAAACTTTGCATGATACAATTGTGACGTGCAAGCTTGATGCACACTCTACAATATTGAGGTATTGCATGGAATAAACAATATACTATCAATGCACTAATGAAGAAGTCAAAATAAACGAATTTCCTGTCGCTACAATAATGCCTCTTGGGATTCTTGGATAAAGCACCTAACCTGCATGGCAAAAGCGTCCTAGAATAGAGTACCTCCTACCTAGAAGTGTGTCCCCTACTCAAAATATAGAACCCTTCTCTATTGTGCATTTTTCCTAAAGATAAATATGTGCATAAAACAAAACTAAGAAAAACACCTAAATTAAGAAAAGTGAGCGTCTAAGTCAAACTATAAAAGCATACTAAATATGGTTGTATACAATATTGAGGTATTGCATGGAATTAATAATATAATATCAACACACTAATGAAGAACTCAAAATAAACTAATTTCTTATTGCTACAATAGTGCCTCTTGGGATTCTCGGATAAAGCACCTAACCTGCATGGCCCAAGCTTCCTAGAATAGAGTACCTCCTGTTAGAGTCGGTCTGGTCATCCCTCCGTCAGAGATCAAAACTCTTTTTGCATTTCATTTTTAGGTGTCCCATCCTGCTCGATCACTTGCATTCTGCTAGGAGCATGCCATAAATATGACGAAAGGTCTTTGTCATTCATTCCCCTCATGTCTTGTGCCTGTTGGCTTAGGTCTTTTCATCAATGTTTATTAAAGTCCATGACAGTCAATGTTTGATCTTTTAATGGGCAAAGAGTCATGTCAATCATAGCTCTAGGGTTTCACAAATTGTGTCTTCACAATGTCCAATAAAGCTAGCAGGCCAGAGGGAGGTTCTTAAAAAGTTGTCATTCAAAGATTTTCATCATCATACAGATGGATTATGACTTTTCTTCAAAACTCTGTTTTGAAGAAAATTCAACATTTCGTTTCTGTAATAATTTTCAAAAGTTTTTCAGTCGATTTCTTCAGGCGTAGCCCTGGTCTCCTTTGCCAAATTCCATGTCAGCTATCCCTGCAAAAAATTGCCAAGAATTTCATCATTTCAGTCAAAAAATCAAAAGGAAATTCAAAAACAGAGTTGTATTAAAATGGAAAAAGTGCCAATGCCAAAACATTATAAAGATGGGTCTTGAAGAGTCAAAAATCTAATCCATGTCTTTATAAAGATATTTTCATGAAGATCAATGTTATTTGTATGCCAAGACCAAAGAGAAAGCCATTCAAAGCAAATTGGTAGAGTTAGTGTGCGATTTGGCTGAAGTTGGAGGAAATTTGGTCGGCACGGCGCATAGAGCAGGTGGCGCGGGGCAGTGGGGAGGCGCAGAGCACTGGGAGAAATTGTCCAGTGTAATTCTGAATGGGCATGGCGCATTGGGACGACATGGCGTGTTGGGTATGCAGCGCGGCACATACACCTGAAAGCCCGAATTTGATTGAAATTTCTCCAAATTGCCCATAACTTGCATGGATTTGCCAGGTAGGGTCCTTATCTTGGTATTTCATCCAATTGTGTGATAAGTGATGGTGGTTTATGGATGCTAATGATTGAAACAAAAATTCAAACCCTATCATTTTGAATTCCTCACATGTAAGCTGCTGCTTAGGGTTTCAAAACTGGTTTGCCACCAAGGTTACTCTTTTCCATTATTTCTCTTGTCCTTAATTCCCTTTGTTCTTGACTCCATTGTTCCCCATCCCCTAAAATTACTAAACCCCTATCCCAGATTCCCTTTCCCAAACTTTGAAATGTGAAAATCCTAAATCCTATTCCCACACTAAAATCCTAAACCCCCTCCCATATTTCCCAAACAAATCTCTCCCAATAATTCCTAATCCCTTGATATTATGTCCCTTTCCTAACAGTCCCTGTTTCATTGGTTTTCCCCTTTGGTGGCAGAGTTGGCACACATTACTAAAAGAGTAATCTAAACAGTTTTCATACACCAGTGTCTTCATCTTCAAGGCAGTTTGAAAAACATCAGTCATGGCATCTGAGCATTCATCGGACTATGAAGTGGAAACCGAAAGTGACTCACCCTTAGAAGAATAGACACCCCGGAGGCCTCATAAAAGTGGCAGACATGTTAGAAAAGAACCGACCACCCTTACAGAATTGTAGGCCTGCCCTCTTGCTATGTTGTGTTTCCAACATCAGTCATGCTATGAGTTTTGTCAAAAGGTGGCTAGTGTTCAATTTCATCATGAGCTAGCTCATCTATTCGTGCTACACTTACATGGAGATCAAACTATCTTAGTCGAAGTCACCTTCACACTTACACCAGAATCTGTCTCATTAGCAACTGGCATATCGAATATTGGAGAACCATGGAACAAGAAGCAGAAGATTGACCGGCAGCATTATGATCCATACATTAAAACCGGTTTCTTGAGGCAGCTCAAGGGAGTGTTTCCATTCCGATATCTGAAAGATGAATATGCTCCACTAATGAAATTGATCATGAAATATTTCAGCTGTGAGGGACGGTTCTCTCGTCTATATGCTTATCACATCAAGTTGGTCATGCATTTCACCAAGGTATGAATGATGAACATTTTGTATTTCATTTGCCGGAGCATAGAGAGGATGACCACACTTGTGTAGCATAAAACCCCTCAACAGCAACTTAACAGTGTTTATCATTTTTCTCTTATTAAGATTTTGGTGGTTCATCAGCTTGGATTGCAGGGCATCACTTGGGATGATTTCATTTCTCGTGACTTCTTCAGAGCTTCATAGGGATTATCAGAGGTTAAGCATGAAGGTGGACCTTCTCATCAGTATGAGCGCCATGAGACCGCTAGTGTGCCAGTATTCATCACATATCAGAGAGGCACCAGACATTTGTTTGCAGCAGCAAAGCGAGTGTTATCTCCACCCGGAGTCGAAGGGGCCTCGCTTCCTCCATCAGCATCACAGGTATAGGACAAAGGCAAGAGGTCAATGCAGGATTAGGGGTCTTTAGGTGAAAGAGAGACCGGCTTCATTCTCATTCATGATGATGATACAGATACGGGCCCACAAAGTGCCAAACTTAGGGAGATCATCCAGGAGCAGCAAACAGAGATCCAAGCCTTATCCCTTGACTTGGAGAGGGCTAAGTGGACTATGAAATACTTGGAGTAGAGGAACAAATAGCTTGAAGATCAGCAAGCAATCATGGAGTTACAAAACATCCGCGAGAATCGCCAAGCTGCACAAAGGAGAAGAATTGAGCTCACGTCATTGGAGCAAGAGATTAATGAGGATCGGGAGTCAAATCTCGAGAGAATCAACATCCACTTGGAGAGACTACTAGACAAGGCTGATAAGGACCATGCATTGCTGAGACACATGGCTTTCCACTACATGGCGCGGAACAAGGTCTGCAAGGCACGAATCAGGAATTTAAAGGCAAAATTGAGGAAGGCAATAAGGAAGCAAAAGAGGCAAAGGGAGCTTGATTGTCTTTAGGTATTGACTGAAGCCTCTTTAGCCTAGCATAACACTTAATGAAGAAGATACAGCCCAAATTTCAAGAAATTTGGGGCATTTTTGGCATTTTGACAAATTTTGGTACAAAAAACAGGGTTTTTCTCCCTGTGCGCCGTGCCACGTGGCGCGCGCTTTTGCTAGGGAGCTCCAAATTGCAAAAATTTTACATTTTTGGATTTGGAATGAAAAATCATGATTGCTGGTGCATGGCCAAGAATTTTGGGCAAGTTTTGAGTCCTCAGGAGGTCAAAAACACTCAAAAAATGACCTCTATGCCCCTATTTTGACACACAGAAAGCAGTCTTGGGAGATTGAAGTTTTGGAGGGGAAAATGGACACCAAATTCAGAAATTCTACTTGGGTTGGAAATTAGACAGGCAAGTCTTTCCAACAAGTACACTTGGGCTAAATTTGGACTTCAGGAAGTGCTTCAAAATCAGCTCCAAAGTGGCACGATGCATACAGATTTTGGCGTGGCGCATAGAGAATTTTGGCTTGTTTTTCACTGTTCAGCTCAGCAATTCACCCAGTTTTGACCAGTTTTGCTTCTTGAAGTTATCCTTGACTTTTCATGATGTAATTTGACAACCATGATGTAATTTTGGCACTTATTTACTTGTTCTAGAGGATTCATTCACTAAAAAGTGAAAATTTAATGAATGAATCAGTTTCCTACCTTATAGAGGCAAGTTGTTTTGATTGCCTAGATTTTAGTGCTTTGTTTAGAATTGGTTGAAACAGCTCTTAGAATGATGAGCTTGAATCCTAGAGGCATGGGAATGGTTTGAGCTAGCCTATATTATGTAATTCCTAAGTCATTGTCAGAGTTGGACACTAGGGATTGCTTTGGCATATCATTGTACATTCTATCTCTGCATTTTTGGCTAAGGAAAGACTAGGGTTTTGCAGCACTATTTGGGATCCATGTGGCTTTATGTTTTGATGGTGTTCTTCTCTAAGTAGTTGTAAGTTCATTAGTGTTATGTGTATCATTTTCCAGTCTCTTCTTCTGAATTTGAACAAATGAGTGATTAAGGTGGAATCCATTAACTCTTATGCTCTGCCTTTGAATTTGTTTAAATTTCCATGTTTTCATCTGTTTAAGGAGAATTCTTGAGACTCTCTTGCTCTCCTTAGCTCCTCACCAGTCCGATCTATCCATTCACTCAATTTAAAGCATTAAAACGATTGCCTTCGTTGCCCCAATCAGAACTCTGCAGAAACTTTGCCTCATCCCCAAGCCCAATTTTCCTTTCCCTGTTTCCAACACAAAACCCCCAAAAACTAAAAACAAATCCTTGTACTTAATATCTAGCCTAAGATTAGCTTTTATTACAGTCATCTCGAGCCCCATCGATTATCTTTTGCCGAGATTGACCCGGAGAGAGCCCTCTCCTGTCTTCGTAGGGCTAGCTACAAGGCTGAGCGTGGTTTTATGTGGACCTAGAACCTTGTCTTTTCAGCCTGAGGAAAATCTAGGCTCTAACACCTCCTACCTAGAAGTGTGTCCCCCTGCTCAAAATATAGAACCCTTCTCTACTGTGCACTTTTCTTAAAGATAAATTTATGCATAATACAGAACTAAGAAAAACACCTAAATTAAGAAAAGTGAGCGTCTAAGTCAAACTATAAAGGCATACTAAATATGCCTAAAATCGATGCACTTCTTTCATCGCTGCTGCAACCTCATACGAAAACTATAATCTACAACATGTATCCCAAGGTTGCATGCATCTACTGAAGGTGCAGACCGAAAGTATCTACTAAGATGAAGTATTGTTGAAGGAGAAACACCTTCAAAACAATAGATAGAATCTAATGTGCATTCAACCCATTTGCACAAAAGCCAAGGTTGCTACTGGGTACACTTCTCCCCTAAGTGGAAACTACAGTGTATTGCTACTCTATTGAAGGAGAAACACCTTCAGAGAAACATGGATAAAACTATAACATATATTGTCACTATGGTATCAGTTGTAGTTCTCATCAATATAGGTAACAACTTCGATAATTGAAAAACCAAAAGGTGAGCTAGAAAGATCATTTGAAATGATATATTTGGTCATACTTTATTATTTTTTAGGAGTGTTAGTATAGAAAATGCAAGGTAGCCTATTGCATCTTTATGTCACAAACCAAGGATGTGAATAAATATAGAAAATATTAAATAGCATGGTACAAGTCGATTGCAGGTTCTTTCAAAACAAGAATGGAGTTTTCCTTGTGCAGATTCTAATCTATTGGGTATAGATTTAAATACAAAATTTATAGTTATGGGGTTGGTATTGTCTCATGATTCATGGCAAGTCCCAAAGTTGTTCACTAGATATAAGTAGAGCGAGTCGTCAGGTTTATGAATGGGAACGCCCTATTCACAGGTAGATAACTTCAAATTAGCTGGGCATATTATTTATCCTCTTTTTGTACATGTGTGATTTGAAATCTAACCACCTCTGAAGACTCAAGAACAACTCTAGTAAAGTTTATAGGTGTGCAACACTTCTGAGAAAACGCATCACTTAATGACAATTGAGTGAGGAATATGTTGAAGGATTCAATATTGCACTCAGTCATAAAAAGGAAGTTGGGGTATCCAGCATCTTGCAAACAAACTGACTCCAACCATAATGTGAAATCCAAGTTAACTGTGAAACCTCTTTCCCACTTTGTAGTATTCTTGCCTCTTGAATTCAAACAGGTATCTTGTTGCTTAGATCCACAAAACTTATCCCAGGTAAATTTTTCATGATGCAATTGTGATGTGCAAGCTTGACACGCACTCTAGTTTCCCTCTAAAAGAGGGTAAGTCAAAATATTATGACAGGCTTAACTGTAATTTGATCATACACTGTTGAGGTATTGTATGGAATAAACAATATACTATCAATGCACTAATGAAGAACTCAAAATAAATGAATTTCTTGTTGCTACAATAGTGCCACTCTTGGGATTCTCCAAGGAGCCACTAATTTTATACATGTTTGGAATCTTTACTTGGTCGACAGAAATATTAAGAAATGGTAGTGATCAATCTTTACCCTCCCATGGAAGGTCTATTCAGAGTTAGCAATAAATTGATTTAAAAGTGAGGTATATGATTGACAAATAGGAGTCCGACTCTTCAACTCTAATTTAGTGGCAAGGAAATATTCAACTATAAATGCTTGATCTTCTACAGTGTAAATTTCTAGATAAATGGTTAGCATAAATCTATCCACTGTCCACATATCCAAAAAAACTGTGTATGTTTGGACTTTGGTTGAGTGTAGGAGAGGGGAGATCACATAAATAATTCATTATGAAAAGAAAAAGTTAAAGCACAAACTTCTATGGAGAATTTTTTAAAAATTTTATTACATACCTTAGAAAGTTCTAAAGGACATAACTGAAGCTTCCCTCTCCTTCCACGCTTCATTAAATATGCTCCTTTTCCAATGCAGATGTGGCCTGCAGAATCACAATTAGCAAATAGAATATGAAAAGTAAGTTTAATGAATTAAATTAGCTTTGTTATACCTCAAGAAAATGGACTATGAGAAATTGGATTCATTCTCTACAAAAGATGATATAGCAAGATCTAATTACATTTTTAACTAAAACAAAGGTAAATTGGATTCATGCTCTACAATAGACGATATAATGAGATCTATTAACATTTAACTCAAAGAAAGGTAAGTTGAGTAAGCTCAAGCTCCAAAATGATGGCATCCAACTTCTAAGTGGAAATTACTATATATATCTAGCTAGAGGCTATAACATAAAGATATTTTTTATGTGAAAATAAAAAAATGAAAGGAATGTGAAATTTTGACCATCAACTGTAAGTTCCTTTCAAGGACTAGATCAAACCATAACATTGTTATCAAGATAATCAACTCACCCATTCTAGTACGCTTCTAGTAGTTTCATGATAAAACTCAAACTCAATAAACTTCAAACAACATCATTTTACCAACAATATGTCTGAGGTTGGTTACCTAAGGATTATATCATACTAAATTACCTTTTGCATCTAACATTGAAAACGACTATGAAAGAAGTGAAGAAAAATCAATGATTATGATGGATGCATGTGATGAAATAAAATTAAAAAAAAGACCTTTCTTCTTGCTACTGATGAGCCTTCTAGGGGATTCTTGGATGAAGTTGATCCTGATCTACTTTCTAAAATCAAAGAGACACTTACTAGCTACTTTGATTTGACGAACAACAACCCTAATGCTTATGAAAATGAATATGGAAAGCAATAAGCATCAATGAACCTGGTCTTGGAGAAGGTGTCTCAAAGTCTAATATCGATAGTATTTTAAATTTCTATAGCTAGCAGAGGGTTTTCCTAGTTGGGTTCCCTAGAAAATTTTGTTTTTTTTGCTATAGTGTGACTGTGTTTTATTTCTGTTCTATTCCACTACAAATTGGTAGAGATATTTTTTGTCTTCATGCAACAATTAGTTTCATATTTATTCATTCAAGAAGTAGCAGAATTTCAAGGAAATTCTACACAAGAGACAATTAATCTATATTTTCACTTATATCTTTTGCAAGTAAAATTCACAACTAAATTTTCATCCAAAGTGTTTAGGTTACTAGCAAGTGGTATCACTAGATATCTCAACATTGCAAGGCATAAATCATATTATTCAATAAGGTTGAGACTTGAGATACAAAAATCTTCCCAAGTTATGCAAGAAAGAAAACTGCTGATTTTTAGTTCTAAATCTATCCAACTAGAACAAAATTATGCCATTTTCAACACCCTCTAGTCAAAGTTATTCTTGGCCTCATTCAACTCAATTAAGAATATGTCAATCTCGTTGAGATTTCTTCTTCATTTCATGCTTCTAAATTATATATTTATGCAACCTAATATATCATTTATGTTAAGTGATTATTCATTAAAAATTATTTAGTGCATCCAATACATCTACCTAATTTTCTGATCAGTTTTTGGGAAGACTCTAACAGACATTTGCAACAGAACATAGAAGACTGTTTTAGTACCTAGTGTTATAAAACTCTAATCTAGAAAAAGTATTTTGGGTTGTTTCCCTAAAAATATTTACAAAATTTTCAATCCCAAAGCCATTTCAGGGAGAATTTTAGTCAGGGAGAAATTTAGTATTATTTTTGGAAAATTTGAATGCAACTAAAAGAAATTCTTCTCGTTTGCTCAAAATATTCTAGCACCAAATATGAGTGAATTCACAGCACTTAAGATTTGGAGATAATTAAATTTCACTTCGCTTTTCTAGGACCATATATGAGTGAATTCACAAAACCTGAGATTTGGATTCTAGAAACACTTAAATTTCACGTCATTTATTAGGATTGGAAGTTCCCTGAGATACAAACATGTAGCATTAAGCATCTACTTTGGTTGTTTAAGGACAATGTTCAGTTTATAAATAGTGATACAAGAATCCTTGTATACATGCCTGACACTTCTTTGGTCACAACTAATGAAACTGAACTCCATCAATACATAACAGACATGGTAGAATGTAAGAGAGCATCTACTTTTCAACATATCCTCTGACAAAAATAAACATCTATACAGTCATATAAATTTGTCACCACACCAAAGAAGGAATTAAAAACCAAAATAAAAATAGGAACATGCTTGGTTTGTTATGGTTACTCTAACAAAATGTTAAATAGGATCAATATGTTAATATGGAAAATAGTGTAGTTGATTATGATTTATTGAGCCCAAGGGGTTAGCCCAACCGAATGTCATTAATGTTACTGGGTATTTGGCTAGTTCTATGCTAGCACGTGCCCTATTTGAAATCCCTTGGGTGAGATGCACTAGTCAATGCCAATGGGTTTATCAAGGATGCCATCCATGAATGTGGGGAAACATCCATTGGGATTCCCTAGAGAGTTTTTCTTCGAAAGAATAAAAATAGGATTTCCTAAAGAGAAATTTTGAGATGCATACAATGTACATCCAGTAAAATCAAATCTATAGAGATAAACCATAAAAGAAGGAAAAATACATCATGAAAACAATAGTGAATTTTGAACTAGTCCTCCTTGTGTGGAAGAAGACTAAAAGTGGGGTGGAAATGCACCGAGGTTAGAAATGAAACATACCTGGGCGCCATTAATGGATTGAAGAGGTAAAACCTTAACTCACAACTCTCTTCAATCTCATTTTCTCTCCCTCCCTGTGAAAAGTGAAAATATGCTACTCGTAAACTTAAAAGCAAGGATGAAAAAAATAGTGAATTTTGAACCGAGATCTCAGGTGTGTGTACTCCTCCCTGTGTGGAAGAAACCTAAAAGTGGGGTGTAAATGTAGAGATGTTAGAAATGAAAAATACCTGGGTTCCATTAATGGATTGAAGATCCAATGGTGGGGGATCTGAGGTGTGTGTAATCCTCCCTTTGTGGAAGAAGACTAAAAGTGGGGTGGAAATGCAACGAGGTTAGAAATGAAACATACCTAGGTGCCATTAATGGATTGAAGATCCAATGGTGGGGTTCGATATCAGCCTGCTACTGGTAAAACCTTAATTCACAACAATCTTCAATCTCGTTTTCCCTCCTACCCTATGAAATGTGAAAATATGCTACTCTTAAACTTAAAAGAAAGGATGAAAAAAATAGTGAATTTTGAACCAGTCCTCCTTGTGTGGAAGAAGACTAAAAGTGGGGTTAAAATGCAGTGATGTTAGAAATGAAACATACCTGGGTGCCATTAATGGATTGAATATCCAATCCCATTAATGGATTGAATATCTAATGGCGGGGTTTGATATTAGTCTGCTACTCGTAAAACCTTAATTCACAACTCTCTTCAATCTCGTTTTCCCTCTCACCTTATGAAAAGTGAAAATATTGTAGAGTTGAGGCTTCTATGATCCATATCAAGTTTACAAAAGATTTTTCGGCCAAGATCACATGAAATACCATTTTTCATGTGATCTTCGCTCAAAAATCTTTTGTAAAAGTGAAAATATGTTACTCGTAAACTTAAAAGCAAGGATGAAAAAATATTGAATTTTGAACCAGAGATCTGAGGTCTGTGTACTCCTCCCTGTGTGGAAGAAGACTAAAATTGGGGTGTAAATGCAGCGAGGTTAGAAATGAAACATACATGGGTGCCATTAATGGATTGAAGATCTAATGGTGGGGTTCGATGTCAATCTGCTACTAGTAAAACCTTAATTCACAACTCTCTTCAATCTTGTTTTCCCTGCCGCCTGTGAAAAGTGAAAATATGCTACTAGTTTTCCCTCCCTCCACCTTATGAAAAGTGAAAATTTAATTCACAACTCTCTTCAATCTCGTTTTCCCTCCCATGCTGTGAAAAGTGAAAATATCTACTAGTTTTCCCTCCGCCCTGTGAAAGGTGAAAATATACTACTTGTTTTAGAAAGTAAATGAAGATTGGAATTAAGAGGGATTTGTTACACCAAAACTAAGGCTGAATTTTTTCAAAAATGATGAAATTTCTCCCCCTAAAAAACAATAAATACAATATTTATAGAGTATAGAGTAGATGTGTAGGTGTAATGTAAGTATGTAAACAATTCTAAATATGGGCTTAGTTAAAGAATAATAGTAATAATAATAATAAAAGTCAAAAGTATGGGGATGAGTGAAAAAATCTAAATGTTGGCTCAATTAATAATAAAAATAATAAAATTCAATTTGTTATATTTTGATTTTGTTATTAACTTGTGAATAGGTTTTGTTACAATACCATGAGCCAATACCATGGCTTATGAATACCTCAAGCCCAAAAACCATAACTTATTTCACAACCAAAATATTCTATAACAATATGACAAGATTCTTAACCATGGATATTCACCCTCCACTTTACATTGGATATTATTAACTTGTAAAAAATTGGTTTTGTTATAATACCATGGGCCAATACTATGGCTTATCAATGCCACATGCTCTAAAAACATAACTTATTTCACAATCAAAATATTTTATATCAATATGAAAATATTCTTAACCATGGATATTCATTCTCACTTTACCATGGATATTATTAACTTGGAAATAGACTTTGTTACAATACCATGGCTTATCAATATCACATGCCCAAAAAACATACTTATTTCAAAATCAAAATATTTTATAAGAATATGACAGGATTCTTAATCATGGATTTCACCCCAGCTTTGTCATTGATATTATGAACTTGTGAATAGGATTTGTTACAATAGCATGGGCTAATGCCATGGCTTATCAATACCACATGCCAAAAAATTATATCTTATTTCACAATCTAAATATTTTATAACAATATGACAAGATTCTTAACCATCGATATTCACCCCCACTTTACCGTGGATATTATTAACTTGTAAATAGGCTTTGTTATAATACCATGGGCCAATATCATGCCTTATCAATACCACATGCCCAAGAACCATAACTTATTTCACAATAAAAATATTTTAATTTTATTTTATTTTATAACATTTTTTATTTGAAGCTAATAGGAAAATGGTTGTAATTAGTTTTGAGATATATATAAACCCTCTATCCTCACAACTACTAAAATTATTCCCATATAAATTAAATTATGGTTTTAATAAAATAAAAAATGAGAAGACTTTTGTATTTAAAGATGTGAAATTTATATAATACAAATATTAGTAATAACCAACATAGATCTATCTTAACTAAGGATCCAAGTGATGATAGCAAGCAAAGTGAAGGGAAGAGAGGGGGAGGGAGATAGTGACAAAGATGGAGGGTGGAGAGAGATAGAGAGAAAGAGAGAGTGAGAGAGTGATGTGGGGAGACAGAGAGAAGGAGGTAGGAAGAGAGAGAGGGGAGAGAGAGAAGAAAAGAGTGGGGGAGAGAGATATGGAGTTGGAGGGGGAGAGAGAGATTTGGAGTTGGGGGGGGGAGAGAGAGGGAGGAAAGAACTAAGGCATAGGGTGATAGAGGTGGAGAGAGAGAGGGAGTGACAAGAGATAGATGGATAGAGAGAGAGGGAGAGAATCGAGGAGGGGAGAGAGAGAATAGGTGGGGATAAAGATAAGGAGATAAGGGAAAGAGAGAGAGAGAGTGATGGGGGGGGGGGTAGAGGGAGGTGAGAGAGAAAGGGAGAGAGAGGACTAAGAGAGAGGAGAGAGAGATGAAGTTAGAGGGGGGGAGAGAGGGAAGGAAGAAGAAAGACATAGAGGGAGAAAGGTAGAGAGAGAGAGGGAGTGACAAGGGAGCGATGGAGAGAGGAGAGATAGAGGGAAGAGAGAGAGGCGGAGAGGAAGAGGGAGGGAGAGAGAGATAGATATGGAGAGAGAGTGTGTATGTTTGGGGGGTGAGATAGAGAGAGGGAATAAGAAAGAGACACATAGATACAAATATAGATATTATATAGTATTATATAACCAGCCTAGATCCATCTTAACCTGGATCTACCAAGCGCCAAAAAAGAGGTTTGCACATCGAGAGATTGGATCCCTCTCGATGCTTGATAGATCCGGGTTAAGATGGATCTAGGCTATCTTAATAAGTTTGTAGTTGTATTTGATAAACTAACACTTTTTTTATGGTTGTGTTTGAAAACAATCTTTCCATATTTGGTGTATTTATCATAATAATAATAATAATATAATTTTAATTTAATTTTAAGCTTACCTTTTTTATGCAATGATTTTGTTGTTAGTTTATAGAGATAGACATGTTATAATTTTGGAATTTGAAAAGGAAACGCATGCTCTTAACTTGACTGTATTGAAAACATTTAAGTGTAAGAAAGAAACATGCCCTCTTAACTTGGTTGTATTAAAAACATAAGTGTTATTGTATACTAGGTGGGTGCAAACAAGAGAGTGTATATGGTAAGTGGATTAAAAAGTTAAAAACAAATGTTAGTTAAGGAGAAAGTTACAAAAATCTAACAAATAGGCTAGGGTTAGGATATTACCATTTTGGGACATCTAAAGTTGACAATGCATTTTATGGAGGTGTAGTCTAAGCCCTTGGGTGTAGGGGACATATTGTGGATATCTTGGACTTTTGATGTGTGTTAGTGGTGTCAACTAGTGGTGGAGTGTCCAACCAATGAGTAGGAAAAGTTTTTCATTTACAAGGTTGGCATCAATCAAGTATTCTCCATCTCTACCCAACTCTAAGATGAGGAGTGTGCATAATGGACTTATTATTGTAACAAATTGCAAATATTTGATTATCTTTAAGTTCAAGGGCTTGAAGTGGCTACCTCAACCTACAAATATTTAAAGGAACTATGTGTTTTTCAATTAAACCCTTGTGGTCAAGGAGTTGCAAAAGAGGAAGGCCTTATGGCTATTTTTAAGGGGTTGTAATGACCCTCTTCTTGTGGTAAATATGAGTATATGATGCTAATGGTCCTAATCTTAGTACATTCACGTATATAATGTAAATATTTTCCTATCACCTTGCATTGTGTAAATATGATAAATATTTTGTGGTCACCCTGATGTACATGTTGAAGTTCCACTTGCATGATTATGGGAAACACTTCTTAGTTATCCTTGTGTACATGGGGAAGATCATAATTACTCTATGCGATAAAAACACCTATTAATATTTTCACACTGAACACTATACAATAAACTTAACCCTAATATCTTAGTGAAGAACAAGTAACTAGCTAGACTTTGGAAGGGTTTTTGGATTGATTGTTAATGAAAGTCAGTGTAGTTAGGTGTGCCAATGTGTGGTGAGTATTAATGAGTGCTAGGGAAACATAAGGGAGCACTAGGTCAAAATCCATGGAAATGAATGAATAAGAGTGTGTGATAGGGAGTGTCAATGAGTTCTAGGTGTGGTAAAAGGGGAGTGACATGGTATGCTAAGCAGTGCTAAGTCATTCTAGCATGCTAGAGTGGCATGCATCCAATATGTGCTAGGTGCCAAGGTCTGCCAAATAGTGCTAGGAAGTGTTAGGGAAACACAAGGGAGCACTAGGTGAAAATAATGCATGAAAATAAATGATTAAGAGTTTGTGACAGGAAGTGTCAGTGATTTCAGGTGTGCTAAGGAGGGAGTGACAAGGTATGCTAGGGAGTGCTAAGGAATTCTATAGGGCAAGGAAACATGACAAAATGTGCTAGGTGCTAAGGTGTGCCAATTCATGCTAGGGTGAGTTATGGAGTGTCAAGGAAAAATAAGGGAGCACTAGTTTCAAATGCATGAAAATGAATGAATAAGAGTGCGTGACAGGGATTGTCAGTGAATTTTAAGTGTGCTAAGGAGGGAGTGACAAGGTATGCTAGGTAGTTCCAAGGAATGTTAGAGTGCCAGGGTGACATGCAAAGATGTGCCAAGTCCTAGGGTGTGCCAATGTGTGTCAGGGAGTGCCATGAGAACACAAGGGAGAACTAGTTCAAATTGCATGGAAATGAATAGATAAGAGTGTGTGATAGGGAGTTTCATCAAGTTCCAATTGTGTTAAGGAGGGAGTGACAAGGGTATATGCTAGGCAGTGCCAAGGCATGCTATAGTGTCAGGGCATGTTAGGGAGTGGTAGGGTCTGTTAGGGAGTGGAAAATCATGCCAAGGAATGCAGGGGATGATAATGTGTGCCATGTAGTGCCAATGAATTGTTATACGTGCTAGATGTTATGGCATGTGAAGATGTAAACTATGTTGCTTAGTTGTTTTATGGGCATTGTTGGATGTGAGTCTTGACTTGGCAACTTGTTAAGTGGGATGAGTTAATGTTGGACATGAGAAGCCTGAGATGATTTATAGTCCATTAAGGGAACAAGGCATAGTCTAGTTGTAGTAAATGTAACTTGGTAAAGTTGTTGTAGTTGAGGTAGGACTTGGTTGGGTTCCTAATTCTAAAAGAAAATAATGGTAGTTATGAGGGAATGATAATTAAGGAGTTCCATGGCATGCCAAGGAATGAAAATGCATGCTGACATATGCCAGATAGTGTCAATGCATGTCAAGGAGTGTTTTGGAGTGTCAGGGAATCATAAGGGAGAACTAGGTCAAAGTGCATGGAAATGAATGAATAAGAGATTATGCCAGGGAGTGTCAGTGAATTCTAGGTGTCCCATGGATGAAGTGTGTTAGAAGAATTTCATATTAGGACTTGCAGGAGGAAAGCCTACGATTGTAATAAGAGTATGGAAAAATCAGTTTGAGAAAAAGGGACACTTTGGTCTAGGCACAACACTATTTTTTCAATGACTTGGTTGGGTTCCCAAGTCACAAAAAAAGTAAGGTTATCTATGACGGCATGAAAACTATGGAGTGCCAAGGTGTGTAGGGAATTTTAGGAAGTGCTAACACATGTTATAAAGTTCCAAGGAATGTTAGGCATGTCAAGACATGCCAAGTGCTAAGGCATGCCAATGTGTGCTAGGTTCTAGGATGTGGCACCAACACATGCTAGGGATTGCGAAGGAAACACAAGGGAGGACTCATTTCAATTACATGTAAATGAATGAATGTGCGTGTGTGATAGGGAGTGTTAACAATTTATAGGTTTGCTAACGAGGAAGTGACAACGTATGATAAGCAGTGCCAATAGACCATAGGGTGCTAGGAAATCCTACTAAGATGTGACAAGTGCCATGGTGTGTCATGTGTGCCAAGGAGCACTAGGGAGTGTTAGGGAAACACAAGGGAGCACTAGGTCATAATGCATGGAAATGAAGGAATAAGAGTGTGTGGCATGGAGTGTTAGTGAGTTCCAAGTGTGTTAAGGAGGAATTACAAGGCATGCTTGGAAATTCTAAGGAATGCTAGAGTTCTAAGGTGACATGCGGCCAAGATGTGCCAACGCATGTAAGGAAGTGTTAGCTAGGAGTGCTAGGGAAACACAAGGGAGAACTATGTACAAATGAATGGAAATGAACAAATAAGAGTTTGTGATTAGAAGTTTCAGTGAGTTCTAGGGGTGTTAAGGAAAAATTGATAAGGTATGCTAGGCAGTGTTAAGGCATGCTAGATGCTAGGGTGGCATGCCAAGATGTCATAGGTGCTAGGGTGTAACAACATGTGTCAAGGAGTGATAAGGAGTGCTAGGGAAACACAAGGGATAACTAGGTAAAAATGCATGGAAATGAATGAATAAGAGTTTGTGACCTAGAGTGTCAGCGATGTCTAGGTGTGCTAAGGAGAGAGTGACAAGGTATACTATGTAGTGCCAAGGAATGCTAGAGTGTTAAGGCAGTAGGGCAAGATGTGTTAGGTGCTAGGGTAAGCTAGGGAGTGTTAGGGGGTGTCAAGGAAACATAAGAAAGCACTAGTTCAAAATGCATGGAAACTAATGAATAAGAGTGTGTGAGAGGGAGTTTCAATGAGTTCTAGGTATGTTAAGGAGGGAGTGACAAGGTTATATGCTAGGCAATGCCAACATGTGCTAAACTACCAAGGCATGTTAGGAAGTGCCACGGTGTGCTAGGGAGTGTCAAAGCATGCCAAGGAATGTAGGGGATGTTAACGCATGCCACATAGTGCCAAGGCATTCTAAGACATGTCAGGTGCTATGGCATGTCAAGATGTAAATTGTGTTGCTTAATTGTTTTAGACCAAGGTTGGATGTGATGAGCCTTGTCTTGGTAACTTGTTAACTGGGATGAGTGAGATTGTACATGAGTACCCTAATATGGGTTACAAGTAGTTCTTAGGTGAACAAGGCATATGTTGAATTTCCATGACACATGAGAATCCGGGTTTGGCCTTAGAATTTTTTATGCGAACACAATGAAGTGCCACAACACATCAACTATGCAGAACGAAATTTGTCATGAAAGCAAAAGTAATGGATTGAATTCACATAGTTTAGGGTCTACACTTCTTCATATGTTAATGCTTATTATTGTGATATACAATAGCCATTTATATGTTTGGTGTAAGACTCCTCTGGAGATTTCTATCCAACAACAACATCTCTGTGGTAAAAGGTGTATTGTTAGAGGTTGCTCCATCAAAAATAGCAACCAAAAGTGACCTTACTATCCGCACAGATGAAGAATTAAGAATATTGTTATCTATGAGTGCTGATGTGGAGGTATGGGATAAACTTACACATGTAGCAAAATTTTTGTTCAACCAATCAAGATCTAAAAAGGAAAATGTGTGATTATATATACATGTGTGATAGTATTTGGAGAAATTCCAACCTAACCCACAAATTCGTTGACATTTTGTTGGAGATGACCTATAATTGTTCCTAAATTTAATAAACATGTAAAATAGGACTGACTTTTCAATACAAAATATAAATTCATAGGAACATGGACAAATTGTGAAAGTGTAAAAATTGGTATGGTTTAAAGGGACCGATCCCTTTGAAAAGTCTTAAATGTGGTAATTAAGGTTGAACCTCGTTCTAGAACCCCTTTGGGCATCCATCTTAGGAATTGGTGTAGGATGCAACACTTCATAATAATTTTTGTGGCAGTGATGTCAACACCTGTATAGTGAAATGGGATTGGAGTTGGCCTGTCAAAGCTCATTGGTCTACTTTGGAAATTCTCTAGGGTGATGCCTTAGATGATTTGGAGTACGAGGGCATGATTTGATATTTAGTTTGCATTGAAGAAGCTTTGGAGGCTAGATACTACAGAAAAACCCCTTGTCCTGAATAGGGAAGCACATGCCACTAAAGAAAGTAACAGCAAGTACATAGATTCAAAACTCAAATCACATCACTATTTATTACTCTTTGAAACAAGAAATAACTAAAAATTTCAAACACTACTATTCACTTTTCCTTTAGTTTAGAATGTACAATGAGTCTGGAAACATGTACAACAATGTCTGAACTTTCTTAACTCCTAATACTAATGCACCTTCCTTGCATGGATAGATAAGACAATTAAATTATGTCGCTAGTGAATATGATATAAGATATGCAAACATGCTTCCTTAGCTAAGGCTGAGAATTAATAACTAGGGAAGTGCTCCTTTTAACTATGCATGCAAAAACTAAATAAAGCAAAGAGTTTCGCTACCCCAGGTGCCAGAAACGAATCCACTGCCTAAGGTAAGTGCTTTGCCTAGAAAAAGATATTAAGGACTCAGAAACGTTATTGCCTCCTTCAAGAGAGGTGTATGCTAAGAAGAACTAAGCTATCATGCATTATAATTCATTCACCTTTAACAGAAATCTTGTGCCTAGAAAAAGACAAGTGACCAATATCCAACATAATTCACTGACCAGCTAGAGACCCTTGTGCTCAAACAACGATATAATAAGAGAATGTCAACTAGGGTGGAATATTTCACCACCGAAATTGACAAGAGATAGAAGGGGTAAAAAACTATCAGACCTGATGCTAAAAAACAAATGAATTAATCCACTCTTGGTGATCCAAAATGAATTCAATCCTTCTTTATTTGTACATTTTGTAGAGGGGTTTCATATTCTTAAGTGATTGAGTAAACCTCACTCCGAACCCCAAATTTGGGTTTTTTTTAAACCCAGTTTCCCCAAAAATTGCCCAACAATGGGTATTTTGGGGTTTTTTCCCCTTTATGGAGGCCTATAGTCTACAGGCATGGATAGGATATTACGTCCCATTTTTCCTCAATTTGTAGAGGATGTTACATGGCACCTAATAAAGGAAATAGTGCTTTAGTTTAGGAGGTAATAACTAAATGCTTATTTATTTCCACATAGGACATACATCTTGCAATAATAATCATGGGGTACAAATACTACAAAAGGCCTAAATCTTACTAGCATTGTCATAGTCCAAGAATAAAAACCCTTTCAAGTGAAACAAGGTCAATACCACATACTACAAGCACAAATGACAAATTCAAAAACAATATACTTATTCAATGAAAGAATGACAAATCATATTAGCGCACTTCAAATTTAATAGCTCTTGAGTTTCAATGTCAATCAAAATTTCTCAAGTGGATCATAATTAAGTACTCAAAGTTGTTTTGGGTCCAATTTGGGGAAAAGAACAATGTAAACTTTGAAACAAGAACCGATACTATTACTTGTTTGGTAGAGATGGCAAAAAAGTGACCCGATTTTGAAAAGGGGTGATGTAGAACACATGTTTTTTTAGAGCATAGTTTTTGGCACTATAATTTTTTTTATGTACATTGCATTTTAGAATGGTAGTGATTTTGATGTTGATTTTAAAAAGTGGTAATTCTACACCATGCCCTTTTTTAAAAGGTTTTTTTTTTTTTTTTTTTTTTTAATTTTATAATGTATGAAATGTAAATAATTATTTTGTAAATTTAATCATTTTGGAAGTGGTCTTCTTCTTCATATTTTCTTGTTTTTATTTTCATTTTTATTTTTTTTGTAGTGAGGTTTTTATTGTTTTGCATATTTAAAGAAGAAGGTTGATATTTTTCATTTTCGATATTCTACATATTTATACATCGTTAATTAATTTTTCAATCCACAAGAAATAATTGTCTCTAAAAAACAAATATAAAAATATATATATAAAAGACAAAAATAAAAAATAGAAAATGTAAAAAAAAAAATTATCTCATAAACCATAAAAGAATTTGGAAAAAAACAAAATTAAGAAAAATATATATATATAAAATTAAGTAAAAAAATTAAAAATTAAAAAATTAAACAAACTAGTTTTAAAAAAAATTAAAAATAATGAAAAAAATTAAAAAACTAGTAAAATTAATATCAAAATAAACAAAAATAAACTCAAAAAAAAAAAAAAAACAAAACAAAACAAAACAAAACAAAACAAACTATGAAAATGACATAAAATATGTCTTTTCAAATGAGAAAAAAAAACAAAAAAAACAAAACAAAAAACATTTACAGTTTATAAAGAAATGTGTATTTTTGAAATTAAAAGAAAAAATGAATTATTTTTTATTAAACCTGCATTATATATATATATATATTTTAAACAATTTTTTTTAATTAATAATTTAACCAAAAAAAATCATTACATTTTTTTTTAACAAATTTAATTTTTTAATTAAAAATTTAAAAAATTATTTAAAAAAAAAAAATTATAATAGTTTTTTAACTATTTTTTTTATTATTAAAAAATGCTAATTTTTTTAATAATTTTTAAAATTTTAAATAAAAAATAAAAAAATAAAATAAAATAAAAAATATGTTTAAAAAAAAATTAATAATTTTTTTTAATTAAAAAAAATTAAAAAAATAAAATAAAATAAAAAATATGTTTAAAAAAAAAAATTAATAATTTTATTTAATTAAAAAAAATTAATTTTAGTTTTTTTTTAAATAAAAATGTAAGTTTAATAAAAAATAATTAATTTTTTTCTAAATCAAAAATACTCATTTCTTTATAAACTGTAAATGTTTTTTTATTTATTTTTTTCATTTGAAAAGACATATATTTCATGCCATTTTCATATTTTTTTGGTTTTTTTTTTAAACTACTTTGTTTTTAAATTTTTCTTTCCTTGTTTTTGCTAATGTTTTTTTTTTTAATTTCTCTATCTTTACTTATATATATATATATATATATATATATATATATATCCAAATTATTTTATGGCTTATGAGATATTTTTTAAACATTTTTTATTTTTCATTTTTGTCTTTTTTATATATATTTTTATATTTGTTTTTTTAAGTAATCAACATTTTAATCATAATTTTAGTAGTTTTTATTTTATTTTTTTTTGTTAATTTTTTTTTTTTTTTAATCTAGTTTGTTTTTAATTTTTCAATTGTCTGTTAATTTTTTTTTTAAATTTTTACTTACTTAATTTTTAGTTTATTTTAAATGTTTTTTATTTTTATTTTTTTTCTTTTCCATATTTTTGTTTTTTTTTTTTTTGTTTTTTCTTTTGCCATTCTTTTTTTTATGGTTTACAAGATAATATTTTTTTTCCCATTTTTTTTAAATATTTTTTTTTTACTATTTATTTGTTTATAATTTTTATTTTTTTAGTTTTTTAATTCTTATCATTAATTTTGTTTTGTTTTTTGTTTTTTTTTTTTTACATTTTTATTATTATTTTTTATTATTATTATTATTATTATTATTATTTTAGTATATAATTTAATTTATGTTTTGTTATTTTTTCTTAATTTTTTTTTGTTTTGTGTTTTTTCATCGTTTTAATTTTTTTTATTTTTTATTTTTATTTTATGTTTTCATTAATTTTTTTAAATTTTAATGTTTTTCGGGATCATGATAAAATATTTTACGCCATTATTTCAAAATGTTGAAATTTTACTTTTGAAAAAAAAAAGTGTTTTCCCAGCATTAACACTTTTCGTTTTGAGGGTGTTTTTTGGACAATTTTTGCACAAAAAATTGGTTTTCACCGCCATTTTTAAAACATGTTGAAAATTTACCCAAGAAAATAAAAGTTGTTATTCCATCATCAACACTTTTCGTTTTTAGCACTGTTTTTGATGTTTTTTCGAGGTTTTTCACTAGAGTTCTCATTTTGAGTTTATAGTTCTCGTTTCAAAGTTTACATTGTTAAAGGAGGAGCTCTTGGTGACAATGGGATGATCAGGGTTTTCAGAAGGGAGCTCCACTATACTTTTCAACATACAAGCCATCCATTCTAATGAAGGAGGTATAGAGAAGCCTTTAATAAGAACCTTTCCAAGATCAATTTGGAGGAAAGTCCATTTTCAAAGCTTAAACATAGTTCTAGATTCAAACAAGGGAAGTCATTTTTCAAAACAATTATTAATTCCCAAGAAATTGGAGCCAAGCTGACATGTTGACCATTTATTCTTCTACTGGACAAGGAAGCATTTATGAAAAGTCCTTGGCCCTTTGATCCAGTGTTTGATGTAAATCTCCTGATTAGAAATGTAATAATAGATGCAGTTTATATTAAGGAAAAGGGAAAAGTAGAGGGCCAATTAATAATTGTCTCTAAAAAACTCTCAATAGAATCCTAACATATTTGAAATGGAAAAGGATAACTCCATCGTTATTTTTTTCTTTAGAAACTTTGCTAATATCCATGATTGAAGCATGTATTCATGCCTTGAAAGAAGCTCACAAATGCTTTTGATATTGGCTGAAGCAAAGAAAATGTGCAAAGTTACACTCACATTGAGGTATGGAAAAAAAGTATGTGGAGCTTGTTGTCCTAGACTCCAAACATAGAATGGACAAAAGGTGAAAAAACCAAGTCAAAAGGTATGTGTAGCTTTTGTCATGCAAAGGTAGGTGTTAACTCCACACTCTACAGCGAAGGCTTTGAGGCGCAAGTGACACAAAGGTTTGCATGCAGAACTTTGGATTAAAAGGAGTGGAGCTTGATGCTACATGCCCACTATTACCCCACTTTCTTTATGAGTTAGAGGAGATAAAAATAATGAGATACGGGAGATACAGAGTAGATACTATTGTTATTCAAATTTAATAAAAAATGTTACTATGTCTTCCACGACATAAAAGAAACATCTTCCATAAAATATTTTCTCCATGAACCTAATTTAAAATGAATCTCTTTCGTTGATGCGCTCATCCACAAATAAAAACGATGCCGATGGGCCAATTTCAGATTAGAAAACTCACAATTAGTTTCAATTGTAAGATCTCCTATTTTCAGTTCAGATTTCAGTTACAAGTAGTGAAACAGGACTCGCCCGTCAATCGCGATTAATCATGAGTTGGAATCTGCTCACTCTCCAAACGATCCGATCTAAATATTTACGAGTCTAACTCATGTTGACCAAGTTTAACTCATGGCCAATGCAAGTTTGACTTGAGACTTTCTGATTAAAGAAGATTCCTGTGATTGATTCCAATTTATTCAATTTTCAGCCTTGACTCGATGAGCACGAGTTTTTCAAGTTTAGGTATGCCGCATTACTAGAAACTAAAATCAATCGTTCCAAAATTTATTTCTCATTTCTCAGGCCCAAAACTCATATGTCAAGACCTTCAATAATCAATCACTACTCACTATTACACAGTCCAGACTCAATATCGAGGAACCGCCAAGGTGAGCCTAAGTCCAGAATCCATATCGGGCAGTTGCCAATGTGTGCTCTATCCATTCTCCATATCAACCCTTGGGTAGTTGCATGTCACCTTCAACATGTGTTATCTTTAGGCTTAGCCGCTTCACTATTCAACAATCGAGGTACATTGGCACTTGGCTTAAATAATAAGTATATTACTATATTGAAGTTTCAATGTTGTTTTCAATGGCAAGTTTCAAGTTTCACTGTTGAGCAATCGAATGTTCATCATGTTCCTTTGGTTATGACTGTTCAACCCTATAAATGGGGCTTAGATAGATTTTTAAAATGCACTAAGAAATGGTTTCATACCAACCATCAACCAAGTCATCAAGAATTCCTTTCTTGGTCGATGTATTGCCGACTTCAAAGGCTTTAACCATGCATTCACAACTTTGGGTATTTTTTCTTTTCCAGAATCTATTATTGATGTATTTGTTCAGTTGTCTTATGTTAAACGAATTTGAAAATTCAAGATTACAATGCAATATATCTTGATAATATTTCCTTTAGGTAGAATTTCCTCATATATACCTAATTGTGTTTCAAGGTCATAATGATATATTAGGTCGAAATGTGCTTGTGTTGCTAGACAGACTCCTCTTTGATCCTTAACAAAACCTCATGTCCTTTAAAACCAACCCTCTTTTTTGCGAAGTTATATATGGAATTTTTAATTTAAATTTTTTATTGTATTTTATAGGAGCCAAATTAAATATAAGGCACAATTCCAAATCTAAACAGAAGCCACAATTTAAACACAATTCCAAAACAACAACAATGTCGAGGGAGAAGGACTTTGCTTGGGCTTATTGTGAAAATATCCTTGGAGACCCTAAGCTCCTTTGTAAAATTTTCAAAGCAAAATGTAGTGGAGGCATTTATAGATTCAAGTACCACCTACACAAATACCTGGCCATGATATAGGTCTCTGCAAAAACGTTGATGAAAATGTCAAACACCAAGCAACCTTGGCCATTGATATGTTGAGTCAGCATAATGCAAAGAAAGAAAAGCAAAAAAAAAGAGTTAGGAACTCCTGGAGTTGACAATTTTTCTTCCACTACCCCATTTCCATCTCCCTCTGTTGAATCCTCAGTGTAGTTCCCAAGTTTCCCACACATGCCTCCAATTGTCAAACTCAAGGCCAAATGAATCCTCCTGCATTCAACATTGGAGGTGGAAACATAAACACCTTTTTTTCTCCCCGCACAAAACTCGGTTCCCAACCTACCCTGGATACCACTGGTTGGAAAAATAATATCCATAGTAAGGCAAGGAAGGCCATTGCCAACTTTTGGTACTATTTTGACATACCTTTCCACTATTCCAAAAGTCCTTATTAGCAAGCTATGATTGATGCAGTTGATGTTGCAGGTCTAGGGTTCAAAGCTCCTTCATTAGAGAGAATTAGGACAAATTTTCTATTAGAAAGTGTTGAAGATGCCATGCTTGTGCTATCTGAGTTTCATTCATCATGAGTAGAAATAAGGTGAACGATCATGAGTGATGGATGGATATATTAGAGGAATAAAGCTTTAATAAATCTCCTTGTATCTTGTCCAGTAGGTATAATGTTCCTTAAATCAGTGGATGCCTCAAACAAGGTTAAGATTGCACAACTTATTTGTGAAATGATGGAGGAAGTCATTCAAGAAGTGGGAAAAGAACATTTTGTACAAATTGTCACCGACAATGCAACTAATTATATGGTTTCTAGTAGACTTTTTGAGATTAGGCACCCCACTATTTTTTAGACCTGTTGTGTTGCCCATTGTATAGATTTAATGCTTGAGGACATTGGTAAGATTCATTGGATACATGAGGTTTTGGAGAAGGAAAAATCCATGACCAAATACCTATACAACCACATTATTGTCCTAAACTCCATGAGAAAATACACTGAAGGTGAAGAAATTGTTCGACCTGCAGTGACTAGATTTGCAACAAATTTCATATCTTTACAATTTGTGGTTGAGTAAAAGATAAATCTGAAGAGGATGTCCTTGGGTCCTGAGTGGATGGCATCTAAACATTTCAAGACCCTTTAAGGAATTGAAGTTGTTGCACTTGTGTTTAATGATTGTTTCTGGAAAGACGCCGAAGAGATTATTGCTGTGATGGAGTCCCTTGTTAGAGTTCTCAGGTACTTCAAGTCTTTTAACTTTTTCATGTTTTAAATTTCATTTCAAGCTTCCTTTTATTTTCAATGTTTCATATTAATTTAAATTTGAAAGCTTGAACTTTCAAGATGGTTGATGGTGACAAACCCACTATCGGTTACATTTATGAGGCGATGGATCTCACAAAGGAGGCCATCAAAAGAAGATATGGGGATGAGGAGGAAAAGTATACGCTTCTTTGGGACATTATTGATGCACATTGGGATAGGAAATTGCATTCCCCCTTACACGCTGCTAGGTACTTCTTAAACCCATAGTATTTTTATGATAAGAGCAAATTTAATGAGGATGGGGAGGTTCACAGAGGACTTATGACATGCATGGAAAGGTGCTTCCTTGGTCAAGAATTTCAAAGTCATGTCTTTTCCCAACTGTAGGATTATAGAGCACCACCTAAATTATTTTCCTATACCAATGTTATACGAGAAAGGTCTAAGGTGTTGCCAGGTACCCTTTGAGGCTTGAAGGCTTTATCCATTCACTAAAATTGTTTAAAATTTATTTTGTATGTTAAATGTTTTATTAAATTTTATTGTCTTTTTAAGTTTTTACTATTTAGTATTTAGTACGTCTACTCACGAACCCTTGCCACTTTCAAGGTCTTTGGTGGCAAACTTTTGTAGTGATACACCAGATTTGAAGAGATTTTCCATTCAAATCTTAAACCAAGCATGCAGTGCTTCAGGTTGTGAGTGCAACTGGAGCATGTTTGAGAAAATACATTCTAAGAAGTGCAACTGATTGACACAAAAGCGCTTAAATGACCTTGTGTTTTTCCATTACAATCTACAACTTCGCAACAAGAAAATACTAGGTGAGAGCTTGAATTTGAAGGTTTCATAATCTGATATGGAATTTAAAGTTTAAACATTAAAGTTCAAAGTCAAACTTAAATTCACATTTCAATGTCTCATGATAATGATAGGTTTGGATCATTCACCATTAGACCTTGAAGAGATATATTTGCAAACTACAAATGCAGTAGATTGGGTCCAATTAGAGGAGGCTCCTCTTTTAAGCCTACATGACTTGAAAAACTTTGAGAGTCAAGAAAGCAGAGGAGTGGGAGGAATCGCTTATAGTTCTCACTCTTAAGAGTCTTAGACTCTTAGTTACTATTTTTTTCTAATTAGTATGCAGTTGTTTGCAAACATTTAGAAGCAGTTGCTTCTAGTTCTATGTAGTCACTAGTTAGGAGTCATGACTCAATACTTTGGATCATGTTTGGACTCATAACATATATGAGATACTTACTCATTCATGATATTTTGAACATCTATTGATATTATGAAGTGTTTGGACATGTCTTTACTGAATATCAATGAAATTTTTTTTTATTTTTATTTTTCTTTTAATTCAATATATGTGTATATTTTTATTTATTGAATTCATTGATTTTTTCCCAATTTTTTCCTATTTTTTTTTCCAATTTTTCCCCAATCTGATTACAACTCTTAGCTCTTTTTCCTCACCTATTTATTGTCTATTCCGAGTCTGGTAACATTGGTTACAAGTTTCATTCTTCACTTATGAGTGTTAAGTTGTGCTAGAGAGGGCCAATGCATGCTAAGGAGTGTTAGGGAGTACTAGGTCAAAATGCATGGAAGTGAATGAATATGAGGGTGTTTTGGGGAGTGTCAATCAGTGCTAGTTGTCATGCCAAAGAGGGAGTGACAAGGTATGTTAAGAAGGGGTAAGGCATGCTATTGAATATCAGGGAATGTCAAGAAGTGCTAGAGTGTGCTAGGTAGTTCTGGGGTGTGCTAACATGTGCCAAATAGTGCCAAGGCATTCCAGGTGCTAAGACATGCTAGGATGTGCAGGGTGCTAGAGTATGCCAATATGCATCAAGGAGTTTGAAGGCAAAAAAAAGAATAACCAAGCTAAAATGAAAGGAAATGAACACATAAGAGGGTTAATAAGTCAGGACTTTATCTTTTTCAAAAGGGGCATGCTAGGCACACTAATAATATGTTCCAATACATGCCAAGTGCCAATGTGTGCCAAGTGCTAATTTTTGTCAATGCAATATTATGCCAAGGAGTTCCAGGGCATGCTAGGGACTACAAGGAATGCCAACACATGATAGGGGAGTGCTATGCTATGCTATGGCATGCCAACATGTGCTTTGGCGTCCTACTCATGGCAAGATGTTCTAGGTACAAAGATGTTCCAAGACATGCGAGGTGCCAAGGAATGTTAGTGTATTGTTTCAAATCATGTTAAGGTGTGCCATGAGTGTTGAGGAGTGCTAGGTCTCTCTCATTAATATAAATGATAGAGCTTGATTATGTATTAAATAATGTAGTTCCTACACACACTAGTGGAACTTTATTTAAAGGAAATTTGCTAGATAATAAACCTAATAGAGATGAATCATGTGTTGACTCATAGGAAGACTATATTCTTATGACTTGAGGAAAATGATACACACTAATTACTTCTTAACAAATTGACTAGCTATTATAACCACTATGACCTTGGACACATAACAAAAAAGACTCCACAACAATGGTCTTAAATCATTATATTTTGACAAAAAATATAGTAATATGTACATAGCGTCATAAAAAAATAATTGGAATGATCAATGATGACAAACATTTTTTGACCATCACCAAAAGTAACCAAAAAGAGCATTGGTGAGGGTTAATAAAAGATCATCACTCAAAGTGTCACCAAAGAGAGAATTAGTGATGGGCCTTTAACAACCCTCAACAAAAGTGTCACCAAAGAGAGAATTAGTGATGGGAAATTAATGACCCTCACCAAAAGTGTCATTGAAAATGGCTTTGGTGACAAACCTTAAAGGACCATCACTATATACACTTACAACAATGACTTTTTAAAGACCGTCACCATATGCAACATTGGTGATGGACCTTAAAGGTCTGTCATGGGCATGGAGCATCATAAAAAACTCATTGGAATGATAAATGATGGCGAACATTTATTGATCATCACCAAAAGTAACCAAAAAGATAATTGGTGATGGTCAATAAAAGATTATCACTAAAAGTGTCACCAAAGAGAGAATTAGTGATGGGCCTTTAACGACCCTCACCAAAAGTGTCACCAAAGAGAGAATTAGTGACGGGCCTTTAACGATCCTCACCAAAAGTGTCATTGAAAATGGCTTTGGTGATAAACTATAAAGGACCATCACTATATACACTTACAACAATGCTTTTTTAGAGACTGTCACCATATGTGACATTGGTGATGGACCTTAAAGGTCCATCACAAGAATGACCCTCACTAATGACCTTTTTTCTTGTAGTGAATATTCCATTGAGGATATCTCTTGCATGAAGAAGGAATTCATTCCTTGGAGATTGCATAGTTACTTCTGAGTTTGGTGAGTTGTGTGAGAGGTGAATTCACATAGGTCGCAGCCAGAGGACCCAGGAGAAACTGTGCAAGGAAATAGGAGGCCTGGAGGACTGAGAGAAGGCATATGTTGTGTCTATTCAGTCTATGAGCAACAGTGAGGGATTGTAATGAGAGCTGGATATCTTGTGAGCTAAAGCTTTGTGTAATATGAAGATATTTGCACTTGTATGATAATACAGAGATCGGGGTTTCTAGCTAAGGCTTTCCCTAGAGTGTTCTTTTGTGTTCATGTGTGATTGATTTCTCATTCTTCGTTATATGTGTTCTATTTGATCTTGCACAAAATCGATTAAGCTTTCGCAAGTTTGTTTGTAGAAGTAGATCAAGTATTTTGCTTTAGTATATTACATTATCAGGGGATCTACAGTGAGAATTTCTGCAGACTTACCTAGAAATAGCTAAGCTAGACATGTCGAAGACTCCTGAATGTGTTGTGGGATGTCAAAGCTCCAAGATCGATGTGAAGAATGAACTCTAAAGCATCAAATAAATAAGTTCGAGGCTCATGACACGCATGCCACAAATCTAGGGATGATTTTTGCATTTTTCTTTTTGCTATTTTGGGTAAAAGCATCCCATGCATGCAAGTCAATTTTTCTCGGTCCCTGGAGGAATCGGTCAACCTGAAGGCACATGAAAAAGCCTGATTGAATGAGGGAGATTTTTGCACATTTTCTGTGAGGAAGCTGGGTTGCCTATCCAGAGGGATCGCTCAATTCCTGAGAGGAGTAGTTGAATGCTACTCAAAATTGTGCAATTTTTAGGATGAGTTGTCCTGCTGGGCCAGATTGCGCAGTTTTCACTGGGAAGATTTCCTGACAGGATTGCGCAGTTTGTGAGCCCAGTGGGATGCTAGTCAGACTAGTGAAATTTCTGGAGGGAAGACTAGTTCCCCTTTAGAATTGCACAATTTCTTGAGCGAGATGCTCAACCATCAGCTAGACCAAGTCCAAAATAACATTCTGTGAGGGGAATGAAGCAAGCTATCATGCACATGCTAGCAAGCTACTAGAAAACCACTGAAGCTCATGTACTTGATAGTGAAAGACATGCTACTGAGGATGGCTGGTAGGGAGGCTCCAAAACAAAGTTAAGGAAAATTTTTGGAGGGTGGTTGTAGCCACTATAACACTTTGTGACACACTGGTAGAACTCCAGCTTTCTGAATGGACCTTGTTCATGAAAAGCAAGTCTAACACCTACGGAAGTATTGTTTTGGAGGGTGGTTGTAGCCACTATAACACTTGGTGACACACTGGTAGAACTCTAGCTTTCTGAATGGACCTTGTTCATGAAAAGCAAGTCTAACACCTACGGAAGTATTGTTCAGTTCTTTGTTTGTCTTGGTTTCCACACTTGCTTGATTGTAAGATGTAGCATCTACCAAGCTCTTGTTCAGTAGACACATTCCCATCCAAGTGAACAAAGATGTTTCGATTGGGGATGAGGGGTATATTGGTGCACAAGTAGTATAGTCATCAAAGTTTTAGTTTCATCTTCGGTGTTGCTCCACTGCCAACAAGCCTAGACAGTACCCCGGTAGAGTCACGGAAGAACACAAGCATCGATCCACTACTAGTGAGCCTGGTCAGTACCCCAGCGGAGTTACTTGCATCACCTCTCTATGCAGGAAGCTTTTCCCTTATTTCGCCTTATTCATTTTTCATTTTTTTTCGAAATTTTTCACTTTTCATTTTTTTCATTTTTCATTTTCCTAACTGTGCATAACACTTATTCATTTCAGAGGTGGAAGAGGAATCCCAAATTATTGAGAGAAGAAGAGGTTGTTCCTTCATAGAAGTAGTTTATATATACCTATGACGTGCTTGTTAAGGGTTTCCCCCTCACCTTACTCTACTTGACTAAGATGACAAGGATTAACCCAAAAACAACCTACTAGAGTAGGTGACACTAGTTAGTGCGCAAGCGTTGTGTTTTCACCAAGTTTCACTTTGAACAACACATATTTTCCATCGATGTATCATGGACTAAAGGTAACAAGTTCTTCATACAGAGGCAAGACGACAGATAACCAAGTATTGATAACTGCACAAGTCCTCTTGTACATTACCAAACTTGTTTCAAGAGTCACGCACAGTCTCATGTGAAACTAACCTACGAACATAAACAAGAAAACAAAGTGCAAGCAGAAGTAAATGCAAAAGCAAAGCAAGTAAGAAAATAGGCATGCAAGCAAACAAACATGCAAGGTAAGAAGCAAACATACATGCAAGAAAACAAACCAAAAGAAAACACTACTCCTACTCCTAAGCTAACGGTACATGAGCTTGATCACACGAAGTGATAGTTCCAATGCAGCCACCAACGCATTAGTCGACCCATGTTGGCGAAGGCATGGTTCGTGAACAACACAACTTTGTGAACTGGAAAACCTTAATGATATAACAATGAAGATAAACACACTCGAATTTTAAATGTGTCCAAAGAGCATAATTGAGTGCAAGTACATGACATGCAATATGTGGAATTATCATGGTCTTGTGCAATACTACGTGAAACTGTGAAGCACAAACATAATCTTGACTGTGACATGAAAGCAAATGAAAGAAACAAAGACAACTTACATCATGCATGTGTGCTTTCTATGTAAGATTCCTCCAATGCATGAGCCATGGGATCGTGTAGTTCGAGTGGAGGAAGCATGATCTATGTGTGATATTGATATTCAATGCATACAGATGAGTGATGAGGAGCTTTGGGTGTTTCAAAAATTTCCTGATCAGAAGTGAAACTAACCTCAGGATAATGAGGACCTCACATAACCATCAACTTGGGCTGAAGTGCCTCGACAGTCTGTGGGGTTTCAACTTTTTCGAGAGATAAATCATCATAAACAGGTGGCTTCAAAAAATCAACTATGATAGAATAATCATTGTGATCGAATACGGGAGTAAATAGATCATGGCAGCTACGATTAACAAAATCAATGATTTCATTGGCATCTTCATGATTTGATGAATCAAATAGAGGTGTAGATGAGAAGCAGAAAAATTCACCCTTTGTGTTTCTGGAAAAGGTAAAAAATCAAGTGGATTTTGAATGAATAATTTATCCTCTCCATTTTCAGATGATGGACCTGATGCTGTCTATTCCCGTCAATAGTTCTAAGGCTTAGGTTGGGCATGGACAGTTTTGGAAACCTCTATGCACACTTATTGCAAGTTTTTATCTGAATGTAACTTCCATGGAGTTATCATACAATTATCATACCACTTCATCACCCCTGTGTACAAAATGATATTTGAGCAGGATCCACCTTGCATGTCGTAGGTAGCGATGGAGACATTGATCAACATAGCATATTGGTATTCCTCACCCCTTAGAACCTTCATATGGATGTACAACATGGAGGAGGCTCCACATGTTTTACCAAAGTTTTCCATGGATAAGCTCATCATGCAAGAGGTGTCATATCACATATCGACAGGGTTGTTAGTGAGACTGCACAGGAAGAAGAAGGAACCTTAGCACGCTCTTCCTTTGCGGATTGGGTTGTATGAGATATGGAATCTAAAGCATGTTGAGGCTGAAATGGAGGACTTCAAGAGATTCAAATTCGACACAAGAAGTTTCAATCTGTATGACCTGCATTGGTTAGTGAAGGACCACTTTGGGTGAGTGCAACATCCTTGGATCCTCGGGGTGTTTCATTGGCCTGAAGAAGACCCATTGAGATATTTCTATCACTTCTCAAGGCTTAATGAACTAGTCAGCATAGTTGTAGAGTGGTTAGCAAAGCAGAAGGAAGCAACATCTCAGAGAGTAGCATCATCACTAGTGGCAGAGAGTAGTAGACCTACACACGACAAAGGCAAGAGAAAGGTTGTTGACTATACAGAGGCAGAGAAAAGTTGCAAGTTCAAAGCGGATCCACTTGTGTTGAAATCAACTTTTGAGATTAAGGCTAGGAGTTGACAGTGCGATAGGAGGATGATGCAAAGGCAAACAGAGAAACAGAAGATGGAGGAAGCATAAAAGGAGTTGCAGGAGTTGAAGCGACAACTAAGGGAAGAACAACACTTGCACAAAAGAGAGAAGGAATCATAATAGGAACAGGTACAAAAGGAGGCACAACATGCACAGATTGATGAAATGGGGCTCATATAGGTTATAGACACATCTGAGCAACTGGCACAAAGCAGATAGGGTGAGAAGTCACAGGAGTAAGACTTGGCTCAAGAGATTGAATAGATGCTATAGCAGATGGACACAGATATGGTTCAACCAGAGTCAGATCGAGATATTGACCTCATGCCTCAAGACCAATAGGTCACCCTGTAGAGCTATAAAAAGGGTCTCTTTCACCTTTAATTACCTCACATTAATATGTCAATCCGGGAGCTTTTGGTTATTTCAAAGAGTGACTCAATCTGAGGCTATTTGTCAGAGTAATGCTAGTAGTACAAACACAAGAGTAAACTAATGCTTGTCTATGACTAAGTTCCTTCAAATGACTAAAGCACACACTCTTAAAGTTAAGCAACTTTATCAGTCAAGGGTTCGACAGCAATAGTCCATCCCTTTGGAAACTGATGGAAAGGAAACTAGAGCATGGACCACGGGTCTGGGAGCAAGGTAGTAAATGCAGAGGCTCACTACAGCCACAGGTCGTCTCTCACACCAAATGCGAGTAAATGAAACAGCAGATAAAAATGGAACGACAAACAGGAAATTGAACAGCAAATCTAGAATGGAACAACAATGCTTAAAATGGAACAACAATCGCTATAACTGAACCTCACGAGTAATAATCAAAGTTTATCCTATCAACTCAAATGTACTCATTGTAATCCAAAACTCCAATCTTTCATTCTCTAAGAAAATCACGCAACCAACTAATGGAACAACATTAATTACTAATTATGGAATAGCATGTGAAAATCATACACACATAACACTCTGAAGAAGTAATCTGATTTAACACCAATCATCAACAGGAATTACAAATGTGTTTCAAAATGGAACAGCATGAACCCTGAATCATAAAGAACACACCTTTTAGATAATTTCCTTAACACACATACTCAGCATAGAAGCTCCATAACACAATGATAACAATGTTCAATTAAGTCTAATAAGATTGCATCCACTCTGAAAGTATTGATAATATAATGCAGAGTCAATAGAAAGAACATTAACGAACGAATCTTAGCAGAGCATGTGATGTAACTTATAAAGCATATCAGATTACCAACTAGTGACGATAAGAAAACCACGCAGAAATCAAATCGTAGTGATACAGAAGCAAGTGTCCTCTGGGGCCGGGCCCTTAGCCTCAAGGGTACACTGCTTTAAGTTAATCCAGACGCAAAGATAAGATAATCCCCAAGTTTATATTAATGCATAAAACAGAAAGTACAATCAGCCAAGTTCAACGAGACTCGATGAGAAAAGTTCAACCTTTAACAAGAAGTTACATAAAAGGCATCCCCCTAGACTAACAGTGCCATCCCTTTATATAAGAGTAACGGCGGAGATGTCTAAGCGATAAGATAAATAAAGTAGTGATCCCTCAGGATCGAAGATCCTGAGGGATTCGCCAAACTGTTAATCCTTAATCACTTCTTTTCTCCTCCGCCGAGCTGGTGCCTTCTCCTCCTTTTCCGGACCGGTTTGCTTCAGCCTGCTTTGCCTCATTTACACTCGGTCCTTCGACAAAGGGACAACAGTTACCCTGTTCTTATCTTCTTCTTTGGAACAACAGCTCCTCGTTTTTACCCTTTCCTACACAGGAGAATGACAACTATCAGCGGATAAGTCTTGCATACTAATTCCACATAATTTATCACAAGTCTCTATTGTTTTCCATATTCATGATGTAAAAGATTCATCAGTCCTACTGAAAAGCCACTGAAATGATCATTAAAAACATACCTTTTTAGTACTCCACACACCCCCCTGCTTACCCTGTTTCATGCCCTCATGAAAACGTTGTAGTTGACATGCAAAGCAGTGAGAGAATAGGCTGGAGAAGGAATCTCATGCGGAGGCCTACAACCATGGTGAGTGACTAGGTAGTCAAAGAACTGGCCTGTTTGACCCTCAGGCATCTCATATAGGGCTTGATATCCGAGTGCAGGGTGCCAGATAATTGGACTGCGGAATCTATATCCTAACCAGGATGACCCTGCCCTCAAAATGCTTTCACCATAGAGGTTCAAACGATTGGCAACTAATTGAAAATTCTCATACTTAAATGGCTCCCTGAGCTGGATGTTTGGATTAGAGATTCGGTACCGGAATTTGGCTGCATCAATGGCAAGGTCTTTGATAGAAAGAAAATATTCTAAACTTTTTCGAATGAGTGCCTCGTGCATGGTTCCTAACGTTTCGATGATGCCCGGGGTTCTCATAAGGTTTCTATGTGCTTTCCATAGCTGTACTGGTTCCCTAGGCTCAACCCTTACCCACAAGTCTAGGTCATTTTCCTGTCTCTGGAAAGTGTTATAGGATTTGAGCCATTTAATCTGATTAACCCCGAATGAGATGAATGCTTGCAATTGGATGTCCCCAACAAAAGGGCCATGGTTCAACTCAGTCTCCTGGTCTAGCACAAGGTTATGCAAATAAAATTCACATAGCAATCTCTGGACCTTCACTCCATAATGTTTAAAACAATCTATAAAATCATTGACAGTATTAATTTGTATCGGGGCGCCTGCTTTAACAACCTTTATTTTTAATTGTAAGTATCGTTCCAATAAAAACAAAGCATGTTTTTTGGCAGGGGCCCTACATGCTAAAACGTCATTGTATAAAGAACACAAGGTATCCATCTGTTTGATAATAGTATCTAGCCTAAGGGTTACCTTTGCAACTTTCCCCTGTTCCTTTTGCCACCCTTCAAAGACCTGGCTTTCGGATTGGTTGACGTTCCTTAGTTGCTGTTGGAGTTCTTCATACTTCTCACAAGGGACTGTTTGCTCTCTAAGCTTCTCCATTTCTTGCTGAGCCTATTTCAATCCCTTGTGCAAGGTTCTCGTCTTTGGATCTCTTTTCCATGCATCAGTGGAGGCCGGGAGTTTTACCTGAACTTTCTTATTGCGTTGTTTCGAGTTCAGAACCCTTATCACCCCTGAGGGTGGTGCCTCTGTTTGAATCTCCTTGTTGTCCTTTTCTTTTTTAACATGAATACCAGCTTGCAGTTGTTCCTTTTCGAATGGAACAACAGTCTGTCCCTCAGCATCCTTCGGAACAGCAGCTGGACCTTCAGCTTCCTTCGGAACAGTAGCTGGGCCTTCAGCTTCATTTGGAACAGTAGTTGGGCCTTCAGCTTCATTTGGAACAGCAGCTGGGCCTTTAGCTTCATTTGGAACAACAGTTGGATTTTGAGCAGGGTTTTGATCAACAGAGCGATTTTTAGTCTTCCACCATTTTAACCTGCGGATTCTTACTGCAATGATCCCCTCTTTCTTCCCGGCGGTCTTCCTTGTCCTCTGCCTCACTTTCAGGATCCTGATCTGCTGGTGGAGCTGGGCTATTATGCTCAATAACCTCCGTTGTTCCTTTCGTAATTATCTAATTTCCAATGTTTTATTAGAAGGAACAGCAGGATTTTTGCTGCGTTCTGGGCCACGACTAGTCCCTCGATCTTTCTCCTGGGGTATTTATTCACTGTTTTGTGCTGGTTGTTCTGGGGTAAGAACCCTAACTAGTTCCGTGGCTTCACTTTCTATCCTCACTTCCTCTGGGATTTCTTCTGGTGCTGTGGGAACAGATTGTTCCCTCTCAGTGTCTCCTATTTCTTTTTCGTCATGAACAGGCAGATTTCCTTCCTCTGCCTCTTCTGCATGTGGTTTTTTAGGTGCATCTTCTTCCTGGGGTTTGTCATGGAGGTATGATGGAGTGGAAGGTTGGCCATACTCACCCATATTGGCCAAGATTGCGGCCAATTCCTCTTCTCCTACTGGGTCCTGTGGTGGACTGCCTACCCGCTGTCCCATTTCCTCCTCCTGCCTGGATTGTCCATCTTCTGCCTCAGGATGCTCAATTTCTATTACAGGATGCTCAGCTCCTATCTCAGGATGCTCAACTTCTATCTCAGGGGGCTCGGCTTCTGTCTCAGGAGGCTCGGCTTCTGTTTCTGAATGCTTAGCTACTTCATCGTTTTCTTCTTCGGATAGCTTAGCCTCCTCGGCCTCTCCTTCCTTTTCTCCTTCAACTTGTTCTTCTTCTATTTCTGGTTGTGAGGGTTGTTCATCCTCAATTACCACTGGTTGGCTGGTGCTTTCCTAGAGTTTTTCCAGCCTTCCTCTTATCCGGGCCAACCGGACTAATTTTCTGTGTTTCTCTGGCTGTTCCAGTGTATCAGTGTCATGCTTACGCTTTGCTGATTCTTGGCGTGTTTCCGGTCGTTCAGATGTGCTTGCAACATGTTTTTGTTTTCTTAATTCTCTGCGTTTTTTCGGATGTTATGGTGTGCTTAGAGTATGCTTACATTTTGGGGAGGGTGTTGTCGCTCTCCCCTCAATTATTGTAATTAATTATTTCCAGCTGCTTTGCTGCTGGGTGAGGCTATGACTAACTATTAGTCGGATTAATCCATGGTGGCTGACAACTGACTCTACATGCTGTGCCTTTTTCAGGCTTCGTGCGGCGTCATGGAGTAAAGAATTCAAAAGTGCAGGAAGGTTTACAGAGCATTTTTGCTTTAAAACAGCTAAGAGTTTAAGGTGTCGTGGCCTTACCACGTCTTTTCTCCCCTCGCAGGTGATGTAGCTTTGCACTGTTCTTGCTAATTCTGCCCAGGGTTCTCCTAGCGTTGCTGGCAGGACTCCCTTCCCTTTGATTGTTAAGCTCTGGCCTTCGTCCTGGAAAATTTCCATGATCTTCTGGAGTCTTTCCTTCTTTAATGTCCATACAGGCCTGGTGGTTGGTAGTCCTGAGACTTCTGCAATTATATTGTCGGTGACTGTTATCCACTTCCCCCGCACCGTGGAGTGATCCTCCTCCAGGTTCTGCAGAAATTCCATCGCCACTGTTTCATTGGACTCCTTCAGGCGACTGAGATAAGTCAGCCACCCTGCTCTTTCCAAGATCTCCCGAGCAGTAGCGGAGACTGTCAACTCCGATGGTTCGCTTCGAACTGCCCTGCCTCCCATAGTTTCACTGTGGATTCTCAATGGAACAGCAACTACTTGTGCTGTTTAAAACACAGAGAGGGTAATAATCGTCGGATTTAGAAAAACATAGAGTATGCAATAGAAATGACTTATGAACAACAACTTGTATAGAAAAAAATAGAAATGTCATGCCGTTAAACCGTGCCATTTCCTGGTACGCTATCTTTCTCGAATAGTGAGCTGACACATAACCCTGGGAATCATGAGGTGAACCTCCCCCCCCACAATGCGATAGGCTGCCCCAGCTGTCAAAGAAAGGAGCGGCACCTGATCTATAACCAAGTCATAAAGGAACAACGTATGAAAATATGCCATGTTTAGAAAAACAATCGATTGCCGAAATCGAGGCATAAAGTTAGATCGCATATTACGTAAGAGGCTGCTGTGATATGATGCGAGGCCGGGGGATAGGACGTCTGTCATACTTGCCAAATCTCAAGTGGTCATTGTCACTTCCTTTTCCATGATTGGTGTAATAAATGTTCATGCGGTATATAAGTCAGGAGGTAATGCATGATTAGTGCCTAGGATATAAGAAACAAAAGAGTATTAGTATCCTACCTATTGGTGTAATTAATGTGACTTCGATACCATTAATAGTGCTTTGCTGCTGACAGGTGTCCATAACCTTGGCAGAGTTGTTTATTTCACCCCCGGAACCATGATCCTTTATGTGCATATTAAGGAATGTGATGTCAAAGTGTAGGCCATTATGCTGGCTTGGTAACCAGTTAGCCATAATGCCATTCACGAGGAGGGGGCGAAGAGTGGGCAGGCCGGCTCGTGATGAGACCTCCTGTTCCAAGGTTTGTTTATTTGCTATACCTTTTGGACCATATCCCTGGTGTGGTGGCCATAGTGGGAATGCCACTTCGCTTCCATCCTCATGATCATGGTAGGCTGGCTCTTGATGAGACCCCCTATCCTGCATTTGACAATTTATAATTCATTTGCTTTTTCTTTCTCTTTTTTTTTCATAAAGCATTTTTCCTTATATATCCACAAAGGGTGGTTCAACACTCCTTAAGAGTAGGAATGGTGGAAGAAGTCTTATCATCTCAATAGGAGGATATAAACCCTTTGCTCTTATTCCTAAACAAAAATCAAAAGGAAAAAAATGGCATGATAAAGATAACCAATCAGGGCAAAATTAATAAGACAATGACAACAAAAGATAAGTATATCCTTCCTTCTATCCTCTTACCAATACATAGCCTTATAAAGATAGCGATTTATAATTGCCTAATTTCAGTATGTTGTGATTTTGTATTCATTGCATAAGTGCATCGCTTGTCTCTAAAAGACTTTGAAAGAATAGGGCAAGAAGCATCCTCACTTGGAGCAGCAAGAGGCTAGCTATTTCACAAAAGAGAGAAGAAGTATGCTAGAACAATAAAGGAGCATAGGTTTCAAAAGTGCAAATGTCGTTCCTTTTGAAAAAGGAACAACAGAACACAGCAATGCCGTTCCTTTTGAAAAAGGAACAACAGAACATACCAATGGCGTTCCTTTTGAAAAAGGAACAGCAAAAATCAAAATGCTGTTCCTTTTAGAAAAGGAACAGCAAAACAAGCGAATGTCGTTCCTTTGAAAAAGGAACAGCAAAAATCAAAAGTGTTGTTCCTTTTGAAAAGGAACAGCAGAAAATCAAAAAGTGTTGTTCCTTTTGAAAAGGAACAGCAAAAAATCAAAAAGTGTTGTTCCTTTTGAAAAGGAACAGCAGAAAATCAAAAAGTGTTGTTCCTTTTGAAAAGGAACAACAGAAAATCAAAAAGTGTTGTTCTTTTTGAAAAGGAATAGCAGAAAATCAAAAAGTGTTGTTCCTTTTGAAAAGGAACAACAGAAAATCAAAAAGTGCTATTCCTTTTGAAAAGGAACAGCAGAAAATCAAAAAGTGTTGTTCCTTTTGAAAAGGAACAGCAGAAAATTAAAAAGTGTTGTTCCTTTTGAAAAGGAACAACAGAAAATCAAAAGTGCTATTCCTTTTGAAAAGGAACAAGAGAAACATGCAAATGCCATTCGTTTCAGGAACAGCAAAAAAATTGAAATCTATGTGTGCACAAACAAGTTTGAAGAAAAGAAATTATGTACAAATTGTGAAAAGAAATAAATTCCTTAATGAATTACAGGTGAGGAAGATTTCTCTTCCTCTCCTAAAATCTCCATATCAACATCTCTGCGTAGCTGTTGGCAGAAGGATTCCCAAGTGAGTGGTTTACGATAGAGACGAACTTGGTGGCCATTTACTTTGAAGGTATATCCAGAACCGTCAATGGTGATTAAAGTAATGGTCCCATTTTCATGTACCTTCTGGATTTCGTATGGTCCCAACCAACGAGTCTGGAGTTTCCCAGGGAAATCCTGAAACCGAGAGTCATATAATAGGGCCCAGTCTCCCTCATGGAAGACTTTGTTTTTGATGAGGGTATCATGCCATTTAGCTTGCTGCTGTTGAATCAATGCTGTATTTTGTAGTGCAGAGAGCTTAATTTCGTCCAATTCATTGATCTGTTGTAGTCAATTAATCTGTGCCTCAGTTAGATCTAGGCCAACTTCCTGTGTTGTTCGTAATGTTTGGATTTCAAACTCTATAGGGAAAATGGGTTGTTTTCCAAACACTAATTGATAAGGTGAGTAACCAGTGGTACTTCTCCATGTTGTTCGATAGGCCCAAAGTGCTTCAGGTAGTCGGATAGCCCAATCACGCCTATGTGACGCAATGGTTTTTGTTAGGATGGATTCTATTACCTTGTTGCTGCTTTCTACTTGTCCGTTTGCCTGTGGGTGGTATGGAGTAGTAATTTTGTGCTGGACATGATAATTATTAAGTGTTGTTGCTAATCTATTGCCAGCAAATTGTGGTCCTCCGTCTGTGATTATTTCTCTTGGAAGGCCATAACGTACAAATAGATGGAAGAGGAACTGTATGACAGAGTCCTCTATGGCTCTTGGCAATGCTTCTGCTTCAACCCACTTGGTGACATATTCTATTGCCACCAGGATATATGTTCTCTAATTTGATGAGGGGTTGATGGGTCCAACGAAATCAAGAGCCCATCACTCGAATGGTTCGATGACTAACTGAGGTTTGAGAGGCATCTCGTCAGCTTGACCAGGACGTCCTGCTCACTGGCAGCTGTCACAAGCTTGGACAAATTTCTTTGCATCTCTGAAAATCGTGGGCCAGTAATATCCTGTCTGTAACACTTTGTGTCCAGTTCTATGCTCAGCGAAGTGTCCCCCACATGGTCCGTCGTGACAAGCTTTTAGGATGTCAAAGATTTCATCTTCTCGAACACATCTTCTGATATGCATGTCTGCCCCTGTATGAAACAAATAGCCCCCAAGCCAGGAGAATCGAGTACTCTTCTGAACAATCTGTTTTTGCTCATTAGGGGTTAAGTGTTTTGGTAGTTTACCTACTGCAAGGTAATTGGCAACATCGGCATACCAAGGTGTTCGAATAGCAACAACAAACAGACGTTCGTTCGGAAATTGATCTTCAACTGCTGCTGCATCAATTGGCTTTGGCATTCTTGAGAGAAAATCGGCTACAGGGTTCTCTTTGCCAGGCCGGTCCTTGATTGTGATATCGAATTCCTGCAATAAAATCAACCATCTAGTTATTCTGGCATTTGTGACAGACTTATTTGCTAAGTATTTTATGGCGGAATGATCCGTATACAAAATAACAAGATAGCCTGTAATATGATGTCTAAATTTATTGACAGCATGTATTACAACTAGGAATTCCTTTTCAGTAACAGTGTAATTTAATTCAGCAGGGGATAAATTTTTGCTGATGTAATAGATAGCATATGGTTTTTTATCCTCTTCCTGCCCAAGGACTGCGCCAATGGCTGTATCTGAGGCATCAACTGATATCTGAAATGGCAGATCCCAGTTTGGTCCTCGCAGGACTGGGGCTGTGGATACAAGCTTCTTTAAATCCTTGAAAGCACGTTCACATTTTTCTGTCCAAAGAAAATCAACGTTACCAGTTAGTGCATATAAAGGTGTAGCAATGTGTGAATAATGTTCTATAAATCGTCTATAATATCCAGAAAATCCAAGAAAGCTGCGTACCTCTGTTTGAGTAGTAGGAGTGGGAACAAGCAAGAGTATTTGGATTTTGGCTGGGTCTACCTGAATGCCGGCTGCTGAAACATAATGTCCTAGAATAAGTCCTTCAGTCATCATCATGTAACATTTTTCGTGACTTAAGCAAAGACTGGTAGCTATACAACGTTGTAGGACTTTTTCTAGGGTATTTAGTGCTGGATCAAAATCATCTCCATAGGGTGTAAAGTCATCCATATACACTTCAAGTCCATCATTTATTAAATCTGCAAAAATGCTAAGGATAGCCCTTTGGAATGTGGCGGGAGCATTACATAGGCCAAAAGGTAGAACTCGGTAGGAAAATGTCCCCCAAGGACAAGTGAAAGTTATTTTGTCCTAGTCTTCAGGGGCAATCTGAATCTAATTGTATCCACTGAAGCCATCCAGGAAGGAAAATAATTTTTTTCCTGCCAAAGTATCTAGAACTTGGTCTATGAATAGACGTGGGAAGTGGTCTTTTTGTGTTGCTTTGTTGAGTTCCCTGTAATACACACAAATTCTCCATTTCCCATTCTTTTTTGGTACGACTACCAGCGGAGAGACCCACTTACTGTCAGAAATAGGATAAATAAAATTGACATCTAGCAGTTTTTGGAGTTCCGCTTTCACCACATCCTTTAGATGAGGATTAAGTCTTCTCTGCGGTTGATGGACAGGTCTAGCATCTTTTTCTATATAAATGTGGTGTGTACACAAATGTGGGTCGATTCCTTTCATATCAAGGTAATCCCATGCAAATGCCTGTTGATATTTTCTTAACAGATGGATGAGCTTAGTTTCTTGTTCGGATGTGAGGGCGTTGATATTTAAAGTTTTGCGGGGTTCAATTTCCACAATTTTACTATTTGCGACAGAAGTAACAGGTATTGTTTGATCATGTGTGTCTTTCAGAGGATCTTCCTCTAATTCATTATCAAATGCAACTTCTATCATGTGACATTGTGTGCAGGATTCAGCGTCGGTTTGACTAATGAAATTGTTAATGGCATCATCTTCTGTTTGGTCTTTAAAATCAAGTGCCTCTTGCAAAGTCAATGGAGATCTAATGTTATCAGTAAGGTATGATACAAGATACTTGTTAGTTTTAATTATTGTGAGACTTGGCTGCGCTGGAGGGTATAGAACCAAATTCTTAATATCGGGTCCTTTAGTTATGGTCATATTTCCTTGCCGGTAACCAATGTAAGCATCGGCGGTGGCAAGCCAAGGCCTACCTAGGATTAGCGGGTGTCCATCGAGTCAGGTTTTTGGATTAATTATTAGGAAATCGGTTGGATATTCCCAGGAGTCTACAGAGACCATGACATCGTGTAGGGTACCTTCTAGTCTGATCACTAACCGGTCAGCCAATTCTAACAAAGTAGAGGTAGGTTCTACAGATGTAATGCCGAGTTTTTGACAGGTGGTGGTTGTTAGAATATTGATTGCAGCTCCTATATCAACTAAGGAATTAGACAAGGTCTGACTATAAATTTGAACAGTGACAATTGGATTTCCTGGGTCTTCATATTTGATGGGTGTTTCTTTCCCAGATAAGAGATCAGATAAAGTACCGACTACTTGGACTCTTGGATTAGTTGTTATATTCCTCCTTGGTTTCTTTATGCACAATTCTTTGATAGTTTTTGCATATATAGGAATATCTTGAATTGCTTGGAGGAACAGGATTTTTATGTACAAATTTTGTAATTCCCCAGAATGTCAAAGTCAGGATATTGTAAAGGTCGAGGTATGACTAATCATTCTGGGAACGGGGGAGAGGATGTGGTTGCTTGATTATGAGACTGCTGATTATTTGCATCCTCTCGTTGCAACTGATGTTATCTTACTAACTGACCTTCATTATGAACTATTTTATCTCCCTCATTTTCGATGATACATCCATATTGTAATTGAAGATCATTACACTCCCGCAGGTCAGGTCCTATTTCTGGTTATTCAATGATTTGAAGAGATTGGACCGATCTGTTATTTGGATTGGGGTTGGGTTGGGTTGGGAGTTGCGGTCTCAAATTAGACTGGGGATTTTGTTGTAGAGCTGGTAGAGTAGGTTGAGGGAGTGGAATAGTTCCTACTGGCTGTTGCATCGGTCTTTGCCAGTTTGTCTGCCAGGATGAACCTTGTGAATTAGGGGGAGTCCATTGCGGAGGATATGGGCTATTTTGCCAATATGGTGAATTATAAGGGAAATTCGACCAACTAGATCGATTTGGATGATTCACCCATGGGTTTGAAGAAGGAAACGGTGGTGGTGACAAATTTGAGAATGGGGGTGGGGGCTGATTTTGCCACATATTATATTGTTGAGCATTATATTGTGGAGGCTGAAAAGAAGAGGTTGGGTCTGAAAACATACCAGATTGTCTTTTCTGCCACTGGCGGCACTGGTTGATCAAGTACACTGATTCTGGTTCTTCCTCTGCTTCCTTGTATACTGCTTTTAATCTAGGAAGTGAGGGGCAGCTTTCCGTAAGATGATCGTTTGTACAGATGGCGCATGTTTGGACTGTATCCAATGGACACTCCTTGTGACTATGTTTTTTCCTGCATCGGGGGCAAAAGATTGCCAAATTCTGTTCTGCCTCCATCTACTTCTGTTTGGCCTGCATAATATCAAGTTGTGTAGTTAGTGTCCCTAGAATATCAGTTTTAAAATTTTCTAATAAATTTCCAATCTCCACACACGTTACTCCTTCTGTTGCTGTCTTATTGTCTCTTGCAAACCGATCATATTCTGTCGGTTTTATTCTTGTGCTGCCTCTTGAACTCCTGATGCATAAATCAATAATGTCAGCAAAATTCTCTTGATAAATATCCCCTTTTCCCATGATGTTTAATGTTTCGATCCACTGTTCCTTCATGCCCCTTATTAATGCAGTTTTTAACACATTATCAGGTAAAGGTAATGATGCATAAGGAGATCTTTGTAAATTATATTGAAAATGTTCCACATATTCTTCTAATGTTTTTTTTGGTTTGGCTGTCATTTGAAATATTTCGTCTTTCAATTCTCTAGACCTACAATAATCCTGACATTTTTTTAAGAAGGATTCTTTCATCTGATCCCAATTGTTGATGACCCCACCACCTAGTCCCATAAACCATCTTAGAGCAGCCCCCTTTAATGTCGAGGGGAATAATTTCAATTTCTGGGGATTGGTGGTGTAATCATATCCCCTACACAACACGTCAAATTCAAATAAAAATGCATCCAGATCTTTTGATGTGAGACCGTGAAAGGTAGGGATATGTTGAAGAGGGATAGCTTTCATGGGCACATTTGCTGCAGAATCCACTATAGGATATTGTAACGTAGAGGTTTGAGTATTTGGCTGATTCTGAGCCATAGGATCGAATATATGCCAATAACCTTCTGGGATACCTAGGAGGGTATTCCTAGGTTGAGAGGGAATGATTTTAGCAGGGATAGTTTTAATGGCACTTCGTTTATCTGGGATAAGAGGAATACCTGATGTCTGAGGAGATTGAATTCCCTCAACAATGATTTTCGCAGTGCTCCCCTTATCTGGGCTATTTAATGGCTGATCTGTCCCAATGGGAGATTTTGGTTCCTCTGTTTCCCCTGTTTCTCCTTCTCCTTCACAAAAGTTACTGAAATTCCCTTCCTGCAATAGTTCTGGAGTAGAATTTTCAATTTCCTGAAAGTCCTGCTCTTTAGTTTGACTATGCACCTCAGCAAAGGCTATAGATGGTGATCCTGTGGCCTGAAGGGAACTAGTAGGCTGCTTAGAAATGATTTTCCTGAAACCTACTGATGGCTGAGATTCTGTTTTCTTATAGATTTCGTCTATGAAAGTTTTTCGGCCAAGGGTCACCGGCCCCTTACCTTTTTCAGGTTTGGATGGAAGCTTGATATTCTATTCTGGTTTTTTCTGCTTAGTCATGCACTCAAATAAACTGCTAAATTCTATTCAATCAAAGCAAGAGCAAATCTATTAGGAAAGTGGACAATGGAGCAGGGCTTTTACATGCTCCAGGTTCTTACCTTTCGTTTTTAAGATCTAACTCTTCCCTAGCAGGTTCGTACACTACTCTGAAAAAGACAAATGGCTGCACTCTTTCCCCGGCAAAGGTGCCAAAATGTAGAGCTATAAAAAGGGTCTCTTTCACCTCTAATTACCTCACATTAATATGTCAATCCAGGAGCATTTGGTTATTTCAAAGAGTGACTCAATCTGAGGCTATTTGTCAGAGTAATGCTAGTAGTACAGTGTCCTACAAAAACACAAGAGTAAACTAATGCTTGTCTATGACTAAGTTCCTTCAAATGACTAAAGCACACACTCTTAAAGTTAAGCAACTTTATCAGTCAAGGGTTCGACAGCAATAGTCCATCCCTTTGGAAACTGATGGAAAGGAAACTAGAGCATGGACCACGGGTCTGGGAGCAAGGCAGTAAATGCAGAGGCTCACTATAGCCACAGGTCGTCTCTCACACCAAATGCGAGTAAATGAAATGGAAGATAAAAATGGAACGACAAACAGGAAATTGAACAGCAAATCTAGAATGGAACAGTAATGCTTAAAATGGAACAGCAATGCTTAAAATGGAACAGCAATCGCTATAACTGAACCTCGTGAGTAATAATCAAACTTTATCCTATCAACTCAAATGTACTCATTGTAATCCAAAACTCCAATCTTTCATTCTCCAAGAAAATCACGCAACCAACTAATGGAACAGCATTAATTACTAATTATGGAACAGCATGTGAAAATCATACACACATAACACTCTGAAGAAGTAATCTGATTTAACACCAATCATCAACAGGAATTACAACTGTGTTTCAAAATGGAACAGCATGAACCCTGAATCATAAAGAACACACCATTCAGATAATTTCCTTAACACACATACTCAGCATGAAGCTCCATAACACAATGATAACAATGTTCAATTAAGTCTAATAAGATTGCATTCACTCTGAAAGTATTGATAATATGATGCAGAGTCAATAGAAAGAACATTAACAAATGAATCTTAGCAGAGCATGTGATGTAACTTATAAAGCATATCAAATTACCAACTAGTGACGATAAGCAAACCACGCAGAAATCAAATCGTAGTGATACAGAAGCAAGTGTCCTCCGGGGCCAGGCCCTTAGCCTCAAGGGTACACCCTTTAAGTTAATCCAGATGCAAAGATAAGATAATCACCAAGTTTATATTAATGCATAAAATAGAAAGTACAATCAGCCAAGTTCAACGAGACTCGATGAGCAAAGTTCAACCTTTAACAAGAAGTTACATAAAAAGCATCCCCCCAGACTAACAGTGCCGTCCCTTTATATAAGAGTAACGGCGGAGATGTCTAAGCGATAAGATAAATAAAGTAGCGATCCCTCAGAATCGAAGATCCTGAGGGATTCGCCAAACTGTTAATCCTTAATCACTTCTTTTCTCCTCTGCCGAGCTGGTGCCTTCTCCTCCTTTTCCGGGCTGTTTTGCTTCAGCCTGCTTTGCCTCGTTTGCACTCGGTCCTTTGACAAAGGGACAACAGTTACCCTGTTCTTATCTTCTTCTATGGAATAGCAGCTCCTCATTTTTACCCTTTCCTACACAGGAGAATGACAACTATCAGCGGATAAGTCTTGCATACTAATTCCACATAATTTATCACAAGTCTCTATTGTTTTCCATATTCATGATGTAAAAGATTCATAAGTCCTACTGAAAAGCCACTGAAATGATCATTAAAAACATACCTTTTTAGTACTCCACACACCCCACCGGCTTCACCAGATATGAAAGTAAAGCAAGTCTCAAGTGATGAAGAAGACATAAAAATCCTTGAAGACAATCTGGAAGTGAATGCACAACATATCTTTCAACGAGTCACAACATAGAGTTGTGCAGCCACGCAGAAGGCCTTTGTGGAAAACATTACAACCACTAATCCCTTAGAAGTCATTGTCTCTAAAGCGACTATCTCTGACACTGCAGCCCTTGAAATTGCGTCGATGGAAGCTATGCCACCTATACCTATGGTGCCGAGGTTACCTTGGCCAAATCCATCTATTGCTCAGTAAAAGCTGAAGAAACCCCAAGCTATTTTGGTGAGGCAGTCACCGAGGAAGAACCCTGTGGAGGTTGGGCAGAAAGGAAAAATGGAAATTGTGAAACAACCATATGAACCCCTCAATCTGGATGAAGAGATGCTTCACGAAAAGGTTGAAGAGCTAGATGTTAAGGAGGGCATGCCTATCACTAGGCTCCCAGATTATATCCCTCTGCAAAAGGGCAAAGCGAAGGTACCCAAGGATCAAGATTCTTGTAAATTTATGGTCTCTACCCCGCTATTACCAAAGAAAGTTCCATTTGAAGATGCGCAGTTAGGATGTATCCCTATGTTGAAAATGGAGGATTGGGATCTTGTTGATCATTAGAAATTCCTGAATTTGGCCACAGACAAATATCTGGAAAATATATATTATGAGGAGACTAGAGTGACATGACTGGGGATGATGAATTGGGTCGTGGGGGTTGAAAAATCAGGATTTTTTAATATGTTATGGGTACACACTTTAGCCGATCCACTATCAACACGATGTGTGTATACCAACTGCATGCTTTGGTGCATGATGGGTGTCTCTCACTGGGAGAGCCCATCCCCATCACAAATATGTTGATCCATAGTATCACAAGGTTAACCTACCAAGGGTTGGATCTCGCCAAGGAGTTTGGAGGCAAGAGTCAAGAGAAACAAATTGCGGACAAAATGAAGTGCGAGTATTGCTTAATTGAGAAGTCACACGCATACTCCATCTGCTCCATCACTTATAATGCAGTAAAGTTCGCTGCTCATATCTTGGCCTACGAGATCATGAGGGAATGTCACACAAATGAAGTGTTGGTGCCAATAATTTCATTAGCTACACAATGCGCAAAGCGGGTGCAGGATAACTAGGCGCAATACCTGTGCAAAGAAATTTTGTTGAATTGTCATGAAGCACGTGATGATGGCAAGGCCTTTCACTATGCCTAGCTTTTGTTATTGATTGTTCTTGTCACATGGAGACTTTTGGAGGATATCCAGTTCCCTCCACAAGATGAGGATTTACTAGAAGAAATGAATTTTGGTTCCCTATGGGCAATGAAGAACCCAGAAAAAGTCATGGAAACAAAGGTATTCTGGGTGCTAATGGAGATGGACCTTCGCACCTTGATTAATCAGAGGCCAAGGTTATCACCAACACTTTTTGGAAAATTGGAGGTTGAAACAAAGTTTAAAGGTGATTTTTGTAATGTATCCATCCACACGAGGTGTGTTGAGATTGCAACAAGATGATGGAGATTAGTGAAAAGAGTCGCCTTCAGTAAGTGGGCCCGCAGGCAAATTATGGCACAAGTTCTATTTTTTATCACAGTGTGAGTGATCATAGTGTGGGTGATCACAGTGTGGGTGACCACAGTGTGGGTGACCACAGTGTGGGTGTCCACAGTATGGGTGACCACAGTGTGGATGACCACAGTGTGGGTGATCACAGTATGAGTGATCAAAGTCTATTTTTAGACTGGTTGTCAAAAATAGAAAAGTCAAATATTATTGTCTCATAATAATATTTGGACTATAAACTTGATCTTATTCTCTTGGAGCACTTCAATTTGAGCTACAGATGTGGCCCATTCAGCTGTCAGAAGGAAGTATGCTTTTCTTATGAGTCAGTTGAGTTGTTGCATGCATGACTTCAGTTAGAACTCAATCAGATGAGTTTGGTGGAGTTGATTGTGGATTTGATGGAGTTGTGTTCAGTTTAGCTTTGTTAAACTGGTTGTATTTAGTCTAACTGGCAAATAGACTAATGATGAGTTGTTAAACTAATTATTAACTCATAATACAACTATAGAATACATCAGTTAACTCAGTTGCATGTCAGTGCATGTTCAGTTCAACAGGGACAGGTGTTAGAGAATCAGATTGCTATCAGTTGTGACTATAGTTGTGCATCAGATCTTGCACAATCAAGGGATTGAGTATGCCAATGAGTTTGCTCATGCATTTGCCCAGTATTATAGCCTCTGCTCACGACTTACACAGTGTGAGTGATTCTTTGGAGGTGAAATATGAGTTTGGTAAACCATTCTCATTCATTCTTGAGCAGGTATTGAGCAGTGGAGGCAGGCAAGCAGTGGAATAGATTTGGAGATAAGATCTTAACTGTATTGTGTGTAACAGGTGGAGCTAGTACTGGATTGCTTGTGATAAGCATTGTACTTTGTAATGTTACATGGTCTCAATCATTAATATACAGATAGTTGGGGTTTTTAGCGAGATGCTTTCCCCGGGTTACATACTGTGTTAATGTGTGAATGCTCTTGATGTTTTATTGTTATTGATGCTGCTATATTGATGATCAACGTAAAGGAGCTTATGTATTGTTTATGTATTCCACAATAGTACATGATCAGGATAATCTCTATTGAATATGTGTTAAATTATTCAAAATTTCTACATGGTATCAGAGTGAGCTAGATAATTGTAGAAAAAGTTTCTACATGGTATCAGAGCTGCTTGATTTGTAGAAGAGATTTTTACAGGATATCAAGCGAGGATTGATCATCAGATCTACTATTTAGGAAGTGTTTACATTCTATTTCTTCAGGTAGAGTCTGTAATCGGGCCAGGTAGCCTCTGGATTCATCCTTCCTTTGGAAGGTGAGATATCCGGTGAATGCCCATACAGTCAATCTCTGTACGAGAAATATCGTGTTCTCACGAATCTTAGATCCGAGGCGGTTGAGTTGGTTTCTGGTGGAATTCGAATTTGTAGCAGTGTTTTCTTGGTGACAACGCAGCAATGTCTTTAAACGGATTGCGATTGGAGTATGCTCTTGAGGGCAGCTCAAACTATATTGCATGGAAGGACAGGATGGAGGTAGTATTGGATGATAACGGGCTGAAGGAGTTCATAGAGACGGATGTCCCAAAGCCTACTGATGCTACTCAAGCTGATGCTTGGCAAAAGAAGACCGCAAAATGTCGAAGGATTCTGTTGGAGGGCATGAAGGATCACATTATGTCCAGCCTCCATGGAAAGGCTACTCCATATTTGATGTGGAAATCATTAACAGAATTATTCCAAAGCAAGAGCGATCAGAGGAAGCTGACACTCAAAGATAAACTCAGAAACATCAAATGCGAGAAGGGTGACAGTATACCCAAGTATCTCACGAAGTTCACTCAGTGTCGAGATGAGCTGGGAAGTGTGGGGGTTACTGTCGATGATGAGGACTTGGTGAGCTTGGCTCTCCTTGGTCTTCCGAAGAGTTGGCATTCCTATCAGGACTCTGTCAATGGTCGGGAGAAATTGCCAGGATGGGAAAGACTATGGTTAGATCTTGTGCAGGAGGAGATCAGGCAGAGTACCAGGGACGGATCTTCGTTAAAGAGAGCTGATGAAGAGAATTGTGCTTTGGTTACTGTTGGAGAGGTAAATCCCCTCTGCAGACAGAGGCGATCCCACTAGCCCAAAATGGGTCTAGTAACAATCAAACGATACTATCATGCAGGTTCCTAATTGCAAATTAAAGGTGGATTACGAGAACCTACTTGGATTCCAACGCTAGTGTTGTAGGAGAGTTGACGCTCCCGTTCCTTTGCTCTGGCCGGTCACGATCCTCACGATCTCCGTGAATGGACACCTGCACATGCAAAGAACGATACGAATACAAGCATAAAACCCAATAGATGCAATTATATATCGGTCAGAAAAGATATAATTCAATCATCATTATAATGAACAGCAAGAATGGAACCATAATGATAGTCATCTATTATTGATAATCAACAAAGGAGTATACAACCGAAGTTCTGACGTCAAATCCTCCTTTGGCTGGGTGATCAGCTACACATGTCTTGCAAAGCTTGTCGAGATCAGGAACAAGCTTCTCTCTCTCTTTGACTATGAATGAAAAGAAGACTCAACAACAATCTCTCAGACTTCTGACAGTATCATTCTCCCTATCTTCCAAACTAGCTTGTCGAATGCACCAGAACAAGCTTTTATAGATGGAGGAGGAGGAAGAGATACAATGAATCCAGACATTCATAGGATAAGCATTATCCTCGAAAAGCTATTGTGGATGATGATTCTCGACATCCATGAGATTGACATTATCCCTTAAAAGCCACATGAGTCGTAAGGAAAAAACTCTCGGTCGTGCATTTGTGAACAAACTTTTCCAAACTTGGTTGGCACGGGTAAGACTCTGAGACAGAGTGCCAATAAGCATGCCCTCTTTGGAGAATTTCCTTCATTGGCGCGGGTGATACACTGTGGATCCGCGCTAATGGAAAAAGGGGACTTTTTAAGGATAATTTGCAGGAGATGTCTTCAAGGCATATGAAGTCCATACTTAGGGGAACATAATGCAAGTGTTTTCAAGTTATGTCACTGCTCACAAGTCCCGGAATGAGTCCTCCAAAGTGCGGGAAAGGGGTAATAGGGACGGTGACCAATGGTGACAAATTACTGTGTAACAGATGCCCCCTAAAGCATGAGGCCCGAGAGAGAGAGAGGGGTGAAATGCTTTACAAGAACACATGCAGCTGCCGCCGGAGAATCTGCATAGAGAGATACAACTGATAGCTCAAGTACATAATATATGTGGTATGGTCGCAGCCATCCATAACAGAGTACATAATAATCTAGATCCATGGTATGGGCACAGCCATCCGGTTAGGATCGATGAATAGACTCAGGTATGGTCGCAGCCATCCAGTGAATGAGTCATGTAACAAGAATCCACAAAATCACAGCCTGGATTCCAACAGACAAAATCCAGGGTCTTGCGCTCCATCTCGACCCGAACAAAAGTACAATTTCAAGCATGCGAATACGTGAGCTGAAGTCGAACATGCATGAACATCGTCTGATTACCAGTCAATAATGAAAACTGTTAACAGACGTGAGAGGTACCACCAATAATGACAATGGCCCTCAAGGTACTATAGGTACAATCTACGGCGTGCGAATTAGTGAGCTGGCATCGAACATCCGTAGAATCATTCAATCAGAGGCCAATGATGAAAACCTCACGTTGAACATGAAGAACTTGCCATTGAGGCATGCAGGCTCCAAGGCACCGGAAGGGAGTCTCTAGATCAACTTCCTGGATAATGAGTTGAAGTCGACAGGAAGTGATCTTGATCGAAGGTGGGCCATAGTGTTTCCCACATCATCGACACGAGACAGAGAAAGAATATTGTGGTGGATCAAAATTGTGTGAGCTATCAGAAGGAGGTTGTTATGCTGCAGAGGTCAACTTCTCTTGAACATATCAGCGGCACGACAGTGGAATTGGCAGCATTTGACATCAATGGATCAGAGGTCATGGTGACGAGGCAATGAGCAGATGAGAGGTCAAACAGGATTACCCAAATCCACAGAGGCAAGTGAAAAATGAGATGAGATATCCCCATCTAGACACGAAAGCAGACAAGTGCCATGTTCAAGAGCGACATACTGCCGATACGACAATAATTATGGTTCCATTTTCCCCCACCATTTCTGGCGAGTACCCCAATTATTTTTATTTACAAGCTTGATGGGGATAGCATATGCTTGTAACGTCATCTTGACGGACTCCAATGTCATTAAGTTTTAACGAGTCTGACAAAGGAAAAACTCGGCGTCTTTTCATGTTTAGAGAGTTTGAAAAGAATGCGGAAAAGAAAACTCCAAGGGTGTCCTTTTTCGTAAATTTGTGTCTCTCGAGCCCGAAAAAGTATAAAACAATGCTCGAAAGAACCGCCCAACCATTACGATCGAGGAGTACTTTTCATAAGTAGTGATTTTGACATGAAAAGGTAAAAAAGCGATCGAAACCACGTCGTTTTGAAACCGTTAACGAACCTGAAACAACAAAGGTCCGACGATCTTTTCGTTTTTACACAGTCGGAAAAGAGTTTAAAGACGACCGCCTCTTATTTACGTTTAACGAGTCAAGAGGGATAACTCGGCGATCTTTTCATGTTTAGTGAGTCAGAAAAGAGCTGAAAGATGACTCCATAGTGACTTTTTCATGTATTTACTGAGTCCGAAAAAGTATAAAATACAACTCGTTTCACCATCGAAGTTGCGTAAAAGACCTGTCACTGCACAAGAAGCAATCGTAAAATCCATTTTCGACCACAAATATATTAAAATATTCAAAAAATAACTTTTTAAACCTAAAAATGAGTCAAAAAGTCTATAAATATGGTGAAAATGTAAAAAATAGAATTACTTTTTACTTTTTACCTCTCGAATAGTAGTAGTGGTCTGTTTGGGGGGCGAACTTCAGGTGGTGATTACAGCCAATCCGTGCAACCATTCGAGATTTCGTCGGTTCCAGGTAAGAGGTGCTTCCTTTAGCTTCATTTCCATTCCTTTTTTATGAATTTTGTCCTCTGATTGAGCCTCTGCAAGGAGGAATTTGAAATTTAGGGCCGCGCCCCATTGGCGCGGGTATCCGGCATGGGTCCGCGCCAATGGGGTGATTTACCCAAAGGTGTCGCACCAACCGCGCGACCTAATTTTTACCTTGAATTTCCTCATTATTTTTTAAATTTGTCCAGTTTGTAAGCTTACCAGTGTTCCTAATGACTTATTCATCCTTGTGGGTGCAGGAAACAAGCCAAAATGGTGGTGGAATGGAAAGAATGGGAACATGATGCTGTAGATGCCTTGGCCATCGAGGATGAGGGATGTATGAACGCCTTGAGGGACTGTGGTCTCAAGAAGTTCTTCCTCACATCTTATCTGCGAGCTCAGCCTGAGTTATTGCAGTTCATAGTGGATGCTTGGGATGTTGATGACCAAGTATTTCTCTTACGAGACCAAACCTTAGAGCTGGACGTGTCTGATGTGTATTTCATTACTAGGCTATCACGGAGAGGGGAGAGCCCTATTTTGACCAGAAGCAGACCTTCTGGAGAGAAGATAGGTGAAGTGAAGGCCCGAGTGTGTCCAAAGGCACAATTTGGGAGAAACAGTGCCAAGGTGGATATCGCCACCATCCAGGATTTGGTTCTTAAGGTGATATTGTTCACCATCACGCGTGCAGCTAGGGTACAGGCGCCCCATGAGGCAAGCAAGAATCATCTGTTACTAGCGATAGAATGCCTCAGCCCCACCATCTTTGACTGGGCTACAGCGGTGACTACCAACATCAAAAGGCAGCTTACAAAGTGTAAGCGCAGAGAAGTGAAACAGTTCGGGTATGGCTCAATTGTGGTGTCGTTCTTCTTGGAACGATTACCCCTCTTTCAGATTCAGGGTGCTGTAGTGGCTGATCCATTGCCACGAGAGCCTAGGATGACACGCTGGGCAGCATTGATGCCCAGAGGAGGAGGGGGCTAGCAGATGTCTTGGCGGCCTGAGTTCTTTATATGGCTCCATCGTCAGCTGATCATAGTGGAGGATTGGCCATACGCGAGGACTAATTTCATGGGGGACCCATACCTCCCATTGCCAGAGGAAGAGGAATGGGACGAGGAGCTGGGTATGATTTCTTCATTTTTTGATGTTTTATGTATTTTCATTTTTTTTTGTTAATACATGCATGTTCTGATAACAGTCATATGTACATGCAGATGTAGGCCCAGAGTGACCAGCCGGCTTGTCTCCTATAGCGTGGAGGGGCCAACACGCAGCCGACCCTCAAGCAAGGGGTGCCGTGGGGGAAGAGCTGGTGCAGAATCTCGAGGGACTCACCCAAGGGATTCCGGGTTACGCTAGACTGGCGGACGTGCCCTTTGCATACCAGAGGCACACAGTGGGAGTGCCGACTCGTATCCATCGTTTGTTGAGATGATTGGTGCATGCGGTGACGTGCTATCATGAGCACCACCATGACTAGACTTCTAGGCTTCTTTCATGCATATTTTTGAGGGACATGTCATCCCAGGATGTATCAGGATGAACATGTATTATTTTTTGGACTATGTAACGCACGCGGTGCAAACATTATGACACACACATATATATATATATACATATGCCTATGGTTTATTATTGTGCTTTTATGTGCTTGCTTGTATAATGTTTTGATTATAAATTACGCAAATGTCTATCTAATACATGATTAGCCAATGCATCAGATAATGTGTTTAATCATCGTGGAATATGCTGATATGTGATAAAATCAAAGTTCCTTTCTAACAATCTCACACGTAAATACAACCTTAGAATGCGATGGTCTCTGACGGAATATCGCCCGTTGAGCTGGTGGACGACAAGTTGAGAGTCTAGGTTCACTACCAATGCACGAATGCCGAGATTAATTGCTTCAGCAAGTAGCTCAATTACAGCACAATATTCGGCGACATTGTTAGTGGTACGACCCAAGCACACACCTTGAAAATCTATCAACTTGCCATGAGGATCATAGATCACCCACGCCGCAGAGGACAAGTTGCGAGTACTGCGGCAGGCACCATCAGCGAAACCAACATAAGGTGCATCAGACATCTGCACAAGAAGCGAAAGACACAATAAGTGGCAGTCACGCCTTTAAAACTAACACACATACACACAACACACCTGCTAAAGTACATGTATGTACAAAATAAAGTGTACAAGCATCATGCATAGTACTTTTTCAAGTACAGCCTGTTTCGGGGCTTCCCGAGAGGGTTCCCTTCATAATCAATTAGCTCATAGGCCCCTTTTTGCAAAACTTTCTTGACAATGTAAGGGCCTAGCCACATAGGCTCGAGTTTTCCTGCTCCCAGCTTATCGTTTGTCTGATCGTATAGCAGGACTAAATCTCCCTCAACAAAAGAACGTGGATGGATAGTCTGATCGAAGTGAGTCTTGACTCGCTTCTTTTGTGTTTTGATGGCCAAAGAGGCTAGGCAACGGGTCTCATCTAGCCGTTCCAGGTAAAGAAGGCGTTCTTCTAATGGAGTAGTGTTGGGAAGTAGCTCGATAGCCAATTTTAATGAAGGGATTTCGCACTCGATTGGAAGGGTAGCCTCTAGTCCATAAACTAGTTGAAATGGAGTGAAACCAGTGGCATCCTTCATGGAGGTTTGGTAGGCCCACAAGGCAGGGAACAACATCAAATGCCAGTTAGACTTATGCATGCCAATGGTACGCTGAAGCATTGTAACCAAAATCTTATTGATAGCTTCAACTTGGCCATTGGACTGAGGGTAGTATGGAGTCGAACTATCGTACTGTAAGCCTAGCTGGGTTGTTAGTTCCGTCATCATATGATTACGGAAATGCTTCTCGTGATCAGTGACGATGGCTTGAGGGACGCCGAATTGCGAGATAACATGGTTGAATAAGAATTGCGCCGCTGTGTGACCGTCTTCAGTTAATGTAGGCATCGCCTCGGCCCATTTAGTAAAGTAATCGACGGCAACGATAATAAACCCATGCCCCCTCGGCCGAGTGAGGGTTACAGGTCGTATAATCAATGCCCCATTTTTCAAAAGGGCCAACGGTGACAATAGGGTGCAATGGAGCGGGAGGCGCTCGCATCTTCCGCTGGTATATCTGGCACTCATGACAAGAGCGGACGGCAAGAATGCAATCCTTAAAGATAGAGGGCCAAAAGTAGCCAGCACGGAGGATCTTTTGGGCAGTAGCATATCCAGACATGTAACCACCACAGGCACCAGAGTGGCAGTCATTCAAGACATGCTCAGCTTCCTCGAGAGTTAGACATCGGTGGAGAACAGAGTCGGCGCCAAGGCAATAAAGTGTGTCCCCAATGATACGGTATGGTTGAGACTGATGACGAATCCTTCGTCGAGCATCTTTGGACACGCCAGGGCGAAAGGAGGACGTTTGCAGATATATAATGATATCCCCGTACCAGGGATCGAGGGTGCTAATGAGAAATAAAGTCTCATCCGGAATATGATCCTCTGAGTGAGAGGGTGGGGAAGAAGATGGCAAAGAGCAAAGTAACTCAGCAAATACAAGGGATTTCTTGGACTTGGCAGTGGTAAATTCCAAGTCGAACTCTTGGAGGATGACAATCCACTTTGAGTACTTGCCCCCCAGCAATTGGCGTGACAAAATATACGTCATGGGGTTGCAATCAGAAACCACGGTGGTAGTGCGCAGCAGAATATAGTGACGGAAACGTTGGACAGCACAAACGACGGCCAAAGCCAACTTCTCGACATAAGCATATCAAGTTTCCGTGTCTAAAAGATTGCGGCTGAGATAATATACAACATGCTCAGTGTCATCATCGTCAGTTTGAACGAGAACCATGCCGATAGTGGTGTCGGCGGCAGCCAAATACAGAGTGTAGTCGTGATGATAGTTCGGAGGACGGAGCACCAGAGCAGAAACAAGGAGACCCTTGAGACGCTCAAAAGATTCCTGAGTGATGGTATCCCAATGAAAAGGGACATCTCGCTTTAGCAACCGTGTGAAACCCTTAGCCACCTCGGCATAGTTTGGAACGAATCATCTTAGAAAATTTTCTTTACCCTGCAAGCTTTGCAATTGCTGTAAAGAAGCAGGGGGAGGAAGATTTACTATAGCCTCGACTTTAAGGGGATCCAAACGGATGCCCTCTCGGGAGATGAAAAACCTGAGAAGTCGGCTGGATTCAACGCAGAAGACACATTTGTGAGGATTGAGTCTGATTTGGTAGTGTCGATAGCGAAGAAAGATATCACGAAGGTGAGTAGGGTGGTCTTGACGATTGGCTGAATGAGCTGGGAGATCATCCAGGTATGGCTGTACAATGTGTCGAATGTCATGAAAAGCATAGGACATTGCACGTTGGAAGGTAGCACCGACATTTTTGAGACCGAAAGGGAGCTTCTTATAGGCAAAAGTTCCCCATGGACAGATAAAAGCAGTCTTGTGTTGATCAGCGGGAGCAATATTGATCTGGTTATATCCAGAAAAACCGTCCATAAAAGAGTACATTTCGCTTTCGGCACACTCGTCAATAATTTGATCAATGAATGGTGTGGGGAAATTATCTTTAGGACAGGCCCGATTAATATCACGATAATCGACACAAACACGGATGGTACCCTGTTTTTTATTCACAGGTACGATATTGGAGACCAAATCTGTGAGTGGGATAGGATAAATAAAACCGGATTTAAGAAGCTTCTCTACTTCCACCTTAATAGCTGCAGCCTTTCGGGGGTGTACAGGGCGTAAACGTTGACGAACAGGCTTAGCACCCGGGTACGTGATTATCTCATGCACCACTATGCTAGGATCGATGCCGGGCATTTCTTCGTAGGACCATGCAAATAGGTCACGAAATTCGCGAAAAAGATTGGTATAGAGTCGAATTTCCTCCGGAGTACAAGTGACTCCAATGTGAAGATGTTCAACAATCCCTGTTTTCACAGAGATGTCGATGGGCTAGGTTTCCGTAATGTTCACCATATTTCCTTCAGAGGACACTTGATAAACTTGGATAGGTGTTTGAAGGGTTTGAAATGGGAGACAAGGAGCAAACCGCTCGAGACAAGTAAGCATATCCTGATGGGCAGGGAGAAACGAGGAGCGATGGTGAGAATCATGCCAAGGAGGTTCCTCGGGAGACATAGTCTCAATAATGGCTTCGTTGGAAGGGAATGTTTCTTTTAAAGGGTCTGAAGAGGTCTCATCTACAAGCCATGAGGATGGAGCGAACAAGTGGAGAACCTTACTTGAAGGAGCAAGTTCAGAAGAGGGAGCCGATGCAGCAATGATTTCGACATAGTTGAGCTCAGCAGGACTCAACGGCATCTGGTCGCCCCAAGAATCTACTTGGTTGGTGGGAGTGAGGATCCATGGATCAGAACAAGTAGTAATCATATTGACGGAAGTGACGTTAGGAGGTGGGAGCAGAAAAACACCCATGAGGGCGGGATCTTTGAAAAGCCCGGCTCCCAGACTCTCAGATGATTTGGAGGTATGCTCCACAAAAGGGATGTTGCCTTCAGAAGAGGAAGTGAAGAATGACAGCTGGTCTATGGTAAAAATCTTCCCTTGATGAGGGAAATGGATGATACGAAACAAAGATGAAGCTACAGCTTGCATCGCGTATATCCAGCTACGTCCGAGAAGGAGGTTGTAGGTAAGATTAGCATCAACAACTTCAACTTCCATCTCGACCGTCTTCCCTTCCAAAGAGATGGGCAAACATTGGAGTATACCATAAGGACGGGATGCTCTTCCATCAAAAGCTTCCAAGGTTGTGGGAGACTGGCTCAGCGTCGGAGATCCAATAGCTTTCCAACAGGCAACAGACATGATGCAAGTTGAAGCACCTTCATCAATAACTGTACGATGAATCGTTTTGGAATTAATAATAACCTGTATGAGGAATGCGATTTGGGGAGGCAGTCTCTGCATATGGAGTTCCAAGTCAAAAGTAATCAAATCCAAGTCGGCTGGGTCTATGCCACCGATAGCGGATAGCAAGGACTTCCTCTGAGAAGGGCAGCTATGGAGAACTTCTAAAGCGGACATAGCCGAAGGAGTCTGAGCTAAGTCCTCAACGATATTGTAGTGCTGTGCAGCATGAGCATTTGGGTTGTAAGAAGATTTCAGGAGTACTCCTTTTGGAGGGGGTCGAATAGGCGTCTCAGTACTAGGTCTCTCGATGTGGAGCGGGCCTGAACTGAACGGAGGAGCACTAGAGGGGACCTCAGGCTCTTTCTCGGCAGATGACTAATAATCTTTTGTTCGAGTACTGATGTGGACAAGTATCGTTCCAGCCATAAATACTTGAGAACCGAAGGAAGAGGGAGGTTGAGAGGGGTCAGCCACCATTTGAGTTTGTTGTGAGGGAAAGGGTTCTTTGAGCACCGTAGGAGTCCCGGGAGCGCCTTTCAACAAACGACTAACTTCGGACCGCCTAGGGTAGTCTTTGGTATAGTGATCTTCATCACAGATAAGACAAAGATACTTGGGTTTGCGCTTGGCACCTTCCTCGGGTGGAGGTTTAGGGGAGTCCTGTTTGGGTTGATCTGGCTTATTCTTCCCTTTTCCTTTCTTCTTTCCTTTCGAGTCTTTGTCTGCCGTGGTGGACTGGACGACATTGACCTCGGAAGTAATATTCGAAGTGGGTGTTACCTGAGAAGTGTGTTCATTCGAAGCATTTGATTTTTGCTTCCCAAGGTTCGTGGAATTTTTCTTCGAGGATGAATTAACAGAACCAATAATACCGTCAACAATTGGTGTTGGCGGGGCTTTGGATGTTCCTAGTCTCGGGGCATCAGGCAGATAATCATACAATGTACCAGACTGAGAATAAACCAAGTCAAGGTACTGAGCACGCGTGATAGCTTGCTCTTCAGTGACACATGCCCCCATGGCAATGTCCCGAGCTATTGGAGGAACGAACGAATTCGTAAACCAATCGGTAAGAAGTTGGTCAGGAATCCAAAATTTGATCATACGTTTATGCCGTCTCCATTCATGGATATGATCAGAGATATGCATAGCCGTTGTCTGTCTTAAGGATGTCAGGAGGTGTGTACCCGTTTCATATCGAATGGGCAACTGAAAATGAGTGAGGAATGCCATAGCCAACGAGTTAAAATCCTGAAAGGATCCTCAAGTGAGCTTAATATACCACTTAGCTGCAGAGCCAGTGAGAGTCCTTTGAAAAAGGCGAAGCCAAATCGAATCATCAAGCCACGAATTCGATGAACACCACAAGTGATAGGTCATGACATGAGCTTGTGGATCTTCATTAGCTTTACCATCGAATTTTGGACAGTCACCGGGAATTTTCGTTGGAACCGGAGGCCAATACAGATTATGGAGAATAGGATCATTGGTCGGTTTGGACACATCCGGTAATTCTAAAGTCGCTAAGAAAGGTAACTGAGGATTGAAGGACATCTGGGGCTGCTAGTAGGATGGGGCACTAGGGTTCCAACCCAGTGGTGGTTGCCCCCATGGGCTTGGTCCAGACGGATTTGGCCCCATAGGGTTTTGTCCATAGGGATTTTGGTTCTGCCCCCCAGCATTCCATGGATTACCAAACTGTCCTACAGGAGCACCATACGGTTGCAGATAATTCTGATAAGGATTTGCCTGCAGTTGTTGATAATTTTGATATGGGGCAAACGAAGGTTGCCCTTGAGGTTGTTGGTAACCATACGGTGGCTGGACTCCAAACTGAGTTTGAGGAACAGGCTAAGTTTGATAGACTGGTTGGGATTGAATTCCAACTTGCATTTGAAGACCGGATGGGGCCTGGGGTCTAGCCTGGGGCAAAAAACCGGGTTGAGCAGCGCTAGAAGGATGTCCTGTAGGTTGGGCTATCTGGCCGGAAGGATGACCTTGTTGATATTGAGGTTGGCCCACCTGCCCAGAAGGTTGTACTTTCTGGGGGTGGAGTTGTTGTTGCACAACTGAGGGTTGTCCTAACGGACCAGATGGCCGAGTGGGCTGGGCAGTTGGTTGGCCTTATTGGATTTGAGGCTGGCCGACTTGCCTAGAAGGTTGACTATACTGGACGGTGGGCTGACCATATGGTTGACCAGCTTGTCCAGATGTTAGACCATACTGGACATTAGGTTGTTTTGGGTGAACATACGATTGACCAATTTGTCCGGTAGGATAACCTTGCTGGATACCAGGTTGAGCTTGTTGAACAGAAGATTGACCTGAGTTACCAGAAGGTTGAGCATAAGAGGTGAAAGATGGACCACCAGAGGCGAAAGGTTGTCCCTGGAAGGGTTGTCCTTGTTGGTCTTGATGAGGTGGTCTTTGAGATTGCGCAGACGATACTTGGCCACCATGGTAAGAGGTGGGGCCCCAATCAATTGACAGCGGAACTGAAATCTCAACAGTTAGTTGAGACGACAAAGGCCTACCAAGATGTGGTAAATACTGATCGTATGGCCCCTCTGCTGGGACGTTTGACGTAGGATCAAAGACTCCGAATAAAGAGGCCGAAGGACGACTGAAAATAGGAGTCGAAGAAGCTACACATACCGTTGGAATGGTTGGGATTGAGGTAACAGACGTACTGCGACTTTGTGGAGTAAAAGGCTCCGTGGTGGGAAAAGCGAGTTGTGACCAAATAGAACTCGTGAAGGGAGTTCCAGAGGACATAACATCCTTTAATGCTTTATAGCCGGGAGGTAGTCTCCCAGTAGTAGGGGTACTACTAACAAGTATAGGTTCCGTTGCGGTGGGAATTTCACCGCTCGTCGCAACGGATTCTTCAGTCGAAGTAGGGGATACGTCCTCCATGTCGGAAGAAAATAGTGGGGCTGAAACACGAGGGGAAGTGTATTCCAAAAAAGGGATACCATCCTTAGAAGGTTCCCAAATAGGGTTCCAATGAAATTCGTAAGTCTCGTCGCCTGGAGCATGAGAATTAATCGGTTGTATACTCGGAATAACAGGAAGAGTTTCACTCACAACTGGTATCTCGGCAAAGGAAGAAGACGAAATTGGTAATTCCGCCAGGATGAAAACTTCACAAAATCCTAGGGAATCTAACGAGATAGGACCCTACTCAAACTAACGCAAACAAGATCTAACCGGGTAAATGTGAATCATGGCCGAACAAATTTTAAGACAAAGGAACTGAACTTGACCTTTTCATGTTTTAAGAGTCGAGAAAAGGACAAAAAGATTACTCTAGTCTCCTTTGAATATTTTGTGAGCTCGAAGTGACAAATGCTCAGGTGAACCTTTTCTTTTAGGGAGTCCGAAAAGGGTCAAAAGTGACTACTCTGGAGAACTAGGCAAAAGGTTTACCAAACAATCCGTAAAACTGCTTATACACCTTGGCAATCAGATGAAAACCAAGGACTTCCCGTACGGCAGTCAATCTTCCCGAATGTTGTGTTCAGTGCATTACGGATTGTAAGGCGGAAGACACGGTTTCCTGTGGATAAAGGATGATAACCTAGTGGGGTCTCCACATATACTCGATGGTACATGGGAGCACAAGTCCGTGCTAGACCACTATCGAGTCACAAAAGGAGGAATCACCCAACCATAATGTGAAACAACAGTGACTAGGTTTAACGACGCCGGAACACATCTCTAGCCTAGACCTCTAGAATGTATGCGTTAAGTTCCAATGCATTTTTAGATTCATTCAGTTCATTTTACAGTTGATCTTTGATTAGGATTCAGTTTTCAGGTCCTACCGTATGTGATCTCTCACAATTTCCTAAATGCAAGCTATGTGCCAAAATATATCATTCCATTCGATGAATGCTAACTACAGAAGAGTTGAGATCTTTCAAACAAACAAAATGATCATCAAACAATCAACAAAGATTCTAATGCAGCTAATGGAAATAAACGAAACTTTTTCTTCTTTTTTTTTAAAAAAATGACTAATTACTAAGCACAGTGAAGAATGCTAACTTCCATTAACTAATGCAATGTAAAAAGATAGTTTGTTTTTTTTTTTTAATGGCATAATGCACTTAAACAAAATTTGAGAGATGATAACAAAGAGTAAACAAACAAACTTCACTCAATGAAAATAGAATCAAGTCTGAAACACCAAGACAATTTGTCAAGCCAAGAAGAATCACAAAGACCTCAATGAGCTATGTGATCTAAGCCCAAACGAAGCCAAGCGAAATCCAAACGAACAAGAGGTGGATTGGTTGAAGCACACAATAAAAAGTTTTGACAACCACTAGACAAGTGCAAAAAATAGCCAAGAAGTCGACTGGACAATCAAAGAACCAAAAACTCCCACGGAAGGCTCGATGTACAAAGCCACTAGATGCTCTAGGGCTGGGATATGAGATCGATGGAAAGAGGCAAACACCCGAAGGATGAAGGTCAAAAACCAGTCAAACAGAGCTCTGACACACTCCAGTAGCTGAAAAAGATGTGGAAAGACAAAAATTCGAGTTCAGAAGGCTTCCAAACAAGCAAACTAGCAAAGTTCACAGGACTGGCGCGACCGTCAGTCTGTAACTCCCGCTATTAAGGGATTAGCGTGAGTTGCTTTTGTGCAACCTGCGCCCACCGGCGTGACTGTCAGGTAAAAAATCGCGCTAATAAAGTTTGCTGGCTTAAAAATAAATCAAGCAGTCCAGGGTCTGATCGACAGTATCCAGACAGACCAAGCAGCAAGAAACAACTTAAAAATCCAACCCAGAAAGCTTATCTAAGCAAGCAAACAAGAGAAAACCAAAGTGCAAGACAAACTCCAAGCTGTTCGGTTCGTAAACCAAACCAGAGATTGAATGAAGTGGTGTTGATCTACTTTGCTAATGCAGAGCAATAGCGTTTCGAAGGCTACCTGGCCGTACTTCAGGCTCCGTCCAAAGTTTACGAATCAAACAACAAATAGCATCCCCAGCGGAGTCGCCAAATTGTTGGAGAGGTAAATCCCCTCTGCGGACAGAGGCGATCCCACTAGCCCAAAATGGGTCTAGTAACAATCAAACGATACTATCATGCAGGTTCCTAATTGCAAATTAAAGGTGGATTACGAGAACCTACTTGGATTCCAACGCTAGTGTTGTAGGAGAGTTGATGCTCCCGTTCCTTTGCTCCGGCCGGCCACAATCCTCACGATCTCCGTGAATGGACACCTGCACATGCAAAGAACGATACGAATACGAGCATAAAACCCAATAGATGCAATTATATATCGGTCAGAAAAGATATAATTCAATCATCATTATAATGAACAGCAAGAATGGAACCATAATGATAGTCATCTATTATTGATAATCAACAAAGGAGTATACAACCGAAGTTCTGACATCAAATCCTCCTTTGGCTGGGTGATCAGCTACACATGTCTTGCAAAGCTTGTCGGGATCAGGAACAAGCTTCTCTCTCTCTTTGACTATGAATGCAAAGAAGACTCAACAACAATCTCTCAGACTTCTGACAGTATCATTCTCCCTATCCTCCAAACTAGCTTGTCGAATGCACCAGAACAAGCTTTTATAGATGGAGGAGGAGGAAGAGATACAATGAATCCAGACATTCATAGGATAAGCATTATCCTTGAAAAGCTATTGTGGATGATGATTCTCGACATCCATGAGATTGACATTATCCCTTAAAAGCCACATGAGTCGTAAGGAAAAAACTCTCGGGCGTGCGTTTGTGAACAAACTTTTCCAAACTTGGTTGGTGCGGGTAAGACTCTGAGACAGAGCGCCAATAAGCGCGCCCTCTTTGGAGAATTTCCTTCATTGGCGCGGGTGATACACTGTGGATCCGCGCTAATGGAAAAAGGGGACTTTTTAAGGATAATTTGCAGGAGATGTCTTCAAGGCATATGAAGTCCATACTTAGGGGAACATAATGCAAGTGTTTTCAAGTTATGTTACTTCTCACAAGTCCCCGAATGAGTCCTCCAAAGTGCGGGAAAGGGGTAATAGGGACGGTGACCAATGGTGACAAATTACTGTGTAATAGCTGCCAAAGCAAAGAAAGGGAAGAGCAAGAAAGCTTCTCAGTCTGGTGCGAAAGGTAAGAAGCAGGATATGTCCAAGGTGAAGTGTTTTCACTGTCACCAGCATGGACACTATGCCACTAATTGTCCGCTGAAGAAGAAGAACAAGCAGGGTGCTGGATCTTCAGCAGGAGAGGCTCTAGCCTCACAGTTTGAGCTTGATTTTTCATTGATCGCATGCTTGGTTTCAAGTGTGATGGGATTGGTGTGGTTCTTGGACAGTGGTGCGTCTTTTCACATGACGGGAGATAGAGATTTGTTCTCTAATCTGGAGGACAAAGATCTTGGAGTGCACATCGAGATGGGCGATGATGGTAGATACAGTGTGACCGGTATCGGTACCATTTCCTTTGAGAGGGAGTCTGGTAAACCCTTCGTATTGAAGGAAGTCATGCTTGTTCCAGGATTGAAGAAGAATCTCATCTCAGTGGCGATGTTAGAAGACAAGGGGTATGATGTTGTTTTCAGCGAGGGAAAGGCTTTCCTGCGTAGCAAGACAACTGGTGAGACCCGGAAGATAGGGGTTCGAGTGAGGAAACTTTATCAGTTGCATGTAGATGGATGCAAAGCAATGGCGGGCAAGGAAGAAGGATTGGTGAGCCGAGATGATGGTGAGTTGTGGCACAGGAGATTGGGTCACCTTCACCATGGAGCCTTGAAGATACTGCAGTAGATCACTACAGGGCTTCCTAAAGGCACACTTGCGCAGTCAGATCAGTGCAAGGGGTGTACTTTGGGGAAGTTTGTGAAAGACACCTTTCACGAGAAGGATAGTCACGCCACGACGATCCTTAAGAGAATTCACACAGACATGTGTGGACCTTTCTCAGTTGCTTCGACAGCAAAACACAGGTATTATGTGATTTTTGTTGATGATTTCTCTCGTAAGTGCTGGATCTTCTTCATGCAGAAGAAGAGCAAGACATATTCAAAGTTCTGTGAATTCAAAGCACTGGTCGAGAAGGAGTCGAGGAAGAAGGTGAAGGCTCTTAGGAGCGATAATGGTGGTGAATACATCTCGGACGAGTTCAAGGATTTCTGCAAGGCAGAAGGGATTCGAAGAGAGCTCATAGCTCCCCATAACCCACAGCAGAACGGGGTAGCTGAGTGGAAGAACAGAACGATTGGGGGTGTTGCACGGGCAATGTTGCATGATCAGGGCCTACCCCTTCACTTATGGGCGGAAGCATGCGATACAACAGTTTATGTGCAAAACCGTTGTCCTCATAGGATACTTGGCATGAGTACACCCGAGGAGGCTTATTCTGGTAAGAAGCCTGATCTTTCTTATTTGAGGATTTTTGGTGCTAACGTTTACATGCATGTGACGAAGGGTGCCAGGAAGAAGTTGGAGCTGACCGCAGAGGTTGGGATATTTGTGGGGTACACTGATACGTCCCACAACTATCTTGTGTATTTTCCAGACAGTGGTAAAACTGTCGTGCGACGAGATATAAAATTTCAGGAGGAGAAAGCCATGAAGTGTTTGCTTGAGAGGGAGCTACACTTACATGCAGATGAGGAGCTATTAGTTCCTTAGGATGAGCTTCAGGACGTGGATTAGCCACAGGACGAGGTTCATGGAGTGGAAGAGACCACTCATGCAGCGCCAACCATCAGAGGGCGAAAGCGCTTGACAGAAGCTGAGCGACTGGCTCAAGATGCAGAGAAAGTTGTAGGACCACCTACAGCCCAACGCAGGCAGAGATAGTCACCCGATCGGTACACTGGATACATGGCTCTTATGAGCAAGTGTGTTGTGACTGAGCCATCCTCTTTCGAGGAAGCTGTGGAGGATCCCGCATGGGTAGACTCCATGGTGGAAGAGTATGATTCTATTGTCAGAAACAGTGCATGGGAGATTGTTCCTAGACTGGAAGGGAAATCAGTGGTGGGTTCGAGATGGATCTACAAAGTTAAGCAGGTAGCTGATGGGAGTGTGGAGAAGTATAAGGCAAGATTTGTTGCCCGAGGCTTTTCACAGATAGAGGGGATCGATTATGAGGAGACCTTTTCACCTGTCGCAAGGTATTCTTCCATACAGACGATTCTTGCTCTCTCAGCGCAGATGGGATGGCACATTCATCAGATGGATGTGAAGACTGCGTTCCTCAATGGAGTCATTGAGGAGGAGGTGTACATTGAGCAACCTGAAGGCTTTGAGGTCTTCAGCAGCGAGTCGCATGTGTGCAGGCTCAAGAGAGCGCTGTATGGGTTGAAGCAAGCACCACGTGCCTGGTACACACGGATAGACAGCTATTTCATAGGACTTGGATTCTCCAAGAGCGAGGCGGATCCTAACCTATACCAGATTGTGGTGGAGGGTAAGTTGCTTATCATTGTATTTTATGTTGATGATTTGATTCTAATGGGTGATGAGCTGTTGATACTGTCATGCAAGAAGGATCTTGCTACAGAGTTTGAGATGAAGGACTTGGGCCTCCTTCACTATTTCCTAGGATTGGAAATATGGCAGTGCAGTGGTGGACTGTTTGTTTCTCAGGGCAAGTATGCTCGGGAGATACTGGAGAGGTTCAACATGCATGGCTACAAGCTTGTTGATACTCCTCTTCTTGGAGGTTGGAGGAAGGAGGATGCCACTTCGGGAGAAGAAGTGGATGCCACTGTTTATCAACAGTTGGTGGGGTCGCTGATGTATTTGGTCAATACACGACCCGATATATGCTATGTAGTTAACTAGCTTTCAAAAGCTATGGTTAAGCCTACCAAGCTCTTCTGGAAGGCGGGCAAGCATGTATTGCGCTACTTGAGAGGCACATCGGGATATGGTTTATGGTACAGACAGGAGGATGAGGTGAAGCTATATGGCTTCACGGATGCAGATTGGGCAGGGAGCCCAACAGACAGAAAGACCACATCAGGAGGGGTCTTCAGTATTGGATCGACAACAGTTTCTTGGTACAGCAGGAAGCAGAGATCCGTGGCACTCAGTTCAGCGGAGGCCGAGTATATGGCGGCAAGTTTGGCTGCATGCGAGGCTATATGGATGAGGAAGATCCTGGTTGGTTTGTTCGGTTCTCATTTGGATCCTACTGTGATTTACTGTGATAACCAGAGTTGCATTAAACTCTCGGCTAATCCTGTATTTCATGATAGATCTAAGCATATTGACATCAGGTACCATCATATCAGAGATTGTGTGCATCGGAGGATCATGTTGCTTTCATACATTCCAATGGAGGATCAGGATGCTGATATTCTGACGAAGGCTCTCACCAAGAGAAAATTCGAGTACCACCGAGGCAAGATAGGGGTTGCTGATAATCCATATCTTGTCGAGGGGGAGTGTTGAGATTGCAACAAGATGATGGAGCTTAGTGAAAAGAGTCGCCTTCACTAAGTGGGCCCGCAGGCAAATTATGGGGCAAGTTCTATTTTTTATCACAGTGTGGATGATCACAGTGTGAGTGATCATAGTGTGGGTGACCACAGTGTGGGTGACCACAGTATGGGTGACCACAGTGTGGATTACCACAGTGTGGGTGATCACAGTATGAGTGATCAAAGTCTATTTTTAGACTGGCTTTCAAAAATAGAAAAGTCAAATATTATTGTCTCATAATAATATTTGGACTATAAACTTGATCTTATTCTCTTGGAGCACTTTAGTTTGAGCTACAGATGTGGCCCATGCAGCTTTCAGAAGGAAGTACGCTTTTCTTATGAGTCAGTTGATTTGTTGCATGCATGACTTCAGTTAGAACTCAATCAGTTGAGTTTGGTGGAGTTGATTGTGGAGTTGTGTTCAATTTAGCTTTGTTAAACTGGTTGTATTTAGTCTAACTGGCAAATAGACTAATGATGAGTTGTTAAACTAATTATTAACTCATAATACAACTATAGAATACATCAGTTAACTCAGTTGCATGTCAGTGCATGTTCAGTTCAGCAAGGACAGGTGTTAGAGAATCAGATTGCTATCAGTTGTGACTATAGTTGTGCATCAGATCTTGCACAATCAAGGGATTGAGTATGCCAATGAGTTTGCTCATGTATTTGCCCAGTATTATAGCCTCTGCTCACGTCTTACACAGTGTGAGTGATTCTTTGGAGGTGAAATACGAGTTTGGTAAACCATTCTCATTCATTCTTGAGCAGGTATTGAGCAGTGGAGGCAGGCAAGCAGTGGAATAGATTTGGAGATCAGATCTTAACTGTATTGTGTGTAACATGTGGAGCTGGTACTGGATTGCTTGTGATAAGCATTGTACTTTGTAATGTTACATGGTCTCAATCATTAATATACAGATAGTTGGGGTTTTTAGCGAGATGCTTTCCCCGGGTTACATACTGTGTTAATGTGTGAATGCTCTTGATGTTTTATTGTTATTGATGCTGCTATATTGATGATCAATGTAGAGGAGCTTATGTATTGCGTATGTATTCTACAATAGTACATGATCAGGATAATCTCTGTTGAATATGTGTTAAATTATTCAAAATTTCTACAAGGTGAGACCCTAAGAAAATATGGTACAATTTACCATACCTAGTAACGGACGTAGATGTGCAGGATGTCGTAGGCAAATGGCTAGCTGAGTGGAGGTATCCATCAAATCTCAGTGCAGGAATAACCATAGCCAGGGAAAGATCCTTCGCACAAGCCACAACAACAGAGAAAAAGAAACACGCTGAGTAGGTTGCAACCCGAGAGAGAGTAGCACAAAAAAATAAGGAAGTTGTTGCTAAGGTAGTTGATGGCAAAGAGCACTTCGCGAAGGAAGTTGCTAACAAAGAGTGTGTTGCAAAGGAGTCTAAAGTGGAAGTAGAGGTGTCTACATCTTAGTAGACTATGGACAAGTAAGGATCCAGGGAGGAGGAAGGAGGTGGTGATGAGGAGCAGATCACCCCCTTCAAATTGCAGAAGAAAACCAAGGAGATGACTTTTGGACCCACGAAGAAGCAAAAATCAGACAAGAAGGCACATGCAGATCCAATGGTCCTCACTGAGGGGCACCTGGATGAGATTGGCTACAAATTTTGTGACACCATAATGGCATTGTGGACTCAGTTTGAGCAATAGTACATGAAGACACTCGAGAGCATCTAGAAGAATCTGTGCAAATTGTAGATTCAAGTAGGAGGAATTTAGGCGAGCGTGGTATAAGCAAGCGAGATTCAAGTGAGCCTGCAGTAAGCTAGTACATCAGTACTAGACGTAGAAAGGACTCTAGACCTCAGAGTCATTCCATTACCAGGGGGATCACTACGCACAGATGCAGATGAAGAAAATTCCCAGCTCACATAGATCATGGACATAGGTATCAATTTAGGTGTGCTTCCCATTCAGACCCTCCACACGCTTCATAAGGGGGTCTCAGATGAGCTTAGGATCAAAGAGAAACATGTGTTATTAGTAATTAGCAAAGTCAAGATGAATAATGAATAGATCTTCACAGAAAATGCTTTGGCATTGAAAGAAAAGGAAGCACTGGCCATGGAAAGCCAGAGCTTCAAGGCCACAATTGCACAAGCATGCAAGATGCTGCCAGAACATCACATTCCAAAGGATGAAAAAGCAACAATGAAGATTCAGAAGTTGTATGCTGCTACCAGAGAATATAAGGATGAGATTGGTCGAGTAACCTTTAACTTCCAAATGAATATCACATAATTGCAGTTGAAATTGTAGCCAACCACTCCGCAAGGGGTCTAGGAACAGTGCAGAGAAACCATTAGGGAGAGCATGGAACCTTTATATGCGATGGTCACAAGCTGCACACTAATATTCGAACAGGCCATGGAGTTATGGACAACTCTGCAAGAGGACCCAAACCTGTAGAAACTTGGCACATACATCCAGGACACACAATGACAGTTTGATGAAATCAAGGTGACTACGTGCATTTTGGAGACAGTCTGGTGCCTCGCTTGGTTGCAAGAAGAAAAACAACTGAAATAAAAAATGGTAGAGTTACAGAGAAAAGATCCTGTTTTTAAGGCCATAATACAACCATGGATAGAGGAATCATGTTAGCTTACTCCATCAATCCAAGAAAATTTGAAGACACTTCAACAGACACAGAGAACGATGTGCCTGGTGGTAGAAAATCTAGTGGAGGAGGTGCAGCAGGCTGCAGTATATGGTTCTACTGACATAGTAGCATTGCAGATCGTGTTCAGTGAACTCCGCAATAAGATTAAGGTGCTAGCTGAGTGACTCGAGGGTGATTCACCAAATTGTTTTTGGGGGACTTTTGGGATAAGGTCCCTGGGGTCAATTTTGTTAAATTTTGAGCCATTTTTGCAATATATTTTTGTAGCAAAGGGAAAGTCTCCTGAAAATGTGGAAAGCAGAGCATGAAGCTAAGTAGAGTCAAAGGGGATTTAGTCCCTTAGGTGGGTAGGTGATATAGCTATTTTGAGACCTGCGCATGGTCCATGGACCATGGTATTGTAAATAAAATGCTATAAGTAGTTGAGTCATAGCGAGTCTTAGAAGATGACTTGAAGTTAAGAATCATTGTAAGGGCAAGGTGATAAGGCAAGAAAAGTATGTTTCATGTACTTAGGTAAAAGGGGAAGGCTCCTGCAACTGAGTGCATGGAGACCTTGGTAAGTCTGCGAGCTGAGTGCGCGCCCCCTACAACTGAGTGCGTAGGGAGGAGAAGTCTGTAATTGAACGCTTATTCATAATAAAGAATGTTTGGGAAGTAATTTTGATGCATCTATGCCCTGTTATTTACTTCTGTTTAAGTTTACATATCTTTGCTCTAGGATCTGTTTTATGTGAATTAATCTTATTTACTATGTGAAATGGGTAGATCCGTAATATCTATGCATAATAAATATAATTAACCACCTTCGCAAAGACCAGGACGTCATTAGATAGATCTCCTGTAGTTTGCTATCCAAAAAGGGTAGATCTTCGTGACAACAGATCTATGCCATAAGGGCTTCAAAGTACACATTTACTACGCGGAACCAGTAGATCTGTAATCTTTCTACATGATAAGTACAATTAAGTACCTTCGCGAATATTTGAAGGTCATTTTGCAGTAGTTGACATTCAAAAGGAATAGATATACGTGAAGGTAGATCTAAGCCCTAAGAATCTTAGGAAACCATCACACAGGCCTCTAGATGCAGAAACATGATTCTAGCATCCCCAATACTGCTTCAGGTGAGACTGCACTCTAGGCTACGCAGGTTGTTGCCAAAAGGGCCAACAGTTAGAGTTTTTTTGGTTGGCATAGTTAAAGATGAACCTGGGTGAGGCCCCATCAAGCCAACAATGTCGAAGAGTTGGTCTTCCCACAGTTGTCCGAGTCTTAGTGATGTCTTACATAGCTTACGCAAGCCTATTTTGTCTCACATGTGTACATGTGGAGATTGTAATGTAAAATGTCATAACAGTGAAAGACCAAGTGTCGATAGTAGAATGTAATAGTCATGTAGTAGTTGAAGAGTCATGAGGGTGGGTGAAGAGTCACAAAGGGGACTGTCAAGGGTCGCCCCACCCTTTGCTATTTATAGAACCTCATAACTCATTGTACGAGATTTTGGGAGCCAAGCTTCCTATAGGTGTAACATAGAGAAATCTTGGAGTATATTGTAACAAGCCTTGGCTTCTCCATAGTGCAGTGCTAGTACATCTCTTTGGAGGAGCAGGTGGCAGTGATTGTAATGTTCTGTTATTGGGACTAGTGGTTGGTCATGGTTGTATGTATGATTGGATCTTTCACTCTTTTAATATAACAGAGATAGCACATTTCATGCATATGTTTTTATTGTAGTTCAATTGTCGAGGTTACTCTAATGATATATGTAGTTGTTGTTTACACATGTATGTATGGGCTATTCTGTATATGTTTGTATGCATATTATCGAAATGTGTTGTTGGTATAACCATCACTTTGGATTGTCAGCTATCTTGCTTTCCATATTGTGATGTATTTTTGCTTGTGTGTTCTGATGAGCACTAGTACTGTAGCAAGAATGTTGGAACTCATGGGGCTACCAACTTTACTTTATCAACCCGGGGTTCGTACAAACTTGAAGGTGACATTGTTGTATAAACAATTAAATGTGACGGGTCCTCTCTTTATCACTACCAAGCTGGCGATAGACCACTAAGGTTTTTCAAACCTGACTTCTATTGATTTAGAATAAGCTTGGTTACTAAAGATGAAAAATGGAAATCTACACTAAAAGAAATCTTGTCTACTGCAGTAATGAAATAGACTAAAATCAAATGCTTGAACACACCATTCATCTAATCTAACTGCTAAGAGCCTTTACTTCTAGAGAATGATGAATTATCATATGTACAATCCTACTATCCTAGGCATGCAATTCGAAACATCAAACATTCTACTGCTGTGTGTGTAAATGAACAAAATAACTCTTTTTTTCCTTTTTGTCTATTTTTGTGTGAAAGTGTGAAAGCTAACTTCTTTTGGTGATGTGGCAGGTGGATTAGGGATGATGGTGGATGGCTAGATTGCTTGGGAGGTAAGTAGAGGTCCTTTTCTAGCTTCCTAGGGGCTTTTCCACAATTCGACCTCAAAACAGGCCACTACAGGTCAACCTACAGGATGTCCTAATGCTCCTATAGGATCCCCTATATTCCTACAGGATATAGCCGAGAGAAAGAGGAGGGATTTGGAAGGTGATGTAAGGCTTAGAGAAGGTGAATGGTGGGTGAATGAGCAAGGGAGTGCCTAGGACTCCTTCAAAACTCAGAAACAGATTTGAGAGATGGTTGGATTTTCTCAACAATCTTGGAGAAGTATTCTTGTGGAATGATGAATTTAGTGAGGGGTTTAGTGAAAGAATGTGATAACCATGGATGGATGAGGTTAGGATGGGGTTGTTGATCACGAAATCTCTTTATACTTCTAAAACTCTTGCATTGCATCAATCATTCATATTTATCCATAAATCGTGTAAACAAGATCTAATGTAAGACTAAAGGTAGAAGAAATGACAATTAAATCCTATTCTTGAAAACTAGTAAAATGCTGACCTAAGTAACAGAAAACCTTAAATTTCATGCGAAATCAGAATTCTATCCTTTTAGGGCTGCATAGGAGTTCTTTCTTCAAACCATGGCTCCTGAAGGGAGGAGTGAGACCAAATCCACATACCAACAACTTTTTGATATTTCATTATATTCCTAAGATAGTGCTGAAGCAATGCACAAATGGAAGAAAAATAATCAAATCCACAACTACTTGTAATGAAATGATGCTAAATACAATTCAACCACTAATCTATAAAATCAATTAAACATACAAATACAAGAAGAGAAGCCTTTTCTCCTAGGGTTGGGCCCTAATCCAAGAGCTTCAGCTCTCTGAGAAAACTCAGTGCTAGATCAAGGAAATGATCATTCTCATTATCAAAACAGAAAATTGCATAACAGTGTCTTCCACAAGTCTTGAACTCAAAAATGCCTAGTGTTTTTACATCAAAAATTCAAAATCTAATGAGGCTCTAGGCCTACTTTTTTATAAAATTGAAGTTTCCAATGACTTCCTTAAATATAGGGAGGTTCGACTCCCAAACTCGAGATGATCTGGCTCTTTAACTGTCACTGGCTCGACTTCGTTTCGATCTTCATGACTTGGCTGCTTGTAACTCCGAGCTAGTGTGATTTGATGGAGGAATGTTCAAATCAATTAGGAGTAAATGAGGAGGATCTATCCCCTATAATCTCTCCTCCTTGTCTCATTCACTTTTTAGCCCTTAATTAACCAAAATTTCCATTAATTCCTCTCAAAATCTTGCAATCAATGCACATTAGTCCACTAGGAATAATATCTCACTTTGACTCATCTCATTAAGAAATATTTAATCAAAACATGTAAGAAATTATGATAAGAGTTTATTTGAATAAGCTAGGAGGTGTATTAAGGTCCATATAGTTACCCAATGATGAGGCTCATCATCACCCCCCTACTGAAAGTGTTGCTCATCCTCTGAGCAACTCAATCTATATCCATGTCTTTCATTGTTCTAGTGGCCTCCTTGACATCCCATGCTTCTGTTGTAGTTTCCTCTTCCTATGCATAGAATCTACCTTCCTCCCTATCTCCTCCCACTGCTTTCTTTCTTCCTCCTATTCCTTCCTTCCAACATTCCTAAGAGCAGTGGTGGACTAAGTCTCAAGCCAATCCAATTGAATTTGAGTCTTTGGAGAGCTTTCTTGTACATGGGTGTTCTTTTCAATGCCTCTCTCATTCTCTGAGGAGAGTGGTACTCTCTGATTATCAAGATGTAGGGAAAAGTGTTTCATCTCCTTTGGCAAGCTTGCATGCTGTCATCCCCTAATAGCCTAAACATGTCCTCAAAGTGTGTGATTTATTGCTCTTGGGCGGTAAGGTACCTAGGTGTAGGTTGAGGGTCATTTGTAGTCAAGTTATGGGTGTTTATGACATCCATTGGATTTGATTGCTCAACTCTTATCATGAGGAGTTCTGTTTCTTCTCTTGTCATTACATTCTTCATTTCTACATCCCTTTCTACCTCATGATTCATCCAAGATGCCAGATCCATCAACTGTAAGTCCCCCAGTTTTGAATTTGGATCCCACACATTTAGATCAGTCAAGGCCAAGTTGTGAAGGTAAAACTCATAAATTTTAGCTCTATCCTCCAAGGTGCTTTGATCAAATCACAGAGATCAATGAATTGTCTATAATATTGGAAGGGAATAATGCCTCTCTGTGCTAAAGTTTTGATTTGGAACTACAACCACTATTCCTTAAGATACAATGCATAGGACTTTGTTGGCATCCTGCAGTGGATTGCTTCTAAGGATAGACTAGCCATGGATATGAATTGATTCTCTCTCTCTTGTAGTTGTACCCTTAACCATGCATTCTCTACCTCCAATTGAGCTTTCATCATTTCCTCTTTGTCCCTTAGGTTGCTCAGTTCTCTACCCATCTCCTTTACTTTCTCCTCCATGTGACCTATGTCCTCCACTCCTTTAGATTTGGCAATTTGCATCTACCTATGTGTTCTTCCCCTTTCTTTCTCAAGATCAAAGAATAAGGGGATGGAAAATTTATGCGGAATGACCCTACTGCCTTCAATGAACTTGTAGTAGGATTCAAGGCTGGAAGAGTACTAGGCTCCCTTAGTTCTGGATCCTCCTTCTTTGTTTCTTGCTGCATGATCCCTTCTTTGTCCAATTTCTGAGTCTCTTGTAGGTTTAGCAGAGTTTCAAGTAGGATGGCCTCTGCTTCCTATAGGTCCTTTTATGTATCATGTAGGATACCTTTTCCTTTGGATGAGGCAGATCTAGTGATAGGCCTCCTAACATAAGTGATAGGAGAATTAGGAGAGGCTTGTCCTGATGATCCTTCCCCTTGATTTTTCATAAGAGGAGCTATATTTTCCTGTTGTTTTGGTGAGTCTTCAATGACAATAGGAACTTTGGTGGGTGTTTGAGGTTTTCCTTGCCTGATCCTTGTACTTTTTCTTGTCCTAAAGTACAATAGAGTTTTTCTTTGTCTCTTCCCTTTTTCCTTAATAGGGGTACTTAGGGCAGTGAGGACAGTTGCTGCCTCTTTCTTAGTGGGTTCTGGAGATACCCTAGGTGAGTCCTCCCCTTCTTTCCCTTGCATTGTAGACCTCTGTTCTTCCTTATCTTCTGTCTACTCTTTTCCATTCTCCTTCTCACTCTTGTCTTTCTCCTCTTCTTTTCCCTCTAGTTCCTCACTCTATTCATTAGTGTCTTCCTTTGCATCTTCTTCTGTCTCTTCACCACTTTCCTTCTCCTTTTCTTCCTCTTCTTCCTCCTCTTTTTCCTCTTCATCCTTCTCTGTTTCTTCTTCATCCCTCTATGTTTCTTCTTCATCCCTTTCACTGGCAGTGGAGCTTTTGTCATATTCAAGTGTTTTTATGTCTTCTTCTATCTGCATGTCTCTGAAAGTTGCCCATGTGATAGTGAGGCTTAGGTTTTGGAGGGAATCTTCTATGGTAAGTCTAATAACCCATGATGGGATAGCTATTGATGGTTTCCTCCCTGCACCTTAATCCTCATATCTATCACTGATTGAAGAAGAAACTAGGGTATGCTTAGTTTGTTTTGAGGAGGTTTGTCTGCTCCAAACCTCAGCTCTTGAAGAAGCCTAAAATGGTACCCATATACCACACTATACCTACCTTCACATGATATATACTCAATGAGGTGGTAGGTAATTTCATTCCAAGGATATGGCAGGCTTACTCTTCTAACCCGATTTTTGTCTTCCATTGCATCCTCTCCTTCCAAAAAGAATTTCTTCTTTGCAATTTGGTTGTTACCCTCATATTCCTTTCTCCAAGGCAACCCTAAAGGAAATGTGGTGATTATCGCTATGATTTCAGGGGTGAGTTCTACATAGAGGCCTTTCAACATAATAGTGGCATGGGTCCTAGTCAGTGGTATGAGGGAGAGAGTAAACTCTTTGGCCACTTCATCATCATATCCCCTCAATTTTTCAAAGAAACCCATCTAATTGTGCCTTGTGAATATCTCTAGTACAGGAGGGTGTTGATGAATTCTCACTGTGTTTGTGGGTTCCCTCTTGTTAAATCCCCCTGTCATTTTTCTCTGATGGATGTGGAGGGTTGTATATGTCTGATACCAAATTCTAATGGATGAGGAATTTTAAATGAAATTTCTGTGTATAATTCCCCTAGACTACAATCTTTAAAAAAAAATAGAACTATTTTCTATATATTTTTTTACTTGAAAAATGTGGGAAGGTATAGCTCCTACCTCCTTGTCACTGCTTGATGAAGCCAACCTTTGGTTTTTTCCTTTAAAAATTTTCATTTCCAATCTTGTAGGTGATTGTTCTGTATCATGTAGGATCTCCTGTAGGATCCTGTAGGTTTTCCTGTACAATCATCTAGGTGCTCCTACACTAGAAAAAATTGCTCATTGTCTTTCCTGTAGACTACTTGAGGGGCCAAGAGCAACTTTTCTTTGGTGTAGCCTCGATATTATGAATGCCTCTATGCATGGGAATCAACGCTTTATTTCCTCATATGGGTGATTTGAGTGGGATGGTGTGCTGGAAATCGAGGTATGAGTACCTATTTCTGGACCATTGGTCCCACTACCACATCATCATTCTCCTTACCTCGTAATCAACTCCCACTTCAGGCATCCATAGCTTAACCACTTTCGACCTCATCTCTCCTTTCTCTTAAATTTAATGCTACCATGTGTGTAATGAACTAACTGTATTCTCCTCATTACTAACCGAAGGCAGCCAAGTGAACTAGCCACATTTTTCTTATAAAACCAAATCTTTCACAACTCTACATGTTTGATCATATTATGCTAATGAGAGAGTGGAAGTGAGGTACATACCTGTGGTAAGATGCCTTGATGCTGCTTTTTGGAGAGTGAAGTCCTTGTTTTGTATTGGCTGCATGTGTTTCTCTCTTTTTTTATTTTCCTACTTTATGTTTGCATTATGATACAGGTATTGTCCTTGATGGCAACTCACTCAGATGAAAGATCACAGTATAAGTAGGTAAACAACAAATAATTACAGATCAGTCTTCACAGAATGAAGAAAAATAGGTATACACATGTTCACCATTAACCAAGATGCGTATACATGCATGTTCACTGTATACAAGTTGTGTATATGTACACACGCACTTTCATAGAATGAAAAGCGTGTATACCTTGGAAAACTAAGTTTTTGGTCCGAGGTATTTGGTCCATGGTATCTTGTTCCATGGTATTGGTCCAAGGTATCTGGTCCGAGGTATTGACCCTGGGTATTTGGTCCAAGGTATTGGTCCTAAGTGGTTTTGGTCCATGGTATTGACAAAGGCCTAAAACTATAAGAGGAGAAGATCATTAGGCCAAGGGGTGCAAGTATTGATTACCTGATGAAGTGTGAGATCTAGTATGTAGGTTATTGGGTTATGGTGCATTGTTGGATCTAAACCAAGGATGAACCTTAGTAGATGATGAGGGATTATATTTAATGATGGATCGGGATATTAAGGCATAAAATGAACTATCATTATGTGTTTTTTTCTCATGTATATTCTAGATTTAAATACTAACGAATATATTATTCTGTAAATGATATGATTTGGGTATAACTAAAGTTTGGAATAGCTGTGAAATTCTGAATAAATATTTGCAGATGTATATGTTGGTTGGCTTTGAGAAAAGTGCGTATATGTTAGGTCCCTATAATACTAGTGATTACCCCATTACTATTGTAGTTGTATCCCTTATTAATATTGTTGTGCCCCTATTATCCCCATATTGTTATTTTTGTGCCTTTATATTATTATTCTTAGGTCGGCTAGGTTATATTGTGACTCCTTAGACTCCTATATATAGAAAGAAAGTTTTGTCATTTGAATCATCAAGGAATCATTCATTTTTGTAATGTAAAGGAGGTTGCACCCTCGAAGAGGCTGAATTCTAAGGCATTGATCTATCTTTTCTATCTTTTTGTGAGCTAGTTTCATAACATTTGGTATCAAAGCTTTCGGATTCTAGGGTTTCGCTGCTCCAAATAGGTCATTGTGGCATTTTTGCTATAAATTTTTTTCTACGATGTTTCAGAAGCGAAAAAAAAACTCATTTGAGACGAAGCACTGAACCTTGGGTCCAAATTTCAGAGCTTTTCGCGCTATATTTGCGGAGATATGATCTGAGGAATTTGGTCTTTTTGTAGACTCCTGAATTACATTCCAAACAGGTGACCTGGGGAAAATCATCATAACTTTCTCTCTGAGCATCGGATTGAAATTTCATAAGAAGTTATAGAAAGAGGACGGATTTTAGTTTTTTGTGTATATTTTTCAAAGCCAAAGGTTGAAACAGGGACATGTGGCACGTCATACAAGTTCGCCCTACTGAACTAGTCTATAATCAGGTCAATGTGGGAGATTTGGCATAAGTCTTTCTTGGAGAATCCAATTTGGATCAGACTGGTGGCATTGGAAAGAGGATGTAGAGGGCTACTGCAAATCTCAATTTCAAAACTAGATGATCCAAAATTACAGAGATACATCAGAGGTAATATCAAGTTCCTACAAAGTGAAAAAATGTGTGTAGATTTTTTTAAATTCTTGCTTCAGCTTGGTTTGAAAAATTATTTTGAAGGAATTTAAAGGGAATAGTAGAGAATTATTATCGGTAATTGATGCCTGGAGGAAAGAAAATGCAAACACCTAGTAAGCAACCTGAAAGCTCTGGCATGACTCATGAAGAAGAGGAAGAAATGCTATATGATATATCAAAATTACAAGACCAAGTGAAAAAAATGTCAATCTCACAAAAGCTAACAGAAACTAAGATAAATGGCGTGGAAGATAAGATGAATGGCATGGAAGCTAAGATGGACAATTTGAAGATAGATTTGAACACAAATTTGAAGATAGGCATGGCAGATTTGAAGACAGATTTGACAAATTTTCTACAAGAAATACTTACTAATGGTGAAAGGGTAGTAAAGGAAACTCATGATGCAAAAGAAAAGAAATGTTAATCATGATTTCATAGAGTCTAATGTTGGATTGAAGACCCACCATATTCCAAAAATCAGTATGAGGAATTTTGATGGCAAGGATCCCGCAACATGGATATTATGGATGGAGCAATTTTTTGATCTCAATAATGTGAAAAACACACAAAAGGTACGTATTGCAACTTTATATTTGGAACCAAATCAGTTTGTATGGTATAAATTGCTTTGGTCTCGTAAACAAATTATCACTTGGGAAATTTTTACGGAAGAATTGACAGCACATTATGAGGATACAAAAGCAACACTTTTTTTAGCCAATTGATAAGTCTCAAACAAAAGGGTTCAATAATGGAGCACTTTGAGGAGTTCCAAAAATTGAACATAAGGGTAAAAAATATTCCAGAGGAGCATAGGATTGATGTGTTCATAGGGACTTTAAAGGATAATATCCAACATGATGTTCGCCTTTGGGAACTTGATTCATTAGAGAAGGCATTCAGGTTAGCAAGAAAAATGGAAAGCAAAATTATGGCAACCAGGAAGCAGCGAAAGAAGTTTTGATGTAGGTTAATAGGTATTCCTACGGCTACTACCATATAAACAAATGTTCATCAAGCAAGCTAAGAAGGATAATAAATTATCACCAAAGTATTACGGTCCATACAAGGTGTTTCAAAAGATTGGTACTATGGCATACAAATTGGAGCTTCCTGTAGCTTCTCAAGTGCACCCAGTTTTCCATGTTTCATGTTTAAAGAAGGTTATAGGCGACAAGCTCCCAGTTCAAACAATATTTTTAGAACTTGATGAGGAAGGAAAAATTATATTTGAACTAGAAGCGGTCACAAAAACAAGAACTCAACAGCTATGAAATCGATCAATTTCAGAGTATCTCATCAAGTGGAAGAACTTATCCACTGAAGATTCCATATGGGAGGATGAGAATTTTATACAGAAGCATCCATAACTACTCAAGCATTAAGGACAACACTTTTTTGAAGGAGAGGGGCATGTTATGTCCCTACAATACTAGTGATTACCCCATTATTATTGTATTTGTATCCCTTATTAATATTGTTGTGCCCCTATTGTCCCCATATTGTTATCACTGTGCCCCATAGAATCCCTCTATTGTTATTTTTGTGCCTTTAAATTATTATTGTTAGGTCGGCTGGGTTATATTGTGACTCCTTAGACTCCTATATATAGAAAGGAGGTTTTTTCATTTGAATCATCAAGGAAACATTCATTTTTGTAATGTAAAGGAGGTTGCCCCCTCGAAGAAGCTGAATTCTAAGGCGTTTATCTATCTTTTCTATCTTTTTATGAGCTGGTTTCATAACAGTATACACGTAGGTTCGACACATGGAAGTAGCATGTACCCTATAAAATATGTTTTAGTTGCTTCTATTTGTTATTACAGAGTTTTAGGTTCTAGTTTGGGTTTTATATTCTGGTGACAGTATTCTAAATGATCAGATTGATGGGTTGTCAAAGTGATTGATTGATTCGGTTGTGGTTGGTTCAAAAAGTGATTGGTTGATGCAGAGTATTTGATGATTGAATTACAGTTTTGATGTTGTTGATGGATCCAATCTGAAAATTTATGAAACGTGGTCCCTGGAGGAAGAAAGAAGGTTGTAGCCTTCTGTATGTCGGCACCTATGTACCAGCAAACATATCAGATAGTACAAGAGCTAGGGAGTTGTAGCTCCCTTCCAATAGTAGCTGGAAAATGAGAGAAGGTTGTAGTCTTCTGCAAGTAGAAGCTTGCGTACTGGTATAAGTCTGTACTAGTACCAAATTGTAAATAGATTTTTTTTATTATTGAAAGAAGACATAGACAAAAACAGTAGGTGGTTTTTACCCACATTGGGTTTCCACCTTATATCTTGGTGTTCATGTGTTATGCTTATGTGTAATGCTTTATTCTACTTTTATTGCACTGCCTAATTAATATCTAACATACTGGTTAAAGTTCAATGCATGATACATTGGGTAAATCAAAATTTCTCTGCATATATGCTGGTTGCCTTAATAATAGTCGCGTGTACACACTGGTTCACTTAGCTAAAGCAGCATATACAAATTTGTCTATGGAAATGAAATATTATTGAGTTACAAATACTTATTCACCTCCCCCCCCCCTAGTATTATTTCCAACAATTGGAATCAGAGTGTTATCAGGAAAACTAGTGTCCATTCAGAGTTGCTAGTCCCACTAAGATGGGTAGCTCTCTTAGAAACAAACAAACTAAAGTTACTTGCATTTTCCTTTATGAGAAATAGATGAGAGAGAAGTAGAGAGTACCAAACTCAGTCTTCCCCTTGGCTCCTTGCTTGTTTCCTCTCCCCTTTGACAGATCTTTGCCACTCCTTCCTCACTTGTCTCGCTTCAAAGAACAACTGTAGAGTCAAAGTATCATAATACCATCAAAGCATAGAGATCTATAATCATAAATAATATAGGATCAGATATATATTGACCATACAAATGCATATATAAATTCAATATTCAAAGGCATACAAGAATATGGAGGAAAACTCAAATAGCTTTATTGATAGAAGTAGTAGAAGAGAGAATTACAACCCATTGATCTGACCCAGCGCCATCCTCCCAACATGAAAGCCCTTCTTCACCTCATGAAAAGCTAGATCACCCAACACTATGATGTTCCACAAAGAAACCAATAGCACTTTCTTACAAGATGCAAAATTCTAGCCTCTGGATCTCTAGGATGAGGGATCCATATATAGATGTTTGCAGGTGGGTGAGTCAGCTTCTGGGTTTTTTATTAGTGTCATTTATCTGATAGTTCTAAATTCCACTTGGAAATTTCATGATCTCCTACTCATCCCTGGGCGAATTCAGAGAGGCAAGTGTCACAGGAGAAGTTTCTGGAAGATTCCATGATCATCCACCTTGCAAACTATCTATGCCATTTGTCTACTTTCGCCCATCCCATCCAAAGAAGGGCTTTTCAGTATGAATCACACCCCTCGTGTGCATTAGGTGGGATGCATCACACTTTGACCATGGAGTAGGTGAGATGGTCTAGTTTTGACCAGTTCTGAGCAATTTTTCATGGAGAACTTCTGGGAGATGATATAATCAGCTGACCTTGTTCCTTTAGGGTATGAAACAACACTTTTAGGGACTTAGAAGCCCTAGGTTTATGGACATATAAGATTGGGGTTGCAGTGCCCAAATATGTCTATAACAATTGCCCCCTAAAGCATGAGCTCGTAAATCTTCTGATGTCGGGTGAAATGCTTTATCATGAGGATCTGTGGTTTTTTGAACTAGAAGGTGACCTGTAATAAGATACGATACAATACATTATCTTCATAATATTTTCATGATCTAGCTGAGGTGGGCATTCCCATGATCATCTTTTATAAATTCATTTTCATGTACATAAGACTGACAACTGTCTGTATGGCAGACTGATGATCCTGGTAGAGCCATCATCCTTTGGCTTGGATGATTATCTGTTCAGCTATGATGTACATTTGATGTCTTTATTTTCCTGAATATATCGCAGCCCAGATGGATGAAACTAGATCTGGGGTCTTCAAACTTGTTCAATCTTCGCTCGAAGTACAAGTCGATCCATGTGAAAAGATGTTCTGAAGTCAAACATGGAAAGACATTGCCTAATTACCAGCCAATGATGTAAGATGTTAACAGGCGTGAGAGGAATCACCGATAATGATAATGATCCTCAAGGTATTGCAGTACAATTCACGTGGTGTGAAAATGGGACTTGATGTCGAACACCATGCAAAATATTTCGGTCGAAGGCCATTGATGTAAACCTGTCGCCGGAAGTGAGAAACTTGCCATTGAGGTATGCAAGCTTCAAAGCACTGAAAGGGTTGTTCCTAAGTCAACTTCTTGGATAATGAGCTGATGTTGACAGGAAGTGACCCGTTGTAGGAGGGCCTTAATGAATCCCACATCTACGACACGAAACGGAGCAAATGATTTTGTGGAGGTGAAAACGATCTGATGATACAAGGTTCAGGGTGGCGGTCATGAAAGAATAAAGGGTGAAGGTATTGCAGCGGATGAGACACAAGATGGGTTGGTGAATTCTCTGAGCGACTTCTCTTGAACATATCAGCGACACTGAAATGGATTGGTAGCATTAACCCCAAAAATGGATGATACGATGGGCCAATGGTGATATGATCGATGAACAGAATAACCCAACCTGACTCAATCATGGTGATGGAGTGAAAGTGTCATGTTCAGGAGTGACCTACTACCAATAAAGTTTTTTCAAGTTTTCTTCCCAAATTTTCCCAAGTCATTTCTGACCAGTACCTCTTTATTTTTGTCAATCTTGAGGAGGATAACATATGCTTGTTCTATAATTTTCCCTTCGGGAAAACCCGTCATTATGTTTTAATGAGCCTAGCAACAGTTAAACTCGTTCTTGTCTGCATGGACAAGTTTGTTGCTATTGTTTTAACGAGTTTAACGACAAAGAAAACTCGGTCCTTTTCAATTTTGGGGAGTCTGAAAAGAGTCGGAAAGGAAACTCCAGTAATCCTTCTCGTAATGTAATCCCTTAGGTCCGAAAAAGTATAAAACAATGTGAAAGGGATGACTTTTTGATAGTTTTAACGAGCCAAATAAGGCAAGCGCTTGATCTTTTTGTGTAATGATCCCTCAGGTCCAAAAAGATTAAAATCTAGAGGAGGGATGGCACTCCCAATCAATTTAACGAGCTGTAGAGGCCAATTGCTTGGCAATCTTTTCATATTTTACGAGTCAGATGAAAAGAGCTTAAAGGAGACTCGTTTTTTGAGGAACGAGTGATGTTTTTGGATAGCAACTGGTTCCAGGTAAGGTTTGGAACTTTTCAATCATGGCAGTGTAAAGAAGATGGCTAATAGAATCACTCATCGCAGCTGTTCCTCATAAGGGGTAAATAATCAAATGGAGGTGTATGATCGGCTAAAAAAGAGTGGAGGTGATGGTGAGAACATGTCCAAGGCTCAAAAGTTGATAATAATGCAATCGCAATGGTTATTTACCGGAGGTAGGTTCATTTTTTAAAGAGCTTAAACTCTGGTGGAACATATGCTCATCGCTAGGTTTATTTTTTAATGAGCTTGAACTTCACATGAAACTACTCGTGCCAGTCGTATAAGAAGGATGTATCATCAGTAGGTTCATTTTTTAGGGATCTTGCCCCATTCACAACTTTGCTCTGTAGCCTTTTGCATGCAAGCTAGGAATGACCAAATACTGTCCTAGGGGTTAATTAACTACTGGGGTTAGGTAGGAAACCTCTTCCTTTACTTTGCTGGTGCTATTTGGCCCTTGCAAAGGTGAATGGTTGATCAAACCAATCATCTAACTTAAGCAGTTGAAGTCAGTAGAACTACAGGGTTGGAGTTATGCTGGTCGCTTTTCACTTGCATACAAAGGTTTGCATGCCCCCAGGTATAGCGAAGTAGAGTTTCCAAGTTACCATTCATTTGCAGACAAAACACTTCCTTAGCTCTGTCGGGAATATCACTTTTGATAGAGGAATCCTATTCCAGTCTAATCCCATTTTCTTGAACGGACAGGTGTGTCAGACTAGTCATATATCCTCCACAGAAACCTACCTTTTACCTGAAGTTTTCCTACCAAAGAAGACCAGGGTGCATGCCCCCTGGGTTTCAGTCATAATCACCGAATCACTCGCACTAATCAGGTGGACGGACTAGAGATTGATGAGACATTCCTTGCACACAAAGACTAGTTAGGGATGTCACTTGACTATTAGCTATGTGTGAACTGGGGAATGAAAGCTGGTCTATGAGCTGGACCACTCTGCCTTCATGTGGAAAACACATCACTCGAAAGAGTGAGGAAACAATAGCTCCCATGCTATAAATTTAGTCATGCCCAAGGAGTAGATTGTAATCTAAAGGTCCTTGGACTACCATTACGTTCAGATAAACGATTTTCCTTCTCAAATTTATAGGCAAATTTGGAAGGATCCCTAATGGTCCACTGGTTCCTTTGTTGAAGCCTGATAGATTTCGCATCTCAGGCAGAAGCGATGGCAAACCAAGTGCTTTCTAAGAATTTGAGGAAAGGATACTCACAGAAGCCCCTTCATCTATGATAGTACTGACCATGACCATTCTATAAGCTTGTACTATGATTCAGAATGGTACATTAGATGGTAGACATGGTCTGCCTAGTAGATTCCAATCGAAGGAAACGACTAGGTTGCTTGGAGGTGGGACCGAATAAACGACCAGATACATCTCTGATGAACTTCCTTCCTATGGTAAAGGAATGGGTAGATCACCCCCATGTTCATCAAATTCTGTGTTTATGAAAAGAATTTGAATGGTGTCGTTCTCATTCTCTTTGGTGACTCTATCATCTGAAGGTAGATCTTTTGAAGACAAGACTGGGTCGACTGCCGTCTCGACCTGTTGACTTTCGTCTGGTGTGGACTCAGAGGGTTTATCTTCAATGATAGATGCTTCGATTGACCACAAAGGTGTGTCAGTTGGATTTTCAACTAGTGATGGACTCATCAAGAGTCTCTTGTATCTAGGAGGAAGCGGTAGTGGTGAAGCAGGACGGTTATCTAAGACTCTTCTAGCTTCGTCTAGGGAGGGACAATAGTGGATGGCATGATCGCTTTCACATAGTCTACAAGGAATTTTAGATCTTCCTTTCTGTCCAATGACTTCATTTTCACTAGTTGACAGTGTACTTTCAACATGATTGTCAGAGGTTGAGGACACCGGATTGTGCAAGCGGGGAGACCAGTCCCTTAAGATTTGTGGGATGTAAGGACAATCTCGATGATAGTGGTACCCTTTGCAAATGACACATGGAGATTTAGGTTTGGATGGTGTAGTGTGTGGATTTTCGCTAGACGATGCTTGGTTGCCCCCTTTTGCTATTGGCTTCTTCTTCTTCTTCTCCTTCCCTTTCTTCTTCTTCTCAGTTACTTGGTTTTTAGTTTTACTAGCTTCACCAAGTGAAAAGGAAGAAGGAGAGGGAGAAACAAATGAAGTAGAAGGTTGGGGGGTAACTCTAGCATCATCCGGTTGCTGATTTGATTGCTCAGGAAAGACGGTGTTTTGAACGATAGAGGTCGAGAAGAGCCATACTGGCAGGCCAATTGTCAGTCTTGGAAGGGACAATGTGGCCATATGAGCGCACCAACATCTCCCCAAGAGGAGAAGGGACTAGGATTTCCCCCAAGGGGAAATCCTTGATCGGTGGACTCCATTTTCTTAACCTAAGACCAATGAGGGAACAATGACGTTATTCCAATTAAAATAAATTTTATGATGCTTTGACACAACTTGCTTTTTTAGTTTTTAAGAGTCGAGAAAAAGCTAAAGATGACTCTGGTTGCCTTCGATTTTTAATGAGCCTGAAGTGACAAGTGCTCAGATGGACCTTTTCTTTTAAGGAGTCTGAAAAGAAACGAAAATGACTACTCCGGAAATCTAGACAGAGGGATTACCAAACCAATCACAAAACTTCAGAATACTTTTTACGGTATGGCAGTCAATCTTTCCGAATGCTGTGTTCAGTGTATTGTGATTGATAGGGTGGCAGACACAAATTCCTAAGGATAAAGGATATAGCCTATTGTGGTCTCCCAATATATACTCAAAAGTACATGGGAGCACAAGTCCGTACTGGAACTTGTCATCTCAAAGAGGAGGAATCACCCAACCTACGATGAAAGCGATAGTTACCAGGCTTTATGACGCCGGAATATGTCTCTAGCCTAGACTTCTAAATGTTGTGCGTTAGGTTCCAAAGAATTTTTATGTTCATTGAAATTTATTTTACAGTTGATATTTCTTAAGAAGTTTGCCTTTAAGGTTCACCACGTGATGTAGATATACAACTCCTAAATATGCAATCTAAGATGATAAACAGACGTTTATTTCTCTTTTTGCAATGAAAATCCTAGCTACTAAGGAAAGAGAAGCGAAATTCTTTCAACATAGAGCAGAGAGCACACACTAAGATGCACTGTCCTAAATCAATCTCCACAAGCAGTCTAAATGCAAATGCACATGCATGTATTTGTTTTCCGCTTTCTTAATGTGTGAATGACAAAAAGAATTCTAAGTACAAATCTGAATTATCTTTTCAAAGCAACAGTACTAACAATTTTCTTTTCAAAAGATGAAAGGAAGACAAGGACGACACTTTGTGATTTTGAATTGAAAACTGCTTTCGACACTTGAAATACTATTAATTCAAATCAAATACAAGAGTAACAGTGTAATCGACTATCAAAAAGAGGAGGATTCTTTTCTTTGACTGAAAATGACACTTGCGACACTTTCAAATCAAAAGACGATAGTTCAATTAAGCTACTGTTTGTAAAGGAGATCTATAAATGGAGAAAAATACATAAAAAAATTCACAGTTCTTTGTATAATGGAGGCCGAATAATGCAAAGGAATGGAGTTTCAACAGGGGTATACTGATCACAAATAGCAAAACTCCTTATTAAAGCTGAAGAGAATGAAGAAAAACCAAAATATGGAGGCAGAAACAGTCTTATGTGATCATTGCACCTGTAACATAGGGAAATAGGGATGCATCTCACCTACAGCACACGGGAGGTGCGATGCATCCAGACTATCAAAAGGAGACAGTGTGATGGTCCAAGGACGAGACTGGGCTTGGTTTTTGGTCACAATTTGCAGCTTAGTTTAGGGATTTAGGCTGAGCTAATGATAGTCAGTAAATACAAAACATAGGGGCTGATCTAATGATGTTACTTGAGACACCACTAGGGCACTTAGGATGTTTTCAAGTCAAATGTTTAATTCATAAACTAACCCGGAGATTGAATGAAGCAACGTTTATCTACTTCGTAGTTGCATAGCAAAAGTAGTTCAAAGGCTAGCTAGCTTAACTTCAGGCTCCGTCTCTAGCTTATAAAGTAAACAAACTAGAAACAAGCAAACAAGCTATTCGCTCCCCAGCAGAGTCGCCATTTTTCTATCAGGAAAACTAGTGTCCATTCAGAGCTACTAGTCCCACTAAGATGGGTAGCTATCTTAGAAACAAACAAACTAAAGTTACTTGCATTTTCCTTTATGAGAAATAGATGAGAGAGAAGCAGAGAGTACCAACCTCAGTCTTTCGCTTGGCTCCTTGCTTGTTTCCTCTCCCCTTTGATAGATCTTTGCCACTCCTTCCTCCCTTGTCCTGCTGCAAAGAACACCTGTAGAGTCAAAGCAACATAATACCATCAAAGCATAGAGATCTATAATCATAAATAATATAGGATCATATATATATTGACCATACAAATGCATATATCAATTCAATATTCAAAGACATACAAGAATATGGAGGAAAACTCAAAGAGCTTTATTGATAGAAGTAGTAGAAGAGAAGATTACAAATCATTGATTTGACCCAGCGCCATCCTCCCAACATGAAAGCCCTTCTTCACCTCATGAAAAGCTAGATCACCCAACACTATGATGTTCCACAAAGAAACCAACAACACTTCCTTATAAGATGCAAAATTCCAGCCTCTGGATCTCTAGGATGAGGGATCCATATATAGATGTTTGTAGGTGGGTGAGTCAGCTTCTGGGTTTTTGATTAGTGTCATTTCTCTGATAGTTCTCAATTCCACTTGGATATTTCATGATCTCTTACTCATCCCTGGGTGAATTCAGAGAGGCAAGTGTCACAGGAGAAGTTTTTGGAAGATTCCATGATCATCTACCTTGCAAATTGTCTCTGCCATTTGTCTACTTTCGCCCATCGCACCCCATAGAAGGGCTTTTTAGTATGCATCGCACACCTCGTGTGCATTAGGTGGGATGCATCGCACTTTGTGTTGGGCTCTGTTATATTCTTTTCATGACTAACCCACGTAGTGAACCGGGGGGTTAGATGGGGGGGCGGAGCCCCCCCTTCGTTGCACCGATTGCGCAGCGGGGGGGTCACAAGGGGGGCGACAGCTCCCCCTGTCCAAGGAGTTTGAGGGGGGCGGGTAGGCCTCCTCTACGAGGTCCGGGGTAGCGCCCCGGTAAAAATTTTTTTTTGGACCCTATATTAGGTTGGGCAAACCTACCTATGGTTTTCGGTCCATGGTTTTGGACGCGATGGTTTTCAGTCCATGGTATTGGATGCTTCGGCATGTATACATATGTATTGTAACATTGAAAGGAAAAAATGAAAAATCATGCTGGTAGTCCCAGTTTTGGGATCCAGGGGAAAATCTCTGTGTATATGTGTTTTATGTGTTATGCTCTTGCATTGTTTATTTTTCTGTGATTTAGAATTCGTATGCAGGGAATTTCTGTACGGGGTTAAAACCTACATTTGGTATCGAAGCTGTTTTGGCTTCAAGGGGACGCCTTTGTTGCTGAGGGGTTTTGCTCAGGCCTGTGGTAGACCCTGTTCAGTGGGAGATCTGCGAGATCAATTCTGGTGGTGAAAGAAGATGGCGAGCAGCGGAAAGATAGAGATAGAGAAGTTCAATGGTCAGAGTTTTGAGTTGTCGAAACTCAAGATGGAGGATCTATTGGTGGATAAAGATCAGTGTATCGTGGTAGATCCAGGTACTAAACCAATGGGAGTGACTGATGAAGAATGGAAGAAGTTGGATCAGAAGGAAAAGAGCACAATACGATTGTGTGTCTCAGATTCAGTATTGTTGAATGTATGAGGGGAAGATACGACGAAGGCTTTGTGGGACAAGTTAGGGACTTTGTACCAATCTAAGTCTCTGGTGAATAAACTATTCCTGCGGAAAAAGCTGTATAACCTGAGAATGAAAGATGGAGACTTGGTGACAGAGCATCTGAACGCATTTAATACTGTGGTAAGTCAGTTAGTGTATGTTGATATTAAAATTTCATATGAAGATAAGTGCATCAGTTTGTTGTGTTCTCTACCAGATTCGTGGGATAGTCTGGTTATTGCAATAGGTAGCAATGCAACTGATTTGTAGTTTGATGAAATAGTCTCAGCCTTCCGGACGGAGGAGATTAGATGGAAAAATATGGAGAGCCAGAATGGTGATGCCTTGTCTATACGAGGACGGTCCCAGAATAGAAACAAAAGTAAGTCATCGAGTGGGAGATCTAAATCTAGAGGGAGATCTAAATCTCCAGGAAAAATTGTAAAGGTGGTGTGCTGGAAATGTGGAAAGGAAGGGCACTTCAAAAGGGACTGTAAATCTAAAGCTCCTGATTAAGGAAAGGGATCTGATGATGCTCCTTCTGCAAAGGCGAAAACCACCTCAGATGAAGGTGGGGATGTGTACTTGGCTTCTTCAAGTACACATGTAGATCATGAGGCATGGTTGATTGACTCAGGTGCATCCTTTCACTTCACTCCCCATAGAGAGTGGTTCTACGAGTATGAGAAATACGATGGTGGTGATGTCTTCTTAGGAGATGATAGGAAGTCTAGAATCATTGGTCATGGAAAATTAAAGTTGAAGTTGCAAGGTGGAAGGGTTAGAACACTTCCGAGTGTTCTACATATTCCTGCATTGGCCAAAAATCTGATTTCTGTAAGCAAGTTGAATGATGCAGGTGTAAAAACAGTGTTCGAGAAGGATACCTGCAAGATGGTTCGGGAGCACTGGTATTGATGCGGGGAGTTCAGACTGGAACTCTGTACAAGTTGCAAGGTAGCACTGTTGTTGATGGGTGCAATAGTTCTGTGGTTCCTGAAAGTGGAGCTGAAAATCTAGTGGTCTCTAGAGAGAAGACCATGTTGTGGCATCAAAGGCTTGGACATATTGGAGAGAAGGGCCTTCGAATACTTCATGGTAAAGGTATGGTAGAAGGTATGAGTAATAGCTCTCTAGATTTTGATTTCTGTGAAAATTGTGTATATGGGAAGTAGAATTGGGTGAGTTTCCCCTCTGGTGGTAAGAGGGTGAAACAGATGTTAGAGCTTGTGCATAGTGATGTGTTTGGACCTGTGAAGGTTCCATCACTGGGTAAGTCTGTGTACTATGTATCATTTATAGATGACTTCTCAAGGAATACATGGATATATTTCCTTAAGAAGAAATCTAAAGTCTTTGACAGGTTTAAAGAATTTAAGGCTCTGGTGGAAAATCAGACAGAGAAGAAGATAAAGGTGCTGAGGACAGATAATGGTGGAGATTTTTGCAACAAGGAATTTGAAGAATTATGTAAGAAGTGTGGTATAGCATGATAGAAGACTACTCCATATACACCTCAGCAAAATGGAGTTGCGGAAAGAATGAACAAGACATTGATGGAAAGGGCAAGAAGTATGCTCAGTGGTGTCAGGTTAGGACAAGAATTCTGGGCAGAGGCGGTGGATACTGCATGTTACTTGGTCAACAAGTCACCTTCATCAGCGTTGGAGGATAAGACTCCACAAGAAGTATGGACTGGTAAGAAACCCTCTCTTTCACATCTGAGGGCATTTGGATGTGATGCATATGTACATGTTCCAAAGGAGAAACAAACCAAGTTGGATAGTAAATCTGAAAAGTGCATCTTTATTGGGTATAAGGATGGTTTAAAGGGTTATAAGCTTTGGAACCCAGTAACAAGGAAGGTTGTGTACAGCCGAGATGTGGTGTTCAGAGAGGTGAAAGATGTTATTAAACATGAAGTCCAACCAAAGGAACCTGAGAAGATACAGTTTGAGCTAAAGGAGGAAGAATCAGACTCTACAACAGAGGAGGAATCAGAAGATGAAGAGCCACAAACTCCGGCTCTGAGAAGATCAATTCGAGAAAGAAGGCAGCCAGAAAGGTATAGTCCATCTGCTTTCTGTTCAAAATTTTCTTTGTATGTTACTGATGATGATCCCAGAACTGCGAAGGAAGTAGTGGATTCAGAGGATGGAAAACTCTGGAAAGAGGCCATGGTTGATGAAATGGCATCTTTGCACAAAAATGAGGCTTGGGATCTGGTGGAGTTGCCGGCTGGAAGGAAACCCATTGGCAGCAAATGGGTGTTCAAAATGAAGACAAATGTAGAAGGGAAGGTGGAGAAATACAAAGCTCGGTTGGTAGCAAAAGGTTATTCCCAGGTGCCGGGAATTGATTTTGGTGATATTTTTTCTCCTGTTGCCAAGGTAACTTCTATTAGGTTACGTTTATCTCTTGCTGCTGCTTTTGATTTTGAGGTAGAACAGATGGATGTGAAGACAGCATTTCTTCACGGGGATTTGGAAGAGGAAATATACATGAAGTAACCTGAAGGCTTTGCGGTGAAGGGTAAGAAAAAACTGGTATGCAAGTTAAAGAAGTCTCTATATGGGTTAAGACAATCACCAAGGATGTGGTATCAGAAATTTGATACATTTATACGGGGACTTGGCTTCATTAGAAGCAAAGCAAATCACTGTGTGTATTTTAAATTAATTGGTGACCGTGTTATTTATCTAGTCTTGTATGTGGATGATATGTTGCTGGTTGGAAATGACAAAGAAATTATCCAGGATTTGAAGACCCTATTGTCCTCCAAATTCGACATGAAAGATCTTGGTGCTGCAAACTATATTTTGGGCATGGAAATTAAAAGAGACTGGGCAAAGAGGAAGCTTTGGTTAAACCAGAGGAAGTATGTCGAGACAATACTGCAGAGGTTTAATATGCAGGATAGTAAACCGGTGAAGGTTCCTATTCCTGTAGGTGTGAGGTTATCTGTTGAACAGTGTCCCAAGACACAAGAAGAGGAAGAGGACATGTCCCGTGTTCCATATGTGAGTGCAGTGGGTAGCCTGATGTATGCAATGGTTTGTACTCAACCAGACATTGCACATGCAGTGGGAGTATTGAGCAGGTTTATGTCAAAACTAGGGAAGGAGCACTGGACAATAGTGAAGCGGGTTTTCAGGTATTTGCGTGGCACTAGTGATTATGGTTTGTGCTACCAAGGAAGACTAGGATTGGACAAAGTGTTGGATATTTGTGGCTTTGTTGATGCAGACTGGGCTGGAGATCTGGATCAGAGAAGATCTACAAGTGGGTATGTGTTTAACCTATTTGGAGGTGCAGTCAGTTGGATGAGTAAGAAACAATCTGTAGTGGCACTATCAACTACAAAGGCAGAATACATGGCAGCCACTCATGCAAGCAAGGAAGCAGTTTGGTTGTAGAGATTGTGTTCAAGTATGGGGTTAGTACAGGGAGCTATAAGAATAGACTGTGACAGCCAAAGTGCAATTTTCTTGGCAAAGAACCCTGCTTGTCATTCAAAGACAAAGCACATTGATGTTCAGTATCACTTTGTGAGGGATATGATAGAAGACAAAAAGGTGTTGCTGGTAAAGGTGGAAACTTTGAAGAATACTACAGATGCATTGACAAAATCTATGAGCTCTGAGAAGTTCTCTTGGTGTAGAGAAACAATGGGCATTTCAGGGCTGGAAAAATGACTAAGCTCTCCTGTGGCCCCCTGTGGAAAGAAAACAACAAGTGGTAGATTGTTGGGTTCTGTTATATTCTTTCCACGACTAACCCACGTAGTGAACCGGGGGGTTATAGGGGGGGGCGGAGCCCCCCCTTCGTTGCGCCGATTGCACAGCGTGGGGGTCACGGGGGGGTGGCAGCCCCCCCTGTCTGAGGGGTTTGAGGGGGGCGGGTAGCCCCCCTCTACGGGGTCCGAGGTAGCGCCCCGGGAATTTTTTTTTTTTGGACCCTATATTAGGTTGGGCGAACCTACCTATGGTTTTCGGTCCATGGTTTTGGACGCGATGGTTTTCGGTCCATGGTATTGGATGCTTCAGCATGTATAAATATGTATTGTAACATTGAAAGGAAAAAATGAAAAATCAAGCTGGTAGTCCCAATTTTGGGATCCAGCAGAAAATCTCTGTGTATATGTGTTTTATGTGTTATGCTCTCGCATTGCTTATTTTTCTGTGATTTAGAATTCGTATGCAGGTAATTTCTATACGGGGTTAAAACCTACACTTTGACCATGGCGCAGGTCAGATGGTCTAGTTTTGACCAGTTCTGAGCAGTTTTTCATAGAGAACTTCTGGGAGATGATGTAATTAGCTGACCTTGTTCCTTTAGGGTATGAAACAACAATTTTAGGGACTTAGAAGCCCTTGGTTTATGGACATATAAGATTGGGGTTGCAGTGCCCAAATATATCTATAACACAGAGCAGGTCCTTCAAAAGGAGCTTAATCTCTTGAAGGAAGATCCATCATCATGAGTAATCAAGAAAGCAGGGGATCCATCAGACTACCAATCTTTGATGGGAGCAACTTTGTTTATTGGAAGATAAGAACCATCACTTGGAACATATGTTTGGGAAATCGTGGAAGGATGATATACATTTCCATCAGCAATTCCTACAGATACGGCAGGTAAAAAACAATATGAAACCAATGCTAGGGTTGTCAATAAATTATTGGGAAGTCTGTCACAATCATATTTTATCAAAGTTATGTAGCTCAAATCAACCAAGAAAATATGGGACAAAATCGTTCTAAGCTACGAAGGAGACTCTCAGGTAAAATGTGTTAAACTGCAAACTCTCAGAATTCAATATGAAACTCTTAAGATGCAAAATTATGAAAGTATAGCTAGTTACTTCTTATGTATAGATGAGGTTGTTAATTGCATGAAGAATCTGGGTGAAGAGATAAAGGAAGTTACCTTATTCGAGAAAGTTTTAAGATCCTTGTCTGCTAAATTTGAATCAAAACTATTTTCCATAGAAGAAAAACAGGATCTACAGAGTATTACTATGACACAACTTCACGAAATCTTAACTACCTTTGAGATGAGAAAAGGAGGCCCATCAGATATGATAGATGCTACATTTAAAGCTTCAGCAAAAGGAAAAGAAGAACTCAATGAATCAAGACATATTTTAGAAGAAGAAGATGAAGTAAACTTTGTCAAGAAGCTTCAATGAGGTTCCGAAAGATTTAGAGGTAAACTACCCTTCAAATGTTTTTCTTGTGGAAGAGTCAGTCATTTTACTACCAAATGTCCTCATAAAGATAAATATGATAAAGGGAAGGAATCTGCAAAATAGAATAGAAAACAAAGTGTAAGTAAAAAGAGTTAGGATACTCATGAAGATAGCAATGGATTATCAAATAGTGATGAAGATGAAAATAGTAATGACTATAGACTTCTAATGGCTTATGAAGATGATAAATTTTCGGATGCTTTAGAAGAAGATGACCTTCATGAAGAAATATCTAAACTTAATATCTATTTAGAAGAAAAGAATATGATTATAAATACCTTGGCATATCAACTTGTTGAAAGAGAAAAACATAATGAAAAACTAGAATGTGAAATTGTGGGTCTAAGAAAGGATCTTGAGAAAACAAAATCTCTCAATATTAGAATTGCTAAAGGATCAGAAAACTTACATGAAATTATCAAAGTGAAACATTCTCATCTGATAAAGATAGGTCTTGGATATACTGAAGACGCACCTCAATCATAGAAGTCGTCAACCTCCACTAAAAGCTATCTTGATGCAACAAAGAACAATGAACATTATGACAATCGTCAGCAAAGGCATAAAGCAGATCACCAGGTAAATCAAGCTCAATTTGCTTCAAGGATCAATAGAAGTCACAACCAACCTCTGGTAAATCATACTCAATTTGCTTCAAAGATGAATAGAAACTACAATCACCAAGTCAATAGATTCGATAATCGTAGGAACTTCTTCAATGGTCAATGTATTTCATGTCATAATTTTGGACACAAAGCTGCTCAATGTCTTGCGTACAAAACCATCATGACTATAGAAGCACGAAATCAAAGGAATGTGACAGGGATCAAGAAAATTTCCTATAATAACTTTTCTCTTCTTGAAAATGAAATAGAATGCTCAATCTGTAAAAACTTTGGCCATGAAGAATCTGAATGTAGGAGTAAATTTCGGCAACTATCTCAAAAGGAGAAAACTCCATTAAATCCAAAAATATGGAGAAAGAAAGAACCACAAACAAAAAGATGTGGTATAGCCTTGTATACAGAAGGACAAGAAAAGCAGTGGTACATCGACAGTGGAGGCTCAAAACACATGACAAAGAAAAACTACACTCATATAATGCCTTAGAAAAGGAAAAGAATGTCTCATTTGGAAACGACACTCTTGCTGTCATAAAAGGTAAAGGCTTTGTTTTCTTGAAAGAAAAAGTTAAAGCTGGGAATGTTATGTATGTTGATGGTCTAAAGCATAACCTGTTGAGTCTCAGTCAAATGTGTGATCAAGGAAATGAAGTGGTGTTTCGATCAAATGGATGTGTTGTTCGTGAGCTTGATATAGGAGAAACTGTGATCAAAGGTACAAGAACTCCAAACAACTTATACATACTCAAGGGAGGAAAACAACAGTGCTATCTAAGCAAAAATGATGAAAACTGGTTATGGCATAGAAGAATGGAACATCTAAGATTTTCTCAAATAAGAAAAGCATGCAGATTCCAGGCTATTCGTGATCTTCCAGATATCAACATTCCTCAAAATATAATATGCAAATCATGTCAATTCGGTAAGCAAACCAAATCTCACTTCATTGAAAAATAAGGGTCAGATAGTAAGCCTCTTGAACTTGTTCATACTGATTTATGTGGACCATCAAGGAAAAAGTCACCTCATGGAGAAGAATACTTTACATTGTTCATTGATGATTTTTCCAGAATGTGTTGGATAGTTCTTCTATAGCATAAAGATGAAGCATTTGAAAAGTTCAAAGCCTTCAAATCTTTGGTTGAAAATGAATCAGACTGCAAAATCAAATGCCTTATATATAATCGAGGAGGGGAATTTACCTCAGATAAAATATTTGACTTTTGTGAACAACATGGAATAAAAAGGCAGTTCTCCACCACAAGGACTCCTCAGAAAAATGGAGTGGTAGAAAGAATGAATAGAACTATTCAACAAATGGCTCGAGCTATGCTAGATGAATCTGGAACTCCTGCAAACTTCTGGGGTGAAGCTGCATTCGCTGCCGTCACTATTCTCAACCAAGCAAATGTTCAGGTAGACAGCACTCAAACTCCACATGAACTTTGGTATGGTAAGACTCCTACTGTAAAATACTTCAAAGTTTTTGGAAGAAAATGTTACACCAAAAGGACTGATGAAAAACTTGTTAAGTTTGAACCCAGAGCAGATGAAGGTATTCTTCTTGGCTACTCTTCTTGAAGTAAAGGATATAAATGTTATAATAAAATACTTGGGAAAATTATTGAAAGTATTGATGTTGTGGTTGATGAAGCATGCAAAAATCCAAAACAGATAAAAACTGAAGATTATGACAATGAAGAAGATGAGGATCATTTTCTCGCATCAAATAACACTTATTCTAAAGAATAAACCAATGAAGCACTAGAAGAAGAGATAATGGTAGAAGAAAAGACTCCGTCCAGGTATGTTCAGAAAAATCATCCAGAAACTCAAATTTTAGGGGAAAAAGGGGCAGGTGTGTAGACAAGAAGAACTATTACAAAAGCCTCAAGCTATCTAGCATTACTATCTTCCACCGAACCTCAAAATGGAAATGAAGCGTGCAAAGATGAGTGTTGGGTCAAGGCCATGAATGAAGAACTTGAGCAAATTGAAAAGAATAATACTTGGGAATTAGTTCCTAGACCTCATGATAATAATATCATAAGAACTAAATGGATATTCAAAAACAAGCTAAACGAAAATGGAGAAGTTATTAGAAACAAGGCCAAACTTGTTTGTAAAGTATATGCTCAATAAGAATATATAGAGTTTGAAGAAAATTTTGCACTTGTTTCTAGACTTGAAGCCATAAGGATGTTTCTTTCTCTTTCTAGTTTTTAGAAATTCAAAGTATACCAAATGGATGTAAAATCTACCTTTCTTGATGGAGACTTAGAAGAAGAAGTCTATATTGAACAACTAGAAGGATTCATTCTTGGAAATGATGCAAAACTTGTATGCAGACTCATAAAGGCTCTCTATGGTCTAAAACAGGCTCCAAGGGCTTGGTATTACCGTCTTGACAAATATCTCCACCAACAGGGTTTTTCAAAGGGGTCAGCAGATAGAAATCTATATACAAATATTGACACTAATAAATTGCTAATAATTGTTGTTTATGTTGATGATATAATTTTTGGTAGAATGAAGAATCCATGAGTGATAATTTTTCTTCAGTAATGTAGAAAGAATTTGAAATGTCCTTGCTTGGTGAGCTTACCTATTTTCTTGATCTACAAGTTCAACAAAACAAAGATGGTATTTTTCTCCCACAAAGCAAATATCTCAAACAAATCTTGAAAAAGTATGGCATGGAAGATTCTAAACCAGTATGTACCCCAATGGTAATAGGATGTAGTCTCAACTCAAATGATGAATCATTAGGAGTATATCAACTAACTTACAGATCCATGATTGGCAATCTGCTTTATCTAACAGACACCCAACCTGACATCATGCATGTAGTAGGAATAATTAGAAGATTCCAAGCAAATCCAAAGCAATCACACCTTCAAGCAGCCAAAAGGATTTTCAAATATATTCAAGGAACACAGAACTTTGGTTTATGGTATCCTAGAGATACAGATCTTACACTTCATGCATATATAGAAGCAGATTGGGCAAGAAGTGTTGATGACAAAAAAAGCACTAGTAGTGATGCATTCTATATGGGTTCCATGTTAGTGTCTTGGTTTAGCAGGAAACAAATTTCAATTGCATTATCTATAGCTAAAGTAGAATACGTGGTTGCTGCATCTTGCTACACACAACTAATTTGGATGATGCAAACCTTGCAAGACATTCAGATCACATGTACTCCACCCATCTCCATCTATGTGATAATACAAGTGCCATCAATATTTCAAAGAATATAGTCATGCACCCCAAGACCAAACACATACCCATCAAATATCATTTTCTACGTGAACAAGTGCTTGAACAAAAGGTCAAATTGTAGTATGTTCCCTCCAAAGAATAGGTTGCTAATATATTCACTAAACCACTATCCGGAGAGACATTTGAATATCTCAGACAAAAGCTGGGAGTAGTTTCTGCATTATCCTGTTGTTAAATCCTTTTTTTCATAGGAAGGTGGTTATATGCGAGTTTCATGAAGCGTAGTCATGTAAATACATGGGTTTCTATGGGCACAGTCATGTATATGTTGGTTTGAAGAAAAGCATTGGGCCAGACTCAAGAAAAAGGGGTCTGCTATGGTTTTGTCAATTATTTGCTCTGTTTGATGATGGTTACAATCTACTGATAACATGTGGAAATATATTGGTCCTCATAAAGTTGTTGATAACTTGATGTATATTTGATTGTTGATGATGCTTTTATATCTCTTACTAACATATGCAATGATCAGATCTAACAGTGAACAAGTGGAATAGGTCCAGGGGGAGAACATGGTATGCTTCTAATAAAGCATTGATGTGGGATGTTCCCTAGTGATGATATAATGAGGGTTTTTGTGGAAAGATCATGCAATTCTTGATAAAGATGTCTATGGTGTTTTCACATACATATGATATGATTTTGTGCTACCGCTTGGAGATATGACATATGCTTAGTTGATTCATGGAAGGTGATGATAAGGGAACGAAGCAAGTTGATCTTGATGAAATCAAGAGGATGAGGTGATATATGCCGACATACTTTGTCACAGGTTGATAATATTTTTGGAACTAATGATGGAAATATACAGGTTGCCGGTTTAGATGTTGTTGATAGATGCTGCTGATGGTGCATATCATATGATAGTTGCTAATGACTATCATGGTCTTGTTTAAGATATTTGGTCTCTGTTACATATATCATGTATATCATTTAATGTAAAGGTCATGAAAAGACCTAATTTGTAACCCCACTATGCATGGGATGGATGATGTAATGTTTCTTGTTTTTGTCATGTATAAACAATTGGTATATCCCCACTTGGTTGGGTGGATGAGTCAAATTTGGTATATCCCCACTTGGTTGGGAGATGGATGTATGTATGAGTCATTGGTGATAGGAAGGTCATTGGTGATGTATGTATAGAGTCATGTTATTCTTTTAGAACATCTTTTTGCAGACTTTGCTTGTGCTCAGGGGGAGCATGGACTCGATCATGGGAGCTCAATCAACACACTTCAACATATCAGAGAATTCAACATGTACTTGGGGGAGCATGCCCCTTTTCCTTTGATTTCAAAGGGGAGAGAGTGACTTGGTGTGGTTGTTGCCATCAAGTCCAATGGGGGGGATTGTTGGCATTATGATACAGGTATTTGTTGAGATTGCAACAAGATGATGGAGCTTAGTGAAAAGAGTTGCCTTCACTAAGTGGGCCCGCAGGCTATTTTTGGCGCAAGTCTATTTTTAGACTATGTCTATTTTTAGACATATGGATCATGTCTATGGATTGCAAGTTGCTGTTTATGGATGATTGGTCAAGTTGGGAAAAATATATGGACTTCTATTTTTGATCAAAGTGTGAGTGATCAAAGTCTATTTTTAGACTGGCTGTCAAAAATATAAAAGTCAAATATTATTGTCGCATAATAATAATTGGACTATAAACTTGATCTTATTCTCTTGGAGCACTTCAGTTTGAGCTACAGAGGTGGCACATGCAGCTTTCAGAAGGAAATACGCTTTTCTTATGAGTCAGTTGAGTTTTTGCATGCATGACTTCAGTTAGAATTCAATCAGTTGAGTTTGGTGGAGTTGATTATGGAGTTGATGGAGTTGTGTTCAGTTTGACTTGGTTAAACCAGTTGTAATTAGTCTAATTGCAAATAGACTAATGATGAGTTGTTAAACTAATTATTAACTCATGATGCAACTAATGAATACATCAGTTAACTCAGTTGCATGTCAGTGCATGTTTAGTTCAACAGGGACAGGTGGTAGAGAATCAGATTGCTATCAGTTGTGACTATAGTTGTGCACCAGATCTTGCACAATCAAGGGATTGAGTATGCCAATGAGTTTGCTCACGTATTTGCCCAGTATTGTAGCCTTTGCTCACGTCCAACAAAGTGTGAGTGATTATTTTGAGGTGAAATACGAGTTTGGTGAGCCATTCTCATCAATTCTTGAGCAGGTATTGAGTAGTGGAGGCAGGCAAGCAGTGGAATAGATTTGGAGATCAGATCTGAGTTGTATTGTGTGTAATAGGTGGAGTTGCTACTAGATTGCTTGTGATAAGCATTGTACTTTGTAATGTTACATGTTCTCAATCATTAATATACAGATAGTGTGGGGTTTTTAGCGAGATGCTTTCCCTGGGTTACATACTGTGTTAATGTGTGAATGCTCTTGATGTTTTATTGTTATTGATGCTGCTATATTGATGATCAACATAGAGGAGCTTATGTATTGTGTATGTATTCCGCAATAGTACATGATCAGGATAATCTCTGTTGAATATGTGTTAAATTATTCAAAATTTCTACATGGTATCAGAGCTGCTTGATTTGTAGAAGAGATTTTTAGAGGATATCAAGCGAGGATTGATCATCAGATCTACTATTCAGGAAGTGTTTACATTCTATTTCTTCAGGCAGAGTCTAGAATCGGGCCAGGTAGCCTCTAGATTCATCCTTCCTTTAGAAGGGGGGATATCCAGTGAATGCCCATACAGTCAATCTCTGTACGAGAAATATTGTGTTCTCACGAATCTTAGATCCGAGGCGGTTGAGTTGGTTGCTGGTGGAATTCGAATTTTCAGCAGTATTTTTTTTCTTGGTGACAACGCAGCAATGTCTTTCAACGGATTGCGATTGGAGTATGCTCTTGAGGGCAGCTCAAACTATATTGCATGGAAGGACAGGATGGAGGTAGTATTGGATGATAACTGGCTGAAGGAGTTCATAGATACGGATATCCCAAAGCCTACTGATGCTACTCAAGCTGATGCTTGGCAAAAGAAGATCGCAAAATGTCAAAGGATTCTGTTGGAGGGCATGAAGGATCACATTGTGTCCAGCCTCCATGGAAAGGCTACTCCATATTTGATGTGGAAATCATTAACAGAATTATTCCAAAGCAAGAGCGATCAGAGGAAGCTGGCGCTCAAAGATAAACTCAGAAACATCAAATGCGAGAAGGGTGACAATATTCCCAAGTATCTCACGAAGTTCACTCAGTGTCGAGATGAGCTGGGAAGTGTGGGGGTTACTGTCGATGATGAGGACATGGTGAGCTTGGCTCTCCTTGGTCTTCCGAAGAGTTGGCATTCCTATCAGGACTCTGTCAATGGTCGGGAGAAATTGCCAGGATGGGAAAGACTATGGTCAGATCTTGTGCAGGAGGAGATCAGGCGGAGTACTAGGGACGGATCTTCGTCAAAGGGAGCTGATGAAGAGAATTGTGCTTTGGCTGCCAAAGCAAAGAAAGGGAAGAGCAAGAAAGCTTCTCAGTCTAGTGCGAAAGGCAAGAAGCAGGATATGTCCAAGGTGAAGTGTTTTCACTGTCACCAGCACAGACACTATGCCACAAATTGTCCGCAGAAGAAGAAGAACAAGCAAGCTGCTGGATCTGTAGGGGGAGAGGCCTTAGCTTCTTAGTTTGAGCTTGATTTTTCATTGATCGCATGCTTGGTTTCAAGTGTGATGGGATCCATGTGGTTCTTGGACAATGGTGCATCTTTTCACATGACGGGAGATAAATATTTGTTCTCTGATCTGGAGGACAAAGATCTTGGAGTGCACATCGAGATGGGCGATGATGGTAGATACAGTGCGACCGGTATCGGTACCATTTCCTTTGAGAGGGAGTCTGGTAAGCCCTTCGTATTGAAGGAAGTCATGCATGTTCCAGGATTGAAGAAGAATCTTATCTCAGTGGCGATGTTAGAAGACAAGGGGTATGATGTTGTTTTCAGCGAGGGAAAGGCTTTCCTGCGTAGCAAGACAACTGGTGAGACCCGGAAGATAGGGGTTTGAGTGAGGAACCTTTATTAGTTGCATGTAGATGGATGCGCAACAATGGCAAGCAATGCAGAAGGATTGGTGAGCCAGGATGATGGCGAGTTGTGGCACAGGAGATTGGGTCACCTTGACCATGGAGCCTTGAAGATACTGCAGCAGATCACTACAGGGCTTCCTAAAGGCACACTTGTGCAGTCAGATCAGTGCAAGGGGTGTACTTTGGGGAAGTTTGTGAAAGCCACCTTTCATGAGAAGGATAGTCGCGCCATGACGATCCTTGAGAGAATTCACATAGACGTGTGTGGACCTTTCTCAGTTTCTTCGACAGCAAAACACAGGTATTATGTGATTTTTGTTGATGATTTCTCTCGTAAGTGCTGGATCTTCTTCATGCAGAAGAAGAGTGAGACATATTCAAAGTTCTGTGAATTCAAAGCACTAGTCGAGAAGGAGTCAGGGAAGAAGGTGAAGGCTCTTAGGAGCAATAATGGTGGTGAATACATCTCGGACGAGTTCAAGGATTTCTGCAAGGCAGAAGGGATTCGTAGAGAGCTCATAGCTCCCCATAACTCACAGCAGAACGGGGTAGCTGAGCGGAAGAACAGAACGATCGTGGGTGCTGCATGGGCAATGTTTCATGATCAGGACCTACCCCTTCACTTGTGGGCGGAAGCATGCAATACAACAGTTTATGTGCAGAAACGTTGTCCTCATAGGATACTTGGCATGAGTACACCCGAGGAGGCTTATTCTGGTAAGAAGCCTGATCTTTCTCATTTGAGGATTTTTGGTGCTAACGTTTACATGCATGTGACGAAGGATGCCAGGAAGAAGTTGGAGCCGACCGCAGAGGTTGGGATATTTGTGGGGTACACTGATACGCCCCACAACTATCGTGTGTATTTTCCAGACAGTGGTAAAACTGTTGTGCGACGGGATATAAAATTTCAGGAGGAGAAAGCCATGAAGTGTTCGCTTGAGAGGGAGCTACACTTGCATGCAGATGAGGAGCTATTAGTTCCTAAGGATGAACTTCAGGATGTGGATCAGCCACAGGATGAGGTTCATGGAGTGGACAAGTCCACTCATGCAGCGCCAACCATTAGAGGGCGAAAGCGCTTGACAGAAGCTGAGCGACTGGCTCAAGATGCAGAGAAAGTTGTAGGACCACCTACAGCCCAACGCAGGCAGAGACAATCACCTGATCGATACACTGGATACATGGCTCTTATGAGCAAGTGTGTTGTGACTGAGCCATCCTCTTTCGAGGAAGCTGTGGAGGATCCCGCATGGGTAGACGCCATGGTGGAAGAGTATGATTCTATTGTCAGAAACAGTGCATGGGAGATTGTTCCTAGACCGGAAGGGAAATCAATGGTGGGTTCGAGATGGATCTACAAAGTTAAGCAGGCAGCTGACGGGAGTGTGGAGAAGTACAACGCAAGATTTGTTGCCCAAGGCTTTTCACAGATTGAGGGGATCGATTATGAGGAGACCTTTGCACATGTCGCAAGGTATTCTTCCATACGGACGATTCTTGCTCTCTCAGCGCAGATGGGATGGCACATTCATCAGATGGATGTGAAGGCTGCGTTCCTCAACGGAGTCATTGAGGAGGAGGTGTACATTGAGCAGCCCGAAGGCTTTGAGGTCTTCAGCAGCGAGTCACATGTGTGCAGGCTCAAGAGAGTGCTATATGGGTTGAAGCAAGCACCACGTGCTTCGTACACATGGATAGACAGCTATTTCACAAGACTTGGATTCTCCAAGAGCGAGGCGGATCCTAACCTATACCAGATTGTGGTGGAGGGTAAGTTGCTTATCATTGTACTCTATGTTGATGATTTGATTCTAAAGGGTGATGAGCTATTGATACTGTCATGCAAGAAGGATCTTGCTACAGAGTTTGAGATGAAGGACTTGGGCCTCCTTCACTATTTCCTAGGATTGGAAATATGGCAACACAGTGATGGATTGTTTGTTTCTCAGGGCAAGTATGCTCGGGAGATACTGGAGATGTTCAACATGCATGGCTGCAAGCCTGTTGATACTCCTCTTCCTGGAGGTTGGAGAAAGGAGGATGCCACTTCAGGAGAAGAAGTGGATGCCACTGTTTATCGACAGTTGTTGGGGTCGTTGATGTATTTGGTCAATACACGACCCGATATATGTTATGCAGTTAACCAGCTTTCACAAGCTATGGTTAAGCCTACCAAGCTCTTTTGGAAGGCGGGCAAGCATGTATTGCGCTACTTGAGAGGCACATTGGGATATGGTTTGTGGTACAGACAGGAGGATGAGGTGAAGCTATGTGGCTTCACGGATGCAGATTGGGCAGGGAGCCCAACGGACAGAAAGAGCACATCAGGAGGGGTCTTCAGTATTGGATCGACAACAGTTTCTTGGTACAGTAGGAAGTAGAGATCCGTGGCACTCAGTTCAGCGGAGGCCGAGTATATGGTAGCAAGTTTGGCTGCATGCGAGGCTATATGGATGAGGAAGATCCTGGTTGGTTTGTTCGGTTCTCATTCGGATCCTACTGTGATTTACTGTGATAACCAGAGTTGCATTAAACTCTCGGCTAATCCTGTATTTCATGATAGATCTAAACATATTGACATCAGGTACCATCATATCAGAGATTGTGTGCAGCGGAGGATCATGTTGCTTTCATACATTCCAACGGAGGATCAAGATGTTGATATTCTGACGAAGGCTCTCACCAGGAGCAAATTCGAGTACCACCGAGGCAGGATAGGGGTTGCTGATAATCCATATCTTGTTGAGAGGGATTGTTGAGATTGCAACAAGATGATGGAGCTTAGTGAAAAGAGTCGCCTTCACTAAGTGGGCCCGTAGGCTATTTTTGGCGCAAGTCTATTTTTAGACTATGTCTATTTTTAGACATATGGATCATGTCTATGGATTGCAGGTTGCTGTTTATGGATGATTGGTCAAGTTGGGAAAAATAGATGGACTTCTATTTTTGATCAAAGTGTGAGTGATCAAAGTCTATTTTTAGACTGGCTGTCAAAAATAGAAAAGTCAAATATTATTGTCTCATAATAATATTTGGACTATAAACTTGATCTTATTCTCTTGGAGCACTTCAGTTTGAGCTATAGAGGTGGCACATGCAGCTGTCAGAAGGAAATACGCTTTTCTTATGAGTCAGTTGAGTTGTTGCATGCATGACTTCAGTTAGAACCCAATCAGTTGAGTTTGGTGGAGTTGATTGTGGAGTTGATGGAGTTGTGTTCAGTTTGACTTGGTTAAACTAGTTGTAATTAGTATAACTGCAAATAGACTAATGATGAGTTGTTAAACTAATTATTAACTCATGATGCAACTAATGAATACATCATTTAACTCAGTTGCATGTCAGTGCATGTTCAGTTCAACAGGGACAGGTGGTAGAGAATCAGATTGCTATCAGTTGTGACTATAGTTGTGCACCAGATCTTGCACAATCAAGGGATTGAGTATGCCAATGAGTTTGCTCACGTATTTGCCCAGTATTGTAGCCTTTGCTCATGTCCAACAAAGTGTGAGTGATTATTTTGAGGTGAAATACGAGTTTGGTGAGCCATTCTCAGCAATTCTTGAGCAGGTATTGAGCAATGGAGGCAGGCAAGCAGTGGAATAGATTTGGAGATCAGATCTGAGCTGTATTGTGTGTAACAGGTGGAGCTAGTACTGGATTTCTTGTGATAAGCATTGTACTTTGTAATGTTACATGTTTAGATAATCTTCGGCAAAATCACATAACCAATCTTTTGTCGACGCGTTTCGAACCAACCAGTGTGGTTCATCGTCAGGACAAGTTGAAGAACAAATCCAGCTTAGCCTGTTTAAATAGCTAGAGCAGATACACCAACGGCTACCTGGCCAAAGGTTGACTCAGGGAGCAAGGTCAAAATTAGTTATATAAGGTAAGAAATACATAAATATATCAATGATAAAATTATAAATAAATCAAAAATAAATAAATATATATAAATTTAGTTAAAATTAGGTGTGAGATAACCAAATTAATATATAAATATATAAATAAAGTAATAATAAATTATTTATTTATTAAAAATATATAACTATATAAATAATAATTTATATTTATTTATTTATTAAATAAAAATAAATATAAAATTAAATACATAAATATATAGAATTATAAATAAATCAAAAATAAATAAATATATATAAATTTAGTTGCACCTCGGTCAAAAAGCCTTCCTTCGGGCCAAGAAGGAGCCTTCAATCCATAGGGTCCCTAAAGATCATATCATGGGTGTGAACCTTCCTTACATCCAGGGGACCACGGACAGGATTGCGAGGATTCTAAAGAAGTACGATGTGCCCGCAACTTTTAGACCTCTCAACACTATCCGGGGCTCCCTCAGGTCGGTGAAAGACCCGATTGACCCTAAGGACATGAAGGGCGTATATATCATTCCCTGTTCCTGTGGGACCCCTTATATTGGTGAGACTGGTTGCTCTATCAACCAACGGATTAGCGAGCATTCGGCTGACTTAAGGCATGGTAGGACCAAGTCCTCAGCCCTGGCTGAGCATGCAGAGAAGACTATGCATCATGTATGTATAGAGGAGGCTCAAGTCATTGCCAAAGTTGCGTAGTTTCACCATCGCAAATTTAGAGAGGCCCTGGAGATTGAGAAAAGGCCAAACAATCTTAATAGGGATGATGGCTGGAGGATTAGCAGTTGCTGGGTCCCAGCCTTGGCTTCCTAAGCCTCCTCATTCCCCGTTTGTTAGGTCTTAGGGTTTCTGTCTTCCCTCTCCCTTAGTTTGTTTTTGGCGGGTTGGTCCTAATATTGTGGAGTGTTTGAGTTTTTTAGGTTATTATTAATTTCAGGCTAATTAGTGTATTAACCGTATCCCGTTTATGATACTATTGGGTATATTTTAGTTAAATTTGAATTTTTGTTTCCTTAATGTCAATTGTTTATGCCTTTATATTTAGTTCTTCTATAACTCTTTTTAAACCATATAAGTAATAATTTAATTACCTAATGACAGAATTAACTTTAATAATTTTATTGGAATATTTATCTAATATAACTATCTTTTGCCCAATTATCTTACACCTAATATAACTAAATTTATATAGTTATTTACCTCACTAATAATTACCATTTATATAAATTAAATAAATAATTTACTATTATAATTATTAATTTATAATTTTATATTTATTTATTTATTTAATAAATAAACAAATATATTTTTATTATTGATATATTTATTTAAAAAAAAATAAAAAAAAAAATAAATAAATAAATAAATAATTTATTATTTTATTTATATATCTATATATTTAGTTATCTCCACCTAATATGACTAAACTTATATGTTTATATATGATTTTATATTTATTTACCTCACTAATAATACCATTTATATAAATTAAGTAAATAATTTACCTTTGCTATTATATGTATTAATTTATATTTTTATATTTATTTTTATTTAATAAATAAATAAATATAAATTATTATTAATTTTATTTATTTAAATAAATAAATATAAATTATTATTTATATAGTTATATATTTTTAATAAATAAATAATTTATTATTACTTTATTTATATATTTATATATTAATTTGGTTATCTCACACCTAATTTTAACTAAATTTATATATATTTATTTATAATTCTATATATTTATGTATTTAATTTTATATTTATTTTTATTTAATAAATAAATAAATATAAATTATTATTTATATAGTTATATATTTTTAATAAATAAATAATTTATTATTACTTTATTTATATATTTATATATTAATTTGGTTATCTCACACCTAATTTTAACTAAATTTATATATATTTATTTATTTTTGATTTATTTATAATTCTATATATTTATGTATTTAATTTTATATTTATTTTTATTTAATAAATAAATAAATATAAATTATTATTTATTTTATTTATTTAAATAAATAAATATAAATTATTATTTATATAGTTATATATTTTTAATAAATAAATAATTTATTATTACTTTATTTATATATTTATATATTAATTTGGTTATCTCACACCTAATTTTAACTAAATTTATATATATTTATTTATTTTTGATTTATTTATAATTTTATCATTGATATATTTATGTATTTCTTACCTTATATAACTAATTTTGACCTTGCTCCCTGAGTCAACCTTTGGCCAGGTAACCGTTGGTGTCTCTGCTCTAGCTATTTAAACAGGCTAAGCTGGATCTGTTCTTCAACTTGTCCTGACGATGAACCACACTGGTTGGTTCGAAACGCGTCGACAAAAGATTGGTTATGTGATTTTGCCGAAGATTATCTAAACAATGCTATGGATCACAGAAGTCTAAATTCCTTAATGTTACATGTTCTCAATCATTATTATATAGATAGTGTGGGGTTTTTAGCGAGATGCTTTCCCCGGGTTACATACTGTGTTAATGTGTGAATGCTCTTGATGTTTTATTGTTATTGATGCTGCTATATTGATGATCAACGTAGAGGAGCTTATGTATTGTGTATGTATTCCGCAATAGTACATGATCAGGATAATCTCTGTTGAATATGTGTTAAATTATTCAAAATTTCTACAGTATTGTCCTTGATGGCAACTCACTCAGATGAAAGATCATAGTATAAGAAGGTAAACAACAAAGAATTACAGATCAGTCTTCATAGAATGAAGAAAGAGAGGCATACACAAGTTCACCATTGACCAAGTTGTGTATACACATAGGTTCATTGTATACAAGTTGTGTATATGTACACACACACTTTCATAGAAGGAAAAGCATGTATAACTTGGAAAACTAAGTTTCTGGTCTGAGGTATTTGGTCCATGGTATCTTGATCCATGGTATTGGTCCAAGGTATTGACCCTAGGTATTTGGTCCAAGGTATTAGTCCTAAGTGGTTTTGGTCCATGGTGTTGAGAAAGGCCTATAACTATAAAAGGAGGAGAAGATCATTAAGCTGAGGGGTGCAAGTATCGAATATCTGATGAAGTGTGAGATCTAGTATGAAAGTTATTGGGTTATGGTGCATTGCTGGATCTGAACCAAGGATGAACCTTAGTGGATGATGAGGGATTAGATCTAATGATGGATCGGGATCTTAAGGCATAAAATGAACTATCATTATGTGTTTTTGTTCATGTATATTCTAGATCTGAATACTGACGCATATATTATTTTGTAAATGATATGATCTGGGTATAACTGAAGTTTGGAATAGCTGCAGAATTCTGAATAAATATTTGCAGATGTATATGCTGGTTGGCTTTGAGAAAAGTGCGTATACATGCAGGTTCAACACATGGAAGTAGCATATACCCTATAAAATATGTTTTAGTTGCTTTTGTTTGATGTTGCAGAGTTTTGGGTTCTGGTTTGGGTTCTATATTCTGGTGATAGTATTCTAAATGATCAGATTGATGGGTTGTCAAAGTGATTGATTGATTCAGTTGTGGTTGGTTCAAAAAGTGATTGGTTGATGTAGATGTCTTTGATGATTGAATTACAGTTTTGATGTTGTTGATGGATCCAGTCTAAAAATTTATGAAACGTGGTCCCTAGAGGAAGAAAGAAGGTCGTAGCCTTCTATAGGTCGGCACCTACATACCAGCAAACATATCGACTAGTACAAGAGCTAGGCGGTTGTAGCTCCCTTCCAGTAGTAGATGGAAAATGAGAGAAGGTTGCAACATTCCGTAGGTAGAAGCTTGCGTACTGGTATAAGTTTGCACTAGTACCAAATTGTAAATAGGTTTTTCTTATTATTAAAAGAAGACAAAGATGACAGAAGCAGGTGGTTTTTACCCATAATGGATTTCCACCTTATATCTTGGTGTTCATGTGTGATGCTTATGTGTAATGATTTATTTTGCTTTTAGTGCACTGTCTAATTAATATCTGACATACTGGTTAAAGTTCAATGCATGATAAATTGGGTAAATCAAAAGTTCTCTGCATATATGCTGGTTGCCTTAATAACAGTCATGTGTACACGTTGTTTCATTTAACTAAAGTAGCTTATACAAATTTGTCTATGGAAATGAAATATTATTGAGTTACGAATACTGATTCACCCCCCTCTTAGTATTATTTCCAACACTTTGATTTTTTAACTTGATGCACAGGTACTAGATGGTGATGTTGATGATCCTGTTGCTACTACTAAGCTCTAGAGGAGCTTCTTTGACCTTTGGATATCCATGCTAAAGTTCACTGCAACCTGTGATTTTTTGTTTTGTGGGATAGGCTGCTACAGCATGTCCTATAGCTACCTCTCCCTCAAAACAATTTAATCATTTCATCACTTCTAGAGCATGACGATGTTTGTCATGGGGAGAGAAGGGGTTTGGGGAATGGTGAATGAGAGGTGTAGCCTTCATGTGTTGTCCCCTTATTCTCTGCCTTTATCCTATTAGATATATATATATATATATATATATATATAGAATATATATATATATATATATATATATATATATATATATATATATAGATATATATATATATATATAGATATATATCTTTTTTCTTCTTTTTTTTCTTTTTTTTGAAAACTTTAATAATTTTTTGAAACTAACATTATTGGATGAATGCAGGGGTGCATTGTGGAGAGAGACATGGTGATGAGATGGTGAAGTAGATACATATTTTTTTTTTACATAAGTAGGTCATCCCCTTGCTCTAGGGTTACTTTCCTTGAGATTCCCAAGCCAATGTAATTCCTGTAGGATCATCCTGTATGTTTTTAGGGAATCATGTAGGTTTATAGGGAATCCTGTAGAAAACAAAGAACCCTTGCAAACTGAGCTAGATGAGTTAAAAAATGGAGGGAATGATGGAATGATGAAGGATATGGAATGGAGGAATGAAAACATGAACTTTATAGGTCCTTTTGATCCCCTCTTATTGCTCTCATCCTCCTCCTGCTGACCTGCAAACAACATTTTGAAAGTTTTATTTTCTCTCTTTTTTTTTTAATTTTTTTTTCTTTTTTTTTTCTTGAAAACAACTAGTCTACCTCCAAGAGTTTTTTATTCTAGCTTCTTGCCCTGGGTGCCTCAAAAGAGGTTTTCATCTAGAGATGTTTTTATCTCTTTTTTTGTTTTGACACCAATGGGCCGCCTCAAGAGGTTTTTAACCCAACAGTGGAACTCAGGTGCCTCATGGAGGTTTTCACCTGAGTCCTTATTTTTCTCTTCTTTTTGTTTCTTTTTTTTTCTTCTTTCTCTTTTTCAATGACTTGATGGGGTAGAAGTTGAGACTTGCTCCACTACCATCATTGTTTGGTTGGCACCATCAATGAATTCTTGCTATGGTAAGGGCTTCTTGTAGACCTTCAATCTGTGCCCATTGGAAAGTAAAGGAATAGCCTTTGCATCAATGGTTCTTATCTGCACTGAACCATTATCATAACATTTCTCTATGATGTAAGGCCCTAACCTTCTAGTCCTTAACTTTCCTTTAAAATCTTTGTATCTAGAATCATACAACAAAGCCCAATCACCTTCTTAAAATTGTTTGTCCTTTATGTTTTTTTCATGCCAGATCTTCCTTTGAACTTGAGTCACCTCTGTGTGCAGGAGGGCCTACATTCTAAACTCATCTAGCCCATTCAACTGGAGAAATATCTCTTGTTGTGCACTGGTGAGATCTAGATCTTGCTGTGCTCCCATTGTTAATATGTTGTACTCAAATTCAATGGACAACATGGCCTTCTTCCCATAGACCAAATCATATGGAGTGAATATAGTGGTGGTATTCTAGGTGGTATTGTAGGCCCAAGTGACCTCAACTAATCTATCTACCCAATATTTTCTACTGCTGCTAATCACTTTGGTCAGTATGCCCTCTAGTGCTCTATTGGTTGCCTCCACTTGCCCATTAGCTTGTGGGTGGTAAAGAGTGGATGTTCTATGCTTGAACTTGTGCTGGCTTAACAAATTTTCAATCATGTGAGATGTAAAATGGATACCTTGATCAGTGACCAGTTCTCTAGGGTACCCAAACTCATAAAATACATTTTCCCTTAAGATCTCAGCCACTTTCTCCTCTATTGTTTCCTTGATTACCTTGGTTTCAACCCACTTGGTTAAATAGTCAGTGCACACAATGATGTACTACTTTTTCCTGGATGGAGGGTCAATATGTCTAATGAGATCCATGCCCTACTTGTCAAATGGCTCGAAATTCACTTGAGGTTGCAAAGGCATTTCATTCCTTGGAGTAGGTTTTCCCATCCTTTGGCACCAACCACACTGACTAGTATACCTTCTCACATCCTGATGAAGAGTGGACCAATAATACCCAGCTTGTAGCACCTTGAATGTTGTCCTCTTGGCTGCAAAGTGACCTTGACAAGGCCCATCATGACAGGTTAGAAGGATGTCAAAGACATCCTCCTCCCTGACACATCTTCTTAGAATTTGATCTGGGTCTAGTTTGAAGAGGCTCCCCCAAATCCAAGTGAATGGGGCACTCTTCCTCACAATCTTGCTTTTCTCTTTGGAGGACAAATTCGTTGGGAACTATGCAGACACCAAGTAGTTTGCTATGTCAGCAAACCATAGAGAGATAACTGAAATGGCAAGTGTTAATCCGGTAACTAATCATCAACTGTTTCTTCCTCCCCTATAGGGAAAGTTAACCTGGATAAAAAATCTGCAACATTCTCCTTTCCATGTTTATCAATAATAGTTAGATCAAACTGTTGCAATAAAAGTAACCATCTAATAATCTGGGCACTCACATCAGGTTTATTCATAAAATATTTAATTGCAACATGGTCAGTATGTACAAATGTTTGATAACATGTAATGTAGTGCCTAAATTTGTTCAATGAATGCACAACAGCTAGGAGCTCCTTCTCAGTTACTGTATAGTTCAGTTCAGCCTTTGACGGATTCTTACTAATGAAGTAAATGGCATAAGGTGACTTGCCATCTATATGGCCTAGAGCTACTCCTGTGGCTTTGTGAGAGGCATCATCATGTATATGGAAAGGAAGGGCCCAATTTGGGCCTCGGAGAATAGGTGCAATGGTCAAATTGTCCTTCAGGGTGTCTAGGGCCTCTTGAAAACTTTTTGACCATTAAAATTTAGAGTCTTTGGCCAATAACCCAAATAAAGGAGAAGATAACTTTTTGAAGTCCTTTAAGTATCCAGCTAAACCTAGAAAGCTCCTGACATCTCTCTGTTTTTGCGGAGGTGGGACCCTTTGGATGATGGCTATCTTATTTGGGTCCACCTGCAGTCCTTTCTGGGATATTGAATGACCTAGAACAATCCTTATAGTCATCAAGAACTCACATTTTTCGAGACTAAGGGACATGTTCATTTCAATGCATTTGTTCAACACCTTACGAAAGTTGGACAAAGCCTCCTAGAGATCACACCCATAGGGTGTAAAATCATCCATATAAATTTCTACTGCATCATGGACTAGCTCAACAAAGATACTCAGGACTGCTCTCTGGAAAGTGGTAGGGGCATTGCATAGGCCAAAAGGAAGGACCCTATAAGCGAAAGTACTCCAAGGACAAGTGAAGGTGGTTTTATCATGGTCTTTAGGGCTGATCTAGATTTGATTGTACCCACTGAACCCATCTAAGAAACATAAAAACTTTTTTCCTGCAAGTCCCTCTAGCACTTCGTAAATGAAAGGTAGAGGGAAATGGTCCTTATTTGTTTCTTTGTTTAACTCTCTGTAATCAATGCAAATCATCCACTTCCCATATTTCTTTGGAACCAACACCAAAGGAGAGACCCACTCACTGTTTGAGATATGGTAAATGAATCCTGCATCTAGCAACTTTTGTAGTTCTTCTTTGACTATATCCTTGAGCTCTGGATCAAGGATAATTTTAGGGGCGAATATTTTGTATCATAGTACATTTTTACAAATCACCTCAAATAGTCCACCTTATTTTAAGGGAGAGGGTAAAAAAGGTAAATTTAGCCCTTGAAATTAGGACTTACAACCTTCCATTCGCCCCTTTTCAAGAATAGGTTTTATTTAAGTGAATCCATTCGCCCATTTTCAAGAATAGGTTTTATTTAAGTGAATCCTATGGGCCAAATACCATATTTATAAAAGAAGTATGGTAAATTAATAAAAATATAAATAAATGAGAGGTATGGTAAATAAATAAAACATTTTTTATATTTACTCCATAAGTCACCTTATATACATGTAAGGGTGTAAACAAATAAAAATATAAGTAAAGTGGAGGTATGGTAAATAAATAAAACGTCTTTTTATACTTACTCAAAAGGTATGGTAAATAAATAAAAATATAAATAAACTAGACGTATCGTAAATAAATAAAACCTCTTTTTATATTTAGTCCATAAACCTCGTTCTATTTAGAAGGCTTAAGAAAGAGGTTTTATTTAAGTAAATCCTATGGGCCAAATACCATATTTGTAAAAGAGGTATGGTAAATTAATAAAAATAAATAAAACCTCTTTTTATATCTAGTCCGTAAACCTCGTTCTATTTAGAAGGCTCAAGAAAGAGGTTTTATTTAAGTAAATCCTATGGGCCAAATACCATAATTGTAAAAGAGGTATGGTAAATTAATAAAAATATAAATAAACGAGAGGTATGGTAAACAAATAAAACATTTTTTTATATTTACTCCATAAGTCACCTTATATTTACGAACACTCAAAAAATGGGTTATATTTAGGTGAAACCTATGGCCAAAATACTATGGGAAAAATACCATGGACTAGATTGTTATTAATACCATGCAAAAAACCATTATTAACCCTAATATTAGAATTAATAAAAATAAAAATGGCACATGGTATTGACCCATGGTATTCACCAAAATGGCACATGGTATTGACCCATGGTATTCACCTGGAATGTAGCCTATTTAAATGGGGGAATTAAACCAGCATGTAGCCTATGCTAAGATTCACTAGGACATTACAAAGTTTTATTATTTAGTGAAAGACTCGCCAAGATCTTACAAGATTTTATAATTGAGTAAAATATTCGCCATGCCTAGTGAGAGATTCGCCAAAAAATTATATATACATATTATATTATTGATAAAATCGCCTTACATTTTTGCTATATACCATGGAGATTCGCCCATTTATTATATTTATAAATTTAGGGGGGGTTCTTAAAATTTTCCCTGCTCTGGATTCATTCTCCTTTGGGGTTGATGGACTGGTTTGCAACCTTCTTTGATATAAATGTGGTGAGTACATGTTAGCCTCCTGCTGCAACAGGTTAATCATCTTTCATGATCGACATTTTTACATGCCAAATATGTCGTACTATGCATGCTGCAATGCTCCATATTTGCTACAGATGGCCAAAGAAGTGTCCATAAGAGTGTGCTAGTCTAAATGCCACTGCTGTGTTCCAATTTTGATAAGCAATCCATTTTTCGGTTTGAGGCAGTTTTTCAGTTGGAGGTACTCAGGCTGGAATTCACTAACCTCTCCCTTCTTCTCATCACCCCAAAGTCACTTACTAACATCCCCCAAGAGGTCAAGATCTGCTTGAGCCTCTCAGTTTCATCATTTCCATGACATGTGCCTTGGTGAACATCTGCTTCACTCAAGGATTGCTCACTCAGTGTTTGTGAGCCTTCTTTTCCCCAACAAAGCCTAAGGTCTCATACCTTAGTGCCCTCTTTTCATCTCCATATTAACTATTAACTTTATTATATAACTCCCTAACAATTTTCCCCTTTCCCCTATTTAAATCATGTATATAAATCCCCTTATGTAAATATTCCCCCCTGGCAATATAGCCATATTTTTACTAAGTCAGGGAAATCACAGTCCATCTGGGATTTTTTTTTAGCCCATCCGTGTCCAGGGATTACTCTGACATCTGGTCAGAATAATAACCTCTTCCCTAAGCCAAAAACCCCTAAAAAACCTTCAAAAACCCATTTTTGCGCCTTTTTCCCCTCATTCTGTGCATAATATACTAACCCCGCTTGGAAAAAATCCATATTTTGCCCCTATCCCTAAAACCCAAGTGTAAATATGCCAACCCGCGCTCATTATATGCATACAACGCGCAAATCCCGTCATTCCCTAGGTTTAAACCCACCGTCGCGATATATCAAATTTGGAATATTCCCGCGAATATTCCCACCCGCTAACCCGTCGTTACCTCGCGATCACCACCAACCGTTGGATCGCCCACCCCACAGATCAACGGCTGGCGGGCATCCCCATCCCCGACATGCCCGGGCTTTAGCATCCGAGAGTTCGGCGGTTTTGCTGCCGTACTCCCGCCACATGTCAGGCTCTGGGGTGTGGCGGAGCCCCCTCCCCCGAAACCACCTTTGCCCATAAGCGGTGCGACAAAAACCGCTTACCACCTTGTGACGTCATACCCCACATCACCCCCTGCACAGTCCCTGCTCACATCACCCCTTGTCCAGTCACCCGATGAGTCACCTGCCTGCGTGCCCTCCTGCCACGTCACTGCCACATGTCCCCGCCACCGTACCTGCCACATCATCGTCCGTACGTGATGACGTATGCTGACATCATCCCGCCACGTCGCCCTGCTGACGTCACCCGCCGTACAATGCTAACGTCATGCTGATGTCATCAGCACTTTTTTGGACGTAGAGGCACAAAAGTCGCACTTCGGAGCCCCAGAATCCAATTCTGAGGCAGTTTTTGATGAGCGATTTGCGCCGCGCCTAGCGCAAATCGTTCATCGTAGGATTTTTTAGGCCGAAATGGAGAATCTTCAGGGAATCTTAAAGGAATCTTCTCACCATGCGGCCCCAGGAAGCCCGAAAAGGCGCAAAAATGATCTGTTTTCTTCACAGAGCATACCAAAAGGAGAAGAAGACAATTCCAGATGATACAGAGGCCAAACAGCAGCCATTTACTGGTGATTAGACCCGCAGCACATCAGATCAGTAGTCCAGATTTTGTCAGAGAGTATCAGTGGGAGAAAAGACGCCAGAGAGTATCAATCAAGATTTTTTAGGGGCTTAAGGCACCTGAACATTGATGAAGCCCCCAGAAAGTCAAATCAATAAGCATCAGCTCATCCTTGCCTTCAAATCACCATCAAGGCACTCAAAGCACTAGGACAGCAAGAAAGCAGAAACCCATACTCATTTATTGCAGAAAACACTGCAGCAAGCCACCAAGGACAACATCATTTATTCAGTTTTGATACGGCGGCCCTGAGCACGGCCCGAGATATTTTTTGCATTTATTTCTGGATAGGATTAGGTTAAGTAGTCATTTTTTATGACCTAATTAGGTCAAGATGTAATAAAGGAACTATGCAGAGAGTTTTTTCCCTATATATACCACCCTCTGTATAGTTTTAAGTGTTGGTTAATTGAGAGTTTTCTCTAGAGACTCGCTGTGTATACCTGAATTTTTCTGTAATCAAAGATTGCTTAAAGCTTGGAGAGTGAATTGTCTGTTGTTGATGAATGTTTTGAAGAGTTGAAGATGGAATTCTTGCACTGCGGCCTAAAGCAATAAGTGCCTCTTATCTCTGTTTATGTGTTTGCCATTATCTAAATAGCAGAAAAAAGGAATAGCCTAGAATTAGTTTAAATACTCTCTATGCTCAATTTCTGTTGTTTCTTGATGTTTTCCTCTAAAAGAATTGGTTATGAACATTGAATTCCTTCCGGCTCATGTTTACCCCAATTCACCTGTGTTGGCCAATTATCTAGGGATTCTTAACTGCCCCTAGGTAGCGCCCTGTTATTTTCTCTGCTAATCTGTTGGAGAGATTCTTAACTGCCTCTCTTTCTTTAGCATTCAGTTCATCCCTTAAACCTGAAGATTGCTTCAACCTCAGCTATCTCGCTCCATGTTCCCTCACTGTTATTAAGGAAACACACCAGCAGTTCCCCTCCTCGACTCCACGCCCAATGGCTTGAAAGATTCAGACTATACTCTGCCTCTCTACCTGAAAGTGTCAGTTTTCCCACCAAAACTCAATCAAAACCCCTGTGCATCATATCTAGCCTAAAATCATCCCTTTCAACAAAGCTAAATCATAAAGAGAGAGCCCTCTCTGACTGCAAGTAGGCTAGGACCTGCGGTCCAAAGTTGGTTTGTGGTTACCTCGGTCGTATCCCTTTAGGAGTCAAAAGGGACAACCTGAGTGATAACAGTACACATTGAGGGGTGCACTCCCTTCATTTCTTTATAACTCCAATCAAAGGCATCCATATGTTCCTTTAGCATGTTGCACAACTTTTCTTCTTGGTGTACAGAAAGAGATGGGTTGATTTTCAAAGTTTTCTCAGGGATAAATTCGATGGTTTTGACATGATTAGGGTTTGATTTAGTAAGCATAGATCAATCTGATGGTTATTCTGGGTTTCCTTTACTACTTCCTCTAAGGACAAGGTGTTGGGAGTTGGAGTTCGGAGTATGTGTTCAATGAAATCATCTTCATCCAATTTTCTTCCTCCCATGGCTATTTCTAAGGTATAGAGTTGGACTGAGTAGAATTAATCTTCTTCATCCTCTTCCAACCATAAAGGTAATTCATGTTCTAGAGATGGATGAGCAGGAGGGTATAAGACTAACTGCTTGGAAATATGCCCATTTTTTATAGTCATATTTCCAGCCTTGCATCTAATGTAGGCATCAATAGTGGCTAACCAAGGCCTCCCAAGGATGAGAGGATAAACAATAAGCTTGGCATTAGGCTAGAGAACTAGGAAGTCTACAGGGTACTCCCAAGAGCCAATGGAAACCATCACATCATCTACAATCCCCTCAGGGGTCACTCTAGAATGTTCTGCAAGTTGCACGATTGTTCTAGTCTTTCTCAATGAACCCTGGAGATTGAGCTTGAGCATGGTGTCCTTAGTCATTACATTAATGGAAGCCCAAGATCAATCAAAGTGTGTGGGAAAATCATGGTATTGATGTGCACATCTAATACAAGGATTCCAGGGTCCAAGTACTTTGGGAAAATTACCTACCCCAACATTAAGTCAGACAGTTGTCCAATGACATTAATGGTAGGGGTGTCTCTTTTTTGCCTCCCTGGATGCTTGAAACGCTTCTCCTTAATCAACTTGTTGTAAATAGGTACATCATTTATGGCTTGGAGAAGTGGAATTTCCACACATAGATTTTTCAATTCACCCAGAATTTCATTCTATTCTGGGGTAGGCTTGAATGGTTGAGTTAATCTCTCAGGAAAGGGTGGTGGATTTATTCTGGGCATTCTTTCCTCTCTTTCCTCCTCACTCTCCCCAGGTGGAGGTGGAGGTTGGTTGTCTAGGAGTACTCTCCCAGATCTCAGGTTGATTTCCTAAATCTCCGCAGCATAAGCAAGATAGGATGTCTCTCCAATGTACACTTGTTGTGCCTGTCTATTGTTTGGATTTGGATTTGGGTGGGCAAGCATCTGAGGTTCTTTAGGTGGAGCAAGGTGTAAAAGATATGGTTGAGTAGGTGGTGAAGACAATAAAGCTAGAGCATTATTGTATGGAGGCCTCCATCCCTGGGGTGGTGCATTCCGCTGAGGCTGTGGCAGAGCATATGGATGAAATGACTGGTTGGTCAGTTGGGAATGGTACTGAGGTGCAAAATACAAAGGAGGAGGTGTAGACCAAGAGGGATGAGCAAGGGGGCCCAAGAAGGATTGTATGTGGTCTAGTTAGGGTTGTAATATGCATGGGATGACCCTTGCATGCCCTATTGGTATGGCCGAGGCCCATGAGGTGTCCTTTTATTTATGTAGCAGAGTTGTTTAGTCACCCCTTCAGTTCCCTGATACATAGCTTTTAGTCCAAATAGAGAAGGGCACTTGTCTGTGGAGTGGTTTTCTTCATAGACCGAGAAAACTTCAATCAAATCCAATGGACATTCATTTTTAGGTTGCCTCCTTGTGCATCTAAGGTAGAAAATGGATAAGGATCTCTCTGCTTCCTCCTCCTTTCTCTTGATGTGCATAGTGTCCATATGTAGGGAAAGGATTTGCAGCATTTCACTCTTAAAATCTTCCAACATATTTCCAATTTCACCTTTGATGGATGTATTGGAAGAGGATGGATTGACCATTAGTTGACTACCCCTGCCCTTTTTCATAGCTTCTCTAGAATGGTTCCTAAAGACATTCTTGATATATTCATAAGGTAGTTGGTAGATGTCCCCTCCTGCTAGCAGGTTTAGGGTATCTAGAAGATCTTCCCTTACCCCTCTGAGAAGGACTAGCTTTAGTAACTCAGGATCAAGTGTGCATCTGGCCCTTTTGTAGCTAAGCTGGAATCTTTCTTCATAATCCTCTAGGGATTCAACATGCCCTAAGGTCCTAAAAATTTCCTCTTTAGTGTCTTTGGACCTACAATAGTCTCGATACTTGTTATTGAAGGCTTGTTGCATCTGAGCCTAGGTTGTGATGCTATCCCCAAGTAAACCCATGAACCAGCGCAAAGCTGCATCCTTGAGAGTGGATTGGAATAGTTTCAAATTCTGCTCATCATTGGTGTAATCATAAGTTTTGCATATGATAACAAACTCAAACAAGAAAGTGTCTGGATCTTTTGAGGTCAAGCCATGGAAATGAGGAAGAATAGAGGGGCTTATGTCTTTCATCTTGGTATCCCCATTAGTTTCTCTGATGGGAAAAGAACCCTCAATTATTTCTCTATCTCCTCTGTCATTTCTATTTTCAGTGATTAGGTCAGTTGGAATGGGTTCTCCTTCTTCTTCTTCTTCCCCTGTATGCTCTTCAAATATCTTTGGTTGTTCACCTAAGGGGTCCTCCAATTCACAACCACCGAAGAAGAGGGAAGGTTAGCTGTTTGAAGTGGTGGGGTATTTGGTAGAAATTTTCCTAAGTTATCCCTATTCCTACAAGGCATGAAAGAAGTGTTTTTGTTTTGTTTTGTTTTTTCAAGCTTTGAGAATAATTGCAAAATTGAAATCACAAACTGAATGGAAATAAATTGACTGGTTGAAAACTAACTTGCAGAATAGAAAAGAAATAAAAATAAATTACTTTTGTAGAAATGAAGCTAATAGTATAATTTCAAAGATAAGAAATGGAAGAAAGAAAGAAGAAATCACATATTACTCAGACCCCTCCCCAACAATGGTGCAAAAAAGTGATCAACACTAGTATTGTAGCAAGAATGTTGCAATTCCTAGGGCTACTAACTTTACTTTATCAACCCGGGGTTTGTACAAACTTGGAGGTGGCAATGTTGTATACACAATTAAATGTGATGGGTCCTCTATTTGTCACTGCTAAGCTGGCGATAGAAAACTAAGGTTTTTCAAACTAGAATTTTATTGATTCAGAAGAAGCTTGATTACCAATGAGGAAAAAGGGAAATCTACACTAAAAGAAATCTTGTCTACTGCAATAAGGAAATAGACTGAAATCAAATGCTTGAACACACCATTCATCTAATCTAATTTCTAAGAGGCTTTGCTTCAAGAGAATGGTAAATTATCATATGTGCAATCCTACTATCTTAGGCATGCAATTTGAAACATCAAAAATTCTATTGATGTGCATGTAAATGAAAAAAATAACTCTTTTTTTCCTTTTTGTCTTTTTTTTGTGTGAAAGTGTGAAAGCTAACTTCTTTTGGTGATGTGATAGGTGGATTAGGGATGATGGTGGATGGCCAGATGGCTTGGGAGACAAGTAGGGGTCATTTTCTAGCTTCCTAGGGGATTTTTCCACAATTTGGCCTCAAAACAGGCCACTACAGGTCAACCTATAGGATGTTCTAATTCGTCCTACACGATGTCCTAATGCTCCTACAAGATAACCCGAGAGAAAGAGGAGGGATATGGAAGGTGATGTAAGACTTAGGGAAGGTGAATGATGGGTGAAATGAATCAAGGGAGTGCCTATGACTCCTTCAGAACTCAAAAACATAGTTGTGAGATGGTTGGATTTGCTCAATAAGCTTGGAGAAGTATTCTTGTGGAATGATGAATTTAGTGAGGGATCTAGTGAAAGAAAGTGATAACCATGGATGGATGAGGTTAGGATGGGGTTGTTGATCATGAAATCTCTCTGTACTGTTGAAACTTTTGCACTACATCAATCACTCATATTTATCCATTAATCATGTAAACAAGAAGCTTTTCAATTAACTAAGGAAAATAGAATTTCATGAGCTAGCTACCTATTTCATGCATGGGAAAACGTGTAGAATGATATGAAACCTTGATGAGATCTAATGTAAGATTGAAGATAACAAAAATGATAATTATATCCTATTCTTGAAAACTAGTAAAATGCTGACCTAAGTAACAAAAAAAAACTAAATTCCATGTGAAATCAGAATTCTGTCTTTTTGGGGTTGCATAGGAGTTCTTTCCTCAAACCATGGTCCCTGAAGGGAGGAGTGAGGCCAAGTCCACCTTATAGCATCTTTTTGATACTTCATTATATTCCTAAGCTAGTGCTGAAGCAATGCACAAATGGAAGCAAACTAATCAAATCCACAACAACTTGCAATGAAATGATGTTAAAGACAATTCAACCATTAATCTATAAAATCAACTAAACATACAAATACAAGAAGAGAAGAATTTTCTGAAAGGGTTGGTCCTTAACCCAAGAGATTCATCCCTCTGAGTAAACTCAGTGTAGTATCAAGGAAATGCTCATTCTCATTTTCAAAACAGAAAATTACATAACAATGTCTTCCACAAGTCTTGAACTTGAAAATTCCTAGTGTTTTTACATCAAAAATTTGAAATATAATGAGGCTCTAGGCCTCCTTATTAATACAACTAAATTCTCCAATGACTTCCTTAAATCTAGGGAGGCTCGGCTCCCAAACTCGAGATGAATTGGCTCTTTAATTGTCATTGGCTTGACTACCTTTTGATCTTCATGACTTGGGTGCCTGTAACTCTGAGCTAGTGTGATTTGATGGAGGCATATTTGAATGAGTGAGGAGTAAATGAGGAGGATCTATCCCCTACAATCTCTCCTCTTTGTCTTATTTGAGGTTCAACCCTTAATTAGCCAAAATTTCCATGAATTTCTCTCAAAAACCTACAATCAATGCACATTAGTCCACTAGGCATAATATCTCACATTGACTCATCTCATTAAGAAAAATATAATCAAAACATGTTAGAAATTATGAGAAGAGTTGATTTCAATAAGCTAGGAGGTGTATTAAGGTCCATATAGTTACCCAATGATGAGGCTCATCATGTTCCCTTTCAAGCTGCGTGCTATCACAAGTTTTTAAGGGGTGCACTCATTCCCCCTTCCATGTGTTAGATCTTTTCATGCACCTTCCTTGATTTTCTCTAAAGTTCAAACCCTTGCTACCAACAAGGACATCTTATTTACCTCTACACGCAACCACGATCAAGGCAATATCGTACTACCCCACTGTTAGGACTCCTACACCAAACGGTATGATGTCTAGTTGGGACTTCTTACCATGGAGATCCCCTAACATTTTGGAGGGTCCAGCTCCATCAACAACAACCATGGGATGGAAATGGACCATTCAATATCCCACTCCCATCCATATATACAATAAAATCCTATGGGAATCTAACTTCCACACCCACTTCTATCAAATTTTCCGAGGAGTTATGCTACCCATCCACCAAGCCATTTTTGAAAAAAGAGCCACAAGATTGTCTAATGATGCTAAAATTGATTTCATACCAATAGGTAGGTAGTTTGGAGAATATATTTTTACCTATGTCTGAGTCTATGGAAGTCTATCACCTCCTCATGTTCTCCCATTGTATGTCCCAGACAAACTACTAGCTAGACAGATTGCTTATCAAAGTGTAGGGGATGGGCTGACAAAGACCCTAAAGGAAGCTAAGAAATATCTTTGGCCTTCATTCCCCATCCAACACAGTGTTTATTATCTACATGATTTCAAGCATGTTGCGCTTGAAATCATTAATATTACATGCTTGAATCTCACTACCATTCCTGGAAAACAGTTTGACCCTAACAAAGTTGCACAGAATTTCACTACCCAAGTGAAAATCAAACAATTTAGCCATGAAGATGCCGAATACGATGACCTATTTGAATCTTCTAAACTATTTTCACAAGTGCAACATTTTTCCAAGTTAAAATTAAATCCATAAAGGATAGCCCAATTCCAATAATACAGAGAGAAAAGACTGCAAAATGTCCCTTTGGATCTGTTGAGGATCCCTCAACTGATTCTCCAAGAGTAGCAAGATTCAGAGCAAGGTTTAGAGCAAGACTCAGAGAAGCACTCGAAATAATGTTCAGAGAAGAATTCAAGGTATAAGTCAGAACATGGCTTAGATAATAACTCAGAGCAAAATTCAGAGAAGAGTTTAGAAAAGAATTTTGAAGAGAAACCAAAAAAGGTTTCCGAGGATATTGAAGCGGAAGATAAATCCACAGAAGTACATAATAATGAATCTCCCTTCAAGAATAATCTAGATGAAGCCTGGAAACAATTTGATCAGCAACTTAAAGGATAGCAAGGGGGAGAAAACATTGAAATGGAGAAAAAATTCAGTACACCCCAGAACACTGGGCATAGCTCATTTATTGGTAGGGCTATTGATAAAGTTGTCACTATAGAGGAAGTTGATATCATTTCGAAATTCCCCTCATATGAGATAGTCCTTAAAGTGGAAGAAATACCTCCTCTTGATGTCTTTTACAGTCCCAAACATCGGGTTGTGGTGAAAAGACAGAGGAAAAGGGAAAGAACAGAGCCATCAATATCAGACATTCCTAGTGATGCACCTATGGATATAGTATGGAAGGATACTCCAATTGATCCTTCAGAAAATTTGACAAAGTTGTCACAATTCGCAGGTGCTTATGCATTTGTTACGGTTGACTAAGTAGAAGAGGTTCAAAAATTAGTCAAAGACAAAGACGAGAGAATTTAGCAGTTGGTAGAAGAGAGGCAAAGTATTGACCATCAAATGAAAACACAAATGTCCCAATTACAGTAGAGCTTTGATCAATTAAAGCTCTGATATCAGGCAGAGACAAATACTAAGGATATCCAAATACAAAATCTCTAGTTTTCACTTGATAAGTTGAAGGATAATCCAAAAGTGGAGGATCTTATAAAAGAAGCATTAGAGCTCAACACTCTGTTGTCAAGGCAATAAGCAATGTTCAGTCAAAAACTATCTATCATTAATCCACAGTGTGTTGCAAGTGATTCACTGATGAATCAATCATCTGATCTGAGGGTGACTTTCAATGATATTGATGATAAAATATCAATATTTATAACATGTATGATACTCCAGAAGGCAGAGCGATATATCTTCCTAGAATAGAGGAATCACACAAGGAAATCCTCTTTACTGATTGGGACATTCAATTGAAACAAGCAGAAATAGTAGTCTCCAGAGAAACCGATGTTGCAAATAACATCATTGAAACTATCAATGATAACCTTCACAATGCTAACCTGATTCAAGAATGCCCACCTAGCAGCCTTCCTGATATCAAAGTCTTGGAAAGGCAATGGAAATAAACTTCAAAATTAAAGGAAGAAACGATTAAAAAATTGACCAAGCTCGACTGGGAAGTGTGTTATGCCTTTGACCTGCGATAAATTCCAAAATACCAGATATGCGAAGAAATACAACCCAGAACATAGAATAAAATGAGAAAAACAACAAGTATTTTATTATTCAGAGATAAAAGAAATGTTCACTTGCCTCTTCAAGGGGGAAACCTCCAGCAGAGTAGAGCTCGATTACAAAATAAGACTTGATGATGTTTCCATTCTAACTATGGCTATATATAGCTACCTTCAACAACCTAACAACTAGTGGTCCTTTGCATAACATGGGTTAACCACTTTATTTATTAATTATGGCTCGTTCACAACTAACTATGGTCCCTTTCTTAAATGAGGGTCAACCACTTACAGTTATTAATACGAGATTTATTGACTCATTAACTAACTATGACTATGACTCGACCCTATTGGGTTTATTACATAAATAAAGGGGTTAGGGTTGGACCCTAACATGCCCTCCCCCATCAAAATCAATTGTGTCCTAAAGCCTGAAGCAGTGGAAACTGCTGAAGAATAATGGTTGGTTCCCAGGTTGCATCTTTTGGAGATGTGTCTTTCCACTTGACGAGCAATTCCTTGATAGTGTGGCCGTGCAAATGTATTTCACGAGCATCAAGGACCGGTTCAGGTTGGAGCTAGAGTGAACCTTCCTCATCCAATTCGGGTAGATTGGTTTGAATTCTACAATTGTTCCCCACCACTTTCTTGAGGCATGATACATGGAAGACTGGACGGATTTTTGAAGTTGGTGGCAAGGCCAACTTGTAGGCTACTGCTCCAATGCGTTGAATTATTTGATAAGGTCTGTAGAATTTTGGAGCTAATTTCTGGTGTTATATTCCTATACCAATAGGAGTCATAATTTTTGAATGGCTGAGGTCAAATATGTAATATGTACATACCTTTTCTTTCTGCAAATGTTTTCCATATTAAAAAAATCAAAAAAATAAAAAAATGCAAAGAGGGTATGTCCTAAAAGAAAAATCAAAGGACAAAAAGAATGAAAAAGGTAAAAAAAGATGAAAAATGAACCCCAAGAAACAAAAAGACCATGGAAGTGCATGATGAGCCCCAAATTGGGTAACTTATTGGGCTCATTTTGCCTAATTGTCCTTGATCAATCCACCATTTTTCATAGATTATGCATGTTTTTTGAGTATGTTTATGTTATTTGAATGAATAAGGGTGGTCACTTTACCAAGGAGGCTAATACGTGGTTATTTCAGGTTTCTTGGACAAATTTTGGAGCAAAGCCAAGCAATTATGAGCCAGGTGACAGCCAAGCATGAGGAAGCAAGGGTGAGGATTCATAGGGAGGTTGTCTCTTGCATTAAATGGCCCTTACTCGAAATCTCCACCCTCAACTCGGAGCTCAGCAGGCAACCAAAACAAATCCTAAAGGCAGCCGAGCAGCTTTGTGGAGAGTGATTGTTTACTAGCAGTTTGAACAGATGAGTCCCTTGAGTTAAGGAGGGCTGCTAGGACCCTCGTAGTGTATAAATAGGAAGGCCTCAGCCTTCGTAGTTTACTTTTGGAACTGTTGGGTTTTGCACTATAGTGCTCTCATTGTCTCAGCTCGTTTTTGTAGCTATTGCTGTATAACTTTCTTGTGACATGATTATTTTTGGATAATGAAAAGTAGCTCTATTTGGCATCAGCTCTGAGTTTTCTTTAGGAGCCTGTAGCTCTTGGGGTTGGGCCCAACCCAAGTGCCAAGGCTTCCTTTATGTATTGTTATTTGTTTTTATGTCTTTGCACAATAATTTCTGTTAAATAGATTAAAATCTTGCTGATTACCTAGGTCATTGTTGATGATTAGAAAGGATTTTGATGTTCAGATTGAGTTGATAGGTTATTAACAGGGAAGAGCTTCAGAAAAAGGCCATCAAGCACCTCTAATTTCACCTCTCCCTCAGTGGGATCAGGAGCTGGGATCAAGGTGACCTTGCTGCCAACAAAAACATTGTCTTTGCTTTGCCATGCAATCATTAGTGTTCGATTTTCATTTGCAGAAGTTGGTTACATGTTCAGATTCTTGATTGCTTCGTTGCATAGTTAGTATACATGGTTTCATTTCAAATAAACTTCTGTTAATTCTCTTTACTATTAGCTAGATCAGATTAGGTTAACGTAACTAGGTCTACGATTTTCCAAGTCTTCGTTGGTTCAGTTGAAGAAACAACTTGCAGAGCACCCGTACCACTTCTCTATCTACCCATACTCCATCAATCCCATCTTCTCCATCCCCTAACGTGGATTCTTGCCTCACTTTTTCCATTTGCTCACATAACCCTAATTTTAGTGCAACATTGCTTCACTCCTCCTTGAACAAATCCAACCATCTTCATCTCTCCTCAGCTCCATCCACCAAGTCCTGGACCCCTTCACACCCTTATCCTACCTCCATACTCACTCCTTTACCTTTCTCTCTCCATCCACCCTCCAAAACGCCAATTCTGAACATCCTGTAGAAAACACAGAACATCCTGTAGAACCCCTGCAGACTTCCTATAGAAGCTCACGAATGCGGTTTCTTGATAGCCAAACTTTGTGAAACTCTTTGGAAGGGTGCTAGGGACCCCTTAGGCCCTCTTTGAACCTTCCTAACCATCTGCAAGCATTTCCTCTCGCCAATCCACCTCTGCAGAGTCAAAACAGTCAAAGCACATGCATGATAATTCTGACAACTTATTCAAAAACATAAAAAGATGCGACACATGCATTTTACCTTCCTACAAGTCAATGGCATCTCTTTCAGTAGCTTGCATCCTCTTCCTTGCATCAGTAGGGCTAGCTGGTAAAATTAGGGTTTTCTAGGGTTTACGTTTCCTTTCAGCTTTCCAGTTTCTTTCTACAAGTAGATTAGCCTTCTTTGAGTTAGCTTTCATCCATCAGTTAAAAAGCTTCTTCTAAGAGCTCATAGAAGTTGGCTTAAGCTCCTAGCGGACTTGTTCCAGCTGACCAAGTGACAACCGTGGCAAGAGATAGTACTTGTGCATATAGCATTGTCGCTTCCAAGTTTGTTACGAACTACCGGGTTGATAAGAGTAAAGAAGGGAGTCCCAGGAGTTGCAACATTATTCTGCAATACTGGAGCCCACCAGTGTGCAAGTACAAATGCCACTACTATTTAATTTTTTGCATATAATGATTGTGTGCAACTTGTTATTCATGCCACAATATATGGTAATCAAACAATTTAATCTTGTTTATTCATGCTTTGAATTTCATGCCTAGAGATAGAGAATAAAATCTGACCAAACTGTTTAATCTTGGCAGATAAGTAGATAGGTAGAGTAAATAAAAGGAGCTCAACAGTTTAATCTAAGCCTTTGGATGTAATAAGGATAGACTTAGATAGATTTCTATTGTAAAAGAAAAGAAAAATGTTTTGATAAGGGTTTGCCAGCTTAAGTGCACCCTAATAAAGAGTAGAAAAAATGGTAGGATGAGTAGATGGGTAAGCAGTTGCATGGTTGCAGAATTATGATGATTGATAAAAAAAAATCATATCATTTACTTTCATCATCAAGTTGTTAAATTATGGATGATAATTGAGCATCTACACGAAGTCAAGTGATTAATTTCCCCATTCATTTTACCCCTAATTTTACTAATTTCCCATAAACAAAGTAAAAAGTGCCTAAAACCTTAATGTCATGCGGAAAGAGTCAATTTTGTAGAAAAAACCAACCTCCCTAGAAACCAAAGGTTTTCTAGTGACAAACAAAACAATCAAGCACTATCTTTCCCTAAATATGCATTAAAATAAAAGCAACCAGGTGTTTAAGGCTTACCTCTAGTCCAACGCTGTTTTTAGCAGTCCAGCCTCTCCGATCCAGATGAGCTCCTTCTCCTTGAAGCCTGCATTCACTAACAAGCAAACGATTACATAGCACCTGAATAACTCATATAATAAAACATATTCATCATAAAGACCAAGGAGTTTATGAAACAAATTATATATAACAACTTGTTGAGAAAAATGAACTTAATTGTATTAATTGGAAACAAAAGAAACCATTACAACCAGTGCCTTGGTGTTGTGCAGGTCCCTCCCAGGGTCCAGCAAGAGTTCTCCTTTACTTTGATCAGCTCACCCACTTCCAAATGAAGCTAAGAAAGGATTGGAATCTCTCCTCTCAAGCTCTAAAAGGGAGTCCTAATTTTAGCAGCATCTACCCTTAGGAATGTTCAGCTTTCAACCTCCCCTCCCTCTGGCCCAATGCCTATATTTATAGTGCTTTGGAGGAAGTTAATCAGGTCCACCATCAATGGGATAAGCCCCTCTTTCAATGGGATAGCTCCCCTCTTCATGGGATAAGTTCCTCTTTCATTGGGATGCATGAACCATCTGGAGGCGCTCAATCCACGTCAAACCATCTTCTAGAATGCTCTAGAATCGGCCACAAGTTTTTTGAAGTAAAACTTGCGCCTTTTGACCTTTATAGGAGTACGCACCCACCCCTTTACAGACAGAGCGTACAAGTACGCAGGTATTATGAACTTGAGATGCGTACACGCAGGTAAGGGTAGGAGAAACTGCGTAACCAGAGTTATATTGACTTTTAAAGGCTTTCTCTCTTTTTTGGAGTTTGACATGAGGAGCAGAGGTATAAGACTTGCCAAGGAGGACAGTATGACTATTGATGGAGCCATACTGACTGCAAATAGTCATGGTGACAAATTTTAGTGTAACAGATTTCCCCCTAAAGTGCGAAGCCTATAGTAGATTAGGGTTTTTATATCATCTAGGAAGGGTGAAGCACTTTATCATTTCAAGGATTATCGTGTGGAGAGCCCAGTCGGAACCTGCAAATATTCAACACAAAATACATATATGAGATCATATCATCGCTGAGGTAGGCATTCCCATACTCAGATCAAAAACTTAACTAACAAACTAACTACTGCTCTGATACAGGAATGATTTCGCAGTACATCATAATCATAGACACATGTAGACACAGTATGGACGCAGCCATCTGTTTATAATTAGTCTACTATATAATGAATACAAAACTCCTCGCAGCCTGGATGGTGGACACTAGATCCAGGGTCTTCATTTCTACTTCCCAAAATAGTACGATTCTATCCATGCGAATAAATGAGTTGATGTCGAACATGGTAGAAACCACTTGATTACCAGTCAATGATGTAAACTGTTAACAAGTGTGAGAGAAACCACCAGTGATGTCAATGGTTCTCAAAGTACCCAGTACAATCCATGAGATGTGAATGAATGTGTTGATGTCGAACATGTCACGGAATCCTTCGATCGAAAGTCAATGATGTAAACTGTCGTCAAAGGCGAGAAACCTGCCATTGATGCATGCAGATTTCAAGGTACTGACGATTCCTAGATCATCTTTCTAGATAATGTGCTGATGTCGATAGAAAGCGATCCATCGTAGGCAAGCCCACAACACGAAATCATAGATCAAGTTGAAGAAATGTAGCTGTAAGGACTGACTCAGGGATGGTCAAGATGGATGACAGGTATTTTGCAGATGAATGGTTTATTTGCAGTGACCTCTTGAACACATAACGACACAACAGATGGCTTGGTGACAATTGACCCAAAGTTAATACCCAGAAACCGGCTGAAGATTTTCAATGTGGTTTGATCAACTGTTAGGCAAAGGATTTCCCAACCCAGGTGAATGAAAAGTGTCGTGTTCAAGAGTGGTGATAAGGTTTTTTCTGAGACGAAGGATAACAAATAGGCTCATTTTTCTCTCTTTTCCCCCACCATTTCTGGCAAGTACCTCTTTATTTTTTACAAGCCTGAGGAGGATAACATTTGCTTGATTATAAGCTCATCCTTCGGATGAGTCCAACTTAGTTTAGATTCGAACCCTAAGAAGGAGTGGTCCGTTCCTGTTTGTAATCGAACAAGTCCTTTACTGTGAAATTTTAACGAGTCCAGTATAGGAGAAACTCGGCGTTTTTCAATTTTAGAGAGTCTGAAAAACTTAAGAAGACTCCAGGGTTGACCTTTTTCGTAAATTTGTGTCTCCCAAGCCCGAAAAAGTATAAAATAATACTTGAGAGAACCGCTTGATCTTTACGACCAAGGAGTACTTTCATGATTAGTGTCTCTGATTTGAAAAGTAAAAAGCGATCAAGGACACGTCGTTTTATTTCCAATATCGAATTTGAAACGACAAAAATCCGGCAATCTTTTCATGTTTTTATGGTCAGAAAAGGGCTGTAAGAGGACCATCTTTTAATTCCGTTTTAACGAGTGTAAAAGAAACACTCGGCAATCTTTTCATGTTTTAGGAGTCAGAAAAGGGCTTAAAGATGACTCTGATGTTTTTGTTTGTAAAAAATGACAATTTTCCCTGAAAATCCTTTATCCTGCACAAAAACCAACACATTACTCATACCTGTTGAAGATAGATAAAAATACTTTGAAAAATACCTTTTCATGGTGAAAAATAAACAAATTTACCATTTATTTACCCAAAAAACCTATAAAAAGGGTCGTTACCAATTCATTTTTACCATTTTACTGTTGAGGAGAGCAAAAGGGCTTTTGGCAAGAAACTTCCCGTGGACATTGTGGAGAATCCGACCGTCGAAATCGAACGCCGTCTCTTCCAGGTAATTTTCAACATCCTCCTCTTCATTTTCATCCGTTTAGAATTCTTTTTTAGGCCCTAGATTTCATTTTTTGGAGGTCTTGGGGTTTCAAGAACCACCTCTCGGGGTACGCAGGTGCCACACTAGGGACCTGCGTACCCCGACATTTTCTCAGTTGGGAAAATGTCGGGCATACGCACCTTGCCTTAAGGGAACCTGCGTACCCACGCTCTGTTCCTAAAGGTGGGGTGCGTACCCCGCAAAACGAGTTTTCAAACCCCAATTTCTCCAAAATGGACCAAAATTTTTTGATTTCATGGAATCTAATGGATGTTTTCTGGTGTGTAGATTGTTCACCATGCTTGATTGGTGCGAGAGAGAGCACGAAGATGTTGATTTGGCCGCCATTAATCATCAACCGTCAATTGATGCTTTGAAGGCATGCAGCCTTTATAAATACTGGGCCATACCTGGCATGAGGGCCCAAGTGAGATTTCTAGAGTGGCTGGTAGAAAGATGGAACGTTCAGGACCAGTATTTTTATATTGGAGGGCACCAGCTCGAGATGGAGCCCGCAGATATCTACTTTCTCACTGGTTTTCCCAAGAGAGGCGAACACTTGACTCTGTTCGGGACTAGGCCGGGTGGCCAATCCATTGCTAGTCTCCGACTAGAGTGGTGTAACACTCAGACTCAGGAGAAGGGGATAGAGATCAAAACTATATCCCGTCCTGAACTTATGGTGATTGCCTTTACAGTTACTAGACTTTGCGGGGCTGCCGCTTTACACATTGCCACTGGATCCCAGATGCGGATGGTGATTGATTGGTATCGAGGTACCATTTTCAACTGGTGTGATGCTGTGTTGGCCAATATAAAAGGCCAACTGACTAGAGCCAAAAACGGACAGCTAAAGACTTTTGGTTATGGGCCTTTAGTTGTGAGTTTTGGCTTAGAGAGGGTTCCGATGCTGATCCCACAGCAGCTCACTGTTGGTGTTGGGCTTCCTCGAGAGCCCAAATTGATGCGATGGGTTACGGTTATGGCCCGTCATCCTGATGAGGGAACGGAGGTTGTTCGATTTACTCCAGAGTACTTTCACTGGTTAGAGGACCAGGTCTTTTCTATACAAGATTTTCCTTATGCCGGAGTTGATTTTCGTGGAGATCCGGACATGGTACTTCCACCGGGAGAACAATGGGATGATACAGGTAACTTCATTTTCCACAAGTTTTTAGACTATCTATTTTTTTGTTTGTTTTTATATCATCTCAAAACTGATAGTAATAATTTTCAAAATGCAGATGTAGGCCCACGTCGTCCAGCCAATCTCCGGCCTTTCGAGAGGAGACTACCAGCTGCAGCGGCACCGGCCCCACAGGACGAGGCCACAGAGACTTTAGCTGAGTTGGAAAGTGACCTAGAGCGTCTTACAGCAGATATACCGGAGACTACCATAGATGATATTCCTATCAGGCTTCAGCGCTATGTAGTCAGGGTCCCAACACCTTTTAGGAGGTTCTTGTGTAGGGTGGCCCGTGCAGTGGTGTCATATAGAGATCATCACCAGTGATTGGATGGTCGTTTTTGTAGACACATGTGACATTTTGGTTTTTTGTACTTATCATTTTTGCCGATCATAAGGTGTTTTTCAACCTATGATCGAAGACGATGTATTTTTTGACACACTCCTATCTATATATATCATTATTACCGGCTTATCTTGTAAATCATGTTATGGAATGGTTTTAAATTTACATGTATGATTATTGAAAATGTCTATTTAACATTCGAGAAGCAATTGCATCTGCTAATGTATTTAAAGACCTTGGAATATGTTGATATTCAATGTAATCAAACTCACGTTCCAAGAGACGCACTCTCAAAAATAACCTTAATAACACTGGATTTCTAATGGCATATACTCTATTAAGTTGTAATACAATGAGTTCAGAATCTAACCTCACTATCAAACTCTGAATCCCAAATGAAATAGATTCAGACAATAACTCAATCACTGCACTGTATTCTGCAATGTTGTTTGTTGTTTGACCGAGGCTTACCCCATGCATAGAAACTAACTCGTCAGAGGGTGAATAGATAACCCAAGTTGCGGAAGAGATATTCCGTGTACTACAACAAGCACCATCAGCGAAACCAATGTATGTTTGGAGAGGCATCGACATCTGCATCATCAAGAGTAAAACCAAGATAAGCTAGAATAATGACGAAAAAAACACACTCTCTAGACTAAGCACACTGTCTAAACTAACAAACACACCAGCTAGAAAGAAAAACTAACCTAACTAAAAAATCTCCATACCCATCTTTTAAGCATAATACCTCTTTAGGTAAAGTCTATTTCTAGGTTTACCCAAAGAGTCCCCGTCAAAGTCTACCAGCTCATAGGCCCCTTTTGCTAGCTTTTGCTTGACAATATAGGGCCCATGCCACATAGGAACGAATTTTCTAGCACCTAATTTATCATTAGCTTGATCATATAATAACACTAGGTCTCCTTCCAAAAAATTTCGAGGGGTCACATTTCGATCATACTGAGCTTTCATACGTTTTGCGTGAGTCTCGATCGCCAATGCAGCATCACGTCGATTCTCATCTAATTGAGCTAAGTATAATAAACGCTTTTCCTCTTCGGAAGTGGCTGGAAGTAACTCGATGGCCATTTGCAGTGACGGGATTTCGCATTCAATGGGTAGCACAGCTTCCAAACCATAAACTAGTTGGAAAGGAGTGAACCCTGTCGATGTTTTCACTGAGGTTCTGTACGCCCAAAGCGCTGAAAATAACATGTTGTGCGAATTCGACCGATGAATACCAATGATTCGTCGGATCATGATAACTAAAACTTTGTTGATGGACTCAACCAGACCATTCGTTTATGGATAATAAGGAGTTGAACTATCGTGACGCAAACCAAGCTGGCCTGTAAGTTCTGTCATCATAACGTTTCGAAAATGGCGCCCATGGTCAGTGATTATCGCTTGTGGGACACCAAACCTAGCAATTATGTGATTGAATACAAAAATTGCAGCTGTCTTGCCATCTGCCTCGAATGTAGGCATCGCCTCGGCCCACTTAGTAAAATAATCTACCGCAAGGATGATATACGCATGCCCCCCGGCCGAGTGAGGGTTACATGTAATAAAATCGATACCCCATTTGGCAAAAGGACCAACGGCAATTATAGGGTGGAGAGGAGCAGGTGGAGCGCGCATCTTTCGATCAAACACTTGACAGTTGTGGCATTTTCGGACCGCAGTAATACAATCTTTAAACAAGGACGGCCAAAAGTAGCCAGCGTGCAATATCTTTTGGGATGTGGCATACCCAAACATATGACCGCCACACGCTCCAGAGTGACAGTCATTTAGAACCCTTTCAGCCTCTTCGTGAGTTAAACAACGTCGAAAGATAGAGTCCGCCCCACGGCGATAAAGAGTATCTCCAATAATTTTGTATTGTTGGGACTGGAATCGAATTTTCCGACGTTCCGACTTTGAAACTTCGGGCTGAAAGGATTGGGTCTGGAGATATACGATGATATCCCCATACCACGGATCTAAAGTGCTGATTAGAAACAAAGATTCGTCTGCAATGGGCTCCTCTGCCACAGTTTCCGTGTCAACACGCGGGAAGTCACACATTAACTCTGCAAAAACTAAAGATTTCTTAGACTTAGATTTCTCAAACTCCAAGTCGAACTCCTGCAGGATAACAATCCATTTAGAGTACTTGCCCCTAGCAATTGTTTAGTCAAAATGTAGATCATAGGGTTGCAATCCGAAATAACTGTAGTTTTACGGAGTAAAATGTAGTGATGAAAACGTTGGACAGCTTGAACGGCTGCCAATGCCAATTTCTCCACATGTGAGTATTTTAGCTCAGTTGGATTTAATGTCCGACTAAGGTAATATATCACATGTTCCGTTCCGAATTCATCTTCCTGAACTAAGACCATTCCAATGGTGGAATGGGAGGCGACGAGGTACAAAAAGTAATCCTGGTTGTAGTTGGGAGGATGCAACAACGGTGCATGGGTCAACGCGTGTTTGAGTGCATCAAAAGATTTCTGAGCTATCTCATCCCAAGAGAATTGAGTGTTCTATTTCAACAACCGTGTAAAACCCTTTGTAACCTCGGCGTAGTTAGGAATGAATTGTCGTAAAAAGTTTGCTTTCCCCTGCAAACTTTGGAGTTGGTGAAGACTCGAAGGAGGAGGCAATTTGATGATAGCTTCTACCTTCGAGGGATCGACGTGAATGCTGGCTTTCGAAACTACAAATCCTAGCAATCGTCCCACTTCTATACAGAAGACACATTTGTGTGGGTTCAATCGAATACGATAATGCCTACACCTCATAAAGATTGCTCGTAAATGGACAAGGTGCTCAGCTCGATGTAACGAATGAGTAGGCAAATCATCGAGATACGGTTGCACAATGTGTTTGATGTCATGAAACACATAAGACATCGCCCTTTGAAAAGTTGCTCCGGCATTCTTTAGCCCAAAAGGCAATTTGCAATAAGCAAATGTCCCCCATGGACAAATGAAAGCCGTTTTCGGTTGATCGGCAGGTAGAATATTGATTTGATTATATTCGGAAAAACCATCCATAAAGGAAAATATTTCGCTGCTGGCACAATCATCAATGATTTGATCGATATAGGGTGTTGGGTAGTTATCCTTTGGACAAGCTCGATTAATGTCCCTATAATCAATGCATATTCTTATTGTTCCCTGTTTTTTGTTAACCAGAACAATATTCGATACCCAATCCGTTAACGGGATCAGATAAATGAAACCTGCTTTCAACAGTTTTTCAACTTCTGCTTTAATTGCAGCAGCTTTTCGTGGGTGAATCTGACGCAAATGTTTCCGGACGGGTTTAGCGTCCGGGTTAGTCTTGATCTCATGAACAACAATCGCGGGATCAATTCCTGGCATTTCCTCATAGGACCGGGCAAACACGTCGCAGAATTCTTGAAACAGGGCCTTGTACGTCTGAATTTCGTCATCTGTACACGAGGCACCTATATGAATGTTTTCAATAATTCCAGGCTTAATCGAAATGTCAATGGGAATAGTTCGAGAGATGTTTCCCAAATTCAGCTCTGAATCAGGATGTTTCATGGGATTCTGAGCTTCCTTGACATATTCAGCTGTAAAAACTGATGAGAAATCATTTTCAAAACGATCATCCTCAGGTAAAAACGAAGATCTATGATGGAGATCTTCCCATGGTAAGTCATCTATACACAGGACTTCACGAAGTTGCTCGTCAGATGACACAACTTTGGGAAACGCTATTAACTCCGAGGTTGATGTGAAAAGTGATTCCTCACGGACCACATTCATTTGGTCAATTTTGGTTGAACACAGGTTGGTAAAAGACTGCACGGCTTCATAGGCAATTTCATATGGACTCAAAGGCATAAGATTACCAAATGAGTCTATTTCAGATTCAGAAGGAACGATCCAAGGATCGTCATAATAAATAATGTCTGAAGTAATCATATGAATGGTTGCAAATGAAGATGATGCGTTGAGTGGAGGAAAAGGAAAGGTTCCCAGTAAACTGGCATCTTTAACTAATCCTACTCCAACATCCTTATATGGGATAGTCGTTTTACCGACATGCTGAATACTCTCTGAAGAGGTTGGGTCAGATGAAAAGTAAGCCAGCTGGTCTATTGTTACGATCTTTCCATTATGTGGGAACTTTATTACTCGGAAGACCAATGAAACGACCGCTGTCATAGCGTAAGTCCAACTTCGACCCAAGAGAAGGTTGTAGTCTAGAGGGGCATCAACCACCTCCACATCTAGACTAATGGTTTTACCTTCAACCCCTATAGGCAAATCCTGTAGAATGCCAAAAGGATGAAACCCACGGCCATCAAAGGCCTTAAGAATTGTCGGGGATTGATTTAGTGAAGGAGAACCAAGCGATCTCCAACACTGTATTGACATAATACATGTTGAAGCTCCCTCATCAATTACAGTTCGATGAATAGGCCTGTTTTTTACTATCACTGGGATCTGGAAATCCATTTGATGAGGCAAATGCGGTGTACTATTTTCTAGATCAAAGATTATTAGGTTCGGGTCCTGAACATCAACAGCTCCTATAGCCGACAAAAGTAATTTGCGTTGTGCTAGGTACGATTGCAGCACTTCCAAAGCTGACATTGCTGAGGGTGAAACAGCTAAGTCCTCAACAATGTTGTAATTCTGGGCCACTCTCGCATGTGGATTGAAAGCAGACCTTCGAAGTACACCCTTGGCGGGCGGCTTGATTACTAAGTCTGGATTAGGTTTCTTGATCTGTAGCGGATCGGAACCGGGAGCTGAGGTTGATGGATTAGAATGAGAAGATTCTGCTTCTTTTCCATCAACAGGACTTTTACTACCATAATCTTGCGATCGAGTCGCAATCCTTACATGAGACATCATCAATATGGGTTCTTCATTGGCACTCGAGGAAGAACCTATCATTTTGCTATCTTTTGGAAATGGATCCTTCAAGACAGCAGGAATTTGGGAACCTTTGACGATCTTCGCAACCTCTGCTCGATGAGGGCAGTCTCTTGTAAAATGTTCCTCTTCACAAATGAGACATGGATAACGAGGCTTGCGCTTTTCGTCATTGGATTCTGCCTTTTCAGTTTTCTCCTTTGGAGTTTTGTCTGCTTTATTCTTCTTCTTCCCTTTCTTCTTTCCACCGGATTTTGATTTAGCTGTAGATGACTCTATAGCGTGAATATCGGCGGAAACCTCAGCAGAAGAATCTCCTATCGGGGAGTCTAGTAAGGTTATAATAGGAGAAGAATTCTTTGAGGATTTCTTCTTGCTTTTAGTGTTCACCATACCAATCATGCCATCAGCAGCATGAGACCTTGACGGAGCAGCAGCGATTTGATTTGACTTAGGAAGATCTGGGATCTTTTCATGTAACGTACCTGACTGAGTATAAACTAAGTCAAGGTACTGCGCTTGAGCAATCACTTGCTCCTCAGTAACTACTCCGGCCTTAGCTACGTCTTCAGTAATCTTCGGTAACAATGATTTAACAAACCATTCAGCTAGGATCTAGTCCGGGATAAAAACTTTCACTAACCACCTTCGACGTCTCCATTCATGAATATGATCGGAAATATAAGTGGACGTCGATTGCTTTAATGAAGTTAGTAACTCCGTGCCATTATCATATCTGACCGGCAACTGAAAATGAGTTAAAAACGAGGTAGCTAACTGGCTAAAATTATAAAAAGAGGCTCGTGGTAACTCAATATACCACTTGGCCGCAAGACCAATGAGAGTGCGCTGGAAAAGACGTAAGCGGATCGAATCATCCGAGATGGAATTAGAGGCACACCAGAGGTGGTAAGTCATCACATGATTCGACGGGTCCTCTCCAGACTTACCCTCGAACTTGGGAATGTCACTGGGCAACTTATTCAGCATTGGCGGCCAAAACGGAAGATAATTGATTGGATCGTTCGTTAGGCGCGACAAGTCTGGTAAATCCAAAGTTGCGATAAACGGTAGCTGCTGATTTGGATCCCTAAAACTCTGGGTCACTATACTAGCCCCAGGAGGAGGATATCCAGGATAACTAGGAATAGGAATCGCGTTCGGGATATTGTATCCTCCTGGAAAACCAGGATTAACCGGACCATACTGGGGTTGTTGTGGTTGTTGATAAGTGTACCCAGGATACGGTTGATACTGGTAAACTGGCTGTTGGACAGCAGGACCGAATTGGTACTGTCCCTGGTATGGTTGATAAGTGAATTGTGGTTGACTTGTGACAACCGTACTTAAACCAGGTTGTCCTACAGGTATCTGAACCGTAGTTTGAATCGTGGATCCAGACGATGGTAAAGATGTCTGAGGAGTAGATACAGGGACAGTAGAAACCGGAGCTGTCGATACTCCAGAAGTAAGTGGGGTTGATGGAACAGATGTTGCGGTAGTTGCAGCAGTCGTTTGAGATGGAGTACGAGGCAAAATAGGCCCAGACTGAGAAACTACCGAAGGTACAGAAGTTTGAATATTAGACTGGACTGGTTGCTGGGGTGAACCAGAAACTAAGGGTTTTCCAGTTTGAGATGACAACTGTACATTTGGCTGCAACACCTGTTGAACTTGCGATGGATCCCACACTATGTTCATTCCGGGGTATTGACCCATAACAGGTTGAGGATATTGAGATCCATAACCGGGTTGAGGGTAGGATTGATAATTGAAAGGTACATTTCCCTGAACATAAGATTGACCTTGGGGTGGTTGGAAACCTTGACTCGAGTACTGACCTTGGGGTAGATACCCTTGAGGCATGTACTGATACTGGGGTTGACCTTGAGGTATAAATTGGTACTGGGGTTGACCTTGGGGTACATATTGAGTCTGGGGTTGACCTTGAGGAACGTAATGTACCATAGGCACGTACTGTCCTTGAGGTTGCCCCCCAGGCGGTAACTGGCCACCTTGAGGTTGAGAAGCGGGAATAGAACCTGACATCATAAAAATGTCTTCTACGCTCAACGGCTTTGCACCATTGCTTCCAGTGAATACCCTTTGTTCAATGGGTTGAGGAGACGCTCCCGAAAAAGTACCAGAAAGAGACTGATACCCAGTGGGAACAGAAGGACCGCCGTACAAAAAAGATTCAGGCGATTGAGTAAACATGGACGACTGACCTGACATATTTATGGGAGTATAAATACCCCTAGGTGGGTAAGGAGCACGAGGTGGTGAAAAACTCGACACTGAGTTGTCCAAATAATTAGTTAAAGAAAGATACCAAGTAGTACTTCTAGGTGGACTGTAAAAAATGGATTCACGCTCCCTTAGATCAATAGTAGGTTGATTTTCAGGGATAGGGATGCCTATTTCTTCTTCCGGAGCAAGTTCTTCAATATCTATCAAACCAGAAGGAAGATTTTCGGTGATGACTCTTTCTACCCTAGGTAAATTAGGAGCACTAGAAGTTGGAGAGACTAACCCTGATGTTGGAGTAACAGGTTCAGATATCTCGGGTTCTTCGCCTATATCACTAGTAGATGAAAAGCTACCAGCAAGTTCGGAAACCAAAATAGCTTCAGGATTATAACCTGTTTCTAGAGTTTGGTAATCAGGATGAACAACCGATGAAGACTCTCCTTCTTCAGGTGACCCTACTTTACTGCCACTAGGAGTTACGAGTACTTTCAAACCTTCGTAATGGCCCGGGACTTCTTTAGGAGGTTGGCCCCAAAGTCTACGGGACTTCCTCAACAAATCAGCCACGGTTACAACCTCAGGAGACTGGCCCCGAAGTCCACGGGACTGTCTTGGTAATTCAGCCACAGCTAAAAACTTTTAACTACTGCACACGCAAACAAAGTAAAATCTCAAAGCAAACAACCTAAAGTCTCTAAAGAACCAAACAAATTCGAATCACACGCCTAAAGAATCTAGGGCGTCAAACCACACACAAACAGTAACCTTCCGAACCGAAAACACTAGTTGGTGATGAAATCTAACATCGCAGAATTCAGTACAGAAGTGGCGGGTGGAACAGTTACCCCGACAACCTGCTTAATGAATAGACTGGACCAAGTTCCTCCACTTTAACCGTTTTGAGTGAAGTGAACCCCCCAGAAAATCCAAGTGAGTCTAGCCGACGTCTGCTCCAGGTACAGTGGGATCTTCCCTCCACCGTCACCTTAGGAAGAATCCTAAAGATAATAGTCACTAAGGTCACCAACAGCCATAAATATACCTAGGGGAACAGTCTACGATCCGATAGCATGCAAGGGCAGAGTAACAAGCTCAATCCCCTTGCCGGCTCCTTGACAATAATCCAAGGTTTACCGACAAGTGACCCCAAGCTCCTCGACAATGGTTAATCCAAGGTTTACCATTTGTAGTACGTGCATATCTGGCGTCGTTCCCAATGAAGGAGGATTGATTCCCTCACTGGTTCGGACACGATCTCGTGCTTCTCCTTTAAGAGGAGCTTTCCCAGAGCATAAATGTAACAACTGGATTTATCCTACCACAAGATAAGCTACTTGTTTGTTTTTACTGTCCTGGAGAGTTAACTACTCTCCTACTCCAAGACACTAGCCTGATCTATGTTGGTGTATCAGAGCCCTAGTAAATAAAAAGTTACTAAGTTAATTTTACTTTAAGCGTTAATTTTTATGGCTTTTCTTTAGGACAAAAGGTAGCGGAGATGAAACTGATGATGTGTAGACTCGACTCAAATCCACTAAAAAGATGCACCTAGGATGAAACAAAACAATCTTTCTTTTTCAATGAATTCCCTAGCTAAGAGAGTTGGAGAATGCAAAATTTATAAAGACAACTTTCTTCGCAATGAAAATCAAAGAAACAATCTCTTTATCTTTTCCAAACCACACAACACATGACCACTAATTATTTCACGAAAACTTCCTTTCTCTTTTCAAAGACTTCAAACGCTACTAAAACAAACTTTCTTCAAAAGAGATTTTGTATTTTCCCTATTTTAACAAAGCATGTAAAACTACTTAACAAAAACCAATTTTAAGATCTATGAAAATCTAAAAGAAATCTACTTAAAAGCAAATCTAAGAGAAATTTACCTAAAAGCAAACCTAGTGAGGTAAAAGCCTACAAAATATAATTCCAAGATGTTTTACTCAGTTACAATTCAACCAAGGACTAATTCATGCAGAATCATAAACTAGTCAAAAACAAAAATCAAAAACTCTTGTTTTTTTTCTTAAGAATGAAATTCACAGCTTAACCAACAAGCCTTCTCGAAATTCCGCAAAGAGACAACACAACGGTAGGTTTCTCACAAAGGTGGATTTTACGAAAGGTCCGACTCCTAAGAAGACTGAAAAGACCAGGGAGATCCAAGGTTTTTACCACTTCTAAAGCCAGAGTCACTACAAGACCAATACAAAAATCAAACCTAGGGCTAGAACTTCTATGAACTTCACTAAAACCCTTGATGCTAATGAAACAAGTTTAGATGAAAATTTTTGACAGGTAACCAGTGGATCTGGGCAGCAATAAACAAGCTATAAACAAAATCTAATGGGTAAAAAGGAAAAATGGAAATTTTCTAAACTTTTGATAGGGTACGCAAGCAGCCTGTTTGCACAGGTGTGGCCACGCTCTGTGTACAAAGCAGAAGTGCGTACAGGTACGCACTGTGCTTAACGCAGAGGGTGCGTACTGCTCTCAAAAACAAGAAAAATAAAAACTAACTCAATCCTAAGCTATTCCACCCAAATTCACAGTCAATCAGTCAAAAACTAGAAAGAAATCAGATTTTCTCAAATCAAAGTATCAATCAAAAGAGAAATCAATCAAATCCATGGATTCCCCAGTGGAGTCGCCATTTTGTCATGCGGAAAGAGTCAATTTTGCAGACAAAACCGACCTCCCTAGAAACCAAAGGTTTTCTAGTGACAAACAAAACAATCAAGCACTATCTTTCCCTAAATATGCATTAAAATAAAAGCAACTAGGTGTTTAAGGCTTACCTCTAGTCCAACGTTGTTTGTAGCAGTCCAGCCTCTCCGATCCAGATGAGCTCCTTCTCCTTGAAGCCTGCATTCACTAACAAGCAAACGATTACATAGCACCTGAATAACTCATATAATAAAACATATTCATCATAAAGACCAAGGAGTTTATGAAACAAATTATATATAACAACTTGTTGAGAAAAATGAACTTAATTGTATTAATTGGAAACAAAAGAAACCATTACAACCAGTGCCTTAGTGTTGTGCAGGTCCCTCCTAGGGTCTAGCAAGAGTTCTCCTTTACTTTGATCAGCTCACCCACTTCCAAATGAAGCTAAGAAAGGATTGGAATCTCTCCTCTCAAGCTCTAAAAGGGAGTCCTAATTTCAGCAGCATCTACCCTTAGGAATGTTCAGCTTTCAACCTCCCCTCCCTCTGGCCCAATGCTTGTATTTATAGTGCTTTGGAGGAAGTTAATTAGGTCCACCATCAATGGGATAAGCCCCTCTTTCAATGGGATAGCTCCCCTCTTCATGGGATAAGTTCCTCTTTCATTGGGATGCATGAACCATCTGGAGGCGCTCAATCCACGTCAAACCACCTTCTAGAATGCTCTAGAATCGACCACAAGTAAGTTTTTTGAAGTAAAACTTGCGCCTTTTGACCTTTACAGGAGTACGCACCCACCTCTTTACAGACAGAGCGTACAAGTACGCAGGTATTATGAACTTGAGATGCGTACACGCAGGTAAGGGTAGGAGAAACTGCATAACCAGAGTTATATTGACTTTTAAAGACTTTCTCTCTTTTTTGGAGTTTGACATGAGGAGCAGAGGTATAAGACTTGCCAAGGAGGACAGTATGACTATTGATGGAGCCATACTGACTGCAAATAGTCATGGTGACAAATTTTAGTGTAACACTTAAGTTAAAGGGGCTTAGAGAATTTCTCTGATTTTTGGAGGGACCAGACCCTCGGCCCAATAACTTCTAGATCCTAAGTACTAAAAGCCCCCTCACAAACATTTACCCCCTTCAATTCATTCATTTTCCCCTTAAAAATCCTTTTTCCTAAGGTAAAACCACCATTTGCCTAGGGAAACTAATCACCCCCAAACAAACCCCTTTTCCACAAAACCCCACAAATGCGCATTTAGCCTAAGTTATAATGTTCTATGTGAAAATGTAAATAAACTTAATATACATTATACTTAGCATACTTCGTTTTCCGCTCTCATTTCATATTTACTTCTAACATTATTTATTAATTCCCAAAGAATCAACCATTTCCTATATATTTTATTTAAAACCCATATGTTAATATCCCGCCCCAAAGTTTGAAACATAAACTTATTAATAAACTGATTAATGGGATTAATTAAGTCAAGCAGTGATTAATTAAATCTATTGCTGCCAATGAAATCATTCCTGATGTCACTAAACCTTTGTAATCCTTCATTAATTAATCCCTCTGCACATTAAAACCCGTCGGGCCCCTCCATTAAACCTCACATCAAATCATCGCCCCAATCACCATGCGATCTGACCCCGATTGATCCAATGGTTGACACTCATATCGGGTGGCCTCCGAAGGCCGACCATTACCCGCCCGATATGGGTGGTTTCACTATTCACTCCGCCACTACATGGCACCCGATGAATGCCATCGAGCCGCCTCCTCCCAAAACCACTTCATCCCAAAAGTTGTGCGATATGATCTCGCTTACTGCCTCCCACTAAATGAAAAAATGCCACATCCCCCGCATAACTCCAAGTGTCCTTTTCCCCATGTACCTACCAAAGTAATTAACTTTATGAATAAAACTAAAAAACTCATGGTTTTTGTTTTATTGTGAAAAAAGAACACTTTGACCTCCATGCAAGCACTAGAGTACGTGCAACCATTAACCTATGTTCAACTGCCAATTTATCGAAGCTGTTGAAACTCCAAACCACCTTGTAGTCCCGTTCGCTTCCAGCAAACATTGCATAGTCGCCATTACTCCGTCCAAAAGCCGAAACCATGTATTTATCCCAATTCGCTGAGAAACCCTGTTTTGTTCCACAACCTGGACTAAATTTCTTTCAATTCCTAAGTAATTTAGTAAGAAAAATTGACTCCAAAACACCTGAATCAGGCCAGTTTTCCAAAAATTCATTAAAAACCCTTTGCCTTCGTCCTTGAATCCACAATAACCAAGGATTTCTGCCCCAATTTCATTGAATATCATGCCTGTTTAGATCCTACCTGTAATCCAACGCTGTTGTAGCAGTCCAGCTCCGCTGATCCGGATGAGCTCCTCCTTCACTTTGAAACCTGCATACACTAACAATCAAACGATTAAATAGCACTTGATAATCTCATAGAATAAAACATATTTAACACATAGACCAAGGAATGCATGAAACAACTCATAAATAACAATTTATTGAGAAGAATGGACTCATTTGCATTAATAGGTAACAAAAGGAACAAATACAACCTGAGCCTTGGTGTTGTGCAAGTCCCTCCCAGGGTCCATCAAGAGTTCTCCTTTACTTTGACAAAGCTCACCCACTTCCAAATAGAACAAGCAAAGATGGCAATCTCTCCTCACAAGCTTCTAAATGGGAGTCCTAATTCCTGCAGCATTTACCCTTAGAAATGTATAGCTTCCAACCTCCCCTCCTTCTAGCCCAATGCCTGTATTTATAGTGCTCAAGAGGAGGTTAATCAGGTCCACCATCAATGGGATAATCCCCTCTTTGGATGGGATAGCTCCCTTATTGATGGGATAAGTTCCTCTTTGGTAGGGGTGCATGAACCATCTGGAGGCGCTCAATACACGTCGAACAACCTTCTAGAATGCTCTAGAAATGACTACAAGTAACTTTTTAAAGATGAAACTTGCGCATTTTAACCTTTACAGGGGGACGCACCTGCCCCTTTACATATAGAGTGTCCAAAGACGCAGCTTTTGTGAACATTGGGTGCGTCCGCGCAGGTAAGTTTGAGAGAACCTGCGTACCCAGAGATAAATACATTTATAAAGACTTTCTCTCTTTTTTGGAGTTTGACATGGAGAGCAGAGGTATAAGACTTGCCTAAGAGGATAGCATGAATGTTGATAGAGCCATACTAACTGTAAATAGTCATGGTGACATTTTTTAGTGTAACAATGCCATTTCCACTCCTCATAGGGATTTAGATCATCTCCCACTAGCTGATAAAGATTTCCAGATTAAAGATACCTCTATCCAAGAATCCCCTTTGAAACTATTCTATAGGTACAAAGACCAGTACGTGAACCATGCAGACTATATAGGGCTTTGGGAATCAGGATTACCCAAATACCAATTCCCCAGAGTTCACATCTTCCCAGAGATTGTACATTACTACCACATGAACTATGATCCCAGCCAAAGGGCAGTGAGAACCCCTGACTAGTCTGTATTATTTACCATCACTGTTGAGTCCATAAATGAAATGTTGCAATTACAACCAAGCCAAAGCCTGACTCCTCTTTCTATTGGGGATTTGCTGAATAGATACCCTACACTCACCTCAATCAAACTTGCTCGGTTATACCAGACCTTCATCAGGGAAGAACAATACACTCCAAAGGACTCTCCTCCTTACCTATGGACTATATTCTCTAACCTTGGCCAAGACACCATAGACATGATATCCAGTGTGTTAGGTTATACTACAAGTGAATTTTTTGATGAAATCATTATGGCCTTTATGTCCATCTACTCTCCTAGGCAACCACCAACCATAATGTTTGACTATGCTAAGTTCATTATTGATAAAATGCATGATCAATTCATGAGGTTGGAAAATGAAAGAGTATTTAAATATTCTTCAGTTCTATATCATTTTTTCTTGTATTATCAAGTTGATAAATTTCCAATCACCCTCCAAAAGCTTGATACCAGAGGCAACCCCAGATCAGTGGTCTTCTGGACTTCATTGATCCACTAATTTGACTCTCAATATTCTTATACCAATTTCATAGATCTCTTTGTGTACCCAGTAACAACTATGCTATTAGGAATCCCTCCCCCCAGAATCAGTGCAAACATCAGGAGGGTCCTTCAGTTATCAAAATAGTATAGAGTGGGGGATTGGTACTTGTACCAAAACCACACTGAAATCAGAATCTATGGATGTGAGCTAGCTCCCTACAAAATACCCAGATACCTTCCTATGATATTGTTTGCCTTGTAGTACTATAGAAAAATGATCAATTCAGATGAGGTACATTTTTTGAAAGCTAAGAAGAAAGCTCAGCTTAGGATAAAAGATCAGCTTGGTCCTTTCATATGTAATAGTAGAGAAGCAGGAAAGGAAGCAAAGGAAATCCTTCAAAGGTTGAGACTGAAACAAAGTTTCATCTAGAATTATGACCCCTTAGAGTTCATTTGCAATAGGAGGAAAAATAATAAATTATCTCCTTATATCCACCATAGAATCCCTAAAATTGAACAATATGCAAATCAGTTTGAATGGGTGGAAAACACTTTGGTAGACTGGGATAACACAAAAACTGTTGTCAACAATGTATTGATTGATTTAGGTAGAATACTTGATGAGGATTCATTTGTATAGGTGTCAAGAGAAACTCAATCTCAAAGGAAATCACAAGGACACAATGGGCAAATAGCAGAAGAAGGACCTTCATAGCAACGAGAAGCATCAAAGCACCCAGAGGGAACAGAGCAGCCAGAGGAATCTGAACAGCCTGAGATTTCAGAAGAACTTGCTCAACCAGAGCAAATCATGAGCAATCCTCCCATTTTGCAGACTCCTCTAAATGAGGAGAGGAATCTAAAAAGAGATAGAGAGGAGGCCACCCATTCTAGTAGACCTGTTGCCTAGACCTATGTCAAGAGGCAAAGGTTGAACCCATTTTCAGAACAAGAGTTTACCGAGGAGATAGCAGGAACTGTAGGAGCAGAAAGTAGGCATACCACTCCTTCAAGAGGTACACAAGAACCTTCCACCTCACAAAATCAAATTCTATAAAGGCAAAAGAGTGTGGAAGTATCCTCCTTCAGGGCTCCTACTGGCTAGAGCCAAGATATCAAAGAGAAATACAAAGAAATCAAGGCAAGAAATGAAAGATTAAAAGCCCAAAGTTATGCACACTACCTGAAAAGGGCTCCAACAAATCAAACAAGGCTAATGTCAGCCTTTGACATAAAGGAAGGTAAATTGCAAATGATTTTTTTGAAACCAACTTCACAGCAAACTAGATCAATGGAAGATTATCTAAAAACAAACTTTGAAGTATTGGCAAAGGATATCCATCCTATTGACCAAATTGAGTGACATAAGCAAACTAGGGAAATGGTCTACTCCACCTTGAATAGCAAGGTAATTGCATCCCACCAGCTCTAGAATTCGCTGAATAATATATCAGCACAATTCCAGTTGGAGGTGGTCTCTTCATAGGCCAAGGACACCAGAATAAAGTCCTTAGAGGACTTGGTCATAGAACTGGGACATGATCCCAAGGATGTGAAAGCTACATAAAAGCTTATCAAGAAGAAAAACGATGACATAGCTACACTGAAGAAGCAACTCAAAATTCCCCCACTACATCATCCTCAGACAGTTGAAGTGTTGGAAACTTAGAAGGAGGGAGAGCTTATGGACTTAGTCCTAAAGCTGAATGAGAAATTGAAAGAGACAAACAAAGAACTGGATAACTTGATACAATCTAAGCAGAGTGAGTTGGCCACCACTCCTTAGACTGTAATTCCTATAGTCTCTACAGTAGTACCCTCTACATTGGCTACTACCTTAGCACCCACACTTCCACTAGCTACAGTTTTGCTAGTTATAGGTACATCAGTAGGCACAGAGGCATCTACAAGCATAGGTACTGACGCAAAAAAAACATCTGAATTGGTAAAGGCCATGGAGGAAATGAGCATCCAGGCTACTGAGCTCAAGAAACTTAGAGAACAAGTATCAAATTTAGAAATTGATTATAAACTTGCATAGATACAACAGAAAGAAGAAGCTCAAAAGAATCAAAGAATGAGAGAGAGAATAAAAGTCCTTGAAAAGGACTTGACACTGCAACAACCACTTGGAGACATGAAAGAGATTCTTTGGACCAACATCATTGATTCCATCAATGATGTTTGGCCATCTATTCAAGTTATTTTTGAACAAACTGAACTAGTGAAAGTGGCTACAAAAGCAATCCACAAGACCAGAGAAGAGTTAGGAGAGAAGCCTGAAGAAGCCGACCAATTGATAACATTCCTAAATAGTATAAATAGGTATCAACTTGATGAACTGTAAATAGAAGACAAAACAACAACAATCATAGAAATAAAGAAGGTCCTCACTAAGAGAAACCTTATGCTTAACCTTGAGAAAAAATGCTAGAGTATCCAAGCAAACATTGACAAGTTTATGAAAAAATACGGTATTAGAGAAAAAGGATTCCCCAGTCCCATGGTAATACATGACAAACTGATGACCCAAGATGACTATATTGAAAGATTACATAAGCTGGCTAGAAGCCAAGCTAGTACTTCAGGGGTAAAATCTTTGCCCACTAGAAAGGTATTATATGATAGTCTTGAAAATCTATTTTTCATAGAACATGAGGTAAAGCACCTGTTTACTAGCAGACCAAATTTTTCTAAGCATATAGAAGCTGATGAGATATATAGGAAAATGATAAGGATGAAATCACTTGACAGCGAATGGTGGACAAATCTGACTGATTTACTATGAAATTACTACAGTAAATTTATATGGTAAAACATTGATGCTAGGTGAAACAGGTAAGACAGAGTCAAAGCAAAACAAGTAAAGAGTATCAGTAGGTAGAAGACACAAAGTAAATCCATCACATAAGCATCAAGCAACTAAAAGAGCCAAATCTGAATTGCAATAGCCAACACATTCATAATAAAAGGGATAGCAATAAGATGGTTCTCCATCTATCTCTATCTTCGTGTGGAAGATATATTTGGTTTCCTAAAATAATTCTCATATTGTTAAGAGATATTTTGTAACATATGTTGTATAAATAATTCATATTTTGAAGTAATTAGGGTGGATTAAAATACATTTCTGTATACATTTTATTTTTGAGCAAAGGAGCTATTGTACTCAATACTAGACTGGTTTTGCTAGATATGAAATAAAGCTGAGGACATTTCAATGGATTCTTGTGCACAGTTGGAACAAATAAGTATTATCTCTTTGTGTTTAAATATTGTTTTCTCTTCATGTTATGAATATTCATATTTTAGAAATTTTGAATAATATAACACTTATTCACAGAGATTATCCTAATTATACACTATTGCAAAATGCATGCATAATACATAACCTCCTCTACGTTGATCATCAATTTTGCAGAATTAGAAACAATGAAACATTAATCACATGCGCACATTAACACAGTATGTAATGGGGAAAGCATACAGCTGAAAACCCCGAACTATCTGTATATTATAATGATTGAGAACATGTAACAATACATAGTACAATACTCCTCACAAGTACTCAGCACTATCTCCACCTGTTACACACAAAACTAGCTCAGATCCGAACAAGTCACTGGGTCAAATCTCCTTCGCTGTTTGCCTACCTCTACTACACGCTCCAAAGTGAGAAAGATCCTTTCCAAGCTCATTTTCCTTGGCTTGTACTTCACAATCCTCATTGGCAATCTCAATCACTGATTGTGCAAATCTCATGCACAACTATAGTCACAACTGATAGCAGTCTCCACCTCTAACACCTGTCTTCACTGAACTGTCCATGCACTGAGTTAACTGATGTACCCTTTAGTTGCTTTATGAGTTAATAATTAGTGAATTAATTAATAATTAATTCACATCACTCATCACTAGTGTATTTTGCAGTTAGACTAAATACAACTAGTTCAACTAAGTCAAACTGAACACAACTCCATCAACTCCTTAATCAACTCCACCAAACTCAACCACTTGAGTTCTAACTGAAGTCCATCATGCAATAGCTCCACTGAGCCACAAGAAAAGTGTATTTCCTTCTGACAGTTGCATGTGCCACATCCGTAGCTCGAATTGAAGTGCTCCAAGAAGATAAGATAATGTTTATAGTCCAAATATTATTAAGAGCTAATAATATTCGACTGTTCTATTTTTAGCCTGGCAGTCTAAAAATAGACTCCGCACATAGTCTAAAAATAGACTTTGCGTCAAAAATAGCCTGCGGGCCCACTTAGTGAAGGAGACTTCTTTTCACTAAGCTCCATCATCTTGTTGCATTCTCAAGAATCCCTCTCAACAAGATATGGATTATCTACAACCCCTATCCTGCCTCAGTGATATTCGAATTTGCTCCTGGTGAGCGCCTTCGTCAAGATATCAACATCCTGATCCTCCATAGGAATGTATGAAAGTAACATGACTCTCTGCTGCACACAATTTCTGATATGATGGTACCTGATGTCAATGTGCTTGGATCTATCATGAAATACTGGATTAGCCGAGAGTTTAATGCAACTCTGGTTATCACAATAAATCACTGTAGGCTACAAGTGTGAACTGAACAACCTGACTAGGATCTTCCTCATCCATATAGCCTCACATGCAGCCAAACTTGCTACCATATACTCGGCCTCTGCTGAACTGAGTGCCACGGATCTTTGCTTTCTGCTATACCAAGAAACTGTTATCGACCCGATACTAAAGATCCCTCCAGATGTGCTCTTTCTGTCCGTTGGGGTCCCTGCCCAATCTGCATCTGTGAAGCCACATAGCTTCACCTCATCCTCTTGTCTGTACTACAATCCATATCCCGATGTGCCTCTGAGATAACGCAATACATGCTTGCCTGCCTTCCAGAAGAGCTTGGTTGGCTTAACCATAGCTTGTGAAAGCTGGTTAACAGCATAGCATATATCAAGTCGTGTATTGACTAGATACATAAGTGACCCCATCAACTATCGATAAACAGTGGCATCCACTACCTCCGCTGAAGTAGCATCCTCCTTCCTCCAACCTCCAGGAAGAGGAGTATCAACAGGATTGCAGCCATGCATGCTGAACTTCTCCAGTATCCCCCGAGCACACTTACCCTGAGAAACAAATAGTCCATCACTGCGCTGCCAAATTTCCAATCCCAGGAAATAATGAAGGAGGCTCAAGTCCTTTATCTCAAACTCCCTAGCAAGATCCTCCTTGCATGAAAGTATCAACAAATCATCACAATAAAATCATCTACATAAAGTACAATGATAAGCAACTTACCCTCCACCACAATCTGGTATAGGTTAGGATCCGTCTCACTCTTGGAGAATCCAAGTCCTGTGAAATAACTATCTATATGTGTGTACCAAGCACGTGGTGCTTGTTTCAACCCATACAACGCTCTCTTGAGCCTGCACACATGCGACTCGCTACTGAAGATCTCGAAACCTTCGAGCTGCTCTATGTACACCTCCTCCTCAATGACTCCATTGAGGAACATAGTCTTCACATCCATCTGATGAATGTGCCACCCCATATGCACTGAGAGAGCAAGAATCGTCTGTATGGAAGAATACCTTGCAACAGGTGCAAAGGTCTCCTCATAATCGATCCCCTCTATCTGTGAGAAGCCTCAGGCAACAAATCTTGCCTTTTACTTCTCCACACTCCCGTCAGCTACCTGCTTCACTTTGTAGATCCATCTCGAACCCACCACTGATTTCCCTTCTAGTCTTGGGACAATCTCCCATGCACTATTTCTGACAATCGAATCATACTCTTCCACCATGGCATCTACCCATGCGGGATCCTCCATAGCTTCCTCGAAAGAGGATGGCTCAGTCATGACACATTTGCTCACAAGAGCCATGTATCCAGTGTACCGATCAGGTGAATGTCTCTGTCTACTTTGGCCTATAGGTGGTCCTACAACCTTCTCTGCATCTTGAGCCAGTCGCTCAGCTTCTGTAATGCACTTTCGCCCTCTGATGGTTGGCACTGCATGAGTGGTCTCTTCCACTCCATGAACTTCATTTTGTGACTGATCCATGTCCTAAAGCTCATCCTTAGGAACTAATAGCTCCTCCTCTGCATGCAAGTGTGGCTCCCTCTCAAGCGAACACTTCATGGCTTTATCCTCCTGAAATTTTATATCCCATCGCACAACAGTCTTGCGACTGCCTGGCAAATACACACGATAGTTGTGGGGTGTATCAGTGTACCCCACAAATATCCCAACCTCTGCGGTCAGCTCCAACTTCTTCCTGGCATCATTAGTCACATGCATATAAACATGAGAACCAAAAATCCTCAAATGGGAAATATCAGGCCTCTTACCAGAATAAGCCTCCTCGGGTGTACTCGTGCCAAGTATCTTGTGAGGACAACGGTTCTGCACATATACTGTAGTATTGCATGCTTCTACCCACAAGTGAAGGGGTCGGCCCTAATCATGCAACATCGCTCGTGCAGCACCCATGATCATTTTGTTCTTCCGCTCAGCAACCCCATTCTGTTGTGGGTTATGGGGAGCTATGAGCTCTCTTTGATCCCTTCCACGCTACAGAAGTCCTTGAACTCGCCATAGATGTATTCACCACCATTGTTGCTCCTAAGAGCCTTCACCTTCTTCCCCAATTCCTTCTTGACTAGTGCTTTGAACTCATAGAACTTTGAGTATGTCTCGCTCTTCCTCTGCATGAAGAAGATCCAGCACTTTTGAGAGAAATCATCAATAAAGATCACGTAGTACCTGTGCTTTGCTATCGAAGCTACTGAGAAAGGTCCACACACATCTGTGTGAATTCTCTTAAGGATTGTCGTGGCATGACTATCCTTCCTATGAAAGGTGGCTTTCACAAATTTTCCCAAAGTACACCCCTTGCATTGATCTGACTACGCAAGAGTGCCTTTAGGAAGCCCAGTAGAAATCTGTTGCAGTATCTTCAAGGCTCCATGGTGAAGGTGACCCAATCTCCTATGCCACATCTCGCCATCATCCTGGCTCACCAATCCTTCTGCCTTGCATGCCATTGTTGCGTAATCATCTACATGCAACTGATAAAGGTTCTTGACTCGAACCCCTATCTTCCAGGTTTCTCCAGTTGTCTTACTGCGCAAGAAAGCCTTTCCCTCACTGAAAACAACATCATATCCCTTGTCTTGTAACATCACCACAGAGATAAGATTATTCTTCAATCCTGGAACATGCATCACTTCCTTCAATACGAAGGGTTTACCAGACTCCCTCTCAAAGGAAATGGTACTAATACCGGTCGCACTGTATCTACCATCATCGCCCATCTCGATGTGCACTCCAAGATCTTTCTCATCCAGATCAGAAAACAAATCTCGATCTCCTGTCATGAGAAAAGACACACCACTATCCAAGAACCATACTGATCCCATCACACTTGATACCAAGCATGCAATCAATGAAAAATCCAGCTCAAACTGCGAGGCTAAGGCCTCTCCCACTATAGATCCAGCAACTTTCTTATTTTTCTTCTTCTGTGGACAGTTTGTGGCATAATGGCCGTGCTGGTGACAGTGAAAGCACTTCACCTTAGACATGTCCTGCTTCTTGCCTTTCGCACTGGAATGAGAAGCTTTCTTGTTCTTCTCCTTCTTTTCTTTGGCAGCCAAAGCGCAATTTTCTTCATCAGGTACCTTTGAAGAAGATCCGTCCCTGGTATTCCACCTGATCTCCTCCTGCACAAGATCTGACCAAAGTCTCTCCCATCCTGGCAATTTCTCCCGACCATTGACAGAGTCCTGATAGGAATGCCAACTCTTCGGAAGACCAAGGAGAGCCAAGCTCACCAAGTCCTCATCATCAACAGTCACCCCCACACTTCCTAGCTCATCCCGGCATTGAGTGAACTTCGTGAGATACTTGGGCATACTGTCTCCCTTCTCACACTTAATGTTTCTGATTTTATCCTTGAGTGCCAACTTCCTCTGGTCGCTCTTGCTTTGGGATAAATTTTTCAATGCTTTCCACATCAAGTATGGAGAAGCCTTTCCATGCAGGCTAGATACAATGTGATCCTTCACACCCTCCAACAGAATCCTTCGACACTTTGCTGTCTTCTTTTGCCAAGCCTCAACGTGAGCAGCATCAGTAGGCTTTGGGACATCAAAATCTATGAACTCCTTCAACCCATTGTCATCTAACACCACCTCCATCCTATCTTTCCATGCAATATAATTCGAGCTGCCTTCAAGAGCATACTTCAATTGTAATCTATTGAAAGACATTTCAACTTTTACACCAAGAAAACACTGCTGCAAATTCAAATTCCTCCAGCTCAAAACTCAACCACTTCTGATCTAAAATTCGTGAGAACAAAGTATTTCTCGTATAGAAATTGACTGTATAGGCATTCACCGGATATCTCACCTTCCAAAAGAAGGATGAATCCAGAGGCTACCTGGCCCGATTACAGACTCTGCCTGAAGAAATAAAATGTAATCACTTTCTGAATAATAGATCTGATGATCAACTCTGCTCTGATACCATGTAGAAATTTTGAATAATATAACACTTATTCACAGAGATTATCCTGATTATACACTATTGCGGAATGCATGCATAATACATAACCTCCTCTACGTTGATCATCAATTTTGCAGAATTAAAAACAATGAAACATCAATCGCATGTGCACATTAACATAGTATGTAATGGGGAAAGCATACAGCTGAAAACCCTGAACTATCTGTATATTATAATGATTGAGAACATGTAACAATACATAGTACAATACTCCTCACAAGTACTCAGCACTATCTCCACATGTTACACACAAAACTAGCTCAGATCTGAACAAGTCATTGGTTCAAATCTCCTCCGCTGTTTGCATGCCTCTACTGCGCAATCCAAAGTGAGAATGATCCTTTCCAAGCTCGTTTTCCTTGGCTTGTACTGCGCAATCCTCATTGGCAATCTCAATCACTGATTGTGCAAATCTCATGCACAACTATAGTCACAACTGATAGCAGTCTCCACCTCTAACACCTGTCTCCACTGAACTGTCCATGCACTGAGTTAACTGATGTATTCTTTAGTTGCTTTATAAGTTAATAATTAGTGAATTAATTAAAAATTAATTCACATCACTCATCACTAGTGTATTCTACAGTTAGACTAAATACAACTAGTTCAACTAAGTCAAACTGAACACAACTCCATCAAACTCAACCACTTGAGTTCTAACTGAAGTCCATCATGCAATATCTCAACTAACCCACAAGAAAAGCGTATTTCCTTCTGACAGTTGCATGTGCCACATCCGTAGCTCGAACTAAAGTGCTCCAAGAGGATAAGATAATGTTTATAGTCCAAATATTATTAAGAGCTAATAATATTCGACTATTCTATTGTTAGCCTGGCAGTCTAAAAATAGACTCCGCCCATATGTCTAAAAATAGAAGTCCATCTATTTTTACCAACATGACCAATCATCCATAAACAGCATCCTGCAACTCATAGACCATGATCCATATGTCTAAAAATAGACTTTGCGCCAAAAATAGCCTGCGGGCCCACTTAGTGAAGGCAGATTCTTTTCACTAAGCTACATCATCTTGTTGCATTCTCAACACATATGTGTCTCTTATGAAATATGTAAAGTAAACAAGGAATAATATCTCAGAATTAGCTTAAATGCACTCTGTTTTAACTATTTACTTTTTATATGTTTTCTACTAAACTATCTTGGTCTAGGAATTCTTAATTTCTCCCCTACTTCCATAGTTTACCCCCCCTTTGGTCCATAGTAAAGGATTCTTCATTTCCCTTTGCTACTGATCATCCTTCCTTTCTTCATCTTAATCCCAATTAAGGATTCTTCATTTCCCTTTGCCCTAGTTATGACTACTTCATCCATTTGAACCTACAGATTTGCTTTTTACTGTGCTAGCCTGCCCTATGAACTCTTACCTTAGTGATTGATCAGATCCAGTTAAGCCACTCTTGATTGAATCCATAGCCCAATGGCCTGAATACTTGCTCTGCCCATCTGTTTTCTTAATTCCACCACCCAATCAAAACAAAACACCTTGAGCACTAATAACTAGCCTAAAATATACCCAAAACAAAGTTAAATTATAAAGAGAGAGCCCTCTCTGGACTTAGGTTGGCTAGAACCTGAGTCTAAAAGATTATGTTTGTGGTTACCTCGGACTCTTCCTTCTTTGATAACTTCTAGGGAAAAAATCTGAGTGATAACATCTGGTAGCCATTTTCTTTGAGTGATGTTTTCTTATATGGTTGTAGCCAGAGGAATACCTGATCCCCTTCTTGAAATGTGTGCTCTAAATGATGTTGGTCTGCCTATTGCTTCATTCGATTCTAAGCTTGATGGAGAGTATCTTTGAGATGAGCTAGCATGGCAACACAGTTCTGTAGGAGTTGATCAACTGCTTGCACCTTAGAGCATCTAGGGATATAAGAAATAAGTGAAGGTGGGAGTTAGCCATACACTACTTCATATGGAGTCATCTTGGTGGCTTCATGATAGTTAGTATTATACCACCATTCAGCTAAAGGTAGCCACTATACTCATTGATGCTGCTTTTCTGAAGTGAAGCGCCTTAGGTATGTCTCCAAACATTTGTTGAATACTTCAGTTTGACCATCCATTTTGGGATGTTAGGAAATACTCAGTTGGAGTTGGGTGCCTTGTAGTTTGAAAATTTCTTGCCAAAATTTGCTGGTGAAAGTTGGGTCACGATTAGACATAATGGAAGTTGGCATGCCATGTAGTTTGAAGATCTAGTCCATGAAAGCTTGAGCCACCAAAGTGGGGGTAAATGGGTGGGTAGAGAATAAAAATGAGCATATTTAGAAAGTTTGTCAACAACCACCATGATGACGATAATGAGCACCAATATTGTAGCAAGAATGTTGCAACTCTTGGGCTACCAGCTTTACTTTATAACTCGTGGCTCATACAAACTTGGAGGTAACATTGCTATATACATAAGTAAAAGTAATGGTTCTTCCTCTTGTCATTGTTCAACTAGCGAGAGACCACTAGGGTTTACAAGCTAGACTTCTATGGATTCATAAGAAGCTTGGTTCCTTGATGAAATAAATTGAAATCTACTATAAGAGAGAGCTGATCTACTGTAAAAATGAAAAAGACTGAAATTCAATGCTAAGGCACACCATTTCCTAATTAACTGTTAAGAGCTATGCTTTTCAATAGTGCTAAATTACCTGAAAAAAATGATACCGTCCTAAGAATGGAAGTTAAAAACATAAAACATCAAGGTTATGCATGTAAAGGACTGTAATAAATTTGTTTTTTCTTTTTGTCCTTTTCATGAAAAATCAAGTGTGCAAACTGATCTCTTTTGGTGATGCGGTAGGTGGTTTAGGGATGCTGGAGGATGACTGGAAGGTTCAGGAGATGGTTGGAAGGTTTGGGAGACCCTTGGGTGACCTTGTGAGGCTTCCTAGAGGTTTTCCCTCAATTCAACCTCAAAATAGGCCACTACAGGAAAACCTACAAGATGTACGAGAAACCTACAATATTCCCTATATTTCTACAGGATACAGCTGAGAGAAAAACGATGGGTGTTGGAGGTGATGGGAGGCTTAAGGAAGGTGGTTGATGGGTGGAATGGTGTGAGAAGAGGCCTAGGATCACTCAAAACCCAAAACCAATTTTAAGAGATGGTTGGATTCACTCAACATGCTTGAGGGAATTTCTATGTAAAATGATGAAATTGGTGAAGGTCTTGATGAAAACAAGGAATGCCTATGGGTGGATGAAGGTGGAAGGTGGTTTCTTGCTATGAGATATATGCCTACTTCTAAAGCACCTACTCTACATCAAACATGTGTAATTTCCAAAAAGTCATGTAAACAATAAGAATGCTCATGAGCTAGAAAAGCAGAATTTAATGAACTAATTGTCTACCTTATGCATGAGGAAATTGGTGAATAAAATGGAATCATGGATGAGATCTACTACAAGAATGAATATAGAAGAGATGGAAATGAAATCCTACACTTGCAAAAATGATCAAATGTTAGTTTAAGTACAACAAACTCTAAATCTCATGAAAGAAACAAAAATCTATTTTTTGGGGCTGCATAAGGGTCTTTTCCTTAAATCATGATCCCAGAGGAAGAAGTGAGGCTAGGAAACCTACTGATAGCTTTGTGGTGCTTATTTTATCACTTCTAACCTACTATTGAAGTAAGGCACAAATGGAAGAAAACTAATAAACAATTAAACAAATCTACACTACTTGTAATGAAATACTTCTAAAGACAGTTTAACCATGAATCTATGAAACTAAGATAAGCATACAGATACAAGAAGGGGAGCCTTTGCTGCTAGGGTTGGGCCCTAACCCAAGAGCTTCATCCCTCTAAGTTAACTCAGTATTGGATCAAGAAAAAACTCATTCTTATAACTAAAAATAGAAAATTACATCAAAGTCTTCCACAAGTCTGGGGCTCGAAAATAACTAGAGATTTTGCAATAAAAATTTGAATCCTAATGAGGCTCTAGGTCTCTCTACTTATACAACTAAAGTCCCCAACGAATTCCTTAAATTTTTGGAGGCTCAGCTCCCAAACTCGAGATGAACTAACTCTTTATCTATGACTTCCTCGATTGCCTTCTGATCTTCATGACTTGGTTGCTTGTACTATGAGCTGGTGGGATTAATGGAGGAATATTCAAATGGGGGAGTAGTAAATGAGGAGGATTTACCTCCTTCAATATCTCTCCCTTTTCCCATTCAAGTTTCAAACCTTAGTCTTGCCAAAATTCCTTTATTTTCTCTTCCAAACCTGCATTCAATGCATATCAGTTCACTAGGCATAATATCTCACTTTAATTCATCTCATTAAACAAAATATAATCAAAACATGTAATAAGTTGTGAGACGAGTTGGTTTGACTAAGCTAGGAGGTGAATTAAGGCCCATATAATTACCCAATGATGAGGCTCATCTTCACCCCCTATTGAAAGTGTTTCTCATCCTCTGAGCAACTCAATCAATATCCATGTCTTTCATAGCCCTAGTGGCCTCCATGACATCCCATGCCTCTATTGTGGTTTCCTCTTCTTGTTCATAGAAACTTGCCTTCTTTTCTACCTTCTTTTCCTTTATTCCTTCTAGCATCCCTAAGAGCATTGGTGGACTAAGTCTCAAGCTAATCTAATTGACTTTGAGCCTTTGCATAGATTGCTTGTACATGGGTGTCATGTTCAGTGATTCTCTCATTCTTAGAGGAGGGTGGTACTCTCTTATATTTAAACTGTATGGAAATGTGTTCCATCTCCTCAGGCAAGCTTGCATGCTGCCATCCCCAAGAACCTGAACACATCCTCAAAATGTGAAATTGATTGCTCATAGGAAGCAAGATACCTAGCTGCAAGCTGAGGATCATTTGCAATTAAATTATGTGTACTGATGAGGACCATTAGATTAGATTTCTCAGCTCTAATCATAAGAGGCTATGTTTGTTCTCTTGCCAATACCTTCTTCATTTCTGCAACCCTTGCTTCCTCATGGTTCATCCATGATTCCAAAGCCATCAACTGTAAATCTCCTAGCTTGGCATTAGGGCCCCATACATTCATGTCTATTAAGGCTATGTTATGCAAATAAAACTCAAACATCTTGGCCCTATCTTCCAATGTACTTTGATCACAAAGATCAATGAACTGTCTATAATCCTAAAATGGCATAATGCCTCTCTATGCTAGGGTATTGATTTGGAACTGCAGCAATTGTTCCTTAAGGTATATTGCATAAGATTTAGCTGGAATCCTGCACTGGATTCCTTCCAAAGAGAGACTAGCCATACATGCCAATTAGTTCTCTCTTTCTTGCAGTTGTCCTTTCAACCATGCATTTTCTGTCTCTAACTGATTTCTCATTATGGCCTCTTTTTCTCTCAAGCTACTTAGTTCTTTTCCCATCTCCTTGAGCTTCTCCTCCATGTGACCAATGTCCTCCATCCCCTTGGACTTGGCAATTTGCATCCATCTATGAGTTCTGTCTCTTTCTTTCTCAAGCTCAAAGAATAATGGAATAGCATTTTTTTGTGGAATGACCCTACCCCCTTCAAGAAATCTATAGTAGGAGTCAAGGTTAGGTTGGGGGCTAGGTTCTCTTAGCTCTGGGTCCTCTTCTTTAGTTTCTTGCTGTAGGCTTCCCTCCTTATCCAATTTTTGAGTCTCCGGTAGGTTTAGCAGAGTCTCTTGTAGGACTGCTTCCTCGTCTTGTAGGTCCTGTTGTGTATCCTGTAGGATTTATTTTCCTTTGGATGAGGTGGATCTAGTTATAGGCCTTCTCACATAGGTGATAGGAGACTTAGGAGGAGGTATTTTCTCCTTCTGTTTAGGTGAGTCCTCAATTACAATGGGAATTTTTGTTGGAGATTGGGGTTTCCCCTACCTTATCCTTGTGCTTTTCCTTGTTTTGTAATATAAGGGGGTTTGCCTCTGTCTTTTGCCTTTTTGTTTGATAGAGGTGCTAAGAGCAGTGAGCACATCTACTGCTTCTCTCTGTGGCCTCTCGAGACACCCTAGGTGACTCATCCTTGTCTTATGCCCCCTCTTTTCCATTACCTTTTTCCTATAAGTTTTTCCCCTCTTCTCCTCCTTCTAGATCCTCATCTTGTTTATTAGTCTCCTCCTTGACATCTTCCTCTATTTCCTCATCATTTTCCTTCTCTTTCTTCTCTTCTTCCTCCTCATCTGTCTCATCTTCATCCTTCTTTTCTTCTTCTCCATCTGTTTCAGTTTCCTCCTCATCTTTTTCACTAACAATAGGACTAATGTCATATGTGAGGGCTTGGATATCCTCCTCTATCTGCATGTATCTAAAAATTGACCATTGGATAGGAATTAGAGGTTGTGGAGGGCATATTCTATGATGATTCTAATTAACCCATGGTGGGTTAATTATTGGTGGTTTCCCTCCTGCACCTTTATTCTTGTATCTATCAATGATTGTAGGAAGAAGTATGGTATTCTGAGCCTGAGTGAGGAGGTGCTTCTGCTCCAAATATCAACTCTTCAAGAAGCCTTAAGTGATACCCATAAACCACACTATACCTACTCTCACATGATATGTGTTTGATAAGGTGGTAGCTCACCTCATTCCAGGGGTATGGTAGGCTTGCTCTCCTTACTCCATTTTTGTCCTCAGTGGGCTCTTCTCCCTCTAAAAAGAAATTATTCCTAGCAATCTGGCTATCTCCCTTGTCTTCTTTTCTCCAAGGAACTCCTAGGGGAAGTGTGGTAATTCTGCTTATGATTTCAAGGGTGAGATCTATGGAGAGGCCTCTCACCACAACAATGGCATGGACTCTGGTCAATGGAATGAGCGAGAGAGCAAAATCTTGGGCCACTTCATCATCATACCCTCTTAATTTTTCAAAATACCCCATCCAATTATGCCTTCTGAGGATTTCTAACACCTGATGGTGTAAGTGAATTCTCACAGTGTTAATGGGCTCCCTTCTATTAAACCCTCTTGTCATTTTTGTTGGTGAATTTTGAGGATCTGAGATGGTTGACACAATTTTTTAATGCAAAATTAAATAATTGAAAGAACTGTGGAGACAATTCCCTTAGATAACTGCTAAATTCACTCAATACTAGGTGATTTCCTATTCAATTCACTTTGAAAAAGGGAAGTAATTATAGAGTCTACCTCCTCGTAGTGTTTGTTGTAGCCAACCCCTGTTTTTTCCTTTCTGAAACTCCTCTCAGCCAATCCTGTCTGTCTGTATCTTGTAGGATCTCTGTGGGATCCTGTAGGATTTCTTGTGTAATCCTGTAGGATTTCTTGTGTAATCCTGTAAGAAGTCTTGCATAGGAGACATATGGAATTTTCCTCTTCTATAGGTTTCCTGGGTATGAGAGTGAATTTTCTAGAGTGAGCATCGAGGAAGTGAATGCATGAGTGCATGGGGATCAATGATTATTTCCTCTTATTTGTGATTTATGTGAGGTGGTGTGTTGGTAGGGGAGGTACATTTTCTATTTTTGTACCATTGGTCCCCACTACCACCTCAACATTCCCCTCTCCTCGTAATCAACTCCCATTTCATGCCTTTGTAGACCTAACTGCTTTTGTCCTTCTCCTCTCTTTCTTTGACTTGACTGCTGCCACATGTGGTAGGACCAACTGTTTTGTCTTCGTCAACTGAATGAATGTGGCTAAGTCAACTGGCCACCTTTCACTTATAAACCAACTTACTTGTAACCTTTACATCTTTTGACTACATTATGCAAATGAGAGAGTGAAGCGAGATACTTACCTATGGTGCAAATACCTTGTTGCAGTTGTTCATGACCTATGGTGGTTGCTGTGAGTTGGTTGCATTCTACTTTTACTTCCTTTTTTTATTGCTCTCTAATGATTCCTTTGATGTGCAGGTACCTGGTGTTGAAGATTATGGTGCTATTGCTACTCTCGAGCTTTTTCTACTCTTGGATCTTCATGCTGGAAGCTTGCTGCAATCATGATTTGTATTCTGTGGGATAGGCTGCTACAGGATTTCCTACAAAATTTCCTGTAGATGCTTCTCCCTCAAAATTTCTACTCATTTCTTCTACTGGGATTTTGAGGATGATGACATGGATTGAGAGGAAGACTAGGAGTGTGGAGAATGAGAAATACTCAAGTGGTTCTCCCCTCTGCTCTCTGTTTCATTTTTTCTCTATGTTTTCTCTTGAGGAAAGTGATTTTTTTTTTAAACTAATTTTTTGTATGATGAATGTAGGGGCGATCAAGGTGGAAATAGGTATGGTAATGAAGTGGTGATATGGGGATGTTATTTTTTTGACATGGCAGGTCATTTTCTTGCCTTAGGGTCACTTCCTGAGCCACTGTAATTTCTACAAGATCATCTTATAGGTTTTAAGGGGATCCTATAGGTTGACAGGGGATCCTGTAGAAAACATAGTCCCCTTGTAAAATGAACCAAAGGAGTGAAAAAAAATGAAAGAAATGGAGTGATGAATGATGATGAGTGGAAAAATAAAAAAAAGTGAGTGAAATAGGTCCCTTATTTATCCTTCTTTTTTCTCTAATCATCCTCCTGCTGACCTGCAAACATAAATTTTCATGATTTTTTTTTTAAACAACTAGTCTGCCTCTAAGAGGTTTTCATCCTAGTTGTTTGCTTTAGGTGCCCCAAGAGAGGTTTTCACCCAAAGATATTTTCATTTTTTTTTTCGACACCATTGGGCTGCCCCAAGAGGTTTTCAACCCAATAGTGGGACTCAGGCGCCTCATGGAGGTTTTCACCTGAATCCTTATTTTTATTTTGTTTCTCAGTGATTTGATGAGGCAGGAGCTGAAACTTGCTCCACCACCATCATTGTTTTATTGATACCATCAATGAACTCTTGCTTTGGCAATGGCTTGTTGTAAACTTTCAGTCTGTGCCCATTAACAAGTAAAGGAATGGCCTCTATATCTATGGTTCTGATCTGTACTGAACCGTTATCATGACATATTTCTATAACATAAGGTCCTAGCCATCTTGTCCTTAACTTGCCCTTAAAGTCTTTATATCTGGAATCATATAACAAATCCTAATAACCTTCTCTAAATTGCATATCCTTGATGTTCTTATCATGCCAGATCTTCCTTTGAAGTTGGGTTACCTCTGTGTGTAGGAGGGCCTGCATTATGAACTCATTTAAACCATTCAACTGTAGCAATCTCTCTTTTTGTGCACTGCTGAGATCTATATCTAGTTGGGCTACCATCCTTAATGTGTTATACTCAAACTCAATGGATGACAGGGAATTTTTCCCATAGACTAGCTCATAGGGTTTGGATCCAGTGGTGGTCTTCCAAGTGGTATTATAGGCCCAGGTGGCCTCAACTAGCCTATCTACCCAATCTTTCCTATTGTTGTTAACCACTTTGGTCAAGATGCCCTCCAATGCTCTATTGGTGATCCAGGTGGATATTGGTGGCCACCCGCTAAGTCCACTTGGACCCCCACCATTGTTTCTTTCAGCTTTTCAGTTTCCTTAATTGTAGCACAGTTTACTATTTTTAGCAGTTTTTCGGGTCTTAAACTTCTGGAGCCATTTTGAGGCCCTAAATGACATTTTTTGGGAAAACTGGGAGCAACATGGGTTCATGGACCAATGTTGCTCTTCCCAAAGTTGTAGTTCTTGGATATATCTTTCTAGAGAGATATTGTACACATCAAACGAAGATCGTATGCCAAAGTTATGAACCCAGGAAGTTGATGTACCAATTTACCCAAACGGGGCCCACAGTTTGGCATTTCATCTTATAGGGTTAGGTTTTTGGATGTTTGGGGTTTTCCATTGTTTCTCAATAATAAATAGGCCTTCGAGCCTCATTGTAACATAGTTTAGAGGCATGCAACCACCACATCTCTTCTCAAAGATAAGCTACCATTGTCCTAGCTATTTATTTCCATTTCTGTTTGTAAGCATATCTCAGTATTTTACATTAATGAAATGAAGTATTATTTCCGCTGCATCTTTGTGTTTATGGTTATCTCTATAATTTGTTGCGTTCCTGTTTAAATCCAGATCAGTGGTATTAGAGTGGTTTGCTTTTTCTCTATTTTTCTTTGCATGTCCCCAACGAGGTTGGGATATAAGGAGTTAGGGCTTGAATTGGTCAAACCTTTGCAAGACCAGCCTCGCAAAACCCGATGAAATACCATGGCGAATGAAAATAAAGACGAGGGAGTAGGAGATCCTATCAAAATCTTGCTTGAAGAAGCCCTCGAGTGACAAAGGAACACGATGATGGACAACTTTGCCCAGATCCCTCAACAGCTACCCAGGGGCGACACATCGGCTTCCCACGGCTACTATGGAAAAGCCACACCGTTTAAGGTACAAGTTAATTATGAAATCCCCATATTTTAGGGTTATATAGATGCAAATGCCATCGATAAATGGTTAAATCTGCTAGAGGGTGATTTTTCTGTTCATGATTTTTCTAGTCAGGAAAATATTATTTTCGCTCTTCTCAATGCAACCCCCCATGTCAACGATTGGTGGGAAACATACTGTGAGCAGAAGGACGAAAGTACTCGCTCACTATTTTCAGCTGCACCCACCTAGAATTCATTTTGGGATGCCATCAAGGAGTAGTACTACCCTGTTGGAAGCTATGAGGATCAATACATAAAGTGGACCATGCTGTGGCAGGGAAGGGACCAAGAAGTGCTGGAGTTTGCCAATATTTTCCATACCCTTCGCACAAAGTTTGGTATCAAGGATTCGAAGCAGCATTTGATACTCAAATACCATGATTACCTGCATAAGTACATCCAGGAAGAAATATAATTCTTGAACATCTCCTCGCTCGGCACAGCATACCGATATGCCATCAAGGTTGAGCAAAAGTTTAAATAGAATAAGCGAGACTTTGGATCTGCAAATCTAAAGCAAGGGAAAGGTGCCCTCAAACCGCAGAACAAAGGACAAAGCCAAGGCGAAGTGTCCCAAGACAACCCACCAAAGCTGCAAGCAAAGATCAACGTTGCGAAGCCAAAAATGGACACGGGAAAATGGTGTGAGTTCCATAAGAGCTCCACTCACAACACAAGTGAGTGTCGGGCCAAGTAGTCACTAGTGGTTGAGTTAAAGGTTATAGAATCATATGCATGTTCTGAATCTGAGTCAGAACCCGAAAAGGGAAATGAAAAATGGAAGCAGATTGTCGATGCGGAGCCCAAGGCCACTGTTTCCACCACGAAGATCCAAAAGGAGGAACCTGAAGACCCAGAGGAGGAGGAGCGTCTCTTCCAGACCTAGATGTGGGTATAGGGATCCCCACTACAGTTTATTGTCGACAGCGAGAGCCAAAAGAACCTCATTACGGCAGAGGTTGTGAAGCGGCTAGGCTTAATGACCATAGCACATCCACAACCATACACCATTGGGTGGCTTCACCAAGGAGAGGATCTTCACATAAGCCAACAGTGTTGCCTTCCATACAACATCAAGCCCTCCACAGATGAGGTATTGTGTGACATTGCTCCCCTTGAAGTTTGTGATGTATTATTAGGAAAACCATACCTATGGAAGCGGCATGCTGTGTATGAATCAAGGCCTCGTGCTGTTATTATTACTTTGGGAAATAAGTTGTACAGGATAATGGAGGTAGCATCACCTACCGCCATCTCTTTGGTTACTGCAAAACAATGCAGTAAGCTCATTTCCAAAATCGGGAAATTTGTTTTCCTAATGATATGCCCTCAAGGAAGGAAGAAGATGGTGGCCATGACCTCTAGACAGGGCCCCTCTACATGATAATTACAAATGGAAAAGGTCATGGAGGAGTATAAGGACATCTTCACCTCCCTCGCACGGGTTCCTTTGAACTGTCAGGTCAAACACTCCATCGATCTAACCCTAGGTGCACCACTGTCTAATGGACCAATCTATCGGCGCTCCATTCTTGAGAACAATGAAATTAAGAGGCAGATTCAAGAGCTGCTATAGAAAGGTCACATCCATCCGAGTTCATCACCCTGTGGGAGCCCGATCATGTTGGTACAGAAGAAGGATGGGACTTGGAGACTCTGTATTAACTATCGGGTGCTGAACAAGATCACTGTCTGTAATAGGTACCCGATCACACAGATCGATGACCTCCTTAACCAACTGAAGGGGGCAAAATATTTCAGCAAGATTGATTTGAAGTCAGGATATCACCAGGTACCAATCGACCCCTCCAATGTGTGGAATATTGCCTTCAAAGCCAAGGAGGGCCTTTTCGAATGGTTGGTTATGCCTTTCGGATTGACGAATGCTCCTACAACCTTCATGAGGCTAATGGATGACATCTTGTGGCCATTCACCAACTCATTTGTAGTGGTATACTTGGATGACATCCTGATCTTCAGCCAGAGTTGGGAAGAGCACCTCCAACACATCTAACAGGTTCTCCAAACATTGCAACAACACAAGTTATGTGCCAATTTGGGGAAATGCACGTTTGGCATGACCTAGATTCAGTATCTGGGATACATTATTGATGAATAGGGGGTGCATGTGGATCTAGCTAATATCCAAGTCATTCAGGATTGGCCCTCTCCAACCACTCTAACGAAGCTCTGCAGCTTTCCAGGTCTTACCAACTTCTACCACAAGTTCGTGTTGGGATTTTGTCATATCACTTGGCCCTTGAGTCAAGTCACGAAGGGAGGAGTGAAAGCAAAACTCTTTTGGTCTGAATCTCAATAGAAGGCATTCACAGAGTTGAAAGACCACCCCTACTCAACACTAGTGCTCACATTGCCAGACTTGCAAAAACCATTTGACGTCGATACAAATGCCTCTGACTATGCTATCGGAGCAGTGCTTACTCAACACGGGCATCCAGTGGCATATCACAGTGAGACACTTTCAAACATAGTTCAGAAGTATCCCACTTATGACAAAGAGATGTATTCCATTGTGAAAGCCTGCCAATAATGGAAACATTACATTTTGGGGAAGGAAATGGTCATCCACACAGACCACCGATCCCTCCAGTTCATACAGACCTAAGGGAAATTACATAATGATTGCCATTAGAAGTGGTCCACATACCTGCAACAGTTCCATTTGAATATCAAGTATAAGAAGGGCAACACCAATATCATTGCAGATTCCCTCAGTCAACCACTAATCATGTCATTAACCATTGTGCTCAACTCTTGTGGTCACGAGAATTCTGATTGGCCACTTCTACAAAAGGGACCCAGACTTTGGCCACACATACCAAACACTCTTGGAGGGTCAGCATGTTCCAGATTTTCACCTCCAGGATGCCCTATTATGCCACCTAAGTCACCTTTATGTTCCTTCAAGCGTGCGTGCCAAGATGATTTGGGAAGCACACTACAGTTAGGCTACTGGGAATTTCGAGGTCAAGAAAATGGTGGTAGTGCTACAGAAGTATTTCTACTGGCCGAATCTTTGATAGGATGTTGGGAAGTACATCAGATCATGCATTGCCTGTGCCATTGAAAAACTAATAGTCAAGAAGCAAGGCCTCCATACCCCACTACCTACCCTTAGTCGACCTTGGGAATCCATCTCCATGGATTACATGTTAGGCCTTCCTTCCACTAAGCATGGAAACGACTGTGTTTTTGTGGTTGTCGATAGGTTCTCGAAGATGGCCATTATGGTGGCCTACAAGAAGAATATCACAGCAGAAGCCACTGCTAAACTCTTCTTTGAATGAGTGTGGGTGCACTTTGGGATCCCACAGTCTATCATCTCAGATTAGGATAACAGGTTTCTCAATACATTTTGGCCCAGTCTCTGTTCGATGTTGGACACCAAACTCACTAAGTCCATAGCCTTCCATCCTCAAATTGATGGCCAGGCAAAGGTTGTCAACAGGATGATTGTAAACATCCTGTGCATGTACAACTCAAAGCATTCATGCACATGGGATGAGAGCCTCCCCTATGTTTAGCACAACTACAACCGGGCTCTCCATAGCTTGACTGGCCACAACTCTTTTCAGGTGGGCTTATGATTCCAGCCACTATGTCCCATTGATGTGGCCATGCCATTTGTAGCTACTCACACAGATTCGACTCATGTCCAGTCTGAAACAGATACGGCAAATAGCTTCATTGAGAACATCCAACATATTCTCCAGCAATTCCATGACATTCTGGAGAAATCAAATGCCAAGTACAAGCAGCGACATGATCAACATCGGGTGCCACACAAGTTTTAGGTGGGCAACAAAGTCTGGTTGCTTTTGCAAAAGGAACGCCTTACCGGAGCCTATTGGAAACTTAGACCACTTCGTTATGGTCCTTACACTATTACCAAGGCTATAGGAGGCAATGCATTTGAGCTCAGCATTCCCCCATTCCTTGGCTTGCACCCAGTGTTCAATGTGGACCGCCTTTGGCCATACTTTCCACCATTACTAGACACATCCGACATTGTAGAATAGCTCACACCCACAGAGTTAAATCCAAATTGCTTGGAACAAGCTGCAAATGAATGGATTATGGACACACAGATCAAGCACACTTGCTGGTAGAACATCCAACTGTATCGAGTTGTCAAAGCAAGCCAACTCCTTCATAAGAGTAAGTGGCTCACCAGGGACCAAGTTCAGCAGAAGTTTCCTCATCTCATGGAGGAACTCAATGGAATGGGGACCATTGCTTCCTAAGGGGGGAGGAATGATCTAGGTGGATATTGGTGGCCACCCACCAAGTCCACTTGGACCCCCACCATTGTTTCTTTCAAATTTTCAGTTTCCTTAAATGTGGCACAGTTTACTATTTTTAGCAGGTTTTCGGGTCCTAAACTCCTGGAGCTGTTTTGTAGGCCTAAAAGATGTTTTTTGGGAAAATTGGGAGCAACATGGGTCTATGGACAGATGTTGCTCTTCCCAATTTTTTGCGTTCTTGTTTAAATTTGGATCAGTTGGTCACCTCCACTTTCCCGTTAGCTTGTGGGTGATAAGGAGTGGAGGTCCTATGCTTGATCTTGTGCTGGCTGAGCAAGTCTTTAATTATGTTGGAGGTAAATTGGTTGCCTTAATCAGTGACCAATTCTCTAGGGTACCCAAATTTGTAAAATACATTCTCCCTCAAGAACTCAGGCACCTTCTCCTCTGTTGCTGCCTTAATTGTCTTGGTTTTAGCTCACTTAGTCAAATAGTCAGTGCACACAATGATGTACTATTTTTGCTTGGAAGGAGGGTAAATAGGTCCAATGAAGTCCATGCCCCACTTGTCAAATGGTTCGAAAGTCACTTGAGGTTGCAAAGCCATTTCATCCCTTGGAGCAGGCTTTCCCATCTTTTGGCATCGATCACACTGACTAGTATATATTTTCACATCCTAATGAAGAGTGGGCCAATAATAGCCTGCTTGTAAAACTTTGAATGTTGTCCTCTTTGCTGCAATGTGACCTCCATAACGCCCATCATGATAAGTTAGAAGGATGTCAAATACTTCCTCCTCCTTGACACACCTTCTCAAGATTTGTTTTGGGCCAAGTTTGAAGAGATTGCCCCTAATCCAAGTGAAGGGAGCGATCTTCCTTATAAACTTGCTTTTCTCTTTGGAGGACAAGTTTGGTGGGGACTGTGTAGATACCAAATAGTTTGCTATGTAAGCAAACCATGGAGAGAGAACTGAAATGGAGAACAAGTGCTCATACGGTAACTGGTCATCAGCCATTCCCTCCTCACCTGCAGGTAGAGTTAAATTGGACAAAAAGTCTGCAACAACATTTTCCTTGGCCGACCTATCAATAATAGTTAGATCAAACTATTGTAATAAAAGTAACCATATTATAATACAAGCATTCACATCGGGTGTATTCATTAAATATTTGATTGTAGCATGGTTAGTATGGAAAAATGTTTGATAACCTATAATATAATGTATAAATTTGCTCAATGAATGCACAACAACCAAGAGCTCCTTTTCAGTCATTGTGTAGTTCAATTCGACCTTTGACAGATTCTTACTGATAAATTAAGTGGCATAAGGCAATTTTTTGTCTATCTAACCTAGGGCTGCTTGTATGGATTTGTGTGAGGCATCAACATGAATATGAAAGGGAAGGGCCCAATTTGGCCCTCAGAGAATCGGTGCAATGGTTATCTTGTTCTTCGGGATGTCCAAGGCCTCTTGACAAAATTTTGACCATATAAACTCAGAGTCTTTAGCCAACAACTGAAATAAAGGAGAGGCCAACTTGTTGAAGTCCTTTATGAACCTTCAGTAGTATCCATCTAACCCTAGGAAACTTCTGAAATCTCTCTGCTTTTGAGGAGGTGGGATCCTTTGGATGATATCTATTTCGTTTGGGTCTACCTACAGTCCTTGCTAAGATATTGAATGGCCTAGCACGGTCCTTGTAGTCATCAATAATTCACATTCCTCAATACTGAGAGACAGGCTCATCTTAATGCAATTGTGCAGAACCTTACCTAAGTTGGATGGAGCGTCCTCGAAATCATCCTCATAAGGTGTGAAATCATCCATATAGATTTCTACCGCATCATGGACTAACTCAACAAAGATACTTAGGACTACTCTCTAAAAAGTGGTAGGAACATTGCATAGGCCAAAAGGAAAGACCCTATAGGCAAAAGTGCCCCAAGGACAAGTGAAGGTGGTTTTATCCTGGTATTTTGAGCTAATATGGATTTGGTTGTACCCATTGAATCCATCTAGAAAAGAGAAAACGTTTTCCCTACCAGGCCATCTAGCATTTGATTGATGAAGGGTAGAGAGAAATGGTCCTTCTTTGTGGCTTTGTTCAACTCCCTATAATCGACAAAAATCCTCCACTTACCATTTTTCTTGGGAACTAACACCAAAGGAGACACCCACTCACTATCATAGATATCATAAATGAAACCTGCATCTAGGAATTTTTGCAGTTCTTCTCTGACTATATCTTTAAGAGCTATATTCATCCTTCTTTGGAGTTGTCAGACTGGCTTGCAACCTTCTTTGATATAAATGTGGTGAGTACACACTAAGGGGTGTACTCCATTCATTTCTTTGTAACTCCAAGCAAAGGCATCCAGATGTTCCTTTAGCATGTTGCACAACTTATCCTCTTGGAGAACGAAAAGAGATGGATTGATTTTCAAAGTTCTCTCAAGGCTAAATTATATGGTTTTGACATGGAGAGGGTTGAAATCGGCCAAGTATAGATCAATTGGGTGTTTGTCCTGGGTTTCCTTTACTACTTATTCTAGGGACAATGTACTGGTAGTTGGAATTTGGAGTAGGTGTTCAATCAACTCATCTTCATCCTGGTGTCCTCCTCCCATGGTTGTTTCTAAGGTATATAGTTGGGAAGAATAAAATTCATCTTCTTCCTCCTCTTCCAGCCATAAAGGTAAATCATGTTCTATAGATGGCTGAAAGGACTAACTACTTGGACATATGCCCATTCTTGATGGTCATATTCCCAGCTCTATAGCTGATGTAAGCATCGACAGTGGCCAACCAAGGCCTCCCAAGGATTAAAGGGTACCTAGTAAGCTTAGCCTTAGGCTGGAGAACTAGGAAATCTGTAGGGTACTCCCAAGAGTAAATGGAGACCATGGCATCCTCCACAATCCCCTTTGGGGTCACTGTGGAGTGTTCTGCAAGTTGTAGGACCATTGTGGTCTTTCTCAATGAACCTTGGAGGTTGAGCTTGAGCATGGTTTCATTGGTAATCACATTAATGGAATCCCTAAGATCGATCATGATAGTATTAAATACTTTTATCGATCATAATCTATGATAGTCATAAGTGTGCTGAGAAGAAATTATTTTACATAGATTATGAAGAGGAGGAATAAAAGGATCAAGAAAGATCAAAAGAAAAGGATATACACTAGGAACCCACCCCAGAGAAAGAAGAAATGAATCCGACCATACCTTGTAAAGAATTGGAAAAAATTACCACTCATTCAACTCCCAAGAGAAAATGAAATATCAAGAAGAAAAAGGTTCAAGAAGTGAAAGATCACATCAATAAAGAAGAAATGAATTCAACCATATCTTGTAATGCATTGGCCAAAATTACCACTCCTCAAACTATCAATATAGAAGGACATATCAAGAAGAAAAATGTTCAAGAATTGAAAGATGACATCAAGCACCAAGAAATGAATCTGACCATATCTTGTAATGCATTCGAAGAAATTACCACTTCCCAAACTATCAAGATAGAAGGACATATCAAGAAAAAAAAGGTAATAGTGTTGATTGATTCGGGCAGTACCCATAATTTTATTCATTGTAAGATAGCCAAGGAATTGAATTGCTTCCTATATCCAGTACCAGAGTGTCAAGTGATGGTTACAAGTGGAGGAACCATAAATTGCTCTAGAAAGTGCCATAATATCAAGTTATCCATGGGAGAATATGTATTGAATAGCCCAATTCTTTCCATTCCAATGGGTGGTGCTGATGTTTTACTAGGAGTCCAATGGCTACAATCTTTGGGTACGATAGCTTTTAATTTTCAAGAACTTTTCTTGAAATTGTTTTGGGAAGCAAAGGAAGTTGAATTGAGGGGTATCGAAGGGAAACCTGGAAAGATAATCAACTCTAATAGCATGACACAGCTTCTAAATAAATAACAATAGGGTGTAATTGCACAATTATGTTCACTAGAGGATCCCACATCGAAATCATGTATTTCTCTAGATCTCCAAAATGTTTTGGACAATCATTCCAAGGTATTTGAGACTTCCAAAGGCCTCCCACCTATTCGTGATCATGATCATGCTATTCATTTGATTCCAGGAAGTGTTCCTCCAAACATCAGGCCTTATAGATATCAATATTCCCAAAGGAGTGGGAACTCATTCAAAAGTTGCAGAAGATACCAGTTAAAACACTATTGCGAGAACTTGAAAAGAAATGAAAAATCATATTGCAACCTGAAGCAGTCACAAACGAGAAATGGATAGCTACAAAATAGATTAGTTTTAGAGTATCTCATAAAGTGCAAGAACATACCCTTTGAATATTCCACATGGGAGGACAAGAATTTATATAGAAGCATTAAGAACTACTCAAGCATTGAGGACAACACTTTTCGAAGGAGAGGGACATGTTAGGTCCCTATGCTACTAGTGTAACCCCTTATTGTTATTAGTACAACCCCCTTATTATATTGTTGTGCCCATGTAGTCCCCATATTGGTATTATTGCACCCCATAGAAGCCCACTATTTTTATTATTGTGCCCTTACATTATTATTGTTATGTTGGCTCTAATTATATTTTGACCCCTTATACTCCTATATATAGAAAGGAGGTATAGTCATTTGTATCATCGAATAATTTTTCATTTATGTAATGTAAAGGAGGTTGCCCCCTCGAAGAGGCTTATTTTTAAGGTGTTGATCTATCTTTTCTATCTTTTTGTGAGCTGGTTTCATAACATTTGGTATCAGAGCTTTGGATTCTAGGGTTTCTGATCCGGATTTAAACAGGAATGCAACAAATTACAGAGATAACCATATACACAAAGATGCAGCGGAAATAATACTTCATTTCATTAATGGAAAATACTGAAATATGCTTACAACCAGAAATGGAAATAAACCAGCTAGGGCGATGGTAGCTTATCTCTGAGAAGAGATGTGGTGGCTACATGCCTCTGAACTGTGTTACAATGAGGCTCGAAGGCCTATTTATTATTGAGAAACAATGGGAAACCCTTAACATTCCAAAGCCTAACCCTAGGAGATGATATGCCAAACTGTGGGCCCCGTTTGGGTAAATTGGTACATCAACTTCCCGGGGTCATAACTTTGGCATACGATCTCCGTTTGACGCATACAATAGCTCGTTAGAAAGATCTATCCGAGCACTACCACTTTGGGAAGGGCAACATCGGTCCATGGACCCATGTTGCCCCTAGATTTCCCAAAAAACGTAGTTTAGGGCCTCAAAACGGCTCCAGAAGTTCAGGACCCGAAAAACTGCTAAAAATAGTAAGTTGTGCTACAATTAAGGAAACTGAAAATGCTGAGAGAAACAATGGTGGGGGTCCAGGTGGACTTGGCAGGTGGCCACCAATATCCACCTGGATCATTCCTCCCCCATTAGGAAGCAATGGTCCCCATTGCGTTGAGTTCCTCCATGAGATGAGGAAACTTTTGCTGAACTTGTTCCCTGGTGAGCCACTTGCCCTGCTGAAGGAGTTGGCCTGCTTTGACAACTTGATACAGTTGGATATTTTGTTGGCGAGTGTTCTTGATCTGTGTGTCCATGATCCGATTAGTTGCAGCTTGTTCCATGCAATATGGATTTAATTATGTGGGTTTGAGCTGTTCTACAATGTCGGATGTGTCTAGCAATGGTGGAAAGTATGGCCGAAGGTGGTCCACATTGAACACTGGGTGCAGGCCAAGGAATGGGGGAATGCTGAGCTCAAATGCATTGTCTCCCATAGCCTTAGTAATGGTGTAAGGACCATATCGGAGTGGTCTCAATTTCCGATAGGCTCCAGTAAGGCGTTCCTTTTGCAAATGCAACCAGACTTTGTCGCCCACCTGAAACTTGTGTGGCACCCGATGTTGATCATGTCGTTGCTTGTACTTGGCATTTGATTTCTCAAGAATGTCATGGACCTGCTGGCAAATATGTTGGATGCGCTCAATGAAAGCTGGTGGCCTTATCTGTTTCGGACTGGACATGAGCTGAATTTATGTGAGTAGCTGCAAGTGGCATGGCCACATCAATGGGGCATAGTGGCTGGAATCCCAAACCCACCTGAAAAGGGCTATGGCCAGTGGAGCTGTGAAGAGCTCGGTTGTAGCTGTGCTGAACATAGGGGAGGCTCTCGTCCCATGTGTGTGGATGCTTTGAGTTATACATGCGCAGAATGTGCACAATCATCCTATTGACAACCTCTGTCTGGCCATCAGTTTGAGGATGGAAGGCTGTGGACTTCGTGAGTTTGGTGTCCAGCATTGACCAGAGACTGGAACAAAATGTGCTGAGAAACCAAATGTCCCAATCTGAGATGATAGACTGTGGGATCCCAAAGTGCACCCACACTCATTCAAAGAAGAGTTTAGCAGTGGCTTCTGCTGTGATATTCTTCTTACAGGCCGCCATAATGGCCATCTTCGAGAACCTGTCGACGACCACAAAAACACAGTCATTTCCATGCTTAGTGGAAGGAAGGCCTGACATGTAATACATGGAGATGGATTCCCAAGGTCGACTAGGGGTAGGCAACGGGGTATAGAGGCCGTGCTTCTTAATGGTCGGTTTGGCAATGGCAGAGGCAGTACATGATCTGATGTACTTCCCAACATCCTGTCGAAGATTCGGCCAATAGAAATAATTTTGTAGTACTGCCACTGTTTTCTCAACCCCAAAATGCCCTGCAGCCCGACTGTAGTGTGCTTCCCAAATCATCTTGGCACGCTCGCTTGAAGGAACACAAAGGTGACCCAGGTGGCATAACAGGGCATCCTGGAGGTGAAAATCTGGAACATGCCGACCCTCCAAGAGTGTCTGGTATGTGTGGCTGAATTTTGGGTTGCTTTTGTAGAGAAGTGGCCAATCAGAAGTCTCGTGCCCACAAGAGTTGAGCACGGTGGTTAACGCCATGATCGGTGGTCAACTGAGGCAATCTGCAACATTATTGGTGCTGCCCTTCTTATACTTGATATTCAAGTGGAACTGTTGCAGGTATGTAAACCACTTCTGATGGTGATCATTCTACAATTTCCCTTGGGTCTGTATGAACTGCAGGGGTCGGTGGTCTATGTGGATGACCGTTTCCTTCCCCAAAATGTAATGCTTCCATTGTCGGCAGGCCTATACAATGGAATACATCTCTTTATCATAAGTGGGGTACTTCCGAACTGTGTCTGAAAGTGTTTCACTGTGATATGCCACTGGATGTCCATGTTGAGTAAAGACTGCCCTAATAGCATAGTCAGAGGCATCTGTCTTGACCTCAAATGGTTGTTGTAAATCTGGTAACGCGAGCACTGGTGCCGTGCAGAGGCGATCCTTCAACTCCATGAATGCCTTCTGTTGAGATTCAGACCAAAAGAATTTTGCTTTCGCCCCTCCCTTGGTGACTTGACTCAAGGGCCAAGTAATATGAGAAAACCCCAACACGAACCTGCGGTAGAAATTGGCAAGACCTAGAAAGCTGCGGAGCTCTGTTAGAGTGGTTGGAGATGGCCAATCCCGAATGACTTGGATCTTGGCTGGATTGACATGCACCCCCTGTTCATCAATGATGTATCCCAGATACTGAACCTGGGTCATGCCAAAAGTGCATTTCTCCAAATTGGCACATAGCTTATGTTGCTGCAGTGTTTGGAGAACCTGTCGGATGTGGTGGAGGTGCTCTTCCCAACTCTGGCTGAAGATCAGAATGTCATCCAAGTATACTACTACAAAGGAGTTGGTGAATGGCCGCAAGATGTCATCCATTAGCCTCATGAAGGTTGCAGGAGCATTCGTCAATCCGAAAGGCATAACCAACCATTCGAAAAGGCCCTCCTTGGATTTGAAGGCAGTCTTCCACACATCAAAGGGTTCGATTGGTACCTGGTGATATCCTGACTTCATATCGATCTTGCTAAAATATTTCGCCCCCTTTAGTTAGTCCAGGAGGTCATCAATTCGTGGGATCGGGTACCTATTACGGACAGTGATCTTGTTCAGCGCCCGATAGTCAATACAGAGTCTCCACGTCCCATCCTTCTTCTGTACCAACACGATCGGGCTCCCACAAGGCAATGAACTCGGACGGATGTGACCTTTCTGCAGGAGCTCCTGAATCTGCCTCTTGATTTCATTGTTCTCCAGAACGGAGCACCGATAAATTGGTCCATTGGGTAGTGGCGCACCTAGGGTCAGATCGATGGAGTGCTTGACCTGACAGTGCAGAGGAACCCCTGCAGGGGAGGTGAAGATGTCCTCGTACTCCTCCACAACCTTGTCCATCTGTAGTTGTCGTGTCGAGGGACCCCGTCTGGAGGCCGTAGCCACCGTCTTCTTCTTTCCTTGAGGGTGTATCTGTTGGAAATAATACTGAGGGGGGGGGGGAATCAGTATTATCTAGCAATTTACCAAATCTTCCTTATTTGATCTTTTGAAATATTCTTGCATATCAGTACCATAAAACAATGAGCATGAATAAAGAAAATAGACAGTCACACCAAAGAACACAAGATGTAAGGTGGAAACCCAATGCGGGAGAAAAACCACCTGCTGCAATAATGTCTCTATCTTCTTTCAAGAAATTCTTTTTACAATGATTTTGTACTGGTGCAGTCCTTTACCAGCACGCAGGCTGCAACCTGCAAAGAGCTACAACTCCTTCTTGTTTTCCAGACTTCTCCTGGAAGGGAGCTACAACCCCCTACTTCTTTTCAAAATGATCAACAAGTATACAACAGATACAGTCTACTACAGATATCAGATCAGTAATTACAGAAACAACCCAGAACACCTTATGAACAGAAATATACAGTTAACAGATCATCTTGAGACAGGGACGCATATTTTCTTTCTGTGGCCTGCGACTGGACGCAGTATACCTTATGCTGTTCTGCGTGCAGACGCACTGTTTCTTTTGCTTGTCTGCGACCGACGCACACATCAACACTATCGCGCCGCGTCTTTTGCTTCAGAGACGCACCCAATACCACAGTCGCGCCGCGTCCTTCGCTTCAGAGACGCACCTGATCCTTTACTGTACTGCGTCCCGGCGCACTTTCCCTTCACTGAATCTGCGTCCCTTTAGATATAGAAGATAAGAGGACTTCAGAACCAACCCAAACACTCAGATCCACAGATCTGATCATGCGCCATATAGATCGTAGTCCATTAGAAGATTTACCCTTAAAGATATGGACTAGATCACACCAAGAGATGATCAACCAAGATGATGCCTAATCCAAATGAACTCCTTTGCTTTATATAGGCAAGCTTCTCCCCAAAGCGTGGAACAATACCACGAGCCGACACCAGAGAAACACGCAACCGTCGGCTAGATACCACACAAGAAGCCCCCACGAGTTTTTCTCTACCTTGAAATGTGTGCACTGGGCGGACGCACCTTCTGAACGGCTGGCCGGCGTCCCTAGACGCGGGTTCTGTATGGAATACCTGCGGGGACGCGCTTGCTAAACAAAATTTCCTGCGTCCTTCTTGATTTACCACCTGAAGGCGTTTGCCATCAAGTACAACACCTGAATCATAATGCCAACAAACTCCCCCTTTGGACTTGATGGCAACCACATAAACTTTCAGCTTCATCATTCTCCCCCTTTGACATCAAGAGCAAAGGGTATGCTCCCCCTATGCTCATGCTTCTCCAAAATTGTAACCAGAAATCCATCATGAAGAAGACAGAGACATATTGCAGCTATTTCCAAGATCTCCTTCTCCATAATGCCAACAATGCATTATGTGCTCCCCCTGAGCCTATACCATCAATAGGAAGATGGTCAACAGTGAGATGATGCATCAACAACCCCCAGCTTTTGCCTGAGGTATTCAAAAGTGTCCCTGGGCAACGGTTTGGTGAAAATATCAGCAACTTGTTCCTTAGAAGGAACATACTCCAACTTGACCTTCTGTTCAAGTACTTGTTCCCGGAGAAAATGGTACTTGATTGGTATGTGCTTGGTTTTTGAATGCATAACCGGATTCTTTGAGATGTTGATTGCACTTGTGTTGTCACATAAGATAGGAATAGGAGGTGTACAAGTGATTTGATAATCCTGCAAAGTCTGCATCATCCAAAGAAGTTGGGTGCAACAAGATGCAGCCGCAACATATTCCGCTTCAGCTGTAGACAAGGCAATTGAACTCTGTTTCTTGCTGAACCAAGATACCAGTCTAGAACCCATAAAGAATGCACCACCACTTGTGCTTTTCCTGTCATCCACGCTTCCGGCCCAATCTGCATCTGTATAAGCATGAAGAGTGAGATCTGGATCTCTAGGATACCATAGGCCATAATTTTGAGTCCCTTGAAGATATTTGAAGATTCTCTTTACTGCTTGAAGATGAGTCTCCTTTGGATTTGCCTGAAACCTTCCAACTATTCCAACTGCATGCATGATGTCTGGTCGGGTACCTGTCAAATATAGTAGACTTCCAATCATAGATCTGTAGGTTGGTTGATGAACTGCTGCAGATTCGTCATTTGCACTGAGACTACATCCTGTGACCATGGGTGTACATACTGGTTTTGCATCTTCCATGCCATATTTCTTCAAAATTTGCTTGAGATACTTGGTTTGAGATAAAAGGATTCCTCCTTTCTTTTGTTGGATTTGCAAACCAAGAAAGTATGTCAGTTCTCCTAGCAAGGACATCTCAAATTCTTTCTGCATGACTGAGGCAAAGCTTTGACTCATAGCTTCTTCATTACTGCCAAAAATAATGTCATCTACATACACAACAAGTATTAGTAATTTGTCATTTTCAACTTTTATATAAAGATTGCTATCTGCTGAACCTTTTGAGAAACCTTGTTGATGAAGATATTTGTCCAACCGGTAGTACCAAGCCCTTGGAGCTTGTTTGAGACCATAGAGAGCCTTTTTTAATCGGCATACAAGATTTGGATCGTTTCCAAGAATGAAACCATCTGGCTGTTCAATGTACACTTCTTCATCCAAGTCTCCATTCAGAAAAGCTGATTTCACATCCATTTGAAATACTTTGAAGTTCTGACAACTTGAGAGAGCAAGAAACATTCGGATGGCCTCAAGTCTTGCAACAGGAGCAAAAGTTTCTTCAAAGTCTATTCCTTCTTGCTGTGCATACCCTTTACAAACAAGTCTGGCTTTGTTTCTAATTACTTCTCCATTTTCATTCAATTTATTTTTGAACACCCATTTTGTTCCGATAACATTCTTATCCTTTGGTCTAGGAACCAGCTCCCAAGTATTGTTCTTTTCGATTTGCTCAAGTTCTTCATCCATTGCTTTCACCCAACATTCATCTTTGCATGCTTCTTTCACATTTTGTGGTTCAGTAGAGGAGAGTAATGCCAAATAACTTGAAGCTTCTGCAACTGTTCTTCTAGTTTGTATACCTGCTTCCTTTTGTCCCATGATCTGAGATTCTGGATGGTTCTTTTGAACATATCTGGATGGAGTCTTTTCTTCTATTCTTGTTCTTTCTTCTGCTTCTTCGTGAGGTCCGTCTTGAAATTGTTCTTGCGGTTCTTCTTCTTCATCATTCTGTCTTTGAGGGTAGCTTTCATCTTCTTCAATGTCTTCACGATGTATTTGCCTAGGAATGTATCCTTTCTCATCAACCACTACATCAATGCTTTCAACAATTCTGCCAAGTCTTTTATTGTAGCATTTGTATGCTTTGCTATGTGGAGAGTAGCCAAGAAGAATTCCTTCATCTGCTCTAGGATCAAGTTTGCCAAGCTGCTCCTCAGTATTTTTGATATAGCATTTGCTCCCAAAGATTTTGAAGTGCTTTACTGAAGGAGTTTTACCACTCCAGAGCTCATGAGGAGTTTGAGTGCTGTTCACTCGAACATTTGTCTTGTTGAGAATAATAACTGCCGCATGTGCAGCTTCACCCCAGAAGGTTGCAGGAGTTCCTGATTCATCAAGCATAGCACGAGCCATTTGCTGGACTGTTCTGTTCATTCTTTCCACTACTCCATTTTGCTGAGGAGTTCTAGCTGTAGAAAATTCTCTCCTTATTCCATGTTCATCACAGAAATCGAAAAATTCATTTGAAGTAAATTCTCCACCTCTGTCGGATCTGAGGCACTTAATCTTGTGACCTGATTCATTTTCAGCCAAGGCTTTGAAGGATTTGAATTTTTCGAAAGCTTCATCTTTGTGCTTCATAAGTCCCAACCAAACAAACCTGGAGAAATCGTCAATAAATAATATCAAGTATTCCTCTCCTCTAGGTGTTCTTTTTCTGAATGGTCCACATACATCTGTATGTACTAGCTCCAGAGGCATACTGGCTGATCCTTCTTTCTCTGGAAAGTTAGTTCTAGTTTGTTTTCCAAACTGACATGATCTGCACATGGTGTTGTCAGGAATTTTGATATCTGGAAGATCGCGAACTGCCTGATATTTGCAAGCTTTCCTTATTTGTGAGAAACTTAGATGTCCCAATCTTCGATGCCATAACCAGTGCTCTTCATCCTTGCTTAAATAGCATTGTTGTTGTTCTTCATCAAAAATGTATAGATTATTTGAAGTTCTTTTTCCTTTGAGAACTGTTTTACCTGTATCAAGATCACGAACAAGACATCCATTTGATCTGAATATAACCTCGGTTCTTTGATCACACATCTGGCTTACACTTAGAAGATTATGCTTTAGTCCATCAACAAACAAAACATTTCCAGCCTTAACATCTTCTTTTAAAGGAGCAATACCTTTTCCTTTTATAGTTGCAGGAGTATCATTTCCAAAAGAGACTTTCTTTCCCTTTTCTAAATTAGAATAAGATTCAAGTTTTTCTTTATCACCTGTCATGTGCTTTGAACATCCACTGTCAATGTACCATAGATTTTCTTGTCCTTCTGCATAGAATGCTATCCCACATCTTTCTGTTTGAGGTTCCTTTATTTTCCATGTTTTGGTGCCTGAGGTTTGTTCCCTTTTTTTTTCTTGTACCTTTCTTTCCGGAAACCTGCTTCTGCATTCAACATCTTTATGTCCAAAATTATTGCAAATAGAGCATTCAACTTCATTTTCAAGAGCTGAAAAATTGTTATAGGTCCTTTTTGTATTCCCTGTCATGCTTCTTTGTTTTTGAGCTTCCCTAGTCATGATTGTTTTATACGCAACACATTGGGCTGCTTTGTGACCAAAGTTATGGCAAGAAAAGCATTGTCCATTGAAGAAGTTTCTGCGATTATTGAATCTACCAGCTGACTGATTGTAATTTCTATTTTCATCTATTCTTGAACCAAATTGAGAAGGTTTTACCTGTGGCTGGTTGTGGCTTTTGTTCACCCTTAAGCTGGATTGCCCCTGATAGTTTGAAGTTTGTCCCTGCTTTACCTGATGATCTTCCTTGTGTTCTTGCTCATTTCTTCTTGCGGCATCAAGATAACTTTTTGAAGTGGAAGCTTGAGAAGTTTCTCCATTGTAGCCCAGACCTGTCTTATTTAGAGGAGATCGCTGCACACTGATAATCTCATTCAACGTTTCAGATCCTTTGACAAACTTGAGATTAATAGTTTTTGTTTTCTCAATTTCTTTTCTAAGACCAACAATTTCACCTTCTAATTTTTCAAGATGTTTTTCCTTTTCATCAATCTGAAATTGTAGAGTATCAATAATCATGTTCTTTTCTTCTATACATCTCTTGAGTCTAGTAATTTCATCATAAAGGTTATCCACATCTATAGCATCCTCATAATTGTCATCTTCAAATGCCATTAACAATCTATATTTGTTACCTTGTTCATCTTCATCACTGTTTGATAAGCCATCGCTATCTTCATGGGTGTAGTAGCTTTTCTTATTTGTACCCTGTTTCTTGTTCCATCTAACTGGTTCCTTTCCTTTATCCTTATAAGAGCATTTTGCAGCATAATGACCTACTCTTCCACAAGCAAAACATTTGAAAGGTAGCTTACCTCTGAACCTTCCAGAACCCCTTTGAAGATTTCTGACAAAGTTTGATTCTTCTTCCTCTTCTTCTGGAACATGACATGCTTCATAGTGATCTTCTTTGCCTGATGCTTTAAAAGCAGCTTCCCTTCTATCTGATGGACCTCCCTTTCTCATTTCATAAGCAGTTAGAATTCCATGCAGCTGAGACATAGTGAGAACACGGAGATTTTCCTTTTCTTCTACTGCAGATACTTTAGATTCAAACTTGGGAGATAAAGATCTTAGAATCTTTTGAACTACTATAGTCTCTTTTATCTCTTCACCCAAATTTTTCATACAATTAACAATCTCATCTACTCGAAGAAAATAATTAGCCACACTTTCATCATTATACATCTTGAGAGTCTCATATTGAATCCTGAGAGTTTGAAGTTTAGCTTCTTTTACCTGTTCATCTCCTTCATAGCTAGTGATCATTTTGTCCCATATCTCTTTTGCTGATTTGAAGTGCATGACCTTCATGAACTCTGTTTGAGATATACTTCCTAATAGAGTGCTGACTGCTTTTGCATTTGTTTCATACTGCTTTTTCTCAGCTGGATCTGTAGGAGTAACTGAAGGAAAGGCATAGCCTGATTCTACAATGTTCCAAACTTCTGTACCAAGAGATTGAAGATATGCAGTAACTCTTACCTTCCAATAATTGAAGTTTGTTCCATCGAAGACGGGTGGCCTGATTGATGCTTCTCTCTCGTAGTTGCTCATGATGAACGATCTACCTTCAAGCGATCAAGCTGTTCTGAAGGACCTGCTCTGATACCAATTGTTGGAAATAATACTGAGGGGGGGGGGGGGAATCAGTATTATCTAGCAATTTACCAAATCTTCCTTATTTGATCTTTTGAAATATTCTTGCATATCAGTACCATAAAACAATGAGCATGAATAAAGAAAATAGACAGTCACACCAAAGAACACAAGATGTAAGGTGGAAACCCAATGCGGGAGAAAAACCACCTGCTGCAATAATGTCTCTATCTTCTTTCAAGAAATTCTTTTTACAATGATTTTGTACTGGTGCAGTCCTTTACCAGCACGCAGGCTGCAACCTGCAAAGAGCTACAACTCCTTCTTGTTTTCCAGACTTCTCCTGGAAGGGAGCTACAACCCCCTACTTCTTTTCAAAATGATCAACAAGTATACAACAGATACAGTCTACTACAGATATCAGATCAGTAATTACAGAAACAACCCAGAACACCTTATGAACAGAAATATACAGTTAACAGATCATCTTGAGACAGGGACGCATATTTTCTTTCTGTGGCCTGCGACTGGACGCAGTATACCTTATGCTGTTCTGCGTGCAGACGCACTGTTTCTTTTGCTTGTCTGCGACCGACGCACACATCAACACTATCGCGCCGCGTCTTTTGCTTCAGAGACGCACCCAATACCACAGTCGCGCCGCGTCCTTCGCTTCAGAGACGCACCTGATCCTTTACTGTACTGCGTCCCGGCGCACTTTCCCTTCACTGAATCTGCGTCCCTTTAGATATAGAAGATAAGAGGACTTCAGAACCAACCCAAACACTCAGATCCACAGATCTGATCATGCGCCATATAGATCGTAGTCCATTAGAAGATTTACCCTTAAAGATATGGACTAGATCACACCAAGAGATGATCAACCAAGATGATGCCTAATCCAAATGAACTCCTTTGCTTTATATAGGCAAGCTTCTCCCCAAAGCGTGGAACAATACCACGAGCCGACACCAGAGAAACACGCAACCGTCGGCTAGATACCACACAAGAAGCCCCCACGAGTTTTTCTCTACCTTGAAATGTGTGCACTGGGCGGACGCACCTTCTGAACGGCTGGCCGGCGTCCCTAGACGCGGGTTCTGTATGGAATACCTGCGGGGACGCGCTTGCTAAACAAAATTTCCTGCGTCCTTCTTGATTTACCACCTGAAGGCGTTTGCCATCAAGTACAACACCTGAATCATAATGCCAACAGTATCATCAGGAAAACAAATTTCCTGGTTTTGGAAATGATCTTACTACATTGTTTTGTAGTAATCAAAGAGATGGCGGTAGGTGGTGCTACCTCTGGTATCATGTACAACTTATTTCCCAATGTAATAATAACAGCACGGGGCCTTGATTCATACACAGCATGTCGCTTCCACAAGTATGGCTGTCCTAATAATACATCACAAACTTCAAGGGGAGAAATGTCACACAATACCTCATCCGTGAAGGGCTTGATGTTGTATGGAAGGCGACACTGCTGGCTCACGCGAAGATCTCGTCCTTGGTGAAGCCACCCAATGGTGTATGGTTGTGGATGTGCTGTGGTCAGTAAGCCCAACCGCTTCACGACCTCTGTCGAAATGAGGTTCTTTTGACTCCCGCTATCAACAATGAACTGTATCGGGAAGCCCTTTACCCACATCTGGGAGTGGAAGAGATGCTCCTCCTCCTCTGGATCTTTAGGTTCATTTTTCTGGATCTTGGCGGTAGCAACAGTGGCGTTGGGATCTGCATCAATGATCTGCTTCCCTTTTTCATTCCCCTTATCGGGTTCTGACTCAGAGTCGGAACATGCATCTGATTCTGAAACCTTTAGCTCAGCCACCAGTGACTGCTTGGCCCAACACTCACTTGTGTTGTGAGTGGAGCTCTTATGGAACTCACACCATTTTCCAGTGTCCTTTTTCGGCTTCGTGGCGCTGTTCTTTGCTTGCAGCTTCGGCGGGTTGTCTTGGGCTATCCCGCCTTGGCTTTGTCCTTTGTTCTGTGGTTTAGGGGCACCTTTCCCCTGCTTTGGATTTGCAGATCCAAAGTCTCGCTTCTTTTGTTTAAACTTCTGCTCGACCTTGACGGCATATCGGTATGCTGCGCCGAGCGAGGAGATGTTCAGGAATTGTATTTCTTCCTGGATGTACTTGTGCAGGCAGCCACGGTATTTGAGTATCAAATGTTGCTCTGAATCCTTGATACCCAACTTTGTGCGAAGGGTATGGAAAATATTGGTGAACTCCGGCACGTCTTGGTCCCTTCCCTGCCGCAGCGTGGTCCACTTTATGTATTCATCCTCATAGCTTCCGACAGGGTAGTATTGCTCCTTGATGGCATCCAGGAATGAATTCCAGGTGGGTGTGGCTGAAAATAGTGAGCCAGTACTTTCATCCTTCTGCTTGAAGTAGGTTTCCCACCAGTCCTTGACGTGGGGGGCTGCTTTGAGAAGAGCGAAAACAATCTTTTCCCGACTTGAAAATTCATGAACAGAAAAATAACCCTCTAGTAGATTTAACCATTTATCTATGGCATCTGCATCTATCTGACCCTCGAATATGGGGATTTCAAAATTAAATTGTACCTTAAAGGGCGTGGCGTTTCCAGAGTAACTGCTGGAAGCCGATGCGTCACTTCTGGGTAGCCGCTGAAGGATCTGGGCAAAGCTATCCATCATCGCATTCCGTTGTTGCTCGAGGGCTTCTTCGAGCAAGATTTTGATGGGATCTCCTACCCCCTCGTCATTCTTCTCATCCGCCATGGGAGGCCGTCGGGATTTGCGAGGCTGGTCTTGCAAAGGTTTGACCAGTTCAAGCTCTAACTCCTTATATCCCGACCTTGTTGGGGACATGCAAAGAAAAACAGAGAAAAAGCAGACCGCTCTGATACCACTGATCCGGATTTAAACAGGAACACAACAAATTACAGAGATAACCATATACACAAAGATGCAGCGGAAATAATACTTCATTTCATTAATGGAAAATACTGAAATATGATTACAACCAGAAATGGAAATAAACCAGTTAGGGCGATGGTAGCTTATCTCTGAGAAGAGATGTGGTGGCTACATGCCTCTGAACTGTGTTACAATGAGGCTCGAAGGCCTATTTATTATTGAGAAACAATGGAAAACCCTTAACATTCCAAAACCTAACCCTAGGAGATGAAACGCCAAACTGTGGGCCCCGTTTGGGTAAATTGGTACATCAACTTCCTGGGGTCGTAACTTTGGCATACGATCTCTGTTTGACGCGTACAATAGCTCGTTAGAAAGATCTATCCGAGCACTACCACTTTGGGAAGGGCAACATCGGTCCACGGACCCATGTTGCCCCTAGATTTCCCAAAAAACGTCGTTTAGGGCCTCAAAACGGCTCCAGAAGTTCAGGACCCGAAAAATTGCTAAAAATAGTAAGTTGTGCTACAATTAAGGAAACTGAAAATGCTGAGAGAAACAATGGTGGGGGTCCAGGTGGACTTGGCAGGTGGCCACCAATATCCACCTGGATTAGTTTCGCTGCTCCAAATAGGTCATCCTCGCATTTTCGCTATAAATATTTTTCTGCAATGTTTCAAAAGTGCAAACAAAAACCCATTTTAGATGAAATTGCACTGAACCTTAGGTCCAATCTTTAGATCTTGTCTCGCTATATTTACGGAGATATGATCTGAGGAAGATAGCATTTTTGCAAGCTCCGGAATTTCATCTAAAACAGGTCATCGTGGAATTTTCTCCATAACAATTTTTGCTACAAAGTTTCAGAAGATAAAAATAAAACCCATTTGAGAAGAAATAGGTTTGAACTTAGAATACAAATTTCAGATCTTGGCTCGCTATATTTTCAAATATATGATCTGAGGAAATTAGGGTTTTTACAGACTAGGGAATTACATCCTAAATAGATGACCTTGGGAAAATCATCATAACTTTCTTTCTGAGCATCAGACTAAAATTTTGTAAATCGTTACAAAAATATGATGGACTGTGCTTTGTTTGGGTATAATTTTGAGAACCTAAAGTTGAAACAGTGACACGTAGCATGTCGTACAAGTTCACTCTACTGAACTAGTATATAATTAGGTCATCGTGGGAGATTGGGAATAAATCTTTCTTTGGGAATCCAATTGCAATCAGATTTGTGGAGTTAGAAAGAGGACTAAGAGGGCTATTATAAGCCAAAATTTCAGAACTTAAATATCCTAAATTACAGAGTTATAGTCATTGCAAGATTGAGCTTCTAAAATCAAGAAAAAATGAGATAAAGAAGTTTGATGGCAAGGATCTGGTAAATTGGATACTACAAATGGAGAAAATTTTGATCTACATGGTGTACCACTATTACAAAAGGTATGTATTGCATCTAATTATTTATAACCGAATCAAATTTATGGTATAAATGGCTTTTTTCTCATAAACCACTTGTCACGTGGTCAATTTTCACGGAGGAAATGATAGCACATTATGAGGATGCCAAGAGAGACAGCTTCTTTAGCCATTTGATAAATCTCAAAGAAAAGTGTTCAATGGTAGAGCACATTCAGGAATTTCAAAAATTTAATATAAGGGAAAATGATATTCCAAAGAGGCAGAGGATTGATGTCTCCATAGGGACTTTAAAGGATATCATTCAACATGAGGTTCATCTTTGGGAACCTGATTCATTGGAGATGGAATTTAGGTCGAAAAGAAAAGTGGAAAGAAAAATTATGGAAACAAGGAATTCTACCCCTCACAACTACAAATATGGAAATGTTGTTTCTCCTAGCCTTCCACAACCTACAAGGTTGACACCACAATAATTGGAAGAAAAAAGAGCAAAAGGGTTTTGTTACATTTATGATAACAAATACGTTAAAGGTCATAAGTGTGTTGAGAAGAAATTATTTTACATTGATTGTGAAGAGGAGGAAGAAAAGGATTAAGAAACATCAAAGGAAGAGGATATACACTAGGAACCAACCCCAGAGAAAGAAGAAATGAATCTGACCATATCTTGTAAACCATTGGCAAGAATTACCACTCCTCAAACTCTCAAGATAGAAGGACATATCAAGAAGAAAAAGGTTCAAGAAGTGAAAGTTCACATCGAAAAAGAAGAAATGAATCTGACCATATCTTGTATTGCATTGGCCGAAATTACCACTCCTCAAACTATCAAGATAGAAGGACATATCAAGAAGAAAAATGTTCAAGAAGTGAAATATCACATCGAGCATCAAGAAATGAATCCGACCTTATCTTGTAATGCATTGGAAGAAATTATCACTCCTCAAACTCTCAAGGTAGAAGGACATATCAAGAAGAAAAAGATTCAAGCAATGAAAGATCATATCGAGCATCAACAACAAGTTCTCCAACTTTTAAAGGATAACGCCACTTTGGTGCAGAATCGAATGAAACAATAGGCAGTTCAACATTGCAGTGAAAGAAGCTTTGATGTAGGTGATTCGGTATTTTTACGACTACATCTCAAGTAAGTTATTTATGAGAAGGAAATGTTGGTGATACTACATGCACTTAAGAAATGGAGACCTTACCTAATGGGAAGACACTTGAAGGTAAAAATGGATCATGATAGTCCTAAATACCTTTTATAACAAATATTATCTTTAGAAGAATAGAAAAATGGATCACAAATATGTTAGGTTATGACTTTGAAATCACCTACAAAAAAGGGAAGAAAAATGTTGTTGCAGATGCACTCTCAAGAAAATATGAGGATGTGCAAGCATTGTTTTGTGCTATTTCTATTATCCAACCAGATTGGATAAATGAAGCAAGGGATGAATGGAAGAAGGATGAAGAAGTGTGGCAACTCATTCAAAAGTTGCAGAATATCCCAGTTCAAGCAATATTGCCAGAACTTGACGAGGAAGGAAAAATCATATTGGAGCTGTAGAAATTTTGAATAATTTAACACATATTCAACAGAGATTATCCTGATCATGTACTATTGCGGAATACATACACAATACATAAGCTCCTCTACGTTGATCATCAATATAGCAGCATCAATAACAATAAAACATCAAGAGCATTCACACATTAACACAGTATGTAACTCGGGGAAAGCATCTCGCTAAAAACCCCACACTATCTGTATATTAATGATTGAGACCATGTAACATTACAAAGTACAATTCTTATCACAAGCAATCCAGTACCAGCTCCACCTGTTACACACAATACAGCTCAGATCTAATCTCCAAATCTATTCCACTACTTGCCTACCTCCACTGCTCAATACCTGCTCAAGAATTGATGAGAATGGCTTACCAAACTCGTATTTCACCTCAAAATAATCACTCACACTTTGTTGGACATGAGAAAAGGCTACAATAATGGGCAAATACGTGAGAAAACTCATTGGCATACTCAATCCCTTGATTGTGCAAGATCTGGTGCACAACTATAGTCACAACTGATAGCAATTTGATTCTCTACCACCTGTCCCTGTTGAACTGAACATGCACTGACATGCAACTGAGTTAACCGATGTATTCATTAGTTGCATCATGAGTTAATAATTATTTTAACAACTCATCATTAGTCTATTTGCAGTTAGACTAATTACAACTAGTTTAACCAAGTCAAACTGAACACAACTCCATCAACTCCACAATCAACTCCACCAAACTCAACTGATTGAGTTCTAACTGAAGTCATGCATGCAACAACTCAACTGACTCATAAGAAAAGCGTATTTCCTTCTGACAGCTGCATGTGCCACCTCTGTAGCTCAAACTGAAGTGCTCCAAGAGAATAAGATCAAGTTTATAGTCCAAATATTATTATGAGACAATAATATTTGACTTTTCTATTTTTGACAGCCAGTCTAAAAATAGACTTTGATCACTCACACTGTGATCACTCACACTTTGATCAAAAATAGAAGTCCATCTATTTTTCCCAACTTGACCAATCATCCATAAACAGCAACCTGCAATCCATAGACATGATCCATATGTCTAAAAATAGACTTGCGCCAAAAATAGCCTGCGGGCCCACTTAGTGAAGGCGACTCTTTTCACTAAGCTCCATCATCTTGTTGCAATCTCAATAGGAGCCTGGAACAGTCACAGAAACAAGAACACAACAACTACGGAATCAATCAATTTCAGATTCTCTCATCAAGTGGTGTTGGGTTATGTTATATTCTTTCCACGACTAGTCCACGTAGTTAACCAAGGGGTTAGAGGAGGGCGGAGCCACCCTTTTCGTTGCACTGATTGTGTAGAAAAGGGGGGTCACATGGGGTTTGAGGTGTAGCTGTAACCCCACTTTATGGGGTCCGGGGCAGTGCCCTGGAAAATTTTGGTTTTGGACCCTGTGTTAGGTTGGGTGGACCCACCTATGGTTTTTTGCATGTTTTTTGCACATGTTTTTTAGACGTGATGGTTTTCGGTCCATGGTTTTGGATGCGATGGTTTTTTGGTCCATGGTATTGGATGCTTCGACATTTATATATATGTATTGTAACATTGAAAGGAACATAATGAAAAATCAAGCTGGTAGTCCTGGTTTTGGGATCCAGTGGGAAAATCTCTATGTATATGTGTTTCATGTGTTATGCTCTCGCATTGTTTATTTTTCTGTGTTTTAGAATTCATTTGCAAGTAATTTTTGGACGGGGTTAAAACCTACATTTGGTATCAGAGCAGTTTTGGCTTCAAGGGGACGCCTTTGTTGCTGTGGGGTTTCACTTGGGCCTATGGTAGACCTTGTTCAGTAGGAGATCTGCGAGATCAATTCTATTGGTGAAAGAAGATGGAAAGTAGTGGAAAGATATAGATCAAGAAATTTAATGCTCAAAGTTTTGGGTTGTGGAAACTCAAGATGGAGGATCTGTTGGTGGATAAAGATCAGTGGATCGTGGTAGATCCGGTACTAAACCAACGGGAGTGTCTGATGAAGAATGGAAGAAGTTGGATCGGAAGGCAAAGAGCACAATATGATTGTGTGTCTCAGATTCAGTATTGCTGAATGTATCAGGGGAAGCTACGGTAAAGGATTTGTTAGACAAGTTAGGGACTTTGTACCAATCTAAGTCTCTGGTGAATAAACTGTTCCTGTGGAAAAAGCTGTATAACCTGAGGATGAAAGATAGAGACTCGGTGACAGAACATCTGAACGCATTTAATACTGTGGTAAGTTAGTTACTATCTGTTGATATTAAAATTTCAGATGAAGATAAGTGCATCAGTTTGTTGTGTTCTCTACCAGATTCGTGGGATAGTTTGGTTATTGCAATAGGTAGTAATGCAACTACCTTGAAGTTTGATGAAATAGTATCATCCTTGCTAATGGAGGAAATGAGACGGAAAAATACAGAGAGCCAAAATGGTGATGCCTTGTCTATACAAGGACGGTCCGAGAATAGAAACAAAAATAAGCCATCGAGTGGGAGATCTAAATCTAGAGGGAGATCTAAATCTCTAGGAAATCCTATAAAGGTGGTGTGCTAGAAATGCAGAAAGGAAGGGCACTACAAAAGGGACTGTAAGTCTAAAGCTCTTGATAAAGGAAAGGGATTTGATGATGCTCCTTCTGCAGAGGAAAAAACCACCTCAGATGAAGGTTGGGATGTGTACTTGGCTTCTTCAAGTACACATCTAGATCATGAGGCATGGTTGATTGACTCAAGTTCATCCTTTCACTTCACTCCCCATAGAGAGTGGTTCTACGAGTATGAGAAATATGATGGTGGCGATGTCTTCTTGGGGATGACAGGAAGGCTAGAATCATTGGTCATGGAAAAGTAAAGTTAAAGTTGCAAGGTGGAAGGGTTAGAACACTTCCGGGTGTTATACATATTCCTACATTGGCCATAAATTTGATTTCTATAAGCAATTTGGATGATGCAGGTGTAAAAACAGTGTTCGAGAAGGATACCTGTAAGATGGTTCGGGAGCACTGGTATTGATGCGGGGAGTTCAAACTGGAACTCTGTACAAGCTGCAAGGTAGCATTGTTATTGATGGGTGCAACAGTTATGTGGTTTCTAAAAGTGGAGCAGAAAATCTAGTCGTCTCTAGAGAGAGGACCATGCTGTGGCGTCAAAGGCTTGGATATCAGGGAAAATTTTAAGAACCCCCCCTAAATTTATATGTATAATAAATGGGTGAATCTCCATGGTATATAGGAAAAACGGAAGGTGATTTTATCCAAAATATATATATATATATATATATATATATATATATATATATAAATTTTTGGCGAATCTCTCACCAAGCATGGCAAATATTTTACTCAATAGTTTAATTTTATTTTATTTTTTATTTTAACCAAGCTAAAATGTTTAACATACATTAAATTACAACATCCATTTTTACTCTGGATCTACTAACCCCCGAGAGGGATCAAATATTTTTTCACTCTATGCTAGTTTGCATATCACGATATTTGATACCTCTCGGGGGTTAATAGATCCAGAGTAAAGATGGATTTATGCTGGTTTAATTCCCCCATTTAAATAGGCTACATTCCAGGCCGTGGGTCAATACCATGTGCCATTTTTATTTTTATTAATACTAATATTAGGGTTAATAATGTTTTTTTGCATGGTATTAATAACAATCTAGTCCATGGTATTTGTCCCATAGTATTTTGCCCATAGGTTTCACCTAAATATAATGCATTTTTTGAGTGTTTGTAAATATAAGGTGACTTATGGAGTAAATAAAAAAAATGTTTTATTTGTTTACCATACTCTTGTTTATTTATATTTTTATTAATTTACCATACCTCTTTTACAAATATGGTATTTGGCCCATAGGATTCACTTAAATAAAACCTCTTTCTTGAGCCTTCATAAATAGAATGAGGGTTATGGACTAAATATAAAAAGAGGCTTTATTTATTTACCATACATCTAGTTTATTTATATTTTTATTTATTTACCATACCTTTTGAGTAAGTATAAAAAGACGTTTTATTTATTTACCATACCTCCACTTTACTTATATTTTTATTTGTTTACACCCTGGCATGTATATAAGGTGACTTATGGAGTAAATATAAAAAATGTTTTATTTATTTACTATACCTCTCATTTATTTATATTTTTATTAATTTACCATACCTCTTTTATAAATATGGTATTTGGCCCATAGGATTCACTTAAATAAAACCTATTCTTGAAAATGGGCGAATGGATTCACTTAAATAAAACCTATTCTTGAAAATGGACGAATGGAAGCTTGTAACTCTAGCTTCAAGGGCTAAATTTACCTTTTTTACCCTCTCCCTTAAAATAAGGTAGGCTATTTGAGGTGATTTGTAAAAATGTGCTATGATACAAAATATTCGCCCACTAAAAATTTATAAACACCTTAATTTCGCCAAAGGGCGAACATTCGCCCCTAAAATTTTCTATGTTGGACATATTGGAGAGAATGGCCTTCGAATACTTCATGGTAAAGGTATGGTAGAAGGTATGAGTAATAGCTCTCTAGATTTTTATTTCTGTGAAAATTGTGTATATGGGAAGCAGAATCGGGTGAGTTTCCCCTCTAGAAGTAAGAGGGTGAAACAGATATTAGAGCTTGTGCATAGTGAAGTGTTTGGACCTGTGAAGGTTCCATCACTGGGTAAGTCTGTGTACTATGTATCATTTATAGATGACTTCTCAAGGAATACATGGATATATTTACTTAATAATAAATATGAAGTCTTTGACAGGTTTAAAGAATTCAAGGCTCTGGTGGAAAACCAAACAGAGAAGAAGATAAAGGTGTTGAGGACAGATAATGGTGGAGAGTTTTGCAGTAAGAAATTTGAAGAATTCTGTAAGAAGTGTGGTATGGAAAAAGACTACTCCATATACACCTCAGCAAAATGGAGTTGCAGAAAGAATGAATAAGACGTTGATGGAAAGGGCAAGAAGCATGCTCAGTGGTGCCGGGTTAGGACAGGGATTTTGGGCAGAGGCGGTGGATACTGCATGTTACACGGTCAACAGATCACCTTCATCAGCATTGGAGGATAATACTCCACAAGAGGTATGGACTGGTAAGAAACCCTCTCCTTCACATCTGAGGGTATTTGGATGTGATGCATATGTGCATGTTCCAAAGGAGAAACAAATCAAGTTGGATAGTAAATCAGAAAAGTGCATCTTTATTGGGTATAAGGATGGTTGAAGGGTTATAAGCTTTGGAACCCAGTAACAAGGAAGGTTGTCTACAGCCGAGATGTGGTGTTCAGAGAGGTGAAAGATGTTATTAAACATGAAGTTCAACCAAAGGAACCTAAGAAGATAGAGTTTGAGCTAAAGGAGGAAGAATTAGACTCTACAACAGAGGAGGAATCAGAAGCTGAAGAGCCACAAGCTCCGGGTGCAAGAAGTTCAATTCGAGAAAGAAGACAGCTAGAAAAGTATAGTCCATCTACTTTTTTTTCAAATTTTTCATTATCTATTACTGATGATGATCCTAGAACTATGAAGGAAGTAGTGGATTCAGAGGATGGAAAACTCTGGAAAGAGGCCATGGTAAATGAAATGGCATCTTTGCACAAAAATGAGGCTTGGGATCTGGTGGAGTTGCTGGCTGGAAGGAAACCCATTAGCAGCAAATGGGTGTTCAAAAAGGAGACAAATGCAGAAGGAAAAATGGAGAAATACAAAGCTCAGTTGGTAGCAAAAGGTTATTCCCAGGTGTTGGGAATTGATTTTGGTGATATTTTTTCTCCTGTTGCTAAGGTAACTTCTATTAGATTACTTTTATCTGTTGCTACTGCTTTTGATTTTGAGGTAGAATAGATGGATGTGAAGACAACATTTCTTCATAGGGATCTGGAAGAGGAGATCTACATAAAACAACCTGAAGGCTTTGTGGTGAAGGGTAAGAAAGAATTGGTATGCAAGTTAAATAAGTCTCTATATGGGTTAAAATAGTCACCAAGGATATGGTATTAGAAATTTGATACATTTATACGGGGACTTGGCTTCATCAGAAGCAAAGCAGATCACTGTGTGTATTTTAAATTAATTGGTGACTATGTTATTTATCTGGTCTTGTATGTGGATGATATGTTGCTTGTTGGAAATGACAAAGAAGTTATCCAGGATTTGAAGACCCAATTGTCCTCCAAATTCGAGATGAAAGATCTTGGTACTGCAAACTATATTTTGGGCATGGAAATTAAAAGAGATTGGGAAAAGAGGAAGCTTTGGTTAAACTAGAGGAAATATGTCGAGACAATGCTGTAGAGGTTTAATATGCAGGATAGTAAACCGGTGAAGGTTCCTATTCCTGTAGGTGTGAGGTTATCTACTAAACAATGTCCCAAAACACAAGAAAAGGAAGAGGACATGTCCTGTGTTCCATATGCAATTGTAGTCGGTAGGCTGATGTATGCAATGGTTTGTACTAGACCAGACATTGCACATGCAGTGGGAGTATTGAGTAGGTTTATGTCAAAACTAGAGAAGGAGCACTGGATAGCACTGAAGTGGGTTTTCAGGTATTAGCGTGGCACTAGTGATTATGGTTTGTGCTACCAAGGAAGACTAGTATTGGACAGAATGTTGGATATTCATGGCTTTGTTGATGCAGACTAGGCAAGAGATCTAGATCAGAGAATATCTACAAGTGGATATGTGTTTAACCTATTTGGAGGTGTAGTCAGTTGGATGAGTAAGAAACAATTTGTAGTGGCACTATCAACTACAGAGGCAGAATACATGGCAGCCACTCATGCAAGCAAGGAAGCAGTTTGGTTGTAGAGATTGTGTTCAAGTATGGGGTTAGTACAGGGAGCTATAAGGATAGACTGTGATAGCCAAAGTGCAATTTTCTTGGCAAAGAACCCTGCATATCATTCAAAGACAAGTCACATTGATGTTCAGTATCACTTTGTGAGGGATATGATAGAAGACAAAAAGGTGTTGCTGGTAAAGGTGGAAACATTGAAGAATACTGCAGATGCATTGACAAAATATGTGAGCTCTGAGAAGTTCTCTTGGTGTAGAGAGGCAATGGGTGTTTCAGGGATGGAAAAATGACTAGGCTTTCTTGTGGCCCCCTATGGGAAAAAAACAACAAGTGGGAGAATGTTGGGTTATGTTATATTCTTTCCACAACTAGCCCACGTAGTTAACCAGGGGGTTAGTGGAGGGCAAAGCCCCCCTTTTTGTTGCATTGATTGTGTAGAAGAGGGGGGTTACATGGGGTTTGAGGTGTACTCGTAACCCCACTTTATGGGGTTTTGGGCAGTGTCGTGGAAAATTTTGGTTTTGGACCCTGTGTTAGGTTGGACAGACCCACCTATGGTTTTGTGCATGTTTTTTGCATATGCTTTTTGGACGTGATGGTTTTCGGTCCATGGTTTTGGACATGATGGTTTTTTGGTCCATGGTATTGGATGCTTCGGCATGTATAAATATGTATTGTAACATTGAAAGGAACATAATGAAAAATCAAGCTGGTAGTCTCGGTTTTGGGATCCAGTGGGAAAATCTGTGTATATGTGTTTCATGTGTTATTCTCTCACATTGTTTATTTTTCTGTGTTTTAGAATTCGTATACAGGTAATTCCTGTATGGGGTTAAAACCTACAAGTGGAAGAACTTACCTGTTGAAGATTCCACATGGGAGGACAAGAATTTTATACAAAAGAATCAAGAACTACTCAAGCATTGAGGACAACACATTTTGAAGGAGAGGGGCATGTTAGGTCCCTATACTAGTAGTGTAACCCATTATTGTTATTAATACAACCCCCTTATTATATTTTTGTGCCCATGTAGTCCCGATATTATTAATATTGTGCCCCATAGAAGCCCACTAAGGAGCTCTTATCATTTGTATCATCTAAGAATTGTTCATTTGTGTAATGTAAAGGAGGTTGGCCCCTCGAAGAGGCTTCTTTTTAAGGAGTTTATCTATCTTTTCTATATTTTTGTGAGTGGGTTTCATAACATGTGCACATCTACTATAGGGCTTTCAGGGTCCAAATACTTTGGACAGATTACCTGCCCCATCATTAAGTCAGACAATTGTCCAATGACAATTATGGTAGGGGCATCTATTTTTCGCCTCCCTGGATGCTTGAAACACTTCTCTTTAATCAACTTGTTGTAAATAGGTACATCCTTGATGGCTTGGAGAAGTGGAATCTTGACACATAAGCTTTTCAATTCTCCCAGAAGTTCAGTCTCTTCTAGGGTAGGATGGAGTGGTTGAGTTAATCTCTCAGGAAAGGGTGGATTTACTTTAAGAATGTTTTCCTCTCTTTCTTCTTCAACCTCCCTAGGGGGAGCTGGAGGTTGGTTATCTGGGAGAATTCTCCTAGATCTCATGTTAATTTCCTGGATCTACACAACATAAGCTAGATATGATGTCTCTCCACTGTATACTTGATGTGCCTGTCTGTTTTTTGGGTTTGGATTTGGCTGGGAAAGAATCTGGGGTTGTTTAGGTGGAGCAAAGTGTAACAGCTGTGGTTGGGCAGGTGGTGAAGGAAATAAGGCTGGAACATTTTTGTATTGGGTCCTCCACCCTTGGGGCGGTGCATTCCACTGAGGTTGTGGTAGAGCATAGGGTTGAAATGACTGGCTGGCTGGCTGGGAATGATACTGAGATGAAAGGGACCAAGGAGGAGGTGTAGACCAAGAAGGATGAGCAAGGGGTCCCCAAGAAGGTATGGATGTGTCTGGTTGGGGTTGTAATATGCATGGTATGACCCTTGCATGCCTTGCTAGTATGGCCTAGGCCCATGAGGCCTCCTTTGGTTTATGTAGCAAAGCTGCTCAGTGACCCCTTCAGCTCCTTGATATACAACTTTGAGTCCAAGCAAAGAACGGCACTTGTCTGTGGAGTGGTTTTCTTCATAGACTAAGAGAATTTCAATAGAATTCAATGGACATTCATTCTTAGGGTGCCTCCGGATGCATCTAGAATAGAAAATAGCCAAGGCTCTCTCTACTTCCTCCTGCTTTCTCCTAATGTGCATAGTGTCCATCTGTAAGGCAAGGGTTTGAAATATCTCACTCTTTAAATCTTCCAGCATGTTTCCAATTTCACCCTTGATGGATGAATTGGAAGAGGATATACTAACCATAGGTTGACTTCCCCTACCTTTTTTCCTAGCTGCCCTAGAATGGTTTCTAAAGACAGTCTTGATATCCTCATAGGGTAACTGGTATATATCACCTCCTGCTAACAAGTGTAGAGTATCCAAAATGTCTTCCCTTACTCCTATAAGTAGGACTAGCTTTAGTGACTCAGTATCAAGTGTGCACTTGGCTCTTTTGTAACTAAGCTAGAATTTTGTAACTAAGCTGGAATCTTTCTTCATAATCCTCTAGGGATTCATCATTACCTAAGGTCATCCTAAAGATTTCCTATTTAGTATCTTTAGAGATACAATAGTCTCGATACTTGTTGTTGAAGGCTTGTTACATCTGAGCCAAGTTGTGATGCTATCCCCAGGTAAACCCATGAACCAGCGCAAAGCTGCATCCTTGAGGGTAGATGGAAATAGTTTCAACTTCTGCTCATCATCTATATAGTCATAGGTTCAACATATAACAACAAACTCAAATAGGAAAGTGTCAGGATCTTCTATGATCAGGCCATGGAAATGAGGCAGGGCAGAGGGGCTTATATTTTTCATCTTAGTGTCCCCTCATCTTTCTCTCTATTCCCTCTGTCATTTCTATTTTGAGCAATTGGCTCGGTAGGAATGGTTTCTTCTTCTTCTTCTTCCCCTATAGGTTCTTCAAATATGTCAGGTTGCTCACCTAAGGGCTCCTCCAGTTCACAACCACTGAAGAAGAGGGAAGGTTGGCTATTGGATGCAGTGAGTGTATTTGGAAAAAATTTCCCTAAGTTATCCCTATTCCTACGAGGCATGAAAGGAAATGCTTTTGGTTTGGTTTTGTGTTTTTTTTAAACTTTGAAAGTGATTGCAGAATTGAAATTGAAGATTGAATGAAGACTACTAACTAAATGAAAAGATTAACTACTTTATTGAAATCTAACTTGCAAAATTGAAATTACAGACTAAATAAAAACTACAAACTGAATGAAAAGAATTACTACTTGATTGAAATCTAACTTGCAGAATCAAAAGGAAAGAAAAGAATGCAAAATGAAAAGGAAGCAAGCTAAATTACTTTTGCAGGAATGAAACTAATGACAAAATATTAGAAGCAAGAAATAGAAGAAAGAAAGTTGTAATCACATATTACTCACACACCTCCTCGACAATGATGCCAAAATGTGATGAGCACCAATATTACAGCAATAATACTACAACTCTCGGGCTACTATCTCTACTTTATCAACCCGGAGTTCATACAAACTTGGAGGTCACAGTGCTGTATACAAAAGTAAAAGTGATGGTTTTGCCTTTTGTCACTGTTTAGCTGGTGAGAGACCACTAGGGTTTTCAAGCCAAACTTCTATGGATTCAAAAGAAGCTTGGTTCCTTGATGAAAGAATTATAAATATAATCTAAGAGAGAGTTGATCTACTATAATAATGAAAAAGACTGAAATTTAATGTTAAGGCACACCATCTCCTAATTAATTGCTAAGAGCTATGCTTTGCAATAATGCTAAATTAACATAAACAAAATCTTACCATCCTAAGCATGGAATTTAAAAACATAAGACATCATTGTTATGCATGTAAAGGACTATAATAAATCTGTTTTATCTTCTTGTGCTTTTCATGAAAAATCAAGTGTGCAAACTAATCTCTTTTGGTGATGTGGCAGGTGGTTTAGGGATGTTGGAGGATGACTGGAAGGTTCAAGAGATGGTTGGAAGGTTTGGGAGACCCTTGGGTGACCTTGGGAGGCTTCCTAGATGTTTTCCCTCAATTTGGCCTTAAAACAGGCCACTACAGGAAAACCTACAAGATGTACTAGAAACCTACAGGATTCCCTGTATTTCTACAGGATACAGTCGAGAGAAAAACGATGGGTGTTTGAGGTGATGGTAGGATTAGTGAAGGTGTTTGATGGGTCAAATGGAGTGAGAAGAGGCCTAGGATCACTCAGAACCCAAAAGCAAGTTTAGGAGATGGTTGGATTCGCTCAACATGATTGAGGGGATTTCTATGTAAAATGATGAAATTGGTGAAGGTCTTGATGAAAACAAGGAATGCCTATGGGTGGATGAAGTTTGAAGGTGGTTGCTTGCTATGAGATATTTGTCTACTTCTGAAGCACCTTCTCTACATCAAACATGTGTAATTTCCAAAAAGTCATGTAAACAATAAGAAATCTCATGAGCTAGAAAAGCATAATTTAATGAACTAAATGTCTACCTTATGCATCAGGATATTTGTGAATAAAATGGAATCATGGATGAGATCTACTACAATAATGAATATAGAAGAGATGGAAATGAAATCCTACACTTGCAAAAATGATGAAATTATAGTTTAAGCACAACAAACTCTAAATCTTATGAAAGAAATGGAAATTTGTCTTTTTGGGGCTGCATAAGGGTCTTTCCTCAAGTCATGATCCCAGAGGGAAGAAGTGAGGCTAGGACACCTACTAACAATTTTTTGATGCTTCTTTTATCACTTCTAACCTACTAGTGAAGTAAGGCACAAATGGAAGCAAACTAATAAACAATTAAACAAATCTACACTAGTTGCAATGAAATACTTCTAAAGACAATTTAACCATGAACCTATGAAACTAAGCTAAGCATATAGATACAAGAAAAGAAGCCTTTTCTACTAGGGTTGGGCCCTAATCCAAGAGCTTCACCCCTCTGAGTTAACTCAGTACTAGATCAAGAAAAGTCTCATTCTTATTACCAAAAATTGAAAATTATGTCAAAGTCTTCCACAAGTCTGGAGGTCGAAAATAACTAGAGTTTTTGCAATAAAAATTAAAATCCTAATGAGTCTCTAGGCCTATCTACTTATACAACTGAAGTCCCCAATGAATTCCTTAAATTTAGGGAGGCTCAACTCCAAAAATCGAGATGAACTAACTCTTTATCTATCACTTGCTCAGCTGCCTTCTGATCTTCATGAATTGGCTTCTTGCACTCCAAGCTAGTGGGATTAATGGAGGAATATTCGAATGGGGGATGAGTAAAAGAGGAGGATTTACCTCCAACAATCTCTCTCCCTTGTCCCCTTCAAGTTTCAAACCTTAGTCTTGCCAAAATTCCTTGATTTTCTCTTCCAGACCTACATTCAACGCATATTAGTTCACTAGGCATAATATCTCACTTTAACTTATCTCATTAAACAAAATATAATCAAAACATGATCATTTATTGATCCAAGACTTTAATGATAGCTCAAAATTCAAAATTTTCAAAAGAGTATCAAACCTGAACGACCGGATAGATCTCGTCTTGCTGATTCCAGCACCGTGAATTGTTCGAAAAACTGACACCATATGAGGAAGTTATCGCCATTTGAAAAGGTCCAATAAACTACAATTTCCAAGGATAAATTAATTTTTGGGAAATATTAAAAAAATAATATTCCAAGGAATATTCCTAGAAATATTTCCCAAAATAATCTTGTTTGGTTGACCAATCAGGTGCTTACACGTGGCAAGCCCAGAGGCCGCCACATGGCCCTGGAATGGTCATGTAAAATTATGTTGGGGTCCAGGAGGATTGAACCCATGACCTCCAGCAAGACCTGAACACGCACTACTGACTCTGCTATAGTGGTTCTTAACAAACTATGGTCAAAGTTTATAATTTAAGTTTAATGGTCCGCAATTTGGGGGTCAGGACTGCCAACAGTCTTACCCACCAGTGGTCGCCAAAGATTGTTCACATGCCACCATTTGCCAACGCTAATTACCAGATCTACATAGGTCTTCCTCCCTAACTACCAATGTTACTGCCCATGTGACCGCTACAAAATTAACAATAAATGTTGCGGTTAGTGGGAATGCTTAACGCTTAATTAATCACAGATTAAGCTTAACTAATCCCTGATTTGTTTTAAACACAAGATTAGCGCTAAAGTGGGTTATGCATAATTAAATAGTGCTTATCGTCAATTAATACAAGATTAGCAGTTAGCACTGAAATTGGCGGATTCCACTAATTTTGAGCCTACTGCCAAATTTGGTGTCCTTAACTGCCAGTTTGCCAAAGTTAGAGGAGGATCTTCAAGGCAAATTGATTAAAAGCACTCTAGAAGTGAATTTCGACCTAAGAGAGTGAACCAAGAGGCTAGGTAGGCTAATTGAGGCCTTCTGAAGCCAATGAAATAGTCCAGAGAAGCTGAAGAATCCATCTTCAAGGAGATTTTCATCCAAGGCGATTTTGGAGCTTCGGGCCACTAGGGGTTGGAGGTAGTTATAGGAGCTACCAGTATCCATTCTCAGCAAACCAACAGTCATTCCTAACTATAATGAGCCTTCTAAATCCATTGCAAGGGTTTACAAAAGCATCTAAAGACTTATAAAGTCTGATATGCTATAGGGAAGTTTGAGGCAGTGCAGTGCCATCCATGGAGGAAGGCTTAGATCGGGGAAACAGTGCTCATTTTGAGAAAATGAACAGGTGTTGGAGACAGTAGAAGAGGTTTTAGAGATAGATGAAGAAATCTGAAGGATTTTGTGCCATCAAGAAGCTCAAGGAAGGTCAGTGCACCGATTGAAAGAATCAAGTCTAAGGGATCTTAGATCTGTTTGCATAATGATGACAGCCATGACAGGGATTCAGATGGTTTTCTGAGACCATTGGTTCAGTCAATAACCATTGGAGTTGAGTGTGGAACTTGTAAAAGAATTGAAGCCATAGTCCCAAAGAGACAAGTCAAATTGGAAAAAGCTCAAGGAGACGTAGCCCATGATATCTGGGTGAACTCCTAGATTAAATTTGCTATTATGTGTTGATTTTTATTTGCTCCATTATATGGCTGTTATGTGTGTCTAATATTAGTAGAAACAAATCAACTTAAAGCACTTAAACAACTAAAAGCAAACAAAGACATACACCTGTTTCAAGTACTTAATTCCGTAATTGTCAACATAAGCTAGATCATATATTTGTAAGCTTTGGAGTGAGAGGTTCTTGTAAGCATAACAAGTTATTAAACCTCATTTCAGATCAGGTGGTATCTGTTATTACTTAGAAGTTTTCCCTAGAAGTTATAAAAAGAAGGAATCATCCGAGGTAACCACAAACCAATCTTTTAGACTCAGGTTCTAGCCAACTTAAGTCTAGAGAGGGCTCTCTCTTTATGATTTAACTTTGTTTTTATTAGATTTTAGGCTAGTTCTTAGTGTTCATGAGAATTTTGATTTTAGATTAAAAGTTGGGTGGTGGAATTCCCGGAACAGATGGATAGAGCTAGTTCTTCAAGCCATTGGGCTATGGAGTCAATCAAAGGATAGCATAACTAGACCAGATCATTAAAGGGAATGTTCACAGGGCAAGCTACCAAAGCAAAAGGAAAATCTTCAGGTCTAATGGATGGGGTGGTTCTAACCAGGGTGAAAGGGAAATTTAGAATCCTTAGGCCAGGATCAGAATGAAAGAAAGTAGGTGATCATGAACAAAGGGCAATTAAGAATCCTTTGCTATAGACCAAGGGGAGAAACTGCGGAAGCAAGGGAGTAGTTAAGAATTCCCTATCTAAGATAGTTTAGTAGAAAACATTTAAAATGTAAACAATCAAGATAGAGTGCATTCAAGCAACTTTTGAAATATTATTCCATTGTTATACATTTAGATTCTAGATAAACAAACAAGATTATGGGGACACATAAGAGAAATAATAGTAAACAAAAGAGAATACTTATCTGTATATCGCTTTACACAAGAATCCTATAAAATATCTGAGCTTTATTCCTTGATCCAGCAAGCCAATCTAGTCATTTATACAATAGAACTTAGAATTGAGAGAGAAAGTCTATAAAAATGTCTTGGAATCCACACTAAATACTTCAAAATGTGAAGTATTTATACAAAAAACATTTACAAAATATCTCATAACAATCTGAGAGTTAATCTAGGGAATCAAAATATCTTCAAGCATGACGATAGGGATAGATGGAAAACTACATCATGTTGTCCCTTTTATTGTGGTAATGTTGGCTATTGCAGTTGAGTTTGAGCCCTTTAAGCTGCCTGATATTTGAACACTGCAATCATCATCACTTTGATCTTTCACTGATACTCTTTGACCTTGCTGATTTGTCTTTTCCTTGCTTCACCTGGCTATCTTTAGGGTGCAATTGTACATGAGTTGATAGCTTCGACGTCCGCAGGTGCGTGCATGGAGGTTTTTAGTTAAAAAAGACAATAAAAATGAATGATTTGGGGCTTTTTTGGCTTTATGCAGGAAAGTCAAAATTGACAGGTACAGGTGAACAGTGGTCGTTTGTCATGTAGTAGGGTGAACAATAGTTATTTTGGCACATAGTAGGCGGGCGGTAAGTGATTTGCTTTGCACAGCTTTTGGGCACTTGGTGGTTTTGGGAGGAGGCCACTCGATTCCACTCATCGAGCGACACGTAGCCTTGGGGGCCCAATGGAAAACAACCCTTTTTGGGCGGGTAACATTCAGATGTCGGGCCCTTCTAAAATGAATGAGGATTGTCAGATGTGGAGGGGAGAGATCGTGCAGCGATTGGGCAGTGGAGTTGCATGGAAGGTAGTGGGAGGCCCGACGGGTGTTTCAGCATGGTGGTTATTTCTTTAATGAAGGTTTAAGGTGGGGCTAAGTTATCAGGGTGATTATCGGCGGGGTTTAATTGGGTTTTTAAACTAACTTAATTGCAGGTTGATTAGTTAGGGGATTTTTGGGGTTTTGGGTAATACTATAGTTTGTATAATTAAACTAGGGTAGGGATTATTAATATCTTGTGGGAGTTAAATATATATGGGGAAAGGGGTTTTTAGTCGGGATTTAATAAATAAATTAGTAATTAGTCAAATGAGCAGAAGGGGAACCATACCCTATGTATATGATTTTTCATGTTTTATTTCTTTTACATAAAACTTAGGATATAGTGTTTTTTGTGGGTTTTTTAATATGAAAATGAATTAAGTATGGGAATAAAGACTTTTCCTAGGTAAATCATTTTAACCTTAGGAAATGAGTATCATTAGGGAAAATGAATGAACTGAAGGGAGGAATAAATGTTTATGAGGGGATTTAGTACTGATTGCCTCTAAGTCAATGAGCCGAGGGTCTAATCCCTCCAAAAGTCAGAGAAATGCTCTGAGCCTCTTTGACTCAAGCTTTTTAAGTACTTTGAACTTTATTGTCGGAAATTAGTTAAGTAAAAGGTGAAATGAATGAGAGAAATTAATTAATTGACTTTGCCATTCATCTACATGCTTGAGTGCCCATTCACATTTGGAACTTTTATGATGAAAGATATGATACACATGCTTTTTTCTAATCAATCAACATAATTTTGCAACCTTTCCATTACTTACCCATCTACTCATCCTACCATTTTTACTTCTATTTATTAGGGTGCATTTGAGCTAGCAAACCCTTGTCAAACATTTTTCTTTTTTCTTTACAATAATAAACTAACTAAGTCTAACCTTATTACATCCAAGGGCTCAGTTTCAATAGTTGACCTCCTTTTATTTACTCTACCTATCTACTTATCTACCAAGATTAAAAAGTTTGGTTAGATTATTATTTCTCTATCTATAGACATGAAATTGAAACATGAAATAGCCAAGTTTAAACATTTTTACTATCATGGATTGTGGCAAAGGTTACATATTTGTTATCGGGAAATCTAGTGTCTATGAAGAGCTGCTAGTCCCACTAAGGCTGGTAGCTACCTTAGAAACAAACAAACTAAAACCACTTTCGTTTTCCTTTATGAGAAGTAGATAAGAGGGGAACAAAGGAGACCAACCTCTGTCTTGCGCTTGGTTCCTTGCTTGATTCCTCTCCCTTCTGATAGATCTTTGCCACTCGCTTCCTCGTCTACCCAGCTTCAAAGAGCACCTATGGAATCAAAGCAGCAAAACACTATCCAAGAACAGAGATCTACTATCATAAACAATATAGGACCAGATATATATTGACCACACAAATGCATATATCATCAATCATACAAGAATGTGGAGGAAAACATGAATAGCTTTATTAATAATCAAGAATAGCAAAGAGGATTACAACCAATTGTTTTGACCCAGCGTCATCCTCTCAGCAAGAAAGCCCTTCTTCACCTCATGAAAAGCTTAGATCACCCAACACTATGATGTTGCACCAAGAAACCAGCAGCACTTCCTTACAAGATACAAAATTCCAGCCTCTGGATCTCTGAGATGAGGGATCCATATATAGATGTTTGCAAGGGGGGTGAGTCAGCTTTTGAGATTTGATTAGTGTCCTCTCTTTGATATTTCTTGATTCCACTTGGAGATTGATGATCTCTTACTCATCCCTGGGCGAATGCAGAGAGGCAAGTGTCATAGGAGAAGTTTCTGGAAGATTCCATGATCCTCCACCTTGCAGATTAACCCTGCCATTTGTCCACTCTCGCCCATTGCACCCCATAGAAGGGCTTTTCAGTATGCATCGCACCTTCCATGTGAATTTAGGTGGGATGTAGCACACTTTGACCATGGAGCAGGTGAGATGGTCCAATTTTGACCAGTTCTGAGTAGTTTTTCATGGAGAACTTCTGGGAGATGATGTAATCATCTGACCTTGTTCTTGTAGGGGTTGGAACAACACTTTTAGGGACTTAAGAGCCCTTGGTTTATGGACATTTATGATTGGGGTTGCAATGCCCAAAAATGTCTATAACAGTTTCCCCCTAAAGCATGAGGTCCTTAATCTTTTTGATGTCGGGTGAAATGCTTTATCATGAGGATCCGAAGTTTTTTCGAGCTGGAAGGTGACCTGTAATAAGATACAATACAATACATTATCTTCATAATATTTTCATGATCTAGCTGAGGTGGGCATTCCCATGCTCAGCTTTATAAATTCATTTTCATGTACATAAGACAGACAATCGTTTGCGTGCAGACTGATGATTCTGGTAGAGCCATCATCCCTTAGGTTGGATGATTATCTGTGTAGTAATGATGTACATTTGATTTCTTTATTTTCCTGAATATATATCGCAGCCCGGATTGGTGAAACTAGATCCGGGGTCTTCAATCTCATTCGATCTTCACTCAAAGTACAAGTCGATCCATGTGATAGATGTTCTGGAGTCAAACATGGAAAGACATCACCTGATTACCAGCCAATGATGTACGTTGTTAACAGGCGCAAGAGGAATCACCGATAATGATGATGACCCTCAAGGTACTAAAGTACAATTCACGTGGTGTGAATAAGGGACTTGGCATCGAACACCATGCAAAATCTTTCGGTCAAAGGCCATTGATGTAAACCTGTCATCGGAAGTGAGAAACTTGCCATTGAGGCATGCAAGCTTCAAAGTACTGAAAGGGTTGTTCCTAGATCGACTTCCTAGATAATCAACTGATGTTGACAAGAAGCGATCCATCATAGGAGGGCCTTAGTGAATCCCACATCAATGACACGGAATGGAGCAAATGATTTTAATGGAGGTGAAAACGATTTGATGACATAAGGTTCAGGGTGGCGGTCATGAAAGAATGGAGAGTAAATGTATTGCAGTGGATGAGACACAGGTGAATTCTCTGAGCGACTTCTCTTGAACATATCGGTGACACTGACATGATGGATTGGTAGCGTTAACCCCAAATATGGATGGTGTGATGGACCAATGGTGATATGACCAGTGAACGGAACAACCCAACCCGACTCGGATGCGGAGTGAAAGTGTCATGTTCAAGAGCGACTTGCTACCAATAAAGTTTCTTCAAGTTTTCTTCCCAATTTTTCCCCAGTCATTGCTAACCAGTACCTCTTTATTTTTGTCAAGCTTGAGGAGGATAACATATGCTTGTTCTATAATTTTCCCTTCGGGCAAACCCATCGCTATGTTTTAATGAGCCTAGCGATAGTGAAACTCATTCTTGTCTGTGTGGACAAGTTTGTTGTTATTCGTTTTTAACGAGTTTAACGACAAAGATAACTCGGTTCTTTTCAATTTTAGAGAGTCTGAAAAAGGGGCGTAAAGAAAACTCCAATAATCCTTTTTCGTCATATAATCCCTTGAGACCGAAAAATTATAAAATAATACAAAAGGGATGAATTTTCGGTAATTTTAACGAGCCGAACAAAACAAGCACTCGATCTTTTTGTGTAATAATCCCTCAGGTCCAAAAAGATTAAAATCTAAAGGAGGGATAGCACTTCCAGTCACTTTAACGAGCTAGAGAGTCCAATTACTCGGAAATCTTTTCATATTTTACGAGTCAGTTGAAAAGAGCTTAAAGGAGACTTGTTTTTTGAGGAACGAGTGATAAATTTGGGTAGCAGCTCATTCCAGGTAAGGTTTGGAATTTTCCAATCATGGTAGTGTCACAAGGATGGCTAACAGGATCACTCTTCGTATCTATTCTTCAAAAAGGGTAAACAATCAGATGGAGGTGAATGATCGGCCAATACAGAGTGGAGGTGATAATGAGAGCATGACCAAGGCTTCAAAGGATGATGATAATACATTCACGATGGTTATTTACTGGAAATTGGTTCATTTTTTAATGAGCTTAAACTTTGGGGGAACATTTGCTCATTGCTTATGTTTATTTTTTAACGAGCTTGAATTCCGTGTTAAAATTGCTCGATTCAGTCATATAATAAGGATGTCTCATTTAAAATGGCATTTTTTCAAAGCTTTGCCCCACATCTTTTCTTTATGCAAGTTAGGAAACGACCAATCCTACGCGTTTAAAGGGTTAGAGGACTGTTACACAAAAATATCGTCACCATGACTATTTGCAGTCAGTATGGGTCTATCATCACTTGTACTGTCCTCCTAAGCAAGCCTCAGACCTCAGCTCTTCAATTCAAGCTTTGAAAATGAGAGAAAGACATTGAAAATAACAAAGCTCTGGTTTCGTACTTTCTCTCACTGTTGCCTGCGGTCCCGCATGCCATGTTCACAAAAACTGCGGATTTGCCCGCTCTGTCCCTAAAGGAGTGGGTACGGACCCCTGTGAAAGTCAAAAAGGCGGAAGTTTATTCTTAAAAACTCACTTTGGGTTAATTCTAGATGATTCTAGAAGGAATTTTGACGTGGATTGGTCACTCTTAGGTGGTTCATGCATCCCAAAAGAGAAGGAGCTAATCCCTTGATGAGAGGAGCTATCCCTTTGAAGGAGGGCTTTATCCCTTTGAAGGAGGACCTAGTAACGTCCCTCCATTGCACTATAAATTAAGGCATTGGGCTGGTTTCTAGGGAGGTTAGAAGCTGAACATTTTTTAGGGTAAATGCTGGTGGAATTGAGACTTCCTAGACAAGCTTGAGAGGAGAGATCACATACCTTTTTGGCTTCATTGGGAAGAGAGTGAAACTTGTCAAAGTAGAGGAGACTTCTTGTTGGACCCCGAGAGGAGCTTGTATAGCATCAAGGCACATGTTGTAAAGTTCTTCTTGATTTGAATTAATACAATCAGATTCATTTTTCTCAACAAATTGTCTTATGTCATTTGTTTCATGAATTCCTTGATCATCATGTTAAGTATGCTTTATGATATTGGCTTTTCAGGTGCTATTTGATTTGTTTGCTTGTTTGTGCTTGCAGATTCGCAACAAGGGAGCTCATTTGGATCAAAGGAGTGAGGCTTCCACAAAATTGCATTGGACCCAAGGTAGGCCTAAACACTTGTTTGCCTTTGTTTATAAAAGCATATTTAGAGAAAGATAGTTTTTGATTGGCTTGCTTGTCATTAGATATCATTACATTCTAGGAAGGTATATCTTGTCCGCAAGATCGACTCATTCCGTGTGACAAAATGGCGACCATACTGGGGACTTGATTTTTTCCTTGTTTTTACTTTGACCTGAGAAACTGTGTTTTTGTTTCTGTTTTTGGCTTGTTGTGTGTGGAATTGGGTAGATTTAGTAGATCTAGGATTATTTTTTGTTTTTCATAACGTTGGGAGAGGACTGCACCCTCGGCTTGGGACACAGTGCGGACCTATCCGCACTTTTGCTTTTAGCATAGAGCGGTACCGCACCTGTGTTAACTGTGGGCATGCGGACCTTGTCAAAATTTTGGAAAACGTAAGATTTTCTCTATTAGTCGGCTTAGTTTTTGTTTAGATGTTATTATCCCCTGCCTTGACCTACATATAGCTTGTTAGAAGCTTTTCTTAGGTTAATTCCATTGGTGTTAGGGTTTTAGGTGAAATTCCTAGAAGCTTTGATTGTTGGGTTTGGTTTTCATTTTGGTCATGTAGTAGCTCTGAGCTTAGAAGCTGTAGAAGCCTCAGATCACCTTGGTTTTTACTAGTCTTCTTATGAGTCTGACCATTTGCAAAATCTACTTTTGTTGTCGAATTCACCTTGTGTTTTCTCTTTACGAAACTTCGAAAAAGCTTGTGTTAAAAGTTTGGATTTCATTTTTAGAAAAGAAAACAAAAACTGGTTGTTTTTTGACTAATTTGTGATTCTGGACAAATTAGTCCTTAGTTTGCTTGTAGCTAAGTAAAACATCCTTGAAAAAGACATCTTGTAAGCTTTGACTTCAAATATTTTTTTATAGTTTATAGATCTCAAGATTAGTTAGTTCCATAGTTTTGAGTGTTTTATAAAAATAAAAAATCTCTTTTGGAAAAAGTTTGTTTTTGTAGTATTTGAGTGTTTTGAAAGAAAAGGGAAATTTTTGTGAAAATAACTTGTCTTGTTTTGAGTGCATTGGAAAAGACAAAAAGCTCTCCTTTTAATTTGTTTGTTAAGAAAGATTTGTGTTTACAAGTATTTGCATTCTCAAACTCTTTCCTAGCTAGAAGTTCATTGAAGGGAAAAGATTGCTTAATCATCTTAAGTGCATTTTTTTAGTGATTTCGAGTCGAGTCTTCACACCACGAGTTTCATCTCCGCACCTCTTGACTTAAACAAAAACCAATAAAAATAACACTTAAAGTAAAATCTATCTAGTAATCTTTTTATTTCTAGGGCTATGATACACCAACATAGCTTAGGTTAGTGTCTTGGAGTAGGGAGTAATTAACTCTCCAAGATAGTAAAACAAACAAGTAGCTGTATCTTGCGGTAGGAGAGAAATCCAATTGTTTCATTTATGCTCTAGGAAAGATCCTCTTAAAGGAGAAGCATGAGATCGTGTCCGAACCAGTGTGGGAATCAATCCTTCCTCATTGGGAACGACGCCAGATATTCACGTATTAAAAACGGTAAACCTCGGATTAACCATTGTCGAGGAGCCTGGGGTCACTTGTTGGTAAACCTTGGATTATGTCAAGGAGCCTTCAAGGGGATTGAGCTTGTTACTCTACCCTTGCGTGCGTATCGGATCGTAGACTATTCCCCCAGGTAGATTTGTTTCCGTTGGTAACCTTAGTGACCATATTATATAAGATTCTTCCTAAGGTGACAGTGGTGGGAAGATCCCACTATACCTGGAGCAGACATTGGCTAGACTCACTTGGATTTTCTGGGGGGTTCTCTTCACTCGAGATGGTTTAGTGGAAGAACTTGTGCCAGTCTATTCATTAAGCAGGTTGCCAAGGTAACTGTTCCAACCGCCATTTCTGTATTGAACTCTGCGACGTTGGGCTTCATCACCAACTAGTGTTTTCAGTACGAAAAGTTACTATTTGTGTGTGGTTTGATCTCCTAGATTCTTTAGGCGTGTGATTCAAATTTTTTTGGTTCTTTAGAGGCTTTAGGTGGTTTTGATTGAGATTTTACTTTTTTTTCGTGTGAAATAGTTAAAATATTTAATCGTGGCTGAATTACCAAGGAAGTCCCATAGACTTCGGGGCCAACCTCCTGAGTTTTCATTGAGCCAACCTGAAGGGTTAAGAGCCCTCGTAACTCCTAGAGACAGTAGAGTTGGGTCACCTGAAGGAGAGTCTTATTTGGTGGTACATCCTGATTTTCAAGCTTTAGTGGCAGATTATAATCCACAATCGGTGTCTGTTTCCGAAATTACTGGTAGCTTTTCATATACTAGTGATATAGGTGAGGAACCCGAAATATCCAAACCTGAAAGTGAATTTGCTGCTACTCCAACATCGGGGTTTACCTCTCCAACTTCTAGTGGTCCTGGTTCACCCAGGGTAGAAAGAATAATTACCCAAAATCTTCCTTCTGGACTTATAGCTATCAAAGAACTTGCTACTCCAGAAGAAGAAGTAGGCATCCCTATCCCTAAAAATCAACATGTTATTGAACTTAGGGAGCGTGAATCAATTTTTTACAGTCCACCTAGGAGCAGTGCTTGGTATCTTTCATTGACTAATTTTTTGGAAAACCCAGGGCTAAGTTTTTCACCACCTTGTATTCCTTATCACCCAACACCTAGAGGTTACTATCCTCCATTAAATATGTCAAGACAGTCGTCCATGTTTTCTCAATTGCCAGAATCCTTTTTGTACGACGGTCCTTTTGTTCCCTCTGGGTATCAGTCACTTTCTAGTACTTTTGCGGGAGCATCTCCTCAACCCATTGAACAAGGGTTATTAACTGGAAACAATGGTACTAAGCCATTGAGTGTAGAAGATATTCTCATGATGTCAGGTACTATTCCTAATCCTCAACCTCAAGGTGGCCAGTTACCGCCTGGGGGGCAGCCTCAAAATCCTCAATTATCGCCTTGGGGGCAACCTCAAGGTACCCAATTTGCACCTGGGGGGCAACCTCAAGGACAGTACATACCTACAGGATAGTACGTTCCTCAAGGTCAACCCCAGACTCAATATGTACCTCAAGGTCAACCCCAGTATCAATATGTACCTCAAGGTCAACCCTAGTATCAGTACATGCCTCAAGGGTATCAACCCCAAGGTCAGTACTCGAACCAAGGTTTCCAACCACCCTCCGGTCAATCATATGTCCAAGGAACGGGAAATGTACCTTTGAATTATCAACCATACCCTCAACCCGGTTATGGTCCTCAATATTCTCAACCTGTTATGGGTCCGTACCCTGGAATGAACTTAGTGTGGGATCCATCGCAAACTCAACAAGTCTTGCAATCGAATGTACAATTGTCATCTCAAACTGGACAACCCTTAGTTTCTAGTTCACCCCAGCAACCTGTCCAGTCTACTATTCAAACTTCTGTACCTTCGGTAGTTTCTCAGCCTGGGCCTAGTACGCCTCGTACTCCGCCTCAAATGGCTGCTGCAACTGCTGCAACATCTGTTCAATCTACCCCACCTAATTCTGGAGTATCGACAGCTCCGGTTTCTACTATTCCTGTATCAACTCCTCAGACATCTTTACCTCAATCTGGATCCACAATTCAAACTTCGGTTCAGATGCCTGTAGGACAACCTGGTTCAAGTATGGTTGTCACAAGTCAACCACAATTTACTTATCAACTGTACCAGGGATAGTACCAATTCGGTCCTGCTGTGTAGCAGCCAGTCTATTAGTATCAACCGTACCCTGGGTATACATATCAACAACCTCAACAACCCCAGTACGGTCCAGTTAATCCTAGTTTTCCGGGAGGATACAATATCCCAAATGCAATTCCAATTCCTAGTTATCCTGGATATCCTCCTCCTGGGGCTGGTCTCATGACCCAGAGTTTTAGGGACCCTAATCGTCAGTTACCATTTATCGCAACTTTGGACTTGCCTGACTTGTTGTGCCTAACGAATGATCCCATTAGCTATCTTCCGTTTTGGCTGCCAATGCCCAATAAGTTGCTTAGTGATATTCCTAAGTTTGAAGGCAAATTAGGAGAGGACCCGTCGAACCATGTGATGACTTATCACCTCTGGTGTGCGTCTAATTCCATTTCAGATGATTCAATCCGTTTAAGGCTTTTCCAGCGCACTCTAATTGGTCTTGCAGCCAAGTGGTACATTGAGTTACCACGAGCCACTTTTTATAACTTTAGTCAGTTAGCTACCTCGTTTTTAACTCATTTTCAGTTGCCAGTTAGATATGCCAATGGCATGGAATTACTAACTTCATTAAAGCAGTCGATGTCCACTTACATTTCAGATCACATTCATGAATGGAGACGTCAATGACGTTTAGTGAAGGTTTTTATTCCAGATCAGATCTTAGCTGAATGGTTTGTAAAATATTTATTGCCAAAGATCACTGAGGATGTAGCTAAGGTCGGAGTCATTACTGAGGAGCAAGTGATTGCTCAAGCACAGTATCTTGACTTAGTTTATACTCAGTCAGGTATGTTACACAAGAAAATCCTCGATCTTCCTAAGCAAAGTCAAATCACTACAGCTCCTTCAGGGTCTCATGCCGCTGACGGTATGATTGGTACGGTTAATACCAAAAGTAAGAAGAAGTCTTCCAAGAATTCTTCTCCTATCATAACCTTGCCAGATTCCCCAACAGGAGATTCTTCCGCGGAGATTTCCGCCGATATTCATGTTGTAGAGTCATCTACAGCCAAATCAAAATCTGGTGGTCAGAAGAAAAATAAAACAGATAAAAATTCGAAAGAGAAACCAGAAAAAGCGAAATCAAATGATGAGAAACGCAAAGCTCATTATCCTTGTCTCATTTGTGACGAAGAACATTTTACAAGAGACTGCCCTCATTGTGCAGAGGTTGTGAAGATTGTCAAAGGTTCCCAAACGCCTGCTGTTTTGAAGGATCCTTTTCCAAGTCAAGGCAGTGAGATGATAGGTTCTTCCTCAAATGCCAATGAAGAACCCATACTGATGATGTCCCATGTTAGGATTGCGACTTGATCGCATGATTATGGTAGTAAAAGTCCTGTTGATGGTAAAGAAGCAGAATCTTCTCATTCTAACCCATTAACCTCAGCTCCCGGTTCCGATCCGCTATAGATCGAGAAACCTAATCTAGACTTAGGAATCAAACCGCCCGCCAAGGGTATACTTCGAAAGTTAGCTTTCAATCCACATGCGAGAGCGGCTCAAAACTATAACATTGTTCAAGATTTAGCTGTTTCACCTTCAGCAATGTCGGCTTTGGAAGTGCTGCAATCATGTCCAGCACAGCGTAAATTACTTTTGTCGGCTATAGGAGCTGTTGACATTCAGGACTCGAACCTAATAATTTTCGATCTAGAAAATAATACACTGCGCTTACCTCATCAAATGGCTTTCCAGATCCCAGTGATAGTCAAAAATAGACCTATTCATAGGACTGTGATTGATGAGGGAGCCTCAACGTGTATTATGTCGATACAGTGTTGGAGATCGCTTGGTTCTCCTTCACTAAATCAATCCCTGACGATTCTAAAGGCCTTTGATGGCCATGGGTTTCATCCTTTTAGCATTCTACAGGATTTACCTATAGGGGTTGAAGGAAAAACTGTTAATCTAGATGTGGAGGTGGTTGATGCCCCTCTAGATTACAACCTTCACTTGGGTCGTAGTTGGTCTTATGCTATGACAGAGGTCGTTTCATCGGTCTTTCGGGTTATAAAGTTTCCTCATAATGGAAAGATCGTAACAATAGATCAGCTGGCTTACCTTTCATCTGACCCAGCCTCTTCTGAAAGCATTCAACATGTTGGTAAAACGACTATCCCGTATAAGGATGTTGGAGTAGGACTAGTTAAAGATGCCGGTTTACTGGGAACTTTTTCTTTTCCTCCAATCAATGCATCGTCTTCTTTTGCAACCATTCATATGATTTCGTCAAACACCATTGTTTATGATGATCCTTGGATCATTCCTTCTGAATCTGAGATAGACCCATTTGGTGATGTTATGCCTTTGAGTCCATATGAAATTGCGTATCAGGCCGTGCAGTCATTTTCCGACCCATCTTCAACCAAAATTGACTTAATGAATGTGGTCCATGAGGAATCAATTTTCACATCAAACTCAGATTCAACAACGTTTTCTGAACTTGTTCACTCTGATGAGCATATTCGTGAAATCCTATGTGTCAATGATTTACCGTGGGAAGATCTCCATCACAGATCATCGTTCTTACCCGAGAATGATCATTTTGAAAATGAATTTTCATCAATTTTTACGACTGAATATGTCAAGGAACCTCAGAATCCAATGAAAAATCTTGTTTCAGAGTTAAATTTGGGAAACATTTCTCGAATTATTCCTTTTGACATTTTGGTTAAGCCTAGAATTGTTGAAAACATTCATATAGGTGCCTCGTATACAGAAGATGAAATTCAAATATATAAGGCCCTATTTCAAGAATTCTGTGACATGTTTGCCTAGTCATATGAGGAAATGCCAGGAATTGACCCCACAATTGTTGTTCATGAAATCAAAACTTACCTGGATGCCAAACCCGTCCGGCAACGTTTGCGTTAGATTCACCCAAGAAAAGCTACTGCTATTAAAGCAGAAGTTGAAAAATTACTCAAACTAGGTTTCATTTATCCGATTCCTTTAACGAATTGGGTATCGAATATTGTTCCTGTTAACAAAAAGCAAGGGACAATAAGAATATGTATCGATTATAGGGACATTAATCGAGCCTGTCAAAAGGACAATTACCCAACCCCCTATATCGATCAAATCATTGATGATTGTGCTGGCAGAGAAATATTCTCTTTTATGGATGGTTTTTCCGGATACAATCAAATCAATATTCTACCTACCGATCAACCAAAGACAACATTCATTTGCCCATGGGGGACATTTGTTTATTGCAAATTACCTTTTGGGCTCAAGAATTCTGGGGCAACTTTTCAAAGGGCCATGTCTTATGCATTTCATGACATCAAGCACATTGTGCAACCCTATCTCGATGGATTTTCCTGCTCATTTGTTACATCGAGCTGATCATCTCATCCATTTACGAGCAATCTTTATGAGATGTAGGCATTATCGGATTAGGTTGAATCCACACAAGTGTGTTTTCTTTATCGAAACGGGTCGGTTTCTGGGGTTTGTTTTTTCGAAAGCCGGCATTCATGTCGATCCCTTGAAGGTTGAAGCTATTATCAAATTGCCTCCCCCTTCGAGTCTTCGCCAACTCCAAAGTTTGCAAGGGAAAGCAAACTTTTTACGACGATTCATTCCTAACTACGCTGAGGTTACAAATGGTTTTACCCGGTTGTTGAAACAAAATACTCCATTCTATTGGGATGAGATAGATCATAAATCTTTTGATGCACTAAAACACGCGTTGACCCATGCATCGTTATTGCATCCTCCCAACTACAACCAGGACTACTTCTTATATCTCGTCGTCTCTCATTCCACCATTAGAATGGTCATAGTTCAGGAAGATGAATTCGGTACTAAACATGTGATATATTACCTTAGTCGAACTTTAAATCCAACTGAGCTAAAATACTCACATGTGGAGAAATTGGCATTGGCAGCTGTTCAAGCTGTCCAACGTTTTCGTCACTACATTTTACTACGTAAAACTACAGTAATTTCTGATTGCAACCCTATGATCTACATTTTGACCAAGCAATTGCTAGGGGTCAAGTAGTCCAAATGGATTGTGATCCTACAGGAGTTTGACTTGGAATTTGAAAAATCTAAGTCTAAGAAATCTTTAGTTTTTGCAGAGTTAATGTGTGACTTCCCGCGTGCTGACACGGAAACTGTGGCAGAGGAGCCCATTGCGGACGAATCCTTGTTTCTAATCAGCACTTTAGATCCGTGGTATGGGGATATCATCGTTTATCTCCAGACCCAATCCTTTCGGCTAGAAATTTCAAGGTCAGAACGTCGAAAAATACGATTCCAGTCCCAACAATTCAGAATTATTGGAGATACTCTTTATCGCCGTGGGGCGGACTCTGTTTTTCGACGTTGTTTAACTCACGAGGAAGATGAAAGGGTTCTAAATGACTATCACTCTAGAGCGTGTGGCGGTCATATGTTTCGGTATGCCACAGCCCAAAATATTTTGTGCGCTGTCTACCTCTGGTCGTCTTTGTTTAAAGATTGTATTAACGCGGTCTGAAAATGCCACAATTGCCAAATTTTTGATCGAAAGATGCGCGCTCCATGTGCTCCTCTCTACCCTATAATTGTTGTTGGTCCTTTTGCCAAATGGGGTATCGATTTTATTACATGTAACCCTCACTCGGCCGAGGGGCATGCGTATATCATCCTTGCGGTAGATTATTTTACCAAGTGGGCCGAGGCAATGCCTACATTTGAGGCAGACGGCAAAACAGCTGCAATTTTCGTGTTCAATCATACAATTGCTAGTTTTGGTGTTCCACAATCGATTATCACTTATCATGGGCGTCATTTTCGAAACGTTATGATGACTGAACTTACAGGCCAGCTTGGCTTACGTCATGATAGCTCAACTCCTTATTATCCACAAGCTAATGGTCCGGTTGAATCCATCAACAAAGTTTTAGTCATCATGATCCGATGAATCATTGGGATTCATCGGTCGAATTAGCATAACATGCTATATTCAGCGCTTTGGGCTTATCGAACCTCAGTAAAAACGTCAACAGGGTTCACTCCTTTCCAACTAGTTTATGGTCTGGAAGCTGTGTTACCCATTGAATGCGAAATCCTGTCATTGCAAATGGCCATCGAGTTACTTCCAGCCACTTCCAAAGAGGAAAAACGTTTGTTATACTTGGCTCAATTAGATGAGAATCGACGTGATGCTGCATTGGCGATCGAAACTCACGCAAAACGTGTTAAAGCTCAGTATGATCGAAATGTGACCCCTCGAAATTTTTCAAAAGGAGACCTAGTCTTATTGTACGATCAAGCTAATGATAAATTAGGCGCTGGAAAATTCGTTCCTATGTGGCATGGTCCCTATGTTGTCAAGCGAAAGCTAGTAAAAGGGGCCTATGAATTGGTAGACTTTGACGGGGACTCTTTAGGTAAACCCAGAAACGGTCTTTACCTGAAGAGGTATTATGCTTAAAGAATGGGTATGGAGATTTTTAGTTAGGATAGTTTTTTTTCTAGCTGGTGTGTTTTAGTTTAAAAAGTGTGCTTAGCTTAGAGAGTGTTTTTCGTCATGATTCCTGCTTATCTTGGTTTTACTTTTGATATTGTAGATGTCGATGCCTCTCCAAACATACATTGGTTTCATTGATGGTGCTTGTCGTAATACACGGAACATTTCTTCCGCAACTTGGGTTATCTATTCGCCCTCTGACGAGTTGGTATCTATGCATGGGGTAAGCCTTGGTCAAACAACGAACAATATTGCCGAGTATAGTGCAGTGATTGAGTTATTATCTGAATCTATTTCATTTGGGATTCGGAGTTTGATAGTGAGGTTATATTCTGAACTCATTGTATTACAGCTTAATAGAGTATATGCCATTACAAATCCAGTGTTATTGAGATTATTTTTGAGAGTGCGCCTCTTGGAACGTGAATTTGATTATATTGAATATCAGCATATTCCAAGATCATTAAATACATTAGCGGATGCAATTGCTTCTCGAATGTTAAGTAGACATTTGCAATAATCATACATGTAAATTTAAAAGCATTCCATAACATGTTTTACAAGATAAGCCGGTAATAGTGATATATATAGGAGTGTGTCAAAATATACATCGTCCTCGATCATAGGTTGAAAAACACCTTATGATCGGCAAAAATGATAAGTACAAAAAGCAAAAATGTCATATGTGTCTACAACAGGTGATCATCCTATCACTGGTGATGATCTCGATAAGAAACCACTGTACAGGCCACCTTACAAAGGAACCTCCTAAGAGGTCCTAGGACCCCAATCACATAGCGCTGTAGTCGACGAGGAATGTCATCTATGTCGGTCTCTGGAATGTCCCCTGTCAAGCACTCTAGATGACTCTCCAACTCGGCCAAGGTCTCTGTTGATTCGTCCTGTGGGGCTGGCGCCGCTACAGCTGGTTGTTTTCTCTCGTAAAGCTGGAGAGCGGCTGGTCGCTGTGGACCCACATCTGCATTTGAAACTTTTACTATCAGTTTTGGGACGACATAAAAACAAAAAAAAAAATTAAATATGAAAATGTTGAAAATGATTTTACCTGAGTCATCCCATTACTCTCCTGGTGGAAGAGCCATGTCTGGGTCACCGCAAAAATCTACCCCAGCGTAAGGGAAGTCCTGAATAGCAAAAACCTGGTTTTCCAACCAATGGAAATACTCAGGTTTGAATCAAACAACCTCTGTCCCCTCATCAGGATGATGGGCCATAACTGCAACCCATCGCATCAGTTTGGGCTCTCGAGGAAGCCCAGCTCCAACAGTAAGATGCTATGGGACCAACATCGGGACCCTCTCCAGACCAAAACTCACAACTAAAGTGCCATAACCAAAGGTCTTTAGTTGTTCATTCTTGGCTCTGGTCAGTTGGCCTTTTACATTAGCCAACACAGCATCGCACCAGTTGAAGATGGTACCTCAAAAGCAATCAACTGCCATCCGCATCTGGGATCCAGTGGCAATATGTAGTGCGGCACTCCCGCAAAGTCTGGTAATAGTAAATGCGATCACCATGAGTTCAGTACGGGATATGGTTTTAATGTCTATCCCTTTGTCTCTATCCTGGTTGTTGTAGAACTCTAGCCAGAGGCTATCGACAGACTGGCCACCTGGCCTAGTCCTGAATAGAGTCAAGTCTTCGCCTCTCTTAGGCAAACCAGTCAAAAAGTATATGTCTGCTGGCTCAATTTCGAGCTAGTGGCCACCAAAGAAGAAGCATTGGTCCTGTATGCTCCACCTGTCTACTAGCCACTGCAATAAGTCCACCTGGGCCTCATGCTAGGTATGGCCCAGAATTTGTACAAGCCGCATGCCTTCAATGCATTGATCGAAGGTTGGTGATTTAACGTGACAAGATCTATGTCCTCATGCTCCCATTCTCGCCGATCAAGCATGATGTATACTCTACATCCAACAAAAAGGAAAATTAGAATGCAAGAAATTAAATTGCTTGGGTCAATTTTGAGAATTTTTGGGTTAAAAACCCTTGCTGCGGGGACCGCACCCTCTCTATTAGAGACAGTGCATGGGTCCGCACCTTGCCTTCATGGAAGGTGCGGACCCCTGACTTTTTCCCATAGCGCTGTAGTCGACGAGGAATGTCATCTATGCCGGTCTCTGGAATGTCCCCTGTCAAGCGCTCTAGATGACTCTCCAACTCGGCCAAGGTCTCTATTGATTCATCCTGTGGGGCTGGCGCCGCTGCAGCTGGTTGTTTTCTCTCATAAGGCCAAAGAGCGGCTGGTCGCTGTGGATCCACATCTACATTTGAAACTTTTACTATCAGTTTTGGGACGACATAAAAACAAAAAAAATAATTAAATAGGAAAATGTTGAAAATGATTTTACCTGAGTCATCCCATTGCTCTCCTGGTGGAAGAGCCATGTCTGGGTCACCACGAAAATCTACCCCAGCGTAAGGGAAGTCATGAATAGCAGAAACCTGGTTTTCCAACCAATGGAAATACTCAGGTTTGAATCGAACGACCTCTGTCCCCTCGTCAAGATGACGAACCATAACTGCAACCCATCGCATCAGTTTGGGCTCTCGACTCATTCCATGTGACAAGGACCTACAAATTTAAAAAATAAATGGTTGCTCTTCGCTTGCACGCCAAAAGGTTTGCATGCCCCCGGATATAGTGAAAAATTTCCAAGTTACCAAAGATTGTTCTATCCGCACCGCGGAAAAAACACTTCCTCGGCGATGTCTACCGAAATAAACAAAGGTGAGTGGCGCAACTGGATCCACTCACATAACTTTGATGAAGGAATCTTATTCCAGTCTAATCTCATAAACTAGTCATATATCCTTCGTGGAAACCTACCCTATACCCAAGGTTTTCTTGTCGAAACAGACCAGGGTGCATGTCCCCTGGGTTTCAGTCATGTCCTCCGAATCACTCGCACTCATCAGGTGGATGGACTAGGGATTGATGAGACATTCCTTGTGTGAAAAGACCATTTAGGGATGGTATTTGACTATTTTCTATGTGTGAACCGGGGAATGAAAGCTGGTCTACGAGCTTGACCACTCTTCCTTCATGCAGAAAACACATTACTCTAAAGAGTGAGGAGACAATGGCTCCCATGCAATAAATATAGTCGCATCCAAGGAGTAGATTATAATCCAGGGGTCCTTGGACTACCATTATGTTCATGTGAACAATTTTCCTTCTCAATGTTATCGGCACATTGGGAAGGATCCCTAGCAGTCGACTGGTTCCTTTGTCAAAGCCTGTTAGATTTCTCATTTCAGGCAAAAGCGATGGTGAACCAAGCGCTTTCCAAGCAGTTGAGGAAAGGATACTCACAAAAGCCCGTTCATCTATGATGGTACCGGCCATGACCATTCTATATATTTGAGCAATGATTCGAAATGGTACACTAGCCGGTAAGCAGGGTTTGCCTAGTAGATTCCAATCGAAGGAAACAACTAGGTTGCTCGGAGGTGGGACCGAATAGACGGCCGGATACAACTCTGACGAACTTCCTTCCTGCGGTAAAGGAATGGGTAGACTGCCCCCATGTTCATCAAAGTCTGTGCTTACGAAGAGAATTTGGACGGTGTCATTATTGTTCTCTCTGGTGACTGTATCATCTGAAGATGGATCCTCTGAAGGCAAGACCGGGTCAACTGCCGCCTCAACCTTTTAACTTTCTCCTGGTGTGGATTCAGATGGTTTATCTTCAATGATAGACGCTTCGGCCGACCAAAATGGCGTGTCAGCCGGATTTTCAACTATTGACGGACTTGGCAAGAGCTTCTTATACCCAGGAGGAAGCCGTAACGGTTAAACCAGACGGTCGTCCAAAAATCTTTTAGCCTCGTCTAAGAAGGGACAACGCTGGATGGTGTGATTGCCTTCACACAGTTTACAAGGAAATTTACATTTTCCTTTTTGTCCAGGGGCTTCACTTTCACTAGTTGATGGTGTATTTTCAACATGATCGTTAGAGGTTGATGACACCGGATTGTGCAAACGAGGAGACCAGTCCCTTAAGATCCGAGGGATGCAAGGGCAATCTCGATGATAGTGGTCTCCTTTGCAAATGACACATGGCGATTTAGGCCTGGACGATGCAGTGTGTGGATTTTCGCTAGACGATGCCTGGTTGCCCCTTTTCGCCTTTGGCTCCTCCTTCTTCTTCTCTTTCTTCTTCTTCTCCTTCTTCTTCTCAGTTACTTGATTTTTGTCTTTACCAGCTTTATCAAGTGAAGAGGAAGGAGGAGAGGGATAATTGGATGAAGTAGAAGGTTGGGGGGTAACTTTGGTATCGTTTAGTTGCTGACTTGATTGTTCAGGAATTACGGTGTTCTGAACGACAGAGGTCGAGAAGAGCCATACGGGCAAGCCGATTGTCAATCCTAGAAGTGACAATGTGGCTATATGGGGTACACAAACATCTCCCCAAGAGGAGAAAGGACTAGGATTTCCTCCAAGGGGAATTCGTCTCTAGCCTAGACTTCTAAATGTTGTGTGTTAGGTTCCAAAGCATTTTTAGATTCATTAAATTTATTTTACAGTTGATCTTGCTTAAGAAATTTACCTTTCAGGTTCACCGCGTGATGTAGATATACAATTCCTAAAATGCAATCTAAGATGTTAAACAATCGTTTAATCTTCTTTTTTGCAATGAAAATCCTAGCTACTAAGGAAAGAGAGACAATATTCTTTCAACATAGAGCAGAGAGCACACACTATATGCACTGTCCTAAATCAAACCAACAAACAGTCTAAATGCAAATGCACATGCATGTATTTGTTTTTAGCCTTCTTAATGTGTGAATGATAAAAAGAAAGCTAAGCACAAATCTGAATTATTTTTCAAAGCGACATTACTAACAAGTTTCTTTTCAAGACAAAATGAAGACAATGACAACACTTTGTTCTTTGGAATTGAAAACTTGCTTTCGACACTTGAAAAAAACTACTAATTCAAATCAAATACAAGAGTAACAGTGTAATCGACTATCAAGAACAATCGGATTCTCTTCTATGACTGAAAACGACACTTGTGACACTTTCAAATCAAGAAACGATAGTTCAATTACGCTACTTCTTTATAAAAGAGAACTGAAAATGGCTCACAATATAGAAAAACATTTACAGTTATTTGCACAATGGAGGCAGAATAATGGCAAGGAAGGGGGTTTCCAACAGAGGTATACTGATTACAGATAGAAAAACTCCTGAATAGAGCTGAAAAGAGTGAAAAAACCAAAGTTTGAAGGCAAAATTAGCCCTTTCTGATCAGCGCACCTATTACACAGGGATTCCAGTATGCATCCCATTTACAGCACATGAGAAGTGCGATGCATATTGAGATACTTGAAGAGAGGGTGCGATGGTACAGTGCGAGACTTTTGATCCAGTTCTTGATCACAGTTTGCAGCACAGTTCAGGGATTTAGGCTGAGCAAGTGGTAATCAGTAAATAAATCACAGGGGTAGATCTAAAGAGGTTACTAGAGCCACCACAAGGGAAATTAGAGAGTTTGTAAATCAATTGTTCAGTTCATAAACAAAACTCGGAGATAGACTGAAGCAACATTGATCTACTTTGCAATTGCATAGCAACTGCAGTTCGAAGGCTAGCTGGCTTGACTTCAGGCTCAGTCTGTAAGTTTATAAAGCAAACAAATATAGACAAACAAACAATCTATTCGCTCCCCAGTGGAGTCACCATTTTGTTATCGGGAAATCTAGTCTCTATGCAAAGCTGGTAGTCCCACTAAGGCTGGTAGCTACCTTAGAAACAAATAAACTAAAACCACTTTCGTTTTCCTTTATGAGAAGTAGATAAGAGGGGAACAAAGGAGACCAACCTCTGTCTTGTGCTTGGTTCCTTGCTTGATTCCTCTCCCTTCTGATAGATCTTTGCCACTCGCTTCCTTGTCTATCTAGCTTCAAAGAGCACCTATGGAATCAAAGCAGCATAACACTATCCAAGAACAGAGATCTACTATCATAAACAATATAGGACCAGATATATATTGACCACACAAATGCATATATCATCAATCATATAAGAATGTGGAGGAAAACTTGAATAGATTTATTAATAATCAAGAATATCAAAGAGGATTACAACCAATTGTTCTGACCCAACGTCATCCTCTCAGCAAGAAAGCCCTTCTTCACCTCATGAAAAGCTTAGATCACCCAACACTATGATGTTGAACCAGGAAACTAGCAGCACTTCCTTACAAGATACAAAATTCCAACCTCTGGATCTCTGGGATGAGCGATCCATATATAGATGTTTGCAAGGGGGGTGAGTCAGCTTTTGAGATTTGATTAGTGTCCTCTCTTTGATAGTTCTTGATTCCACTTGGAGATTGATGATCTCTTACTCATCCCTTGGGCGAATGCAGAGAGGCAAGTGTCACAAGAGAAGTTTCTGGAAGATTCCATGATCCTCCACCTTGCAGATTGACCCTGCCATTTGTCCACTCTCGCCCATCGCACCCCATAGAAGGGCTTTTCAGTATGCATTGCACCTCCCGTGTGCATTTAGGTGGGATGCAGCGCACTTTGACCATGGAGCAGGTGAGATGGTCCAATTTTGACCAGTTCTGAGTAGTTTTTCATGGAGAACTTCTGGGAGATGATGTAATCAGCTGACCTTGTTCTTTTAGGGGTTGGAACAACACTTTTAGGGACTTAAGAGCCCTTGGTTTATGGACATTTATGATTGGGGTTGCAGTGCCCAAAAATGTCTATAACAATATTGCACACAATCATTTATTATGCACAAAAAGTAAATAGTAGTGGCATTTTGACTTGCACACTTTCATGGCCTTTTTCTTTTCTCGGGGCTCATATTTTTCATAATTTTTTACCTTTTTATTCTTTTTGTCCTTTGATTATTCTTTTAGGACATACCCTCTTTACATTTTTAAATTTTTTGAATATGGAAAACATTTGCAAAAAGCAAAGGTATGTACATATTAAAAGAAGAATCTGACAAGGTATTATAAGAGTTTCATGTAGGTGACTGTGGAGGACATATTTCAACATTAACTGCAATTTCTTTTGGTTTTGAAATAATACTGTTTGAAGAGGTTTGTTGTTTTTTTTTAGCATTATACAAAATGAAAGAGTCAACATCTGAATGCAGGGAGTAGATAAGAAAGTTTTGAGGTCTATCCCAGCTACTCACCACATATTTCATTAGGGTCTCTCTGTACAACTTTTTAAGTGCCCAGAGACTGAGATTGTGGCATATGACATGTCAAGTTGCAAAGATCCTTGGAGTTTAGTCCCCCATGATCTAGACAATAGCATGCCATATTTAGGTGGGATGTCAGCCACTACTATATCCATGAGAATGGTTTTAGCTATGTACTAAGGAAACACACAGGTCTTTGACTAACCCTAGACACTTTACTTGACTTGAATCAAATGAAAGTAAGTCCTTGTAAGGTCTAGTGATGTCCAAGTTTAACTTTTCCATAACTGATTTAGGCATTAAACTGTGTGAAGCTCCTGAATCTAACATTGCATTGTGTAAGATTTTATCATGAATGCTAAGGATAATAGAAAAGGGTGGTATCCCTCCTTCTAACATTTTTCCATTAACATCAGGACTGAATATAAGCTCAGGATGATCATCAAACAAGTTAACAAAGTCTTAATTTTCAACAAAGTTTAAGGTTTTTCTTATTTGAGACTTATAGGTTTCATTTTTAAACAACTCTGTTAAGGAAGCTGAGATTTTTAGTTTAGCCACCTCTACTCCCAAATTGAAAGGCAAAGGGGCTTTCTCTGTTTGAGTACTTGGAACTTTCATAGTAGGAATTGGGGTAGGTTGCTCTTCTTTTTTTGCATCTGAGGTCTTTTTCTGTGGATTATCTAATATGGTGTTTGGAGATTTCTCCACTGTCTCCTTGGAGGGGATTGAAGTGGATGGTTGATCATCAGGGGCTTGGTCATGGGTTATATCTACAATGGTGGGACCAGAAGGGTTTTGATTTAGTCTAGGGAGAACTTGGAGAGTTTTAGTAATTGGAACTGTTTTGGTTTTCTTGGGTTGATTTGGCACTGTTTTCTTGGCCTGGTCAGGAGTATCAAATTTCATTTTAATCCTTAGATTGTATTGTTTATGTACTTCAAAAATGGCAGAATCATACCCTTGCTTGTAATCAAATGATTCTCCAGATTGGGTTTGCAATTGCTACAACATATGCAATTCTTGCTCATCTTGGGTCAAAAAGACAGTTTCTTCATCATCCAATCCCATTAAGTTAATGTGTGTGTCTTGTTCATGGTCATCTAAATGGGATGTTTTAGCATAGTTTTCTTGAAAAGGATACATATTGTTCTGATTAGGTCCATTCTTTCCAATGTTCTAATTTTGGTTATTTCTAAAGTTTGGATTTCCCATTGGAGGTGCTTGTTGATTATCCCATTGGGGCTTCCTCTCAATGTTTTCTATCCTATCCATTATTTTTTCCATACCTTTGGTTAGAACATCTATTTTGAGGTCAGAGGGTGAGGCTTCATCTTTCAAGGGTCCTCTCCTTTCATTCCTAACCCTAGCTCTTTTTGCTAGCAAGTTAGCTTCTACACTAACTGCTACACTCTGCATATCTTCTAAAGTTGGAGGATTTCTCTCTCTGAGTTGAAAGGCCATATCAGTATCAAACCCATCAGGAAACTTTATCATAGCTAAACTAGGTGGGGGTCTAAGATTGACTGGTATTGCATTGTATATGTTTTTAAATCTGGTACAGTAATCCTAGACTATTTCATTTGGTCCTCTCCTGGTGTTTTCATATTCTAAAAGGATCTACAAAGGGTTCTTTTTCTTTTTCCATCTGTTCAAAAATTGCTGATAAAATATTTCTAAAGTGTCTATGCTATTAGTAGGTAAAGATATAAACCATGTTCTTACATCACCAGCTAGAGTTTGAGCAAAAAGTCTCATATGAACATCTCCAATGTCAATTTCATGTAATTCAAAGTAGTCTATCATTTTGTTTACATGATGTTGTGCTGTATAAGGTCCTAGGCCATCAATTTGGATAACTTTTTTCAGGTAATCTTGTGGCATAGGTCCAAGTGGGGCAAGTAAAACAAGAGGAAAATATCTATTTTCCAGGGAAAATTTTAAGAACCCCCCCCTAAATTTACATGTATAATAAATGGGCGAATCTCCATGGTATATAGGAAAAATGGAAGGCGATTTTATCAATAATATGATATGTATATATAATTTTTTTGGCGAATCTCTCACGAGGCATGGAGAATATTTTACTCAATTATAAAATCTTGTGTTTATTGAATACACAAATGAAATCATTGCATTTCTTTAAAATATCTTTTGAAATCAAAATTACCAAAATTACATATCGATAACCTAGTGGGTGTAGGATAAAATTCACTCGTGCCATTCACAGGAAGCATGAGAAAAAACCTAATACTATATATAAAACCAAGAAAAATTCAAATTCATCACTTCTAGGGACCTCGTAACCACCCTGCCAATACACAAGTATGTTCCTGTTTGCAATTAGAAAAATTACCCAAATTACAATCTGTTTACTCCAGCATATGTTGGAAAGTTATAGAAGGATGACTAGTGCAATGAATCCATTCCTTTTAGCCCTGGATTTGTTTCAGTTTAAAATAGAAGTATACAAAGATACTTGTCCAATGTCTATGCTTTAACCATTCACCTTAAGATGTTTTTACAATATAATTTCCTAAGTCTATTTAATACATTATCATAAAAACCAACCTATATCCATCTTAACTCCACATCTACCACTCTTAGGGAGATGAAATCTATTTATCCCTCTGAGCACTTGGTAGACCCAGAATTAAGATGGATCTAAGATGATAGAATTTCCCCTTTAAATAGTCTATGATCACATGAATACCATGGTATTACCATGGGTCAATACAATGGGTTATCATAAACAGCTTAAAAATTACTATTAGTAATTTATAAAAATTAATAAAATTAATAGTTGATTTTTATTTTATTTTTTATTTTAACCAAACTAAAATGTTTAACATACATTAAATTACAACATCCATTTTTACTCTTGATCGAATCAAATATTTTTTCACTCTATGCTAGTTTGCATATCACTATATTTGATACCTCTCGGGGGTTAGTAGATCCAGAGTAAAGATGGATCTATCCTGGTTTAATTCCCCCATTTAAATAGGCTACATTCCAGGTGAATACCATGGGTCAATACCATGCGCCATTTTGGTGAATACCATGGGTCAATACCATGTGCCATTTTTATTTTTATTAATACTAATATTAGGGTTAATAATGTTTTTTTGCATGGTATTAATAACAATCTAGTCCATGGTATTTTTCCCATAGTATTTTGCCCATAGGTTTCACCTAAATATAGTGCATTTTTTGAGTGTTCCTAAATATAAGGTGACTTATGGAGTAAATATAAAAAAATGTTTTATTTGTTTACCATACCTCTCGTTTATTAATATTTTTATTAATTTACCATACTTCTTTTACAAATATGGTATTTGGCCCATAGGATTCACTTAAATAAAACCTTTTTCTTGAGCCTTCATAAATAGAATGAGGGTTATGGACTAAATATAAAAATAGGTTTTATTTATTTACCATGCGTCTAGTTTATTTATATTTTTATTTATTTACCATACCTTTTGAGTAAGTATAAAAAGACGTTTCATTTATTTACCATACCTCCACTTTACTTATATTTTTATTTGTTTACACCCTTGCATGTATATAAGGTGACTTATGGAGTAAATATAAAAAATGTTTTATTTATTTACCATACCTCTCATTTATTTATATTTTTATTAATTTACCATACCTCTTTTATAAATATGGTATTTGGGCCTTTGGCCCATAGGACTCACTTAAATAAAACCTATACTTGAAAATGGGCGAATGGATTCACTTAAATAAAACCTATTCTTGAAAATGGGTGAATGGAAGGTTGTAACTCCTAATTTCAAGGGATAAATTTACCTTTTTCTACCCTCTCCCTTAAAATAAGGTGGGCTATTTGAAGTGATTTGTAAAAATGTACTATGATACAAAATATTCGCCCACTAAAAATTTAAAACCCCTTAATTTCGCCAAAGGGTGAACATTCTCCCCTAAAATTTTCTATGCTATTTTCCATGGCTATGAGTTGGGCACGGCTAAGAAGTGGCATTGGGGTACCAAGAGATGATACAGTAGTTAATGAAGAACTAGGAGTAATAGGTGATTGATGAGTAATGATAGGTTGGTAGGGAAGTGAAGGTGTAAATGGAGGTGAGGAATGAACCTCAAAGGTGGAAGGGAATAATGGTGAACTGAGGGTGGTTGACACTGGTTCAGAATGCTCAATGATCTTAGCAGTGGTAAGGGATGACTGAGGGGAATTTAGAATATACTAATCAATTGATCAATTTTCCTTTTGGACTTCAAGATCTGCAATAAACTCTGGATCTAGAGCTATGTCATCAAGTGCACTTTCAGACCTAGTTATAAATAGGGAAAAGGTCAAATGACTCATCAAAGGGGAGGTCTTCTAAAAATAACCACTCATCAGGGCATGAATCTGGTTTGATTGAAGGTGTTGGACTAACTAAACTTTCTTGTCTTCTAGATATTCTCGAAATCAGGTTGGGATTATCCACTACTGGGGGAGGATTTGGATCTGGATTGGCCCTTGTATAATGAGTTCTCCTCGAAGCCAGAGTTTCAAGCTTTTCTAATTACTTTCTTTTTATGAAATTTTGTAAATAACTTTTAATAAACCATTCAAGAGGCTTGAAATAAAGATTTGAAATTTTCTCAAAGGTTTATTAAGACTGAGGATTTGAGTTCCCTAGTATGGTCGCCACTATGTTATCACTCAGAAGTTTTCCCTAGAAGTTATAAAAAGAAGGAATCATCCAAGGTAACCACAAACCAATCTTTTAGACTCAGTTTCTAGCCAACTTAAGTCTAGAGAGGACACTCTATTTATGATTTAACTTTGTTTTTATTAGATTTTAGGCTAGTTCTTAGTGTTCATGAGGATATTGATTTTAGATTGAAAGTTGGGTGGTGGAATTCTTAGAACAGATGGATAGAGCTAGGTCTTCAAGCCATTGGGCTATGGAGTCAATCAAAGGATAGCATAAATAGACCAGATCATTAAAGGGAATGTTCACAGGGCAGGCTAGCAAAGCAAAAGGAAAATCTTCAGGTCTAATGGATGGGGTGGTTCTAACCAGGGTGAGAAGGCAATGAAGAATCCTTAGACCAGGATCAGAACTAAAGAAACTAGGTGATCATGGACAAAGGTAAATTATGAATCCTTTTCTATAGACCAAGGGGAGAAACTATGGAAGCAAGGGAGCAATTAAGAATTCTCTAACTAATATAGTTTAGTAGAAAACATTTAAAATGTAAACAGTCAAGACAAAGTGCTTTCAAGCAATTTATGAAATATCATTCCATGTTATACATTTAGATTTTAGATAAACAAACAAGATTATGGAGACACATAAGAGAAATAACATTAAACAAAAGAGAATACTTATTTGTATATCACCTTACACAAGAATCTTGTAAAATATCTAAGCTTTATTCCTTGATCCAACAAGCCAATCCAATCATTGATACAATAGAACTTAGAATTGAGAGAGAAAGTCTATAGAAATGTCTTGGAATCCACACTAAATACTTCGAAATGTGAAGTATTTATACAAAAATATTTAGAAAATATCTCATAACAATCTAAGATTTTATTTAGGGAATCAAAGTATCTTCAAGCATGAAAGTAGGGACAGATGGAAAACTACATCATGTTGTCCCTTTTATTGTGGTAGTGCTGGCTATTGCAGTTGAGTTTGATCCCTTTAAGCTAGCTAATATTTGAATGCTGGAATCATCATCACTTTGATCTTTCACTGATACTCTTTGACCCTGCTGATCTGTCTTTTATTTGTTTCACCTGGCTATCTTTAGGGTGCAATTGTACGTGAGTTGACAGCTTTGACGTCTGCAGGTGCGTGCATGAAGGTTTTTAGTTGACAAAAACGATAAAAATGAATGATTTGGGGCTTTTTTGGCTTTATGCAGGAAAGTCAAAATTGGTGATTACGGGTGAACAATGGTCGTTTGTTGCATGGTGGGGTGAAGAGTAGTTATTTTTGTGCATAGCAAGTGGGAGGTAAGTGGTTTGCTTTGCACAGCTTTTGGGTGCTTGGTGGTTTTGCGAGGAGGCCACCCGATTCCACTCATCGAGTGACATGTAGCCTCGGGGGCCCAACGGAAAACAAACCTTTTTAGGTGGGTAACATTCGGACATCGAGCCCTTCCGAAATGAATGAGGACGATCAAATGTGGAGGGGAGAGATCGTGTAGTGATCAGACAATGGAGTTGCACAGAAGGTAGTGGGGGGGCCTGGCGGGGGTTTAAGCACGGTGGTTTTTTCTTTAATGAAGGTTTAAGGTGGGGTTAAGGTATCGGGGTGATTATCAGCAGGGTTTAATTGGGTTTTTAAACTAACTTACTCACAGGTCAATTAGTTAGGGGATTTTCAAGGTTTTTGGTATACTATAGTTTATATAATTAAACTAGGGTAGGGTTTATTAATATTTTGCAGGAGTTAAATATATACAGGGAAAAGGGGTTTTTAGTCGGGATTTAATAAATAAATTAGTAATTAGTCAAATGAACAGAAGGGGCACCATACCCTAAGTATATGATTTTTCATGTTTTATTTCTTTTCCATAAAACTTAGGATATAGTGTTTTTTGTGGGTTTTTTGATATGAAAATGAATTAAGTAGGGGAATAAAGACTTTTCCTAGGTAAAAGCATTTTATCCTTAGGAAAAGAGTATCATTAGGGAAAATGAATGAACCAAAGGGAGGAATAAATGTTTATGAGGGGATTTGGTACTTATTGCCTCTAAGTCATTGAGCCAAGGGTTCGGTCCCTCCAAAAGTTAGAGAAAAGCTCTGAGCCTATTTGACTTAGGGTTTTTAAGTACTTTGAAATTTATTGTGGGAAATTAGTTAAGTAAAAGGTGAAATGAATGAGGGAAATTAATTAATTGACTTTGATATTCATCTGCATGCTTGAGTGCCCATTCACATTTGGAACTTTTATGATGAAAATGGTGATATACATGCTTTTTTATAATCAATAAACATAATTCTACAACATTCCTACTACTTACCCATCTACTCATCCTACCATTTTTACTTCTCTTTATTAGGGTGCATTTGAGCTAGCAAACCCTTATCAAACATTTTTTCTTTTTCTTTACAATAGTAAACTAACTAATTTTAACCTTATTACATCCAAGGGCTCAGTTTAAACAGTTGAGCTCCTTTTATTTACTCTACCTATCTACTTATCTACCAAGATTAAACAATTTGATTAGATTTTTATTTCTCTATCTATAGACATGAAATTGAAACATGGAATAGCCAAGCTTAAACATTTTGACTATCATGGATTGTGGCAAAGGTTACAAACTACACACAATCATTTATTATGAACAAAAAGTAAATAGTAGTGGCATTTTGACTTGCACACTTTCATGGTCCTTTTCTTTTCTTGGGGTTCATATTTTTCATCTTTTTGACCTTTTTATTCTTTTTGTCCTTCAATTATTCTTTTAGGACATACCCTCTTTACATTTTTTAATTTTTTTAATATGGAAAACATTTGCAAAAAGCAAAGGTATGTACATATTACAAGTTTAATCTTAGCCATTCAAAAATTATGACTCCTATTGGTATAGGAACCTAACGGTATTAGAGAAGGATGCTTGATTGATAAAGAAATCTGTTTGCTTGTTTGACTAGATAGGTGTTTAAACAATACAAAGGATTCTACTGTTTTATTGTTTGTAAATTGACTATTGTTTGAGTTTGCAAAGGTGAAGGGAAAGCTACTGATAATCTAAGTCCAAGAGAGGACAAAAATGAAGAAGGGTTGAAGGCATTCTCCTTACCCCAAGGACCTCAAGACAATCCTTGAAGCATAAGAGTGTTTGTGTAGAAAAGACTGCTTGAATAAGAATTTAATTCTACTGCCATGTAGTTGAGAAATTTGTCATTAGTTCTTTGAAAGCTTTGTGAATTTTGTTGAAGTGATTTTGTTCATTTTGATAATGACAACTTCTACAAGTGAGTTTTCCAAATCCTCATCTTTCACAAGATTCTTTGATGAAGACTTGAAGCGAGATTTGTTCATCATGACAGATATGGTGAGAGAAATGAGCACTAAACTTTGAGAGCAGTTGAATTCCATGAAGGAAGAGAAGCAATTGCTTTCTGACAAATTGCAGGAAATGGAGAGACAACTTCATATTGAAAATATGGATTTGGAAAAGATGCATGAGTTGGAGACACAACTCCTTGCTTCCAAAGAAGCCTTAGTCAAGTATTAGCTTGAAGAAGAGGTAAACAATTTTAGTTTGTCTTCAATTTCATCTAAGAATGTTTATGTTGGTTCTTTTGAAAAACATACAAGAAGCGTAGGGTCCAAGTTAATGTCCAAAATGGGCTATGAAGGAAAAGGATTGGGAAAACATGCACAGGGTATAGTTATGCCAATAATGGTTTAGGAAAGGCCCAAGTATTTGGGTCTTAGCTATGGACAATATTATGGAGAAGGTTTCAAAGCAACCATGAAGGAAATTGAAACAGTTCCTAGAAGGAGTTGCATTTCAGGTTCTCTACCTCAAGTTTGTAAAGATTGTATTCTTGGGGAATGCAATTGTTTGAAATATCATTTGTAGGAAGAAGATGTACATAAACATACACTTGAACTAGAAATTTGTGAAAGCTCTAAAACCATTGAAGAGATTGATGGTGTTCCAAAGGGAGCTACTTCTTCATTTGATTCACCTCCTCATGAAGGTAATGAAGGTGAAAGAGAAAGGTATAAATCTGATTTCCATCACACTTCTTTTGATTTTGTTAAGCATGATAAATTTCCATATAAGCATTGGAAAAGAATTGCATGTTCCTTTTGTGGTTTGGTTAACCATAGTGTTTCTAGATGTTGGAAGAGAATGGCCACATACAAGAAACTTTTGAAGGAAAGAAGGCATGAAGCCAAAGGTCCATTAGACAAGGAAAATTATGTTATCAAGTAGATGAATATGTGTTGTATTTATTTCCATCAGCAAGGACATATTGCTGAAAGTTGTTGGACTCTAAATCCAACAATGCTTCCAAGAAATTTGAAGAAAGTGGAGAAAGAGTATGGTAAGAATGGAAAGGAAGTTTCCATAATCAATGTGTTTCAGGATGATCCACATGTTGATGTTGATGTGTAGTTAAAAGGAGCATCTTTGGTGTGGATTGGTAATAAATGGTTAGAGTTCTTATCCAATTAAAGTTACATGTTTTTGATGAGAAAAGAAATGTGTCACATCTATTTGCATTTCTTTACAAATGGAATGCAAGTTGCAGGATGGAAAAGTTGAGTATGTAGACTTGCTTTATTACAACAAAATTATATTCATTTCAGCTTTGAAAGTACATGTACATGTAATCGAGGATATTGTACTCATGATTGTACTTAAGAGAAATTTGAAGAACGTATGATTTGAACCTAGAAAGGATTGCAAATGGTGAAATTAGGAGGCCACTGTAAGGGTTTAGGGTAAAACCCTAGTTTTTACTGCAGCATCCTCTTGCAGGCACCTAGACCTGGATGATCGAAAAACCTCCGTTTTCACTTCTATTTCAACCACAACTATCTCCATCTGTCGACGGCAATAGCTAATATCATGGGGGATGTTATGGAGGTCGAGGAACTTGATTATTCTGAGGATCCTTTCCCCAACCGCCTCATATTTCAAAACCCTAACCTCATCTTGCTAGCACCTAGCTCATCTCCCCCATCCATTCCTGCTTCATTATGCACCGCGCCAGTGGTTACCTATCCTGGTCACAAAAATTGCTCCGCTGTTTTTTGGGTCACTTTCCATTGATTCTCCTGCACTTGACTACCCTCCATTATCACTGGGCACTCTTCACATTCTTGCTACAAATACCCCACCTTCACCCTCTTTTGATCCAAATCCATTGACATACCACATCTATCCATCCAGTTTGACTCTTTTCACAGCTCCACCGGAGGACCTCCAAGCATCCATGTTATCAGGAAAACTAGTGTCCATTTAGAGCTGCTAGTCCCACTAAGACAGGTAGCTATCTTAGAAACAAACAAACTAAAGTCGCTTATGTTTTCCTTTATGAGAAGTAGATGAGAGAGAGGAAGAGAGTACCAACCTCAGTCTTTCGCTTGGCTCCTTGCTTGTTTCCTCTCCCTTTTGACAAATCTTTGCTGTTCTTTCCTCACTTGTCCCGCTTCAAAGAACACTTGTAGAGTCAAAGAAACATGATACCATCAAAGCATAGAGATCTACAATAATAAACAATATAGGATCAGATATATATTGACCATACAAATGCATATATCAACTCAGACATACAAGAATATGGAGGAAAACCCAAATATCTTTATTAATAGAAGTAGTAGAAGAGAGGATTACAACCCATTGATCTAACCCAGTGCCATCCTCCCAGCATGAAGGCCCTTCTTCACCTCATGAAAAGCTAAATCACCAAACACTATGATGTTCCACAAAGAAACCAATAGCACTTCCTTACAAGATGCAAAATTCCGGCCTCTGGATCTCTAGGATGAGGGATCCCTATATAGATGTTTGCAGGTGGGTGAGTTAGCTTCCAGTTTTTTGATTAGTGTCATTTCTCTGATAGTTCTCAATTCCACTTTGAGATTTCATGATCTCTTACACATCCCTGGGCGAATTCAGAGAAGCAAGTGTCACAGGAGAAGTTTCTGGAAGATTCCATGATCATCCACCTTGCAAACTATCTCTGCCATTTGTTTACTCTCACCCATCACACCCCATAGAAGGGATTTTCAGTATGCATCACACCCCCCATGTGCATTAGGTGAGATGCATTGCACTTTGACAATGGAGTAGGTGAGATGGTCTAGTTTTGACTAGTTCTGAGCAGTTTTTCATGGAGAACTTTTGGAAGATGATGTAATCAGCTGACCTTGTTCCTTTAGGGTATGAAACAACACTTTTAGGGACTTAGAAGCCCTTGGTTTATGAACATATAATACTGGGGTTGTAGTTCCCAAATATGTCTATAAAAATTTCCCCCTAAAGCATGAGGTCGTAAATCTTTTGATGTCGGGTGAAATTCTTTACCATGAGGATCCGAAGTTTTCCCACACTAGAATGTGACCTGTAATAAGATACAATACAATACATTATCTTCATAATATTTTCATGATCTAGCTGAGGTATGCATTCCCATGCTCAACTTTATAAATTCATTTTCATGTACATTGGACAGACAATCGTCTGTATGGCAGACTGATGATTTTGGTAGAGCCATGATCCTTTGGATTGGATGATTATCAGTGCAGCTATGATGTACATTTGATTTCATTATTTTCTTGAATATATTGTAGCCCGGATGGATGAAACTAGATCCGGGGTCTTCAAACTCGTTCAATCTTCACCTGAAGTACAAGTTGATCCATGTGAAAGTATGTTCTGAAGTCAAACATGGAAAGACATCGCTTGATTACCAGCCAATGATGTAAGTTGTTAACAAGCGCAAGAGGAATCACTGATAATGATAATGACCCTCAAGGTACTGCAGTATAATTCACGTGGTGTGAATACATGAGTCTATGTCAAACACCACGCAAAATATTTCGATCGAAGGCCATTGACGTAAACCTGTCGCCAGAAGTGAGAAACTTGCCATTGAGGCATGCAAGCTTCAAAGTACTGAAAGGGTTGTTCGTAAGTCAACTTCTTCGATAATGAGTTGATGTCAACAAGAAGTGACCCGTTGTAGGAGGGCCTTAATGAATCCCACATCTATGACACGGAATGGAGCAAATAATTTTGTGGAGGTGAAAACGATCTGATGATACAAGGTTTAGGGTGGTGGTCATGAAAGAATGAAGGGTGAAGGTATTGCAGCGGATGAGACACAAGCTGGGTTGGTGAATTCTCTGAGCAACTTCTCTTGAACATATCGGTGACACTGAAATGGATTGGTAGCATTAACCCCAAAAATGGATGGTACGGTGGACCAATGGTGATATGACTGGTGAACAGAATAACCCAACCCGACTCAATCATGGTGATGGAGTGAAAGTGTCATGTTCAAGAGCGACTTGCTACCAATAAAGTTTCTTCAAGTTTTCTTCCCAATTTTTCCCCAGTCATTTCTTACCAGTACCTCTTTATTTTTTTCAAGCTTGACGAGGATAACATATGCTTTTTCTATGATTTTCCCTTCGGGCAAACCTGTCGCTATGTTTTAACGAGCCTAGCAATAATGAAACTCATTCTTGTCTGCATGGACAAGTTTGCTGCTATTGTTTTAATGAGTTTAACGACAAGAATAACTCGGTCCTTTTCAATTTTAGAGAGTCTGAAAAGAGACGGAAAGGAAATTCCGGTAATCCTTTTTTGTAATATAATCCCTTAAGTCTGAAAAAGTATAAAATAATACGAAGGGGATGACTTTTCGATAGTTTTAACGAGCCAAACAAGACAAATGCTCGATCTTTTTGTGCAATGATCCCTGAAGTCCAAAAAGATTAAAATCTAGAGGAGGTATGGCACTTCCAATCGCTTTAATGAGCTGGAGAGGCCAATTGCTCAACAATCTTTTCATATTTTATGAGTCAGATGAAAAGAGCTTAAACAAGACTCGTTTTTTGAGGAACGAGTGATGATTTTGGATAGCAGCTGGTTCCAGGTGAGGCTTGGAAATTTTCAATCACGTCAGTGTAAAGAAGGTGGCTAATAGGATCACTCATCGCAGTTGTTCCTCAAAAGTGGTAAACAATCAAATGGAGGCGTATGATCAACTAAAAAAGAGTGGAGGTGATGGTAAGAACATGACCAAGGCTCAAAAGTTGATAATAATGCAATTGCAATGGTTGTTTACTGGAGGTGGGTTCATTTTTTAATGAGCTTAAACTTTGGTGGAACATATGCTCATTGCTAGGTTTATTTTTTAAAGAGCTTGAACTTCGCATAAAACTACTCATGATAAAAGTCAAAGATATTCGATTCACCATTAACACTATGTTCTCTTGACGGTCATACTACCTATTCAATTGCTCCATCAAACTGATTAGAAATGTTCATACATGCTTAGAAAATGAGTTAAAAAACTAAAGTCTTACTTGAATTACGTGAGTAATAACATAAAAGTAGTTTTTACCTCTCATTTTACCATTTCATTCAAATTTGGGATTGTTGGAGCTCTGGACGTGCATTTCCCTCTCGATTTTCACTAGCTAATTCCAAGAGATTTTGTGGACAATTTTCGGCGCCATCTGGACCAGGTAGGAGCTAAACCTGAGCTCTTCAATTGCATTATTTCCTTTTTTGATTGTGTGCATGTTTTCCTGCTTTTTTGAGCCTCTGAGGTTTGAATATTTCATTCTCTCCCCATCGCACCTAGTATACATCGAAAGGTGTGATGCATACTGGGCTGGCCATTGGCCAGTCAGTATGCATCTCACCTAGTACACAGCTAGGGTGCGATGGGTGCAAGGAGGAAAATTTTTGCACTGATTTTTTATGGAAATTTTTCTTGTTTTTTGCCAAATCAGGATCCTAATTCTTCTCTTGTTTATTTTTCAGAGATTCATTGGTGCAAGATGGTTGTTACATGGCATGAACACGAGCATGAAGAAGAGAACATGGCTGCCTTACATGATCCAGGTACAGTAACTGCATTGCGGAACTGTGGCTTGCTCAAGTTTTCCTGCATATCTAGCATGAGGCAACAAATCAACTTGTTGCAATATTTCCTCGACGCATGGGATCCTACCAACCGAGTGTTCCAGATTAGAGGCAAATCCATCCCTTTGACTGTTGAGGACATCTACTTTTTGACTGGTTTATCGAGGCGTGGTGCCCCTCTCTCACTATCAGGTTCCACCCGTGGGGGCGAATCCATGAGGGATTATATTCACCGATACTGTAGAGATGGATCTCAGCCAAGCAGGGATGACAAGATCATTATTAGAGATGTAACTGACCGGTCCTTAAGGACTATCTTATTCACCTTTGCTGTATTGGCTGGCAGCGTGGCTCTTCACTTGGCCGACAGGTCCTATATGCAGTATGCCTTGGAATGCCTTGAACCAAAGGTATTCAACTACTGTGATGCAGTACTTCCGGTGATAAAAGAATAGCTTACTAAGGTGAAAAACGGAAGATCCAAGAACTTTGGTTATGGTTCTATTTTGACCACTTTCGCCTTGGAGAAGATCCCATTGATGCAGCCACAATACATTTCACTCGGTCTACCACCACTGACTAAGCCACGGATGCAGAGATGGGTTGAGATTATGGCCAAACACACTAGCCAATCGCAGGTTTCATTCTCTAATGCCTTCTTTGAGTGGTTCAACTGTCAGCAGATGGTTTATGCTGAGTATCCATATACCAGGATGGATTTCTCGGGTGACCCAGATTTGGTGTTGCCGACTGGTGAGCAGTGGGGTGTCATAAGTAAAAATCTCTGACCATATCTCTGTTCATTACTTTTATAATGTTCTTGTGATTTTTTAAATATTATCAAGACTAATCAAAACTCATGTGTTCGTGCAGACATCGGACCAGTGCGACCAACAGTGCGCCCGAGAGTAGCAGCTGTCGTTCCAGCAGGAGAGGTTGTAGGGAGGGCTATCCTTCGCGATCTGGATGTATCCGAGACCCTTGAAGTATTGCAGGATTAGATCGAGGGCCTCACCCTTGGCATTCTGGATGTGAGGACCAATGAGTTACATCTGAGATTATAGCACCATACCACTGGCATGCCAAGCCGATGGACTAGGCTCTTACACATGATTGCACAGGCAGTGACTTGTTATCACCAGCACCATTAGTCTAGGGTGTTTCCTTGCATTTTTGAGTTTCTGGGTCGTATGACCAATTTTGTCCTGGACACAGAACATTATGTGAAAAACTATAAACAGTGATATATATTTTTGATTTTAGGAGCTTTATTTTGGTTAAGTTATATGATCCTGATGCAAATGTTGATGAAATGCTTCTCTTTCATAAATGTTGCAAATTTCTATCTAACACATAATTTACCAATGAATTGGTTAATGTGTTTAATTTTATGGAAATGTGTTGATATTGAATAGAATCAAACTACCTTTCCAAAATATTAAGCCTTAGGAACATACGATAGATAGCTGGATTTCGAACGGAATAGATGCCGGTAAGCTGTAGAATGACAAGTTGTGAGTCTAGCCTGACGACCAGTCGGCGTATGCCATGCATGATGGCATCAGGGAGGAGCTCTATCAATGCACTATATTCAACAATGTTTTTCATTGACTGACCAATACATACCCCTTTGAAACTCACTAACTCGCAGCTTGGATCAAAGATGGCCCAGGCTACAGAAGATAGGTTCCGCATACTACGACTCGCTCTGTCGGTGTATCCAACAAATGATTCCAATAGGTTCAACATCTGCAACAAATGCAAAGGTGGATTACCTAACCAAAACGATCACTCTTAACGAAAAAAATGTAACAAAAGCATATGAAGAGATTACTATGCTTAGTCAAGCATAGTAACGCTTAAGGTACAACCCATTTCGGGGTTGTGACAGTGGAATCCCATCATAATCTACTAGCTCATAGGATCCTTTTGATAATACATGCTTAACAATATAGGGACCCATCCACAAAGACTGGAACTTACCTACTCCCAATTTATCAGATTCCTGATCATAAAGTAAGACCAGGTCGCCTTCTAAGAAGACACGGGGTTTGACATTCTTATCAAACTGCACCTTGACTCATTTCTTATGTGCTTCGTGAGCCAAGGTGGTGTCACAACGGGTTTCATCCAGTTGGATTAATTCCAAGAAACAAGCCTCTTCCTCCGAAGTTCCGGGGAGAAGGTCGACTGCAAGCTTAGGAGATGAAATTTCACACTGAACTAGTAAGATTGCTTCTAGGCCATACACCAGCTGAAAGGGTGTAAATCCAGTTGCATTTCTTAGCAATGTCTGGTATGCCCACAAGGCCGAGTACACGATTAGGTGCCAGCTCTGTTTATGGACTCCAATCATCATTTGTAGCATGCACTTTAGGACTTTGTTGATCGCCTCAACTTGCCCGTTAGCTTGCGGATAATACAGAGTAGAGCTATCGTGGGACAATCCTAATTTGGCAACCAATTCAACCATCATGTGATTACGGAAATGCGATCCATGATCTGTGACTATAGCTTTTGGAACACCGAATCTGGTGACTACATGATTGAAAAATAAAAGAGAAGCCATTTCACTGTTGTTGTTTAATGTAGGCATCGCCTCAGCCCATTTCATTAAATAGTCAACTGCGACTATGATATACCCATGTCCCCTGGCCGAGGTGGGGTTACAAGTCATGAAATCTATGCCCCATTTGGAAAATGGCCCAACAACAACTACCGGATGCAGAGGTGTGGGTGGTATTCTGGTTTTGTGGTCAGAGATTTGACAAGCATGGCAACTTCTAACTGTGATTATGTAATCTTTGAACATTGTTGGCCAGAAGTAACCTGCTCGTAAAGTCATTTGTGCCGTAGCATAACCAGATTGATTCCCCCCACACGCACCTGAATGACAGTCATTCAAGACTTTTTCGGCCTCCTCATGTGTGAGACACCTTCGCAGAACTATATCGATACCATGATGGTAAAGTGTATCACTGACGATCATGTAGTCTTTTGCTTGGTATCAAGTATGCCATTGTTTTGAGCGAGAGGTATTAGGCCTATATGTTTGGGTTTGGAGATAGATGATTATATCTCCATACCATAGATCGCTCGATGATATCAGAAACAAAGATTCATCCACGATTGATGCTTTGGATGTTGAATCATTGGATGATGATCGGAAGTTGCATAGTAACTCCGCGAAAACCAGAGATTTCTTTGATTTGGATTTTACGAATTCCAGATCAAACTCTTGCAAAATAGCTATCCATTTTGAATATTTGCCCCCAATCAACTGTCACAACAAGATGTAAGTCATTGGGTTGCAATCTGACAAAATGGTAATTTTGCGAAAGAGGATATAGTGTCGAAATCTCTGTACTTCTTGAACAGCTGTGAGAGCCAGCTTTTCAGTGTAGGAGTACTTGCTTTCTGTATCATTTAAGTTTCTACTTAAATAATAGACAGGATGTTCAATTCCATCATCTTCTTGAACTAAAACCATTGCAATGGTCGTACCTGCTGCAGCTAGATACAGGTTACAGTCTTTTTGATAGTCAAGAGCGTACATTAATGATGCTTTTATTAGGGATTTCTTTAGAGCATCAAAGGAAGATTGCACAACCTGATCCCAGTTGAAGGGCACCTCTTTTCTCAAAAGACGCGTCTAACCTTTAGCAAGTTTGGCATAATTTGGAATGAACCTCCTCAAAAAGTTTGCTTTCTCTTGGAGTTTCTGAATCTGAAGCAAATTTGAAGGTGGAGGTAAATCAATGATTGCCTAAACCTTACAAGGGTCAAGATGAATCCCGTCCTTTGAAACCACAAAGCCAAGTAAATGACCAGAACTGACAAAAAACACACACTTGTGTGGATTGAGTCGTATCTTGTAGTATTGGCAATGTAGAAATATAGCTCTCAAATGCTGCGGATGATCAGTCCGCCTTCGCGAATGAGTCGAAAGATCATCGAGATATGGTTGAACAATTTTATTGATGTCATGGAGGGAATAAATCATTGCCCTCTGAAAGGTTAATCGTGCGTTCTTTAAACCGAAAGGTAACTTACGGTATGCGAATGTGCCCCATGGAAAAATAAATACAGTCTTTGACTGGTCCTATGGGCGGATATTTATTTGATTATACCCGGAAAATCCATCCATAAACGAAAAGATTTCGCATCTGGCGCATTCATCAATTATCTGGTCGATGAAGGGTGTAGGGTAGTTATCCTTTGGACAAGATTGATTTACATCCCTGTAATCAATGCACACTCTAATTGTTCCTTGCTTTTTCATCACAGGAAAAATATTTGATACCCAATTAGTTAGAGGAACCGGGTAAATGAAACCAACATGTAAAAAAATTTCAACTTCTGCCTTAATGGCAACAACTTTCTTTGGGTGCACCTGTCGAAACCATTGTCATACCGGTCTGACATCTAGATACATCTTAATTTCGTGTTCAACTATGCTAGAGTCAATGCCTGGCATTTCTTCATATGAACATGCAAAGACATCTCTAAACTCATGAAAGAGAGTGTAATATACTTCCAGTTCTGATGAAGAACAAGATTTTCCAACATGAATATTCTCTACAACATCTGGTTTGGTCGAGATATTTATGGCGATAGTTTCTTCAATATTGGATAGGTTTCAATCAGAATCCACCGTATTTATAGTATTTGATAGGAAATCAAAAAATGAAGGAAGATTAAGGTCGCTGGAAGAATCTTTGTTGTAATCCTGAAGATGGGAACGATGGTGGAAATATTCCCATGGTACCTCTCCTATCATCATCGACTAAACGATTCCTTCGTTTGTAGAATGTACATGCGACCAAGGATCTAAAGAGGTACCATATTCCTTAGACCTATCTACCCAAACGCTCGATGAGCGCTGCTTTGGGTTTGCTACCCAGGCCGAGAACATTGATTGCTACAATATTTCCATGGGGCTTGGAGGCAAAACCTGGCGATGATCCATGCTAATATCATGTTCGGCAATCCTCTGAAGAGAAGATACCATATTGCAGGTTCCCACCGTGGCCACTTCTGCCAGATCATTTGGAGGTGGTAGGGAAAAAGTACCCATCAATGTAGGGTCTTTAGCAAGTCTACTCCGATATTTTTAAGCGATTGAGAGCTTCCATGGATCATCAGAATGCTTCCCGTAACCTGTGAACTGTTGGGAAGAAAGGTTTGTTTGTCGACGATTGTAATTCCTCCTTGAAAAGAAAATTCAATCTTTCTGAAGTATGTCGACACAACAGCAGCCATAGCATAAATCCAGGGCCTTCCCAGTAGGATGTTCTAATCGAGGTTTCCATCGATAACTTCGACATCAATTTATACTATTTTTCCCCCCAGTTCAACTTGCAAGTTACTTAAAATCCAATATGGGGTGTATGTTCATCCATCGAATTCTTTTAACGTCGTTGATGATCTCGACAAGGGTGGTTACCCTAAAGTTTTCCAGCACTCATTGACATAATACATGTAGATGCCCCCTCATCAATAATTATTCGATGAACAGTTTTGTTGAGGGCTTTCACTCTAATGAGGAAAGCGAGTTGAGCTGGTAACTGAGGTTCATATCCTTTATGATTAAAGGCCACGAGATTGGAATCCATTGGGTCAATCCCACCTATTGCTGATAATAGAGCCTGCTTTTGGGAGGGGCAATTTTACAGTACCTCAAGTGTCGACATAGCGAACGGTGATTGTGCCAGGTCCTCTACTATATTATAATTCTGTGCTGCTCTAGCATGAGGATTAAATGTCAATTTGTGTACTACTCCCTTTGGTAGCTTTATCGTTAGCTTAGGAATGATGGCTGGCACAACTTTGGTCGAAGTTGTCATCAAACTACTAGGTTGATCAGTAGCCTTATTGTTCGATAGTTGTGGATTCCCATAGTATTTATTCCTTGTCGATATCAAAGCATCATTTTGTTGTTTCGAAATTGACAACATAAGCACTTGAGATGGGGAAGCATTGTCGCTAGCAACCAGATTGGTTTCTAGGTTTGGAAATGGATCATCAATACCGCTGAGGTTTTTGAGTTTCTGAAGAACTTCTTAATCTCAGCTTTATGTGGAGAATCTCTCATCCAATGATCCTCATCGCATATCTGACATGGCGAAGGAGGTTTCTTTTTCCTAGAAGGGTTTGCAGAAGATTTTTCAGGAGATGAATGATCCTTTTCATTCTTTTTGCTTTTCCCTTTCTTCTTGCCCCCTGGTTGCTTCGGTTCTTTGCCCTTGTCGATCAACATGGCATTAACCTTTGAGGCAAGAAATTCTTCATTTTCATTTTGACCGGAAACTGTGCGGGCTTTCTTAGATGTAGCCTTTGCGGTTTTCGTGCTTGTTGTACCTATCACGCCATCATCGACATGAGAGTCTTTGTTTGATTTAGGAGGAGGAGGAACGGAAAACTCTGGTCTAGGAGCATCAGGTATTTTGTCATAGAGCATGCCAGACTGAGTATAGATCAAGTCTAGATATTGCGCACGAGCAATGACTTGCTCTTCAGTGACAACCCCCCCTTTAGCCACATCTTCTGTAATAGAAGGTAAAAATGACTTAATAAACCATTTTGCTAGCAGCTGATCAAGAACATATGTTTTCAGCATTCGACGATGACACCACCACTCATGAATATGATTAGATATGTGAGTGGTTGTCGTCTACTTAAAATTGGTAAGAAGCTCCATTCCTATTTTGTACCTTATAGGTAACTAAAAATGGGTTAAAAAGGTGGTGGCAAGGGCGCTGAAGTTATTGAATGAAGCTCTAGGCAATTCGATGTACCATTTTGCTGCCGAACCAGTTAATGTTCACTGAAAAAGGTGAAGCCTAATCAAATCATCATTGAGAGTGTTGGACGAACACCACAGATGAAAGGTCATCACATGATTCGACGAATCTTCACCCGGATTTCCATTGAATTTAGGAATATTAGACAGAAGTTTATGAGGAATCGCCGGCCACCAAGGGGCATAAGCAATTGGATCATTTGTTAGCCAATTCAGATATGGTAATTCTAAAGTTGCTACGAAGGGCAGCTATTGATTTAGGTTTTTCGAAGCATACCCAGGATAAGATGGGATCACCTGAGCAGTGGGTCTTTGCATACCAACATAATGTATTTGATGTTGATAAATTTGATAAGGTTGATGGGCATAACCATTATGATATGATTGATGGTGACCGTTTTGAATATACGACTACCCATTACCCACAAAGCTTTGCTGCTCAGGTCCTCGATAAGCTTGTTGGAATTGTTGTTGTTGATATTGTACCAGCCATGGTTGTGAAGCCATTTGCTGTTGTCCAATATTGGCTATCTGACCAAGATGAGGGGTAATATTACTCGTTTGAGCCTGAGTCGCTCCAGTTAAGGAGCCACTAATTGGCGATTGTGGTTGTGTTGTGGAGACAAGAGGTTGTTGTGTTACGACCTGAGAAACTTGAGGTTGGCATAAAACAGGAAACGCTTTTACTTGCAACACCTTCACAATAGCCAGTGTAGTGGGGATGTTCGACACAGGTAGACTTGGTTGCATTGAATATACAATTCTTGGCTATTGAGGCAGTATTGGCACCCAACCACTGGATGTAATTCTAGCTTGACCTGAATTCTGTTGTGAACTCTCATATGGTTGTTCTCTTGGAGAGAACAATGAGAGGGAATACTACCCACCATATGGTGGCAATCCAGTGCTCAAAGGAAAGATTGGCCTTTGGGGACCGGACTGCCCAAATTGAAACTGTTGCGAAGGATCAATTTGCTGAGACTCAACATAAGAAATTCTAGATATTATTCTAGACGAACAAACGGGAACATACCATACTGTCGAAACAGTCCTTGGGTGGACTTCCTCTAGTGGTTAAGAGCTAGTTAGGATAGATGGTATACTATTAAACATTGTCAGAGTGGTGGCAGGAGGTTCTGCTGCTACTGTGTTGGACGACACAGTCCTAGATGTCGATGGTTGTTCAGACATATTAAGTCTATCCAAAATATTTCCTAGCGATTTTACAGGAACTTGCGATGAAGGGAGACTAACTTCTGAAGTAGAAGGATATAGGTGGATCCCAGTTCCAAAATGCAATGGAGTACTAGCCAAAAGATCCTCCGTAATCTCTTCTATAGCAATTAGTCTGGGTGGAAGTGTAGACTATCAGGTTTGTAAAATATTTTTGGTGTCGAAGAAGGTATAGAGTCTACAACGACAGATGCCGAAGAGGTAACACCTTCTGAATCAACCCCAGATGGAGTTGGTTCAGGAACAGAAGTGTTGGCATTATGACACAGGTTTGGAGCTATGGCACAGGTGTTGTCCTTGATGGCAACTCACTTTGGTGACAGATCTCAGTTCAGGCTCTCAGAATGAAATAAAATATATATATGTAGGTTCACCTAGACGAAGGCGCGTATGTGTATACACGCACTTTCATGCAAGGAAAAGTGCGTACATGTTGGAGAACTTACTTTTGGTCCGTGGTAATTGAACCTATGGTTTTGGGGCCATGGTATCTCGTCAAGAGTATTGATCCCATGTATTGGGTCCATGGTATTGTTTTGTTATGGTTTTGGACCATGGTATTGTGGAAAGCCTAAGACTATAAAAGAGGAAGGAGATAATTTGGCAAAGGATTATCTGAATTATTGAATATTTGATAAAGTTGTAGATCCGAAATATTGGTGATTGGGGTTATGGTGCAGATCTGGATCAGAATGAAGGAGGAACCTTAGTGAAAAGAGGAGGATAAGTTCTATTGATGGGTCATAATATTAAGGCTTGAATTATAATATCTTTGTATGATTTTGATCCATTACATGTGCCATCTGGTATTCTGGGTTAATTAAGGTCTGAATATTTGTGAATTATCCTTTATAGATCTGTACACAGGTTCATTGAAGCAAAGGCGCGTATACACACTAGTTATGTGAGTAAAAACAGTTTATACGCAGGTTGGTTCAAACACAGAAGTGTATGCACGCAGGTTTCTGGTTATTGAAGTAGCATACATCTCTTGAGTTGTTTTCTAGCTGCTTCTGTTTATTGCTGCAGTGTTCTGGGTTCAAAATTTGGTGTATAGTTACTGTTACTAGGTTGTGGGTACAACTGTCAGAGAAGTGTTTACTTGATTCAGTTCTAATTGGTGAAAAGGAGATTGTTTGATGCAGAAATTCTTGATGATTGATTGATGTTCATGGATCCAGTCTGAAAATTTATGAAATGTGGTCCCTGGACGAAAGAGAAGGTTGTAGCCTTCTATAGGCCAGCACCTACGTACTAGTATCTTGGCTAGTGCAAGAGCTAAAGGGGTTGTAGCTCCCTTCCATGAGAAGCTAGAGAATGAGAGAGGGTTGTAGCTCTTTGTAGGTTGCATCCTGCGTACTGGTAAAGGACTACACCAATACAGAATCATTGTAAAAGGAAGTTTCTAATTAAAAAGAAGATAGAGACAAATTGTAGTAGGTGGTTTTCACCCACATTGGGTTTCCACCTTATATCTTGTGTTCTTGTGTGTGATTGTCTTCTGCTCTATTTCACTGTTTCTGGTTATTGTTTATTTGATTCTGATACACAGATTAATGATCAACATCTGTAAGATAAAGTAAATTATAAGTTTGCATGGTATACGCGGGTTTCCTTATACGTAGTTGCGTATATACGTGGTTTTCTCTAACTGAAGTAGCGTATATGATCTGGATTTGAAAAAGGAAATAATTGACTTGATAATACTGATTCACCCCCCCTCTCAGTATTATTTCCAACAATTGGTATCAGAGCAGGTCCTTCTGAAGAAGCTTGATCTCTTGAAGGAAGATCCATCATCATGAGCAACTACGAGAGAGAAGCATCTATCAGGCCACCAATTTTTGATGGGACCAACTTCGTCTATTGGAAGGTAAGAGTCACAACCTATCTTCAATCTCTTAGTATAGAAGTCTGGGATATCATAGATACAGGGCACACTTTCCCATCCACAACTCCTACAGATTCGGCTGGTAAGAAGCAATATGAAACAAATGCAAAGGCTGTCAATACTCTATTAGGATGTCTATCTCAATCAGAATTTGTCAAGGTTATGCAGTATAAATCCGCGAAAGAAATATGGGACAAGATTGTTCTGAGCTATGAAGGAGATGAACAGGTAAAATGAGCAAAACTTCAAACCCTTAGAATTCAATATGAAAATCTTAGAATGCACAATGATGAAAGTGTGGCTAACTATTTCCTTCATGTAGATGAGATTGTTAATTATATGAAAAACTTGGGTGAAGAAATAAAAGAGGTTGTTGTGGTTGAAAAGGTTCTAAGATCTTTGTCCCTTAGGTTTGAATCTAAAGTTTCTGCAATAGAAGAAAAGGAGAATCTATGAAATCTTACCATGTCACAGCTGCACGGAATTCTGACTGCTTATGAAATGAGGAAAGGAGGACCATCAGACAGGAGAGAAGCTGCTTTCAAGGCTTCAGGCAAAGGAGATTACTATGTGTTAGGACATATGTTAGAAGAAGAGGAAGAATAAAATTTTGTCAAGAACCTTCAACGGGGTGCTGGAAGATTCAGAGGTAAGTTACCTTTCAAATGCTTTGCTTGTGGAAGAGTCGGTCACTATGCTGCCAAATGTCCTCATAAAGATAAGCTTGACAAGGGTAAGGAACCTGTTAGATGGAACAAGAAGCAGAATGTAAATAAGAAAAGCTATTACACTCATGAAGACAGTGATGGACTTTCAAATAGTGATGAAGATGAACAAGGTAATAAATATAGACTTTTAATGGCTTTTGAAGATGAAAATTTCATGGATGCTATAGATGAAGAAGGTCTTTATGAAGAGATTTCTAAACTCAAAATTTGTTTAGAAGAGAAAAATATGATTATTGATACTCTGCAATTCCAACTGGCTGAAAGGGAAAAACATCATGAAAAGTTAGAATGTGAAATTATGGGGCTTAGAAAAGAGATTGAGAAATCTAAAGCTCTTAATCTTATATTTGTTAAAGGATCTAAAACATTAGATGAGATTATCAAAATTCAGCGTTCTCGACTAATCAAGACAGGTCTGGGATATAATGAAGAAACAACTCAAGCGCAGGAACCATCTACCTCCAAAAGTTATCTTGATGCAGCAAGAAGTGAACAAAGGCCAAATAGAAATCACCAGGTAAATCAGGGACAATTCACCTCAAGAGTGAACAAAGACTACCAGATAAATCGGGGGCAATCTACTTTTAGAATGGACAGAAGCTACAACCAGCCACAGGTAAAATCTTCTCAATTTGCCTCAAGAATGGATGTCAATAGGAACTATAATCATTTGGCTGGTAGATTTGATAATCACAGGAGTTTCTTCAATGGCCAATGTTTCTCTTGTCATAACTTTGGTCACAAAGCAGCTCAATGTGTTGCCTATAAGACAATCATGACTAGAGAAGCTCATAAACAGAGGAGTATGACTGGGATCATGAAAAGGACCTACAATAACTTCTCTGCTCTTGAAAATGAAGTAGAATGTTCTATTTGTAACAATTTCGGTCATGAAGATTCTGAATGCAGGAGCAGGTTTCGGCAAACAACTCAGAAGGAGCAAGCCTCAAGTGCCAAACATGGAGAATAAAAGAACCACAATCAGAAAGATGTGGTATAGCCTTATATGCAGAAGGCCAAGAAAATCAATGGTACATCGACAGTGGATGTTCGAAACATATGACAGGTGATAAAGAAAAACTTTAGTCATATAGTGCCTTAGAGAAGGAGAAGAAGGTCTCTTTTGGAAATGACACCCCTGCTCTCATAAAAGGTAAAGGTTCTGTTCAGTTGAAAGAAAGGGTCAAAGCTGGAAATGTCATGTATGTTGATGGCTTAAAGCATAATCTATTAAGTGTTAGTCAGATGTGTGATCAAGGAACTGAGGTAATATCTCGATCAAATGGATGTAGTGTTCGTGATCTTGATACAAGAAAAACAGTGATCAAAGGCGTAAGAACTCCAAATAATTTATACATATTCAAAGAAGGCCAACATCAATGTTATCTAAGCAAGAATGATGAACACTGTCTATGGCACAGAATATTGGGGCATCTTAGCTTCTCACAGATAAGGAAAGCATGAAAATACCAGGCAGTTCGTGGTCTTCTAGACATCAAAATTCCAGATAATACAATATGAAAATCATGTCAATTTGGTAAGCAAACTAGAACTAACTTCCCTGAGAAGGAAGGATCAGCTAGCAGGCCACTTGAACTTGTCCATACTGATGTATGTGGTCCATCTAGGAAAAGGTCACCCCAAGGAGAAGAATACTTTATATTATTCATTGATGATTTTTCTAGGATGTGTTGGATAGGACTTATGAAGCACAAAGACGAAGCCTTTGAAAAGTTAAAATCATTCAAAGCCTTGGTGGAGAACAAATTAGATCATAGAATCAAATGCCTCAGGTCTGATCGAGGCGGAGAATTTACCTCGAATGAATTTTTGATTTTTGTGAAGAACATGGAATAAGAAGGGAATTCTCTACAGCTAGGACTCCTCAGCAAAATGGAGTAGTGGAAAGGATGAACAGAACGGTTCAACAAATGGCTCGTGCTATGCTTGATGAGTCTGGAACTCCCGCAACCTTTTGGGGAGAAGCCACATTTGTTGCAGTTGTTATTCTCAATAAGACAAATGTCTGGGTGAACAGCACTCAAACTCCTCATGAGCTCTGGTATGGTGAGACTCCTTTGGTAAAATATTTCAAAATTTTTGGAAGCAAATTCTATATCAAAAATAATGATGAAAATCTTGGCAAGTTTGAACCTAGAGCAAATGAAGGCATTCTCCTTGGTTATTCTCCCCATAGCAAAGCATATAAGTGTTACAACAAAAGACTTGGAAGAATTGTTGACAGCATTGATGTAGTGATTGATGAAGAAGGAAACATTCCTAGGCAAGTGAATTCCGAAGATTTCGAAGATGATGAGGACTATCCTTCAACATCAAATCAGACTTATGATGAAGAAGAAGCTCAAGAGGCACCAGAAGAACAGATAAGGATAGAAGATAAGACTCCATCCAGGTACGTTCAGAAGAATCATCTAGAATCTCAAATTTTGGGGCAGAAAGAGGCAGGTATACAAACAAGAAGAACAATTGCAGAAGCCTCAAGCTATTTGGCATGCTCTCCTCCACTGAACCACAAAATGTAAAAGAGGCATGCAAAGATGAATGCTGGGTCAAGGCAATGGATGAAGAACTTGAGTAGATCGAAAAGAATAACACTTGGGAGTTGGTTCCTAGACCAAAAGATAAGAATGTCATAGGGACAAAATGGATCTTTAAAAACAAGTTGAATGAAAATGGGGAAGTTATTAGAAACAAGGCTAGACTTGTGTGTAAAGGGTATGCTCAACAAGAAGGGATAGACTTTGAAGAAACTTTTGCTCCCGTTGCTAGACTTGAGGCCATCCAAATGTTCCTTGCTCTCTCAAGCTTCCAGAAGTTCAAAGTATTTCAAATGGATGTGAAATCAGCTTTTCTGAATGGAGACTTAGAAGAAGAAGTGTATATTGAGCAACCAGATGGATTCATCCTTGGAAATGATCCAAAACTTGTATGCAGACTTAAGAAGGCTCTCTATGGTCTTAAACAAGCTCCAAGGGCTTGGTACTATTGTCTGGACAAATATCTTCAACAACAAGGTTTCTCAAAAGGATCAGCAGATAGCAATCTTTATATAAAAATTGAAAATAACAAATTGCTAATACTTGTTGTGTATGTTGATGATATCATCTTTGGCAGCAATGAAGAAGCTATGAGTCAAAGCTTTGCCTTGGTGATGTAGAAATAATTCGAAATGTCCTTGCTTGAAGAACTGAAAAATTTTCTTGGATTACAAATCCAACAAAATGAAGGAGGTATCTTTTTATCTCAAATCAAGTACCTCAAGCATATTTTGAAGAAATATGGCATGGAAGATTCGAAACCAATATGTACCCCTGTGGTTACAGGATGCAGTCTCAGTGCAAATGATGAATCAGCAGCAGTGCATCAACCAACTTATATATCCATGATTGGAAGCCTACTCTATTTAACAAGTACCCAACCAGACATCATGCATGCAGTGGGAATGGTTGGAAGATTTCAAGAAAATCCTAAGGAAACTCATCTTCAGGCAGTAAAGAGAATTTTCAAGTATCTTCAAGGAACTCAAAACTATGGCCTATGGTATCCTAGAGATACAGATCTCACACTTCATGCTTATACAAATGCAAATTGGGATAAAAGCGTGGATGACAGGAAAAGCACAAGTGGCGGTGCATTCTTCATGGGTTCCAGATTAGTATCTTGGTTCAGCAAGAAACAGAGTTCGATTTCCTTATCTACAGCTGAAGCAGAATATGTGGCTACCACATCTTGTTGCACTCAACTCCTTTAGATGATGCAAACATTGCAGGATTTTCATATCACTTGTACTCCACCTATCTCCATCTTATGTGATAATACAAGTGCTATCAGTATCTCAAAGAATCCTATCATGCATTCAAAGACTAAGCACATACCAATCAAGTATCATTTTCTCCGGGAACAAGTATCGGAACAAAAGTTTAAATTGGAGTATGTTCCCTCTAAGGAACAAGTTGCTGATATTCTCACCAAACCATTTCCCAGGGAAACTTTTGAATACCTCAGACAGAAGCTGGGAGTAGTGGATGCGTCATCTTGCTGTTGAAACTTGTCCGTTTCAGAGAAGAGTGTGTGTACGCGATTTTCCTGAGGAGTATCCGCGTACATACACTGGTTTATGAAGAGACAGTCGCGCATATGGTAGTTTGAAAGAAATCAGTGGGAATAGACTCTGATTGAAGAAAGTCTGATATGGGCCTGACAGAGACCATCTGGCACAGGTTCAGGGGGAGCAGATAATCTTCTAATAATTGTTGGCATTATCTTAGAAGCTTTTGGTTCTAGTACACAGCTGCTGTTGGTTTCAGGTGGAACAAATGCATAGGGAGAACAGAAAGAAGACATGGTTGCTGATCTGAATAGTGATTGATAGATGCTGCTGATATCAGTTATTGGTGACTTTCATAAGTCTTGCTCTAGATATTTCGTCTCAATGTCATCTATCTCTTTTGTGATGTAAAGGTCATGTAACGACCTATTTTGGTTTCCCCACTATGCCTGGGATGAATGATGTGATGTTCTTGGTTGTCATATGTAAATTTCTAATGTATCCCCACTTGGTTGGGTGGATGATCCCCAGTTGGCTGGGTGATGGATGTATGTATAGAGTCTTTTGGTGATAGGAAGGTCTTTTATGATGCATAAGTCATGGGTCTTCTTGAAGAACATCTTTTTGCAGATCTTGCCTACAGTCAAGGGGAGCATGGTCAACTCAGTAGAGCAGAGATTTCAGCAGGTACTCAGGGGGAGCACAACCCTTTGCCCTTAATGACAAAGGGGGAGAATGACTTTGAGGATGTTGGGGTTTCCATCAAGTCCAAAGGGGGAGATTGTTGGCATTATGACACAGGTTTGGAGCTATGGCACAGGTGTTGTCCTTGATGGCAACTCACTTTGGTGACAGATCTCAGATCAGGCTCTCAGAATGAAAGAAAATATATATATGCAAGTTCACCTAGACGAAGGCGCGTATACACGCGGGTTAGACGTTACCAAGGCACGTATGCATATACACGCACTTTCAGGCAAGGAAAAGCGTATACATGTTGGAGAACTTACTTTTGGTCCATGGTATTTAGTCCTTGGTAATTGAACCTATGGTTTTGGGGCCATGGTATCTCGTCAAGAGTGTTGATCCCATGTATTGGGTCCATGGTATTGTTTTGTTATGGTTTAGGACCATGGTATTGTGGAAAGCCTAAGACTATAAAAGAGGAAGGAGATCATTTGGCAAAGGATTATATGAATTATTGAATATCTGATAAAGTTGTAGATCTGAAATATTGGTGATTGGGGTTATGGTGCAGATATGGATCTGAATGAAGGAGGAACCTTAGCGAAAAGAGAAGGATAAGTTCTATTGATGGGTCATAATCTTAAGGCTTGAATTATAATATCTTTGTATGATTTTGATCCGTTATATGTGCCTTCTGGTATTCTGGGTTAATTAAGGTCTGAATATTTGTGAATTATCCTTTATAGATCTGTATGTAGGTTCAGTGAAGCAAAGGCGCATATACACGCTGGTTATGTGAGTAAGAATACTGTGTACGCAGGTTGGTTCAAACACAGAAGCATATGCACGTAGGTTTCTGGTTATTGAAGTAGCGTACATCTCTTGAGTTGTGTTCTAGCTACTTCTGTTTATTGCTGCAGTGTTCTGGGTTCAGAATTTGGTGTATGGTTAATGTTACTGGGTTGTGGGTACAGCTGTTAGAGAAGTGTCTACTTGATTCAGTTCTAATTGGTGAAAAGGAGATTGTTTGATGCAAAAATTCTTGATGATTGATTGATGTTCATGGATCCAGTCTGAAAATTTATGAAACATGGTCCCTGGAAGAAAGAGAAGGTTGTAGCCTTCTGTAGGCCAGCACCTACGCACTAGTATCTTGGCTAGTGCAAGAGCTAAAGGGGTTGTAGCTCCCTTCCATGAGAAGCTGGAGAATGAGAGAGGGTTGTAGCTCTCTGCAGGTTGCAACCTGCATCCTAGTAAAGGACTACACCAGTACAGAATCATTGTAAAAGGAAGTTTCTAATTAAAAAGAAGATAGAGATGAATTGCAGCAGGTGGTTTTCACCCACATTGGGTTTCCACCTTATATCTTGTGTTCTTGTGTGTGATTGTATTCTGCTCTGTTTCACTGTTTCTGGTTACTTTTTATTTGATTCTGATACACAGATTAATGATCAACATCTATAAGATAAATTAAATTATAAGTTTGCATGGTATACGCGGGTTTCCTTATACATAGTTGCATATATACGCGGTTTTCTCTAACTGAAGTAGCGTATATGATCTGGATTTGAAAAAGGAAATAATTGACTTGATAATACTGATTCACCCCCCTCTCAGTATTATTTCCAACAAGAAGTGTTTACCATTACACTAGGATCAGTTCTAATGTCCTCTTGTAACTGCGGAACTTCTTCTGTAGAGGTAGGGATACCAGAAATAGTTGGAGTAATTGGAGTCTCTAAGGATGTCAAAACACAAGTTTCAAATAAACTAGGAGACTTTGACCCAGTTAAACGAGTTCTCTTGGCCTGGAATGGTTTTGTTTCTGGAGGCAAAGATGGTTGACTTGTTAGTGTCCATGAACGATGGGTTTTGATTGACTTTCTTCCACTATTGCGGATTACTTGATCAACTCAAAATAAAAAGGGAAAAATGTTATTTCGAATTAAATGAATTTTATGACGCTTTGACACAACTTGCTTTTTCAATTTTTAAGAGTTGAGAAAAAGCTAAAGATGACTCTAGTCGCCTTCGATTTTTAATGAGCCTGAAGTGATAAGTGCTTATATGGATCTTTTATTTTAAGGAGTCTAAAAAGGAACAACAGTGACTACTTTGGAAATCTAGACAGAGGGATTACCAAACCAATCGCAAAACTGCAGAATACTTTTTATGGTACGACATTCAATCTTCCCGAATGCTGTGTTTAGTGCATTGCGATCGATAGGGCGGTGGACATGGCTTCCTAAGGATAAAGGATGTAGCCTATTGTGGTCTCCCAATATATATTCGACAATACGTGGGAGCACAAGTCCGTACTGGCACTTGTCATCTCAAAGAGGAGGAATCACCCAACCTACGATGAAAGCGATAGTTACCAGGCTTTACTACGCCAGAATATGTCTCTAGCCTAGACTTCTAAATGGTGTGCATTAGGTTCCAAAGCATTTTTATGTTCATTGAAATTTATTTTACAGTTGATCTTTCTTAAGAATTTTTCCTTTAAGGTTCACCATGTGATGTAGTTATACAACTCCTAAAACACAGGGAAACAGTCTTATTTGATCATCGCACCTGTAACACAGGGAAATAGGGATGCATCTCACCTATAGCACATAGGAGGTGTGATGCATCCAGAGTGTCAAAAGGAGACAGTGCGATGATCCAGGGACAAGACTTTAGCTTGGTTTTTGGTCACAGTTTGTAGCTTAATTCAGGGATTTAGGCTGAGCTAATGATAATCAGTAAATGAAAAACATAGGGGCTAATCTAATGAAGTTACTTGAGCCACCACTAGGGAACTTAGGATGTTTGCAAGTCATATGTTTGATTCATAGACTAACCCAAAGATTGATTAAAGCAGTGCTTATCTACTTTGTAGTTGCATAGCAAAAGCAGTTCGAAGGCTAGCTGGCATAACTTCAGGCTTCGTATGTAGTTTATAAAGTAAACAAACTAGGAACAAGTAAACAAGTTATTCACTCCCCAGTGGAGTCACCATTTTTTATCAGGAAAACTAGTGTCCATTCAGAGCTGCTAGTCCCACTAAGACAAGTAGCTATCTTAGAAACAAACAAACTAAAGTCACTTGTGTTTTCCTTTATGAGAAGTAGATGAGAGAGAAGTAGAGAGTACCAACCTCAGTCTTTCACTTGGCTCCTTGCCTGTTTCCTCTCCCCTTTGACAGATCTTTGCTGCTCTTTCCTCACTTGTCCCGCTTCAAAGAACACCTGTAGAGTCAAAGCAACATAATACCATCAAATCATAGAGATCTACAATCATAAATAATATAGGATCAGATATATATTGACCATACAAATGCATATATCAACTCAGACATACAAGAATATGGAGGAAAACTCAAATAGCTTTATTGATAGAAGTAGTAGAAGAGAGGATTACAACCCATTGATTTGACCCAGCGCCATCCTCCTAGAATGAAAGCCCTTCTTCACCTCATTAAAATCTAGATCACCCAACACTATGATGTTCCACAAAGAAACCAACAACACTTCCTTACAAGTTGCAAAATTCTAGCCTCTAGATCTCTAGGATGAGGGATCCATATATAGATGTTTGTAGGTGGGTGAGTCAGATTCTAGTTTTTTATTAGTGTCATTTCTCTAATAGTTCTCAATTCCATTTGGAGATTTCATGATCTCTTACTCATCCCTGGGCGAATTCAGAGAGGCAAGTGTCACAGGAGAAGTTTCTGGAATATTCCATGATCATCCACCTTGCAAACTATCTTTGCCATTTGTCTACTCTCGCCCATCGCACACCATAGAAGGGATTTTTAGTATGCATCACACCCTCCATGTGCATTAGGTGGGATGCATCGTACTTTGACCATGGAGTAGGTGAGATGGTCTAGTTTTGACTAGTTCTGTGCAGTTTTTCATGGAGAACTTTTGGGATATGATGTAATCAGATGACCTTGTTCCTTTAGGGTATGAAACAACACTTTTAGGGACTTAGAAGCCCTTGGTTTATGGACATATAAGATTGGGGTTGCAGTACCCAAATATGTCTATAACAATCCGGGGGTCAAAACCCTCCCATCTATACAAACTCTCCATCAGGCTACTTTGAAACCCCTGTGGTGAAGGTCAAGTCAGCGGCTCATACAACTCAGGAGCGCTCACCAGATCCATTGTAGGACCATCCATCTACCCCTTGAACTGGGAAACAAAAGGCGAAGTTTGTGAAAGCTAACACAAAGGACATCACAATATGTTTTGGCGAGAGCTCTGCTATTGGGGAAGTTGCTTACATGGCTAACATTGTGCTGGTTGGACATGTTCGAAGCCGAGCATACTCAACAGACAGGCTCACATTATGAGTCCGAGAGATTTGGGGAAGTATGCTAAAGGAACTGCCTGAGGTGCAGGTATTGCCCAGGGGTCGGTTTTCTCTTCACTTTGCAAAAGAAAATTACATAGATCTAGTCCTCGCAAGATACTGGCATATTGAGATGGGCCCTGTACTCCTTAAGAGATGGAGTCCCCTCTTTGACCCAGAGAGGGAGCGAATTGGGCCGAGACCTCTTTGGGTTCGCTTTCTAGGGCTTCCACTACAGTATTAGTGTGAGAAGGTTTTCATTAGAATTGGAAATGCCCTTGGCACCTACCTGGACCATGAAAGAACATTTGTACAATCGAAGAATAGAACCCTAGCTTGCATCCTGGTCCATTTGGACACTCATGAAGGTTTGGACAAGAAAATCACTCTTCAATGGGGGGAATACACTTGGGTACAAATCTTAGACTATAAATGAGTTCCCTTCCGATGTAGAAGATTTCACAGAGTGGGGCACATCTTTAAGGAATGCCCACTCATAAAAAAATGAGAGGATCCTCTGAGGACACCTACCACTTCTACAAGGAATGAAGCTCCAGCTCTGAATCGCTCTCCTAGTTCAGGTCCTCATCCTTTGGTCAGCAACATCACCCTGAGGATGGTGGAAGTAGTGCACAGAATGCCATCACCCCCCCACAAGAGCTTGTACTCCAGCTGAGGCTGCAAAATCATAGGGTATTTCTCTGAGCTCTTGCTCTATATCTTTTGCTTATTTCTCATCTCTTGTTTCATCCACCAATAACACATTTGTGGCTCACTACACTATGGCTCCATCATTACCTTCCATTGCCACCACCGCACCATCTCTACCCACTCTATCATCTAATTCCACCTCCCCATCATCAAACAGGAGGTCATCATCTCATAATTACAACCTCCGCTCTCATTCTCACACTGGTGGTCCCCCGTCTCATATCTCCAGTTTGGGACTTACCCAACCTGGTTCAGTCATCCTTTCATCTCACGAGAGAAAATCAAATCTATCCATAGCCATCAAACGGGCTGGGGCAGAGGTCGCCTCTGGTAGACAATCCACTTTGGAAGGGGTTCCTAGAGCACTGAACACCTCAGCCAAGGTTCCCCCATGAAGTGCCTCTCATTCAATTGCAGAGGCATGGCTAGTGCCTCCAAGAAACTAGCCCTACGTAGACTTTTCGAAGTAGAGTCTTATGATATCATAATGCTAAAATAAACCCTGGGTGAGGCTGAAAACATCACAAGCACATTAATTTCCTTATCTCCTGGATGGAATTTTTTGGCCATGGATACTGTAGGTCGATTGGGGGGTCTAGGCATTGGCTACAATCCTTGCACCATCAGCGTCTTAACATCTTGGGGTGGCCATGGATTTATTGGCTTAGATCTTTTCTTAGCAGAGCTTGGCCTAAACCTGAGGGTCATTAATATATATGGTCCCTGCCATTAGTAGGAAAACTTCTAGCAACATATGCTAAATCTATCGATTTTCTCTCCCGATCACATCATTCTTGGGGGAGATCTTAATTTCTCTATGGGATTTGGAGAATCTTGGGGGTCACAAGCATAAGTGGACTCTATCACTGGCTATATGACCAACCTTCTAGAACAACACAATTTGGTGGATATCCCCATGAATAAGCCACTCCCTACTTGGTGAAATAGAAGGGTGGGGGATGCTGCACTAGCAAGGAGATTAGATCATTTTCTGATAAAGGTCCCCCTCATGAATCAACTGCATCACTACAAACAATGGGTGGGATCAGGGGGCATCTCTAATCACTCCCCCATATATATTGAAGTGTTTTGCCCCCCATCCTAAACCAAAAGCTCCATTTAAATTTAATCATGTCTAGCTCCAGGACCCTAAGTACATAAACTTGGTCTCAGATAACTGGAATGCCAACCCTATTGATAGACATGAATCCTTGACAAAGGGTTTCTGCCACAACCTATCCCAGCTCAAGCATCTATCTATCAAATGGGAAAAAGAGAAACATCAGAGGGAGGAGCTATTATTATCACAAATTGAAGCTGAATTGAGTATATTACTTAATGACTGAAACCTAGGATTTACTTCAGCTAAAAACAAAGCTCATCTGATTGAGCTAGAAAACCAAAAGGCAAGGATTTTGAAGGAGAAAGAGGAATCTTGGTGTCTTAGAAGCAGAGCTATATGGTTAAAAGTAGGAGACGACAACACAAGATTCTTTTAGAACTATGCAAAAATTAGAAAAGTTTCAAATACTATATGAAACTTACCTCTACCTAATGGGGGAGTAGCCGATGCCTTTAACAAAATCTCCCATCTTGGCACCTCTCATTTCAGGAATCTCTTCAAAAACCCTCCTAGGTCAAATCTGGCTAATATCATCAATGTTGCAAGACATTTTCCTCGATTTGTAAATGATGATGAGGCCACAGAGCTAATCGCTTCTGTTACTATAGGCGAACTAGAAGGGGCACTAAAATGGTTCAAAAATGACAAGAGTCCTAGTCCACACAGGTGGACGATAGAATTCTATCTTGCATTCAATGAACTTCTGGGGAATGATCTATTAAATGTTGTGGAAGAGTGAAAAATATCCAGATCCTTGTACAATGTTGTCAATTCCACTTTTATTGCCCTTATCTCGAAATTCGATTCCCCTTCCTCTTTCAATGACTATAGGCCTATCTCTTTATGCAATTGTCTATACAAAATTATTTCCAAGGTCATTGCAAATCATCTTTGGCCCATTCTTTCTCACCATATCACCCCCCAACAATTTGCCTTTCTCAAGCATCGCCAGATCCATGAAGCCATTGGCTCGTCCCATAAGGCCATCCACTCAATGTAGACTAAACACCTAAAAGGTATCATCTTAAAGATCGACTTGGAAAAATGTTTTAACTGAGTCAGTTGAATCTACATCAAGATGCTCCTTATACACCTGGGGTTTCCCCATGATTTCATTACTTGGATTATGGCATGCATCACCTCCACTACCTATAGTGTTCTCATCAATGGATCTGCCTCCCACTTCTTTCATGCTGAGCAAGGTCTCAGACAAGGCTGCCCCCTCTCCCCCCTACTCTTTCTAATTGTTATGGATGGGCTTAGCCGTTTACTAGCTTCTGCTAAAAGAGATGGCAGCCTTTGTGGCCTCAAGATATTTGATTCCTACTTCCTCACTCATCTCCTATTTGTGTATGATGTTCTCATTTTCCTGGATGGGAGCATAAGAGACACTGTCACTTTCTCCAAAATTCTCTCCCTCTTCTCGTTGGCTATAGGTATGCAGGCTAATCAAGGAAAATATACCATTACCTTAGCCCTCACTTCCATCCAGGAGTCACAACTTGCACAACAACATTTTCCTTATTGCATCATACCCCTGGATAGGGGGTTCAAATATCTGGGATTTTGGATTAAGCCTCTCAGCCAGAAAATTGCAAATTGGGTCTGGCTTGTCACCAAGCTGGAAAAAAGGCTTTCTAATTGGAGTCATAGATACTTATCTAGAGCTGGAAAATTAGTACTCATAAAATCTATTCTTGAGGCTACCCTTATTTTCTGGATGGCATTAACATGGATCCCTAGAAACATTCTAGCTCGACTGCAACAACTTTGTAGCAGATATCTCTAGAATGGCCATTAAGGCAAAAAGATTTTTCCCTAGGTCAGCTAGAATAAGATTTCTTTGCCTAAAAAATGGGGAGGATGGGGGCTAAAAGACCTACCCCTATTTACACAATCCCTGGCTGCAAAAATGGGCTGGACATTATTGATTGGGCAGAATCTATGGACTACAATATCATATTACAAGTACATTTGGCCACATCAAATTATGGATTAGGTCTATATGTCAAGCTGGTGTAATATTGGCATATCATCAGTATGGAAGGCCCTCCTACACTCTCTACCTAGCATCAGAAACAATCTCGTTTGGAGAATAAATGACAGCTCAAAGGCTCATATTGGAATGGATCCCTCGACTAGGGGAGGAGGTAGATTCCAGATATCAAGAGAACTCATCTAGCACCTTCATTCTCATGAGATAAAGGTTATAGCACACATAGTGGATCCACTGAACACCAACATATTCACACAAGGATGGAAATCTTCCCAGCAGCTTGATATTCCACCACAATGGCATCAGGAATGGCATGATTACACAAATGCATTTTGTGAATCACACATCAGGATCAAGGAAGGACCAGATGAACTCATCTGGAGTCTTTCTAAAAATGGCATTTTTTATCCAACGGTTGGATATCTCAATTTGATCTCACACAAATAGCCAGAGCAGACAGGGTTTTGGTGGAGGAGTATCTAGAAACTTGTATCGCCCCTAAGAACACGACTATTCTTTTTGTGTATTCTCAGAGATAAAGTTCCCATGGGAGAATCACTATCTCACCGATCTTTCCATGGCCCTTACTGTGTGTCTTATGCAAGAATTATTCTAAATTGACACTGCATTTATTCATTCAATGTAATTCTCTAACCAATTTATGGTAGCATATCTCCTCATCAATTCATATCACTGGGAATTGGGAGGGTGACAATATTAGTCAAGCATGGGAAAACTGGTGCAATCTTCATCATGGCACTAAACTACAATGTCTAACCTTAATTATCTGCAAGCATCTATGGTTGGCCCAGAATAGAATTATATTTGAGGACAGACCTATCTGCTGGCCGCATATTACTGCCCGTATCATATCTGCCTATCACGAGCTGCCTGAGCCACACAAACCTCGGCCTCATCGACCTCATGATCTTGCACCCATTGACAAAAACTATCCTTGGGCATTCTTTGATGGTGCTGCATAGCACCATGGATGTGGCGGTGGATTCATACTATACATAAATGAACAACATTTCTACAAAGTAAAGATGGGGCTTGTCGAGGGAACAAATAACTTTGGAAAGATCATTACACTGCGTCATCTATTGCATTTTTCATTGGGTCATAACTGCATGGATTTAAACATATATGGTGACTCAAAAATCATAATAAATTGGTTCAATAATATTACTATCTATCACTCACACACACTCAGTAATATTCTAGATGAAGTGAATCTATTCAAAGCTAAGTTTAACATTATTTCATGTAATCACATTTACAAGGAACATAACTGCAGTGTTGATGGGATTTCCAAGGAGGCTACGATACTTCCCCGAGGAGAGTGGATGATATAGGAGCAAAGAGGCTCCAATGAATATCGATACTATCATTGGCCCTACAATGATCAAAACTACCACAGGGCAGAGAGCCCATAAAATTACAGTATTTTTGCTCTATTTTTGATGGATATGCACGGCTCATATATTGTATATATTCACATACAAGCTATATATTCTTGTATATATTCTTAGACCATCAGCAAAGACATCACCCTGTGTGGTGTATGTGGAACTATTGTAGATGACAGACATTATTTATAGCTTTTTATTTTTACTATTATATTAGATAGTGACTAAACACCCTACGTGGTGATGATTGCAATATGAACTCAAAGTTTTTTGACAAACTGAACAATAATTTTGAAAATGCCCTCAATGGCAAAGGACAAATACAACATATGCTGAAAGCATCTACAGTATGTAATTTTTCAATCATAATGAAAGATTACGATTTTTCTAGTGGAGACAAAAGAAAAAAAGAGAACGTTGAAGAATCAAATATATGCATAAGGATGGAATGTATGAACCTAGGATGTTAATGATTTCCTTGTATTTGAACATGTATGTAATTGACTTGATGGAAAGCTATCGACCATCATATTGTTTTGTTTAAACATGCATGTAATGTCATGTCAACTTGGAAGAGTTGATTTGGTCTCCAAGATTGTAAAAGGAATATACTAATGAAGTGTTTCATCTTTGTAAAAGAATCATTAAAATTATTTTTGTACATGCTTGACTTGAAGGGTCAATTGTTGAAAAGGCATGATTTTTGTTGGCTTGGGATTTAGTTGATCATTTGTACACAAGATGTAAAGACATGTTGATGATTCACATGATGTGAAATTTGTTTCTTTTGATGGAGCAAGAATTTATGTCGTCAAGTTGTTTTCTTGTATTTTGACATCGTCTGCTGAAGGAGATTTGCAGTAGCAAAAGTCACCATGGAAGTGGCTTGGAAGCGATGTTCAGCTACCTTCTATAAATTCTGAATGAGTTCAAGGAAGACAATTCTTAACAGGAGGACAAGTGCATCCAGGAAGGGAAGTGTCGACTACCTTTGAGATTTGGTTCAAAGGCACCCGCCATGCAGGAAAGTGTATGAAGGCTGAAAGAAGAGGGTACTGTACTCTCATCTACTGTTCAGATCAGTATATCAGTCTTTTGGAGTCCAAAAGATTCCCAATGGGGAGGAGTGATCAAATATTGATCCAGGACTTTAATGATAGCTCAAAATTCAAAGTGTTTGAAAGAGTGTTGAACCTAAACAACCAAATAGATCTTGTCTTCCTGATTCTAGCACCATGAACAATTTGAAACACTGACACCATATGAAGAAGTTATCGCCATTTAAAAAAGTCCAGTAAACTGCAATTTCCAAAGATAAATTAATTTTTGGGAAATATTTAAAAAAGAATATTCCAAGGAATATTCCCTAGAATATTCTTGTTTGGTTTACCAATCAGGTGTGACACATGGCAAGCCCAAAGGCTGCCACATGGCCCTGGAATGGTCATGTAAAATTATGTTGGGGTCCGGGGGGATCGAACCCATGACCTTTAGCAAGGCCTGAACATGAGTTACAGAGTCTGCTACGGCGGTTCTTAACAAACTATGGTAAAATTTTATATTTAAAGTTTAATGGTCAGTGGTTTGGGGGTCAGGACCACCAGCAATCTTACTCACCAATGTTCCCGAAAGGCTGTTCACATGCTACCGTTTGCCAATGCTAACTACCAGCTCTACGTAGGTCTTCCTCCCTAATCGCTAGTGTTACTACCCATGTGACTGCTGCAAAATTAACAGTAAATGTTGCGGTTAGTGGGAGTGCTTAGCGCTTAACTAATCACAGATTAAGCTTAACTAATCCCGGATTTGTTTTAAACACAGGATTAGTGCTAAAATGGGTTATGCATAACTAAATAGTGCTTATCGCTAATTAATACAAGATTAGTAGTTAGCACTGAAGTTGTTAGATTCCGCTAATTTCGAGCCTGCTGCGAGATTTGGTGGCCTTAACTGCCAGTTTGCCAAAGTTAGTGGAGGATCTCTAGGGTAAACTGATTAAATGCACTCCAGAAGTGATTTTCAACCTAAGAGAGTGAACCAAGAGGCTAGCTAGGCTAATTGAGGCCTTATGAAGCCAATGGAACAATCCAAGGAAGCTGAAGAAGCCACCTTCAAGGAGATTTTCATCCAGGGAGATTTTGGAGCTAAGGGACACCAGGGGTTGGAGGCAATTGTAGAAGCTACCAGTATCCATTCTCATCAAATCAACAATCATTCTAGACAACAATGAGCCTTCTGAATCCATTGCAAGAGTTTACAAAAGCATCTAAAGACTTATAAAGGCCGATATGCTACAGGGCTTTGAGGTAGCCCAGTGCCATCTGTGGAGGAAGGCTTAGATCAGGAATGCAGTGCTCATTTTGAGAAAATGAACAGTATATTGTTGATGTTTGATATATGTTGGAGATAGTAGAAGAGGTTATAGAGATAGTTGAAGAATTCTGAAGGAGTTTGTGCCATCAAGAAGCTTAGGGAAGCTCAGTGCACCAATTGAACAAATCAAGTTTAAGGGATCTTGGATCTGTTTGTAGAATGATGACAACCATGATAGGGATTCAGATGGTTTTCTAAGCCCATTGGTTTAGTCAATAACCATTGGATTTGAGTGTGGAACTTCTAAAATAATTGAAGCCATAATCCCAATGAGCCAAGTCAAATTGACAAAAGCTCAAGGAGACGTAGCCCACGATATTCGAGTGAAGTCCTACATTAAATTTGTTGTTATGTGTTGATGTTTATTGGTTGCATTATATGTCTGTTATGCGTGTCTAATATCAGCAGAAACAAATCAACTTAAAGCACTTAAACAGTTAAAAACTGTACGTTTTAATCCCATACAGAAATTACCTGCATACGAATTCTAAAACACAGAGAATAAACAATGCGAGAGCATTACACATAAAACATATATACACAAATATTTTCCCCTGTATCCCAAAACTGGGACTACCATCTTGATTTTTCATTATGCTCCTTTCAATTTTATAATACATATTTATACATGCCGAAGCATCTAACACCATGGACCGAAAACCATCGCGTCCAAAAACATGTGTGAAAATCATGCACAAAACCACAGGTGGGTCTGCCCAACCTAACATAGGTTCCAAAACCAAAATTTTCTGGGGCACCACACCAAACCCCATAAAGTTGGGTTACCTACACACCTCAAACCCCCTGTGACCCCCCGCTACGTAATCGATGGAATGAAGGGGTGGCAGAGAACCCCCTAGTTAACTACGTGGGCTAGTTGTGGAAAGAATATAACACAACCCAACATTCTCCCACTTGTTGTTTTCTTTCCATAGGGGGCCACAAGAGAGCTTAGTCATTTATCCATCCCTACAATGCCCATTGTTTCTTTGCACCAAGGTAACTTCTCAGAGCTCACAGATTTTGTCAATGCATCTGCAGTATTCTTCAAAGTGTCCACCTTTACCAGCAACACCTTTTTGTCTTCTATCAAATCCCTCACAAAGTGATACTGAACATCAATGTGCTTTGTCCTTGAATGATATGCAGGGTTCTTTTCCAAGAAAATTGCACTTTGGCTGTCACAGTCTATCCTTATAGCTCCCTGTACTAACCCCATACTTGAACACAATATCTACAACCAAATTGCTTCCTTTCTTGCATGAGTGGCTACCATATATTTTGCCTCTGTAGTTGATAGTTCCACTACAGATTGTTTCTTACTCATCCTACTGACTGCACCTCCAAATAGGTTAAACACATACCCACTTGTAGATCTTCTCTAATCCAGATCTCCAGCCTAGTCTGCATCAACAAAGCCACGAATATCCAACACTCTGTCCAATCCTGGTCTTCCTTGGTAGCACAAACCATAATCGTTGGTGCCACACAAATACCTGAAAACCCGCTTCACTGCTGTCCAATGCTCCTTTCCTGGTTTTGACATAAACCTACTCAATACTCCCACTACATGTGCAATGTCTGGTCTAGTACAAACCATTGCATACATCAAGCTACCAACTGCACTTGCATATGGAACATGGGACATGTCCTCTTCCTCTTCTTGTGTCTTGGGACACTGTTTAGCAAATAACTTTACACCTACAGGAATAAGAACCTTCACCGGTTTACTATCCTACATATTAAATCTCTACAATATTGTCTCGACATACTTCCTCTGGTTTAACCAGAGCTTCCTCTTTGCCCGATCTCTTTTAATTTCCATGCCCAAAATATAGTTTGCAGCACCAAGATCTTTCATGTCAAATTTGGAGGACAATTGGGTCTTCAAATCCTGGATAATTGCTTTGTCATTTCCAACCAGCAACATATCATCCACATACAAGACCAAATAAATAACACGGTCACCAATTAATTTAAAATACACACAATGATCTGCTTTGCTTTTGCTGAAGCCAAGTACCCGTATAAATGTATCAAATTTCTGATACCAAATCCTTGGTGACTGTTTTAACCCATACAAAGACTTCTTTAACTTGCATACCAGTTCTTTTTTACCCTTCAATGCAAAGCCTTTGGGTTGCTTCATGTAGATTTCCTCTTCTAGATCCTCGTGAAGAAATGTTGTCTTCACATCTATCTATTCTACCTCAAAATCAAAAGAAGCAACAATAGATAAAAGTAATCTAATAGAGGTTACGTTGGCAACAGGAGAAAAAATATCACCAAAATCAATTCCCAGCACTTGGGAATAACCTTTTGCTACCAACCGAGCTTTATATTTCTCCACCTTTCCTTCTGCATTTTTATTCTTCTTGAACACCCATTTGCTTCTAATGGGCTTCCTTCCAGATGGCAACTCCACCAAATCCCAAGCCTCATTTTTGTGCAAAGATGCCATTTCATCAACCATGGCCTCTTTCTAGAGTTTTCCATCCTCTGAATCTATTGCTTCCCTCACAGATCTAGGATCATCATCAGTAATAGATAAAGCAAAATTTGAACAGAAAGTAGATGGACGATACCTTTCTGGCTGCCTTCTTTCTCGAACTGATCTTCTCACACCCGGAGTTTGTGGCTCTTCATCTTCTGATTCCTCCTCTACTGTAGAGTCTAATTCTTCCTCCTTTAGCTCAAACTATATCTTCTCAAGTTCCTTTGGTTGAACTTCATGTTTAATAACATCTTTCACCTCTTTGAACACCACATCTTGGCTGCACACAACCTTCCTTGTTATTGGGTTCCAAAGCTTATAACCATTTAAACCATACTTATACGCAATAAAGATGCACTTTTCAGATTTACTATCCAACTTGGTTCGTTTCTCCTTTGGAACATGTACATATGCATCACATCCAAATATCCTCAGATGTGAAAGAGAGGGTTTCTTACTAGTTAATACGTCTTGTGTAGTTTTATCCTCCAACTTTGATGAAGGCGATCTGTTGACCAAGTAACACGCATCTTCTCTGGTTTTCTGCTAGACCCTTGAATTATTTAAACCTGCCAAAGACTTCAGATTTATTCTTAAGGAAATATATCCATGTATTCCTTGAGAATTCATCTATAAATGATACATAGTACACAAACTTACCCAGTGATGGAACCTTCACAGGTCCAAACACATCACTATGCACAAGATCTAATATATGTTTCACCCTCTTATCACTAGAGGGGAAACTCACTCGATTCTTCTTTCCATATACAGAATTTTCATAGAAATCAAAATCTAGAGAGCTATTACTCATACCTTCTACCATACCTTTACCATGAAGTATTCGAAGGCCTTTCTCTCCAATATGTCCAAGCCTTTGATGCCACAGCATGGTCTTCTCTCCAGAGACCACTAGATTTTCTACTCCACTTTCAGGAACCACAGAACTATTGCACCCATCAACAATCATGCTAACTTGCAACTTGTACATAGTTCCAATTCGAACTCCCCGCATCAATACCAATGCTCCCCGAACCATCTTGCAGGTATCCTTCTCGAACACTATTTTTACACCTGTATCATCCAACTTTCTTACATAAATTAGATTTCTGGCCAATGCAGAAATATGCAGAACACCCAGAAGTTTTCTAACCCTTCCACTTTGCAACTTCAACTTTACTTTTCCACAACCAACGATTCTAGCCCTCCTATCATCTCCTAAGAAGACATCACCACCATCGTATTTCTCATACTTGCAGAACCACTCTCTATGGGGAGTGAAGTGAAAGGATGCACCTGAGTCAATCAACCATGCCTCATGATCTACATGTGTACTTGAAGAAGCCAAGTACACATCTCCACCTTCATCTGAGGTGGTTTTCGCCTCTATAGAAGGGGCATCATCAGATCCCCTTCCTTTATCAGGAGCTTTAGATTTACAGTCCCTTTTGCAATGCCCTTCTCTGCATTTCCAGCACACCACCTTTAAAAGTTTTCCTAGAGATTTAGATCTACCTCTAGATTTAGATCTCCCACTCGATGACTTATTTTTGTTTCTATTCTGGGACCGTCCTCGTATAGACAAGGCATCACCATTCTGGCTCTCCATATTTTTCCATCTCATCTCCTCCGTCAGCAAGGATGACACTATTTCATCAAACTGCAAGGTAGTTGCATTGCTACCTATTGCAATAACCAGACTATCCCATGAATCTGGTAGAGAACACAACAAACTGATGCACTTATCTTCATTTGAAATTTTAATATCAACAGATGCTAACTGACTTACCACAGTATCAAATGTGTTCGGATCCTCTATCACCAAGTCTCCATCTTTCATCCTCGGGTTATATAGCTTTTTCCGTAGGAACAATTTATTCACCAGAGACTTAGATTGGTACAAAGTCCCTAACTTGTCCCACAAAGCCTTCACACATAGCTTCCCTTGATACATTCATCAATGCTGAATCTGAGACACACAATCATATTGTGCTCTTTGGCTTCTGATCCAACTTCTTCCATTCTTCATCGGACACTCTCGTTGGTTTATTACTTGGATCTACCATGATCCACTGATCTTTATCCACCAACAGATCCTCCATCATGAGTTTCCACAACTCAAAACTTTGACCATTAAATTTATTGATCTCTATCTTTCCATTCCTTGCAAGCTTCTTCAATCCAATCTGGTATGCGAAGAGAGATTGACAGCAAGCTGCTTTCATCCTCAAATTGGCGCGATAAAGCATCCGCTACTACATTTTCATGCCCTTTCTTGTAAATTATCTCATAATCATATCCCAACATTTTGGCTAGCCATTTATTTTTCTCTAGTGATGATAGACATTGCTTCAAAAAATATTTGAGGCATTGATGGTCTGTGCGGATTTCGAAATGTCGCCCCAATAAGTATGGCCATGAGGTATCTACTGAATGTAAGATGGCCATCATCTCTTTCTCATAGGTAGATTGTCCCAGATGTTTCCCATTCAGTTGTTGGCTAGTAAAAGCCATGGTTTGACCTTCCTGCATTAAGAAAACACCAATACCAGTACCTAAACCATCACATTCAATCACAAAAGATTTGGTGAAGTTGAGTAGTGCTAATACTAGAGTGGAACACATGGCCTGTTTGAGAGCCACAAATGCCTGTTGTGCTGCATCAGTCTAGAGGAATGAATTTTTCTTGAGAAGGTTAGTGACGGTCTAGCAATGCGACCACAATTGCAAACAAATTTGTGATAGTAAGCAGTGAGACCCACGAATCTCCTCAAACTCTTCAAGTTTTTTGGTTGGGGACAATCTTGCATTACGTGTATCTTTTCGGGATCAACCCTGACTCCTTGACAACCGAAAATGTGTCCCAAATACTTGACTTCTTCCACACCAAAAGAGAACTTGGACAATTTGACAAATAATTTGTGATTCCAGAGCAGTTGCAAGATCAGGTCTAGATGACGAACATGTTTTTCCCAGGTTAGGCTATAGATGAGAATGTCATCAAAGAAAAATGAGGGAAATTTTTAGGAGATACGGTTTCAATAGGTGATTCATGAGGCTTTGAAAAATAGATGGAGCATTATAGAGACCAAATGGAGTGACCAAGAATTCATAATGGCCTTCATGAGTTCAGAAAGCAGTCTTGGGAATGTCTACTTCTTTCATGTGTATTTGGTGATAGCCAGAGTGAATATCTAGATTTGTAAAGAATTGAGCACCATGTAGTTCATCAAGCAGGTCATCAACAATTGGGATAAGGAATTTGTCTTTGAAAGTGAGCTTGTTGAGGGCCCGAAAGTCTGGACACATGTGCCATTCACCATCTTTCTTTATCACAATGACCACTGGTGATGAATAAGGACTAATGCTAGAACAAATAGCACCTACTTCAAGGAGTTCCTTGATGATATTTTCAATTTAATTCTTTTGGTTGAAAGGATATCGATATGGGTGCACAAAGGGCAATTGTGCCCCTGGGACCAAAGTGATGCTATGATCATGTTCCCCTCTAAAGGGTGTAATCTCTTTAGGTTTGTAAAATACTTGCGAGTGGTGGTTTAATACCCATTACATCTCAGGATGAATATGAAGAGTAGTGGATTCTATTGCCTGGATGGCATTAAATTGGGAGATGACTCCTTGGTAGCCCTTTTTCAACAAGTTTTCCATTCGATGCGAGTTGATGATAGGAGCACCTGCCTGGAGTCCACAGAGTGTATGAATGTGGTCACTCAGCTTAAAGCTCATATATAACTCCTGGAAATCCATTGTGATTGGGCCTAGTATGTGAAGCCATTCAGCACCCAAGACAATGTCACAACCACCCATGTTAATCGCAAACATGTGGGTCTTTAGGTGGTAGTCTCTCATCTAAAGATTAATATTTTTGTAGCGGCCTTCACATTTCATTACCCCCCCATCAGCAATAAGGACCTGTAAATTAGAGACTTCCCTTACAAAACAATGAATAGCTTTGATGACTCACTTATGGATAAAGTTATGAGTGATGCCACTATCAATTAATACTACTACAGGGAAATGTTTAAGAAAGCCCATGATTTTGAGAGTTTGGGGCATACAAATGCCTGCCAAAGCATGTAGCGAGAAAACTGGTTCACCTAGCGTAGCTGTGAGATGATTGTCCTAATGGGTTTCCTCAACCTCATCCTTTGGACCCTAAGGGTGGGGCCTCCTCATATGAGTTGTGATCAGTAACATCAATTTGAAAGAATTTTGGTCCCTTGCATTTATGCCCCGGGGAGTATTTGTCATCACAGTAGTAGCGTAATCCTTTTTTCTTCTTTTAGCCATTTCCGCTGGAGACACCTTTTGAACCTTAAGTGTTTGGGTAGGGCCCTGAGCCTAGGTGGAACACCCCTTAGCTACAAAATTTGGATGAGTAGAGTGGGTAGCTAAGGCAAGTTCTACCTCGACAACCTTTTTGCAATCATCTATCCATGTAGGTGGGTGGTGCATTTAGACATGTGCTTGGATGGCTTCATTGAGACCATTGATGAAACACTCCAAGTAGAATTCATCTCCTAGACCTTACGTTATGAAGGCCAATGTCTCAAAGGCTGTAATGTAGTCTTTTACTATGCTTGTCTGTTGAATCTTAGTGAGTGTTGGGATAGGGTCCCCTAGAGTCAATTTTGGGGTTAAAATCCCAAGTTTTGGGGCAGAAAGCCCAAGCTTTTATATGTAAAGTGTAAAGTCTCTACAAATTGTGGTCATGTAGCACGTAGATGTAAAGTGACATAAAGGCTTTTTACCCTTCTTTTATGTAAGTTGTGTCAGATTTAGTAGATCTACCCATGGTCCGCGGACCATGGTATTGTATAAAAAGGAGAGTCTTGGAAGAGTCTAAGGTAGTTTTTAGTAGTCCAAAGGAAGTTTGAGATTAATGTAATGGGTGATTAGTGGAAGGATCAAATACTATTCGAGTAGTAGAGAGGCTCTAGAGCTGTGTGCACAGAGGCCTAGAGTAGAGTCCACAACTGAGTGCGTGGACCCCTGCAGTTGAGTGTGCAGGGTAGTTTGAGTTTGTAAGAAGATCTGAAGCATTAATAAAGAAGATTACTCTGGAGATATCTATGTTTGATATATTTACTTCTATTATGAATGAATGTGATTATGTTATGATGAATATTGAGTTTATGTTTTAATGTTGTATTAATGCACGAATCTATATGGTTTGCTTTTTCACATGAACACAAGTAAATATATCTATTACGCGAATAATATATTAATTCATTTTGAAGTTGTCATACACTTAAGCCAATATTGGTAAATATAGAAGTAGGAGTAGTTACAAGATGCGCAAGAGGCTGATTCACCTATTTAGGGTCCGTGAAAGACGGTCATAGACCTTTGCAAAGGTCTAACAATTGATTAAGGGAAGTATATCAATAAGCCCTAAAGGTTTATCAATCTACGGGAAGGCAGAACTAGGGCTTCAATCAACATCACTACCATCTCTGGGTGTGGAATCCTGGTTCTAACATCCCCCCATACTGATTCGGGTGAGACTTCAGTCCACGCTCTGCCGATTGATGCCGAAAGGGCTAGTAGTGTAAGGATTTGTTTGACTAACTTAACGCTAAACCTGGGTCAGGGCCCACTAAGCCAACAAATGGTTCAATTGTTAGGACCAGGATCTGCATAAAGAGATGTGTGATATCGCATCAATGGAATCCAACTAAGAAGGAAATTGAGGATTGGCTGGATAGAAAGATCCACGAATTCACGGTGCGAGAGAACATAAATTTGTGATTAACAAAAGAATAGTGGTTGGATAGATATATATACACATAGATACACGAAATCTTCTTTTGTTCCTTCCCTGTGGAATTATATGATTAGATCGCTAAATTGGCAGACGGCCAAGGAAGGTGGAGGCTTAACGGTCCAATAGCATGGACCCCAGAGTTAGTGTAAAGATTGGAAGCATCTGAAGATAAGATTACATGCATTGTCGATCACTCACTTGATCGTATCATAAGAGGATTTGTGACAGATTTCACGGTCGATACTTCAATCAGTTACAGCAAAGCAGAGCATGGCTTCTTCCAAGGGACCGTGAGGTAAGTACTTAAGGTCTTTGAATACTTGGATTAAGATGCTCTTGTGTGAAAAGCGGGTTATGCAGTTACCTTGATGTTTGGATCTATGTGAAGCAGAAAGATCTTCAGGAACAGAGGGAAAATAGGCCTTGAATATAGCTCGTTGACTGGACCTCCTCTGAGTGATGACAACAGAGCATCACAGGCTTCACGATAGATCATTGTCTAGTTAATTAGGAAAGGGTTCCTGTGAATACCACATCCACCCACACCACCTCCATATTCACCCCCTCATCATACACCTTTGCCCACACCACCACCACCTCTACTGCCATTCAATATGGAAAATTCAGTAAAATTTCCTGTGTTCAAGGGCTTGGGAAATGAGGACCTGGACCAATTTTGGTTCATCGTGAAGGTCGTACGGAAAGCTCAGGTTATTACAGATGATCATATGAAGAAATAAATGCTGGTTACTTCTTTACAGGAATGAGTGCTAACATGGTACATTAAGTACTACACTAATAACCTGATGTCTGCATTGATAGACATTCAGACTGTGTTGAATAAGGAATTAAATAGACCTAAGTTTGAAGCGCAATTAATTGTGGGATTCAAGGATATCATGATAAATCCTGGTGAGACACCTTGGGATTTGGATTAGAGATTGAAGTGCACAATCCATGAAGCTAACATGAATCTTCCAAATGGATAGCACCACGAATGGTTTGTGGCTTCGCTCTTGCCTAATCTAAGGGTTACTCTATCACAGTAAAATATTGAGACTCAAACAGAAGCCCTGGAGATTTCGAAGAGATTGCACGAGATACCAATTCAATATGCTACTTTGGGATTTCAGCAGATTCACATAGTGTTGCAGAACCTTTGCATAGAGTTTCAAAGTCTGAAGAAGGACCAAGCAGTTCGGCCAGAGGTGAACGAAGAAGTTTGGTGCCTAAAATGTAAAAGTCAAGGACATGACAAAGATCATTTTCTGGTCTTCATGAATTATGTTGGAGAGGGAGGGCCAATGCCTTTGAGGCTAGAAGCTCAAGCAGGACCAAGTGCAGGACTTGCATTGTGGTGTTCTATCTGTTAGGTAGTTGGAAAACATGCAATAAACAATTGTCACTTGCTGTAGAAATTTGTACAGACACCGCAATATCTCTTCTGCAACTTCTGTTAATCAGTGGGTCATGACGAGCGTAACTGCCATAGCTATGAGTTAATGATGGAAAAAGTGCCCACATATTGAGTGGAGTCTAAAACTCGGCCTCTAGATCAATGCGCTGGGGGAGCGCGACGAGGATATCAGGGGTGCAGATGATGTCGAGGTGGAGGAGGACCGATGACAGGTCGGGGGCAGGTTATTTGCTACAATTGTGGAGGTCAAGGACACTACACATGAGAATATACGAACCCAATGCACCTATCATGTCGATACCATACTCAGTTTGACCACGCGACTGAAGATTTCCCTGTATTACTAGCTAAGAAACGTGAAAAGGGGGTGTCACCTCAGCAACCGACGCTGAACCTGTAGATGATGAGGGATGAACCCTACGAAGAGGATCCTAATGTGAATATAGTGCTCCAAAGTGGAGTGACGACTGGCGAAGATAAAGGAAAGCAGCCTAAAGGTAGTGAATGGGTCTGCAAAGCTCTAGAAAAGGAGGTTGGGTTTGATCTGGAGCACCGAGGGAAATGTTCATGGAAGCAAAGAAAAGCTTTGTTGAGGTTTCTACCTCAAGAAGTCAGGATAAGCTATCCAAAGAAATGGATCCCTCTATGCTTACTACATTCTTGGAGACCTGTATGAAGTTGTTGCGCGATAAAAAGGCTGTGAAAGGATTACAAGAGCTTATAAATAAATGTGCCATGAAAGAAAATGCTCTTGAGGGACCGTGCATGGTTAGGAATATTGGTAAGCATAAGGAAAGAATAGGACATGAGATGAGGCTCACTGCGCAAATAGGAGAGTACTAGATGGATCAAGTCATTCTGGATCTAGGATTAGATGCGAATTTGTTTCCTAAATAGATGTGGGAGAGAATGGGGATACCTAGGCTGTAGTGGTCTCTGATTCAATTGAGAATGGAAAATTAGCAAAAGGTTATCCCCATGGGAATATTGCATGGGGTAATAGTGGATATTGAAGGCGCGAGCGTGTTGGCTGATTTCAAAGTGACAGAGATTGTGGATGAAAACAAACCCTACCCTATGCTCCTTGGGATTGACTGGGCCAAAGACATGAAGGGGGTGATCAATTTGAAGATGCAAATGATGACATTTGAGAAGAAATTACTTTGCGTAGTAGTACCCCTAGATCTTGCAGAAGGACCGCGCTATACTGAACTGGTCCATGATTATGAAAGTGATGATGACTTGGACCAGATTTATAAGATCACAACGCGTGATCAAGATTGGGTGAATTTGACAGTTGATGGATGTATTGCATGGGACTGCAAAATTTCATACACATCAAATTCAGATGAGGAGTTAGAACACTAGCAGAATCGATTACACAAAGTGTCTACACCGCGCTGTAACATGATGACTAAATCACTGCACTGCATATCTTCGGAGGTAAGGAGTCTTCCCTATTATGATGGTTTAACTAATGTTGATAAATTTTTGGATGCATTTGAAAGGGAAGTGCCAAAAAAGCATCACTTCCAAGCCTTGGATTTGGCACTGTGTGCTACGCCCACAAGATGGTGGGGTATGCACAAAGACAATTTTGATCACTAGTGCGTATACAAAAAAATGATGGGAATATAGTTTGGTCACCCAAAGATTCAATTAACAGAAAAATATGATAGGAGGAATGATCCACACGATCATTTGGAAAAATGGACCAAAGCTTATGGAGCGGAGCCACAACCTGAGTGGGTGAATTTGGTTTTTCATACTTTGGATGTGATACCAATGAATTGGTACTTGGAAACAGAGCTCCACCATGGCATAAAGAATGGGATGTTTTGTGACAAGGATTCTTGATGACATTCAGCTGTGAGAATGGATTTGAATGCACTGATGAAGCGTTGCAGGAGGTCAAGGTAGTGATCTTCAAAATACCACAAGATCCTTTAGATTTTATTCAACCAGATTGGACCACCTAGTTGTGCCATGTGCTGGAGTGCTACAATGTGATCGCTGAAGAGGAAGATGAAGATCTAAGGAACATTAATATCCTAGAGATGGAAGGTCACCGCAAAGTTGAGGGAACACAGATAGAGAATCCATATATCACCGCACCACTAAAGATGAAATGGGTGAACGTTGGCACAAATGCAGAGATGAAATTTGTGAAGATTAGGGACTATTGGGATGATGCCATAGTGGATAAGGTCACTGAGTTGCTCCACGAGTACCAAGATTTCTTCCCTACAAAGCTTTTAGAATTGAAAGGGATAATAGGATATTTGGGAGTCATGAAGATTACTTTAAAGTTAGATTCGAAGCCGATTAAGGAAAGGCCTTATCATCTCAATCTAGAATATAAAGAAAAGGTCTTCTTAGAGTTGGATAAAATCCTTGCAGCAGGTATTATTGAAACGGTAGAAGAATCTGATTGGGTGAGCCCAATGGTGGTTTAGGAAAAGAAGCAGAAGGATGAAACATGGATATGCATAGATCTCAAGAATTTGAATGATGCCTGTGTACATGATCCCTTTCCAATTCTTTTCACCAATGAAGTGCTAGATAATGTTGGCAATCAGGAAGCATATTCATTCAATGATGGGTTCTTTGGGTACCATCAGATCAAGATCATGCCTGAAGATAGAAGTAAGATGACCTTCACGACTGAGTGGGGATGCTTTTAGTATACTGTGATGGCCTTGAACAATCTAATGACTAGTGGTCCTTTTCATAACATGGGTTAACCACTTTATTTATTAATTATGGCACATTTGCAACTAACTGTGGTCCCTTTCCTAAATGTGGGTCAACCACTTAGAATTATTAATATGGGATTTATTGACTCTTTAACTAACTATGACTATGAATCAACCCATTGGGTTTATTACATAAATAAAGGGGTTAAGGTTGGACCCTAACAAAGTGTATTGGAAATATATGGTGAAGCCACATAGTCAATGCCTAATGCTACGCTCCCTTGCTAACTCATTCACCCATATGATTCCTATGCTTTCAGATGTAGTGTATACAAAATAGCTATGCATGAGGAAAAGTCAGCCTCCTGAAGTTAAGCCAATAATGGATATTTACGAGCTTAGACAATGAATGAAAGAATAGACACAATTGCACTCTTGAGATCGTCATTTCAACAGTTTCTATTTCTATATTTTTCTTACTTATTTTAAGGAGAGTTGTTTTAACCTCCTCAGAGTTTTCATGTAATGTCTATTTTTATACTTTATTTTTGTTATATAAACCCTTTCATGCCTACAAAAAAAAGGGTCCCAAAATGTTATAAAGAAAAACTTTGGAAGCTTTCGCTTTCACTACTGTACTTTTGTAAGTTTGTCTTAGTAGAATGACTAGATCAAAGTCCTGAAGTTTTGTAAAGAAGGCTTTGGAAGCTTGCACTTTTGTACTTTTGAAACCATCTTAATGAAAAAGACTGGGTTGGAGCTATTTATTTCATGAGCAGATTCATATACTTCAGGTACTTTTATCATTGTATATTTGTTTTATTTATGAATTGATAGTCATTTCTCTTTATATTATTTATTATATGTATCTCTTCTAATGCAGTTATGTATTAGTTCATTTCTGAACATACTAGAATTGTCATCCTTAATACATATATGAGCAATTTCTAAATTTTCTTTTGTGTGATATATATTTCAACAATTATTTTGATTAAATATTTAATCAAATTAATTATCTTAAAAGATTTTCATTTCTAAATTGTTTGATCAATCTTTATTATCATACACTAAGGACAATTATTCTAGATCGCACAAACATAAGTAAACCCTGGGGAATATATAGATTAATATACATGTATTCTAGTTTGTAAACCACCCCATCTATCACTTAGCTTTTTGTTATCAACAATCTATCCATCCTATCAATTTTTTATCGGGAAATTGGTCCCATTATATCTAGTCATAACCACTATTCCAAATGAATAAGGGACGATATTCAAGTGCCCATCCGGGTGGTTTTCCCCCATGTTGTTGCAGCAATTTTTTAGGCTTCAACATTTTGGCGCTAGAAGGAGGGAAACCGACTATGAATGGAAAAGAGAACTCAATCTAAATTAACAAGCCATTCTAGGAGTTACTCCCCCTCAAGATCACCTCCAACTTCTAGATCTTCATCCAAAACTCTTATTTCTAGATCAGAAGTTGAGAAATCACCTCCTAAATCTCCTAGTACATTTCCTAAAACACCCTCTTCAGATTATAATCTTGAATCACCTAAGGTCCAAACTTTAATAAAGAAATTAGGAGAAATATATATTTCAGCAGAAAAGCTTGTGCCATCTAAAGCTTGTGATGGAATTACATTTCCTAAAACACCCTCTTCAGATTATAATCTTGAATCACCTAAGGTCCAAACTTTAATAAATAAATTAGGAGAAATATGTATTTCGGCAGAAAAGCCTATGCCATCTAAAGCTTATGATGGAAGTGTAACTTCTATTTTACAACTTACTCAGATTCTAACTCGTTTTCAAAACAAGAAGCTTGGGGTTCCTCCATTTGAGTTTCCTCTTCCTTGTTTCTGGAAGAAGACTAAGAAATCTAAGTCACAAACATCTACTAGTGAGATTTTGTCAAATTTTCCTCCATAAACACCTTCATTCCCTCCATTCATTCCTATTAATATTCCTTCTTCTCAAAGTACTAGTTCTCATTCATCTAGCACTAATACACAACTTGCCTCTTCTTCCACACAGTCACCATCAATATCCACGTCTTCCCAAACTCCAATAATGGTAGGAAGTCAACAACAACAACAACAAAAACCACCATCACCAGTCAGACCATGGGCCAATCCTTGAGTTTTTCAAATGGAAACACCTCTCCATGATCTACCTAAACATCCTGAAATATGGCTACCAAAACTTAATCCTAATGATGGATTACCTATTGAATAGCATCTCCATAATTATTCTTATAGCACCATTTACCACCCTTTGGTATTTTTGATGCTTGGTTTATGGCTTAGGGAAACCCCTCCTTCCAGACTTGGCCCAAATATTTTAAAAATAGTGTTTCATTCCTTGTACGCTACGTTTCCCTGAGATAAAAGTGTGTACATGCGGATTAGTCAATACCCAACCCACGTATATGTGTTAAAACACATAAAAAATTAAATTTCCTTAATTATGGGCAGAGTTGATAGCTTTTACCTATTGATTACCTCCTATTGCCTGTGGCCCAACTGTTTCCCAACTAAAAAACTAATTGGGAGAAGTATATATAGACTTCTATGGGAAGGCCTTAAGAAGGAGAAGAGATAGAGTTATTATACTGAGATTATCCCTGACTGAGTCTGAAGTATCCTTGTGCTTCATGCACTTCCCCAAGTTTCAGGAAACCCTTGTTTCCTTGATTGTTGATATTCTCCCTCTTGCTTGAGATATCATGGTATTGGTTATGGAAGGAGGTTGTTGAAGATTGGGACTAGACAGATCTGGAGGACGGTTCTGCTTGGAGCTGGAAGAAGAAGATTCAGGTGAATTCTCTTCGTGTTAGTTATAGCTTTCTACAATAAAAACAAGTGTTGTCTTGCTTCTAAGATTAATTGTGTTTATGCATCAGATAGTGTTTTAATTCATATATGAATGTTATTTTGATGTATAACTAATCATTTTCTTATATGATACAAAGTTAGTTTCATTAAAATGCTTTATATATATACTGATATGTATGTTCGAATTGAATAATTTTCAGGTTTGGAGAACATCAGGAGTTGTAGAGGGTTAGAACCCTGCAGGATCTACCCAAACAAAGGACATCTGGGTATGGTTGCTCTCACATAGTTTGTTTATATAAGGATTTTGCCTAAGTTGTATGAGTGTTTCTTACTCTAGTTTTCTCTTGCTCTATTGGGGTTCCAACCCAAAGCCCTAGGGTACATATCCCACAACAAAATTGGTGACTCTGTTGGGGATAACAATCTTGTTATTCCTAGTTTGGACTATTCAGTGTCAATCAGGGCTCAGTTTTTTGTTTGCTTGCTGTTACAGTATTATTTGGTCCAGTAGAGTCTCAGACCTTAAGTCTTATCTTTTTGATCTGGCATTGTTTTTTATTTTTTATTGCAAAGCTTTGTATACACACTTTACTCTATTTATAGTAGTGTACACACGCTTGTTTTTGTGAAGTGAACCCATGTATATGTGAGTTTCCTTTATCAGAAGCACGTGTACACGCCTCTGTGCTTAAACACAGTTGCATATACCATTTTTTGCATTGTTTTTTCAAATCTCTCTGCCCAGAAAGATTTGTCGCTTGGTCTATTTAGTCTCTAAGTGGTCAATTTATGTCTGAAGAATTTCATTATTCTGCGAGCTTACTATTTTGAAGTCTCTTCTACTTTGAAAATATTTGGCCTAGGTTTGCTTTTAAGTGAGTTTATGATTTGTGTTTTGGAACACAAGACTTTGTACAGAGGTTCTTGATTGTTCTGGTCCTCTAGAACAGCAAATTGTTTTCAATCTTAGTGTCAAGCTTGGTTATTGGTCTACTTGCTTTTCTTTCTGTCATTTTGTGGCCTTATAGCTTTTCTTGCTTTTTGGAAGTCTTTTTTGACGAATTTGAAAGTATTTATTTCCTGACTTCTCGGTCAGTTTGTCAAGCTCTTTGTTGTTGTTTCGGTCGTTTAGTACAAGTTGAAGCCTTTTTGTTCAAGTTTTCATTTGTTGTTGAATTTGTAACTTGCAAAGACTCCTTGTGCTCCTTTTTCGATCTTTGAGTTTTAGTGGCATTTAGAGTGCTTTCAAAAGGTTGTTTTGATTGTTTCTTGAAAAAGAAAAGATCTCATAAAAACATTGTTTTTGCTTCCTCATTAGCCAAGTTTGATTTTGGTTTCTTTTGATTTGTGAAAGTGAATTGTGATCTTTTGGGATTTGTCCTTCTTGTTTGGAGAGAACTTTGTACTCAAAATTTGTATTCTTTTCAACACTTAAGTTGGCTTATTAATAGTTATAAACAATTGATTTCATTCTTTTTTAGAGTAATTTAGGATCTGCATCTCCATTACACCTTGCATTAGGGTAGTTTTGCATTATTGAAGCATCAATAGTCTTTTTAGTTTGTGTGTGTGTGAAGTGTGTTTTAAGAAAAGAAAAGAAAAAGTTTTTTCTTTATAGAAGTTTTGCAAAACCCACGTAGATATCTCTTTTCATCGAAGAACAAACTATTTCATTCACGTAGTTAGTTTTTCATTGATTTCTTTTGTGTCATACAAGCACCATTGGTTTCATTTCCATCTATACCCCTGACTTAAAAGAACAACCATTAAAGTCAAGCGCTTAGTTAAAATAAACTAAAACTTTTGTATTGTCATTAGAATACACCAACAAGTTTAGGTTTATTAGGGCCTTGGATCAGGCAAGACGAGAGTTAACTCTCCAAGGCTTCTCTAAATTGTAAAATATATAAGTTTGATTAATGAGTGAAATCCAATAACGTTAGGGAGACCGAGAAAGCTTCATGACTGAGAGTAAAGCATGAGGGTTAGTGAAGATAAGGACGAGAGATACCCCCTCTCTTACTTGTTGGATCCTACCTCACGATTGTTTCACCCGACTTCTGATATGAGTTGGTGACCATAGTTGCCTATCCTAGGAATCACACAAGTGGCTATGGAGGAGAATCCCATGGCACCTGATGTTGACGTTGTATCATGTTCAATAGTACTTTTGGAGGGCACCCTTGCAAAGCTTGGGGGATTGCACCGGCAAAGGCTATTGTCTAGAGGTCAACGTAACTACCTTTGATACCTTCTCTAGTAGGCTTGGGGTGTAATTACCCCAGTCTATTTTTAGAAGGCCCTTATTATTAACTTTCTTATATTTTGGTGTCCAGTCCTAATCACCTGGAGAAAAAATACTGGGAGTTGTTTGATTGCTCATATCTTTAGGGACATTTTAGTGAGTGTTCTGTGCTCCAAGTCAGCCTAGCTTTGTAATTTTCTTGAGTCTTTAATTAGATCTTTTAAATAATTCAAAGTTGCTCATCGACCATCTCAATGGTCTCGAAGACTTTGTGGGTTTTCACCTACGAGTCTGGAGCCTTCTCCTAGAAGGCATAGGAGAAATTCTGCCAGTGGTTTCCAACCAGTGGAAATAGGCACATCGAATATTAATCTTCCACCTGGGAGCATTAGTTCATAAGATAGACCTGGTACCAATACAGAGTTAGAGAGGAACACACTAGTTCTTTCTCGAGTACTCTTCCAGTCGAAAGATAGTATTGAAGTAGAAGAGCTTTCAAAGTCGGTTGTGGCTATGAATTCTCCTCTCCCTCCTGGTCATCCAAATGTTTTGTTATACATTGGAACTCCAACTCATAGGCCTTCGAGCCTAGGATTACATACACCTATCCCTTCGATGACGAGTGCTGGAAGCATGGCATCCACAGCAAGTGTTGTGAGCATGCAGACTCCCATATCTGTACAAGGGGGAGGAACTATTTCCATCCCTTCTAACACTCCCAACACAACTATATTTGGGTCTACTTCCATTCTGTCGATGAGTGGAAGTTCTCAAACTACTACATCCAGTTTTGGATTTTTCCCTTTTGGAATGCCCTCTCCAAGTATTCCTTTGGTTCCTTTGAATATACCATCAACTGCCTCTACATCCATGATGAGTGGATCAACTTCTTTTCAGGGTTTCCCATTTGGAAGTGGTCATATACCACATTCCAATCCGATAGTATGGTCAATGCCTTTTCCTTTTACAAGTCAAGGTAGTAACCCCTTCCAAAGTTGGACAAACCCTGTGGTTAGTGGGATAGAAGTTGGGAATCAATTTTTTGGCCAACAAGGGAATATGTCGTATTCTTTGATTAATTCATTTCAAAGTTTTTCACCCTTTGCTAATGCATGGAACCCTTCACAAGGGCTATCAGCTCCTTTCAATACTTCGTTAGGGGGTAACTTCACTGGTTACAAACGATTTTCAGTTGGAGTTGGTCAAACTCTGAATTTTGTTGGACCAAAAGGATCACATTTTTGTTCAGTAGGCTCTACGAGTTACTTTGGGAAACCTGGTGCCTTTCAAAATCCAGGTCATTCTTTTCAGACCTTTGGGAACCCTGCCCGCTCTAGATGGAATTCCCAAGGTCCTCCACGACTTCCTTTTCTGGCCATGCTTAATTTGCCAGACTTCACTAAATTGATGAATGATCCAATTTGGTACAATTCGGCTTGACCTCCGGTCCCAACTAAACTTCCATCGTATATTCCAAAGTTTGAAGGGAAGAGTGGTGAAGACCCGGGAGACCATGTGACCACATTTCACTTATGGTGCTCATCCAACTCCCTGATAGATGATTTGATGAGGTTGAGGTTATTTCAACGCACCCTAACTGGTAATGTGGCCAAATGGTATATAGAGTCACTAGGGAGCACCTATACTTTTTTCGTTGATTTGGCTAATATTTTCTTGAACCATTTTCAGTTGCATGTCCACTATGAAGCTGGAACTGAGCTTTTGGCCAACTTTCATCAAGACATGACAACTCACATTTCGGATCATATCCAGGAATGGAGAAGGAGAAAAAGGCTTATCAAAGCCGAAATTCCACCATTGTTCCGTCTCGAATGGTTTCTCAAATCATTACAACCTAAGATCTCAAAGAATCTTTCTCTTTCTGGTGTTTATTAGGAAGAGCAGGCTATTTTTCGAGCCCAACAATAAGAACTGATATATTCTCAGTCTAGGACTCTTCAGAAAATCCTACCTAATGCTCCTAGATCTAAGGTTTATTTAGCTAAACCGAAGCCAAACCCTCACGCCAATGGCATAGTTGGATCAATTGACGCAAATATGGTGAACCTTTTGAACCAATTGCAATGGTTGTCTCTACAAACTGCTTCTTCTAACTAGGCAACACCATCTACACCTTCACCTTCCCAACCTACCTCTATAAATGTCGTCCAGTCCTCTAAGCCCAAAGGAAATCAACAATCCGAAGGGAATAAGAAGGGACAAGGTAAGAAGAAGAACCAGGAAGGGAAGGGCAATGCGAACAAGCCCAGAAACGGTGTCGGTGAGGGTAGAAAGGAGCCCAAGAAAAAGGTTAAATTTCCATGCAAGTTATGCAATGGAAATCATTTAACTCACCTCTACCCTAAGATTCAAGATGCTCAGTGCTTGTTAGTGCAACAAGGGTCCTCTAGCTCCCAAGTTGTCCTGACTAACCCTTTTCCCCAACGGCATCAATTACTTTCTAGAACGAACTCGAATGCTGGTACCTTCGCAAGGGGAAACCAGGAAGGGGAAAATTCCTCAAATGTTTATATGATGAACTCTCATGTCGACGTTGCTACACAAGCATGCGATTATGGTGAAATGGAAACATCAAAGGCTAAATCTATTCTTGAAACCACAAACCAACTTCATATTGAGTGACCCTCTGCTGAGTCTATACCTTGAATACTGAAAGGTTCTGCAAAGCACTCAACTATTAACTCTAATGCTAGGGAAGCTTAGAACTACTCAATTGTAGAAGATCTGGCTCAAGGTCCTTGTGCTATGTCTGCATTGGAGGTACTCTAGTCATGTCCTACTCAGATAAGTGTTTTTCTTTCGGCAATCAGTGTATTGGATCCAAAGAATTCTTTAGTGCTCACTTTTGATATGTTGAATGTCAAAAAGAGACTTCCTCACCATATGGATTTCTAGATGAAGTCCACTTACCGAAAAACCAATTTTTTTTAGACAGTTATAGATGAGGGAGCTTCCACATGCATAATGTCTATGTCATGTTGGAAGGCCATTAGATCACCTTTAGTTGTTCCTTCACTGACTCTTTTGATAGCATTTGATGGACATTCTCATAGGCCACACGGAATTATCCTAACCTTTCCTATATGTGTTGGAGGAAAGGTCATTAATATTGAGGTAGAAATTGTTGATGCCAACCTGGATTGCAACCTCCTCTTAGGAAGGAATTGGATTTATGAGATGGATGCCATAGCTTCATCTTTATTCCGCATCCTCTATTTTCCTCATGAGGGGAGAATTGTTAAAATTGATCAGTTAGATCATTCTCTAGGTGATTCTCGTGCAACTTCAGATTCTACCATTCCATTGGCAGATAATCCACGTCAACCTATTGAGAATTTAGAAGTTGGGATGTACTCTTCCTTGATGGGTATATTTGACCTTCCCCCTCCTACAGCTAGAATCAATGCAATTTCATCCTCCAAAGGGCCTTCATGGAAAGAGTTCTTTCGAACTCATTATTTTTCAGACCCTTAGACCTTACCTTCATCTACAACCACATTAGATGGAGGGCAGGTTGGTGGAATGGAATTTACCATGTTTGTAGCAGAACTTAGCTATCAATCTATCGTTAACTCTACAAACAACCATCCCACTCCTTTTCTAGAGGAGGAGTCAGATGGTGATGTGGCTCCAGCTTGGACCATTGACTCTACTTCCACTTTGGATTGCTTAGATACAGTTTTACCATCTGAGGAAGCAATTTTAGAAGCAATGATGGGAAGATATTGACCGTGGGAATATTTACATCATCATTAATATTTTCTTCCTTGATTGCAGGAGGTCGAGTCAAGATTCTCCAATCTGCTTACTAGCCATGTTTGTACAATTTCAAACCCTTTGGCTCCAACACAATTATTTGTCGAAGGTAATATGTCAATTATCTAAAAAATTGTACCTATAAACATCTCTAGGAATCCTAACGTTAAAGAAAATGTCTTCATCAGAGCTAATTGTTCCCTTGAACAGATTCAAATTTACATCGACCTCTTTAAAGAGTTTCAAGTTGTTTTCGTTTGGTATTATGAGGAAATGCTTGGAATCGATCGATCTATAGTCCAGCATGAGATCAAGACGTATGAAAACACCAAACCTATTCGTCAGAAGCTTCAACTAGTCAATCCTTGAAAAGCGGCAGCTATTAAAGCTAAAGTTGAAAAGCTGCTTAAGGCGGGTTTCATATACCCCGTTCCTCTAATGGAGTGGGTTTCCAATCTAGTCCCAGTAGATAAAAAGCAACGAATGATCCAAGTATGCATCGACTTTATGGATTTGAATAAAGCTTGTCCAAAAGAAAATTACCCCATGCCTTTTATTGATTAAATTGTTGATGAATGTGTGGGTAATCAAATTTTTTTGTTCATGGACGGATTCTCTAGTTACAATCAAATTACTATCCGTCTAGAGGACTAGCATAAGACAACTTTTATTTGTCCCTGGGGCACGTTTGCATACAAGAAGATGCCTTTTGGTCTTAAAAATGTTGGAGCTACATTTCAGCGGGCCATGTCTTATGCTTTCCATGACATCAAACATGTTATGGAAGCATACTTGGATGACTTAGATACTCGCTCTTAAAAGAGAATCGATCATCCCAACCACCTTCTGTTAATTTTTGAGACATGTCATTTTTATAAAATCTGTTTGAATCCGTATAAGTGTGTTTTTGCAGTCACATCTGTTCAGTTTTTAGGATTCATTGTATTGACTAAAGGGATTCAAGTAGATCCTTTCAAGGTAGAGGCAATAATTTAGTTGCCTCCCCCATCTTCCATTCATCAACTTCAAACTCTCAAAGGAAGGAAAATTTCTTGAGAAGATTTAATGCCAAGATTACCAAAGGATTTATGCATTTGCTTAAGAAAGGAGTTCCATTTTTATGAGATGACTTTGTTCAATGATCTTTTGATGCCTTGAAGTAGGGATTAATCTCTGCTCCATTGTTTATTCCACCAGATTATGGTAGATATTTCCGCTTATATCTCGTTGTGGCAAAATCAATCATAGTTATGGTTCTGGTTTAGGAGGATGATGCTCTCATTGAGCATGTAATATACTACTTGAATCGAGGCTTAGTAGGTCCTAAGCTATGCTATTCTCCTATCGAGAAATTGGCCTTGGTAGCTATCCATGTTGTCCAGTGGCTTCATCATTATATTCTGCTACGCAAAACGTTCGTCTTAGTGGCTATCAATCCTTTTCAATTTGTCCTCAGTAGGCGAGTGATTGGGGGCAAATACAATTGATGGATTGTTATTTTGCAGGAATTTGATCTCGAGTTCTTGTCAGCCAAGTCTAAGAGGTCATTGGTTTTTGAGGAATTAATTTCTGAGCTGCCTTGTGTGGAAGACATTGTTTATGAGGAAAATTTCCCTGACGAACATTTATTCCTCATTTCTTCACAAGATCCTTGGTATGGAGACATCATCATATATCCCCAGACTTCAAATTTCCGCTTGCTTGCTCCAAATATGAGCTTCGAAAGTTACACCACCTTGCAAAAAACAATGTTATCATTGGTGATACATTATATCGTAGAGGGGTTGATTCAATCCTTAGGCATTTCTTAACTTTGGAAGAAGAAGAGTCTGTACTTAATGATTGCCATAGTGGAGCTTATGGCGGTCATCTATCAGGGCTTGTAACAACCCATAAAATTTTGCGTGCCAGTTTCTTTTGGCCTTCAATTTTCAAAGATTGTATTGAAGTGGTCAAATGTTGCCACCCTTGTCAAATCTATACTCAAAAAATGCGCGCACATCCTACTCCACTTTTTCCTATTATCACTGTCGATCCATTTACGAAGTGGTGCATTGACTTCACTACTTATAATCCGCCTTCGGTGGCAAGTCACAAGTACACCATTGTGGCCATAGACTAATTTACGAAGTGGGCTGAGGCAATGTCTACTTACAAAAACAATAGTGAAACAATAACCTTGTTCCTCTTCAACCAGATTATTTCACGATTTGGTATCTCAAGAGAAATTGTCACTGACCATGGTAGTCACTTCCAAAATCAACTGATGACCGAATTATCTCTCAAGTTGGGCTTCTAGCAGGAGCATTCGTCTCCATATTATCCTCAGGCCAATGGGTAAGTTGAAGCTGTGAATAAGTCCCTTAAGACTATTCTGCAAAGGACAATTGGCAAAAATCGCTCCAATTGGCACATTATGTTGTACCCAGCTCTCTGGGCATACCGAACCTCGGTAAAGACTACCACCAGTTTTACTCCTTTTCAATTAGCTTATGGGTTGGAATCTATTTTTTCTATCGAATGTGAAATTCCATCCCTTAAGCTAGCTATAGAACTTCTTCCAGAGACATCTAGTCTCGAAGAACGCCTCATTCATTTGGAACATCTCGATGAGCAGCATCGAGATGCTGCCATAATAAATGAGGCCCATAAGAAAAGGGTTAAAACTCAGTATGATAAATTTGTCCATCCTCGGGTATTTTTTGAAGGTGACCATGTCTTAGTCTATGACCAAGATAAAGACATCCTTGGGGGTAGGCAAATTCAAGTCTATGTGGTATGGTCTCTTTATAGTAAAACAAGTTTTGGGAAAAGGGGCTTATGAATTAGTTGATTTTGAAGGGAACAAGCTAGCAGAGCCCCAAAATGGGCTGTACCTTAAGAAGTATTTTGCTTAGGTTCCAGTCAAGCAATTGATTTTTTGTATACATTCTATTTTTGTACATATTTGTCGGGTGTTTTGTGATATCGACATTTTTTTTATCTGCTTTGGTAGGTGTTGATCGATGATATGATATATTTTGGATTCACCGATGGTGCTAGTCAGCACACTCAGAATCTTGCTTCCATAGCTTGGGTGATTTATTATCCATCTAACCAGTTGATGGTGTCGAGGGGAGTATGTATTAGTCCTGCTTCGAATAACATTTCTGAATATACTACCATTATTAATTTACTATCCGAAGCAATTTCTTATGGGATTGATTCGTTGGTAGTTTATCTTGACTCACAGCTAGTAGTGTCACAATTAAATAACATTTATCGGGTTCATGATCCTTATTTATATCACTAATTTTTGAGAGTGAGAGCATTGCAATGATCATTTGTTTGTATTACATATGTTCACATCCCATGATCTGAGAATTAATTAGTAGACTCTATTCCTAATCAAGCATTAGATTGGCATATTGATCATTCATCAAATTAAATAAACATCAAAAAAATTTGAATCTGTATATATATGATAAAATCACCTGTGTATAGATAAAGCGTTCAAAAAATATAAAAAATTGGGACGAAATGCCCATAATCATGTCCAGTCTGTCTATCGACCCGGCTCAGGATGAGCGGCTAACAAGTTAACAATTGCATTAGCTACACGTCAAAGTATGCAGACCCACTCGCGTGGTACCCCTACCATGTGGCGCTACATCTCCTCAGGTAGATCCTCTATGGCTATCATAGGTACCTGGTGAATCAGTCTCACCAATTTTCTCTGAACTGTATATAGGACTCTCTCCATCTTAGCTGTTGCCTCTTCGACACCTCTTCCACAATGCCTGTGCCTCGAAAATTCATCTGGTCTCACTAGACCCACATCTGGAACATGGTCATTTTGTCAGTCTCTTGTCCCATCAAAAATATTTCTAAATTCATTTCATATTTAAAAAATAAAAATATCTTTAAAATTTAAAAAAACTTGAATTTTTTTTTACCTATGTCTCCCCATGCTACGTTTGGTGGAAACACCAAGTCTGGATCTCCTCAGAAATCCATACTAGCATACGGGTAGTCGTTGACTGCGATGATCTGTTGGTCTCACCAGGTGAGAAACTCATCATCGAAAGTCATCCTAGGCACATCCCTGCCTCCAAGGCATTTCATCAAGTTAACCCATCTACCCATCTGAGGATCTCAAGGGCTGCTGATGGAGACAGATACTTTGGGATGTAGCCCAGGTACCTTCTCGAAGAAGAATGAGCATAAGATAGTCCCATATCCAAAGTTCTTTGTCTGACCCTTCTGAATAAAGGTCAGCTGGCTCTTCATGTTGGTCAGAAGAGGCATGCACCAATCGAAAACCATGGTAAGGCATTCCACTGCTAGGCTCATGGACACTCGTGAAGCCTGATGTAGTGAAGCTAATCCATTTACCCTCGCAATGGTAAAAGTAGAATCCTCAGAGTTAAAATTTTCACGTGTTTGATTGGAATCTGACTTCCAATCTTCACTAGGTGTCTAGGACAGTATATATGCACAGAGTCTTCTATTGAAAGACTACTTCTCGTCCTGCCAGTCGAATGCATGACCTCCCCTCTTTGGGAGAGACCTGTAATAAAGTAGATGTCTTCAACCTCAATCTGTAGAGGCATTTGTTCTATCATGAAGCCATCAACCTCTACACTCCAGTAGTGGATCAACAATTCGAGCAAACGCGTGTTGGCTTTCATGTTTGGAATTTTGAAGAATTTCAATAAGCCACACCCTCTCAATGCATCTAGTGCATTTTGGTCATTCATTACCTCATTGTCAATTGTGGTATGCTCTCTCTCTCTCTCTCCATGTGATGGCCATCCTGAAAAACATTTGAGTTTCAACCATTATTTTTAGTGTTTAAACTTCAACTCATGTACACATAGGTTCACTTTACACACAATCACATGAAGGGTCATCGTATATGTGGGTTGATAGCATCCAACCCACATGTATGCAAAGGTGGATTTTTTAGCATAAATTCCCACAGTCAAAACTTAATGAAAACTTCTAAGAACTATCACAAAAAATTACAAGCATGATTTGAGGGTTACTTGATAACTTTGGTGCGATTTTAATAGTCCAATTGTTCAGAGGCAAGTTTGCTCCTCTTTGATCCATAGTTCTTTGCTCCAAACATAAGTGAAAAAACTGTGAGTCCAAAAGTCATTATAGAACTTTGAAATTGCAAAATATTTTTTCAAAAGTTGATTTTCGTCTCATGAAATTTTTTGACTTGTGGGCTTAGATTATCGAGAATGGGTTATTTTTTTAGTATCTTTTGGAGACTTCTTCGAGATTTTATTTTGGTCCCATGACCATTGATATGTCATGGAAGGCATCATTCACTCACCGACATATAGGTTAGGGAAAACAATTTTTTCCATTGCATCTTGCATACTAGCCTCTGTTCAATCATACATTAGCCATAGGGTCAACCCCATTGTGTCTTGGTTAGCAAACCATGTTCACTTGCCAATTTTTAAATCATAGTGTGATGGTAGAGCCATCCTTTACATGGGCATCTTAGTTAGAACCTCACTAACATTGGTTTCCCATGCTGCTATACTAAGTAGGCTTGGGAATCCTCTTTAGTCCCATCATGATTTGTGTGTTGAAGACACATTATCCTTTCTTCTACACTTATTTAAGGACTTATACCTTAGAGGCTCCTTTGTGATTGAGTTGTATTGCTGCATTGCATTTTGACTATTTGCACCTTTTGGCCTTGAGATGGCTTCACTTGGACTCATGTTTAAGCCACTTATTTGACCATGCCTTCTGCAAAATCAACCATGCAATCACTTAGCTTCTGCAACTTGACACAGCCTTTGACCCATGGAAGGAACATCCATTTGAGTGTCCTTGACCAGTTTTGCCTGCCTGCATTGAGCATAGGATTGTTCCCATCCAAGGAATTAGATCATCTGTTTCTGTGACACTCATTCTTTCCACTGTATTATAACATTCTTTTATTCTTTTTCCAGCTTAAAGAAAAAGACAAAAAAATTATATATTCCAAAAAGAGCAAGAACTAGACAACATTTCCATATATTTTTGGAAGCTAGAGTCAGTCATGTCGCCCATGAACCAAGCACTCAAAGGAAAGTCTCTCCTCCATTTTGGGCAGGATTTAGTTTGACTTAGGTATGCCTTAACCTCGTTATTGAGTCAGTTCTCCTCTGATTGGCTACCTCTTCCAATCATATGGAGAGTTCACTCATGCCTCCTGCATGACAAACTTATACAAAGTTACCATATGCTACCATATAGTCATCATTGAGTCGTGCTTTTGTTCAAGGAAAGTAAGCTTGAATTGGCCTCTCTGCAGTGTCTCTTGACCTATTTTTCAGTCGGCCATCCCTGGTTGTCAGTGTCATGTTTGTCATCACATCAGTTATATTGGTCCTTTGCTCATGCCAATTTGAGAAGGTCTCCATGGACTTCTTGTTGGCGGGTCTTGTCCTTATCAACGACGACATATTGCTCTGAGGGTGGGCCTAAAGCTGCACCCTGGCCCTATTTTCATTATTGATAGGTCACCTTATGCTCAACATCAATCATTATTATGGATCTTTGACTGAGTGGTCTCCCTTGTGTTCAACATCAGCTTTCATTATCACACATTGGGTTTCATGCAGTACCTTGGTTTCCATTTGACCCTATTGGTGGATTCCTCACCTCTGTGTCAGCTTTCATTATTGGTTGGTTCAGAGGGCTTTTGTCGTGTGCTAGCTACATATTGTATATGCCGGAAACATGCTTCGGTTGGTTTACTACATCTTTTACGTCTGATTCCTTCCACATTATTGGCCTGCGGGTTACGCTCGTGCTAGATTGATGAAGGATGCCTTAATGCCTTCCTTCTAGTGGATCTTTTCCTATTGACTACGACTCATTTTCTCTGGGACAAAGACCTAGAGTCCATTTGCCAATACCTTGGGCTTTGCAGTCATTAGTGGTGGATTCCTTCACTATCGACAATGGGAAACCATCATTGTCCCCTGATTGATAGATTCTTCCAAGTGTTCGACTTCAGCTCATTTATTTTCACTTGTTAGATTGTACTGGGTACATTGACTCTCATTTTCATTATCGGTGAGTAGTCTCGCGTTTATTAATGGTATACATCAATGACCAGTAATCAAATGATTTCTCACGTGGTCGACCTCAGATCATTTATTCCCATTGTGTAGAAATGTACCACAGTGGTCTGTGAAGACCTCAAGTTGCACCAGCATGTTTTGGTTCACTTTTCAATTGCTCCTGTTACTACTAGTTGACACCATCCAGCATATATGTTATAGTTCTTCACAGTGACATCTTATATGTTGGCATTTGAGTTGCGGTGTAGTATCATTTGATTCCATCATGTTTATTTGGTACTATTGGGATCAGTTTTTGACATCAGTGATCAGCTTCATCTTTCAGCTTCATTGATCATCTTCTTATATGTGATATTCAGACATGTACTTTTTTTATCACGATCAGATGATCCATTGTGTACTTTCAGTTCTTTATACTTGTATACATATTGTATCTTCTTTTACTTAATATGTGGACATGCTTTACTTTCTTTGAGCATGGGTATGCCCACCTGAGACAACAGCTTCTTTATGATCTCTTTTTGACGGCTTGGCAGGATGAATCCTGGTGAAGTCCCTATCAGTCTTGGCAGGGTTCTTTCCATATACTTAATACATTTTAGCCATCATGTACCCCTTCTGGCCTCATATATTATGGGGCATGTGTTATAGCACCATTTACCATCCTTGGTATTTGTGATGCTTGGTTTATGGCCTAGGGCAACCCCTCTTTCCATAATTGGTCCAAATATTTTAAAAATAGTGTTTTGTTCCCTGTATGTTACTTTGCCCTGAGATAAAAGCATGTACACACGGGTTAGTCAATATCCAACCAGCAGCATATGTATTAAAATTCTTAAAAAAATTAAATTTCCTCAATTGTGGGCAGAGTTCACGGTTTTTACCTGTTGATTACCTCTTATTTCCCTTGGCCCAACTGTTTCCCAACTAAAAAACTAATTGGGAGAAGTATAAATAGACTTCTATGGGAAGGCCTTAAGAAGGAGAGGATATAGAGTTATTATACTGAGATTATCCCTGACTGAGTCTGAAGTATCCATGTGCTTCATGCACTTCCCCAAGTTTCAGGAAACCGTTGTTTCCTTGATTGTTTATATTCTCCCTCTTGCTTGAGATATCATGGTATTGGTTATGGAAGGAGGTTGTTGAAGACTGGGACTGGATGAATATGGAGGATGGTTCCAATCAGAGCCGGAAGAAGAAGACTCAGGTGAATTCTCTCTGTTTTAGTTATAGCTCTCTACAATAAAATGAAGTGTTGTCTTGTTTCTGATATTAACTATGTTTATGCATTAGATAGTGTTGTAATTCATATATGAATGTTATTTTGATGTATAAGTAATCATTTGCTTATATGATACAAAGTTAGTTTCATTAAAATGATTTATCTATATATTGTTATGTATGTTCGAATTGAATAATTTAGAATATCAGGAGTTGCAGAGGGTCTGAACCCTGCGGGATCTACCCAAATGAAGGCCATTTGGGTATGGTCGCTCTCACATAGTTTGTTTATATAAGCATTTTTCCTGAGTTGTATGAGTGTTTCATATTGTATTTTTCCCTTGCTCTGTTGGGGTTCCAACCCAAAGCCCTACGGTACTTATACGCATAACAATTATATGTTAGACATTAATCTTAATGGAGTAGTTGAAGAAGACTATGTAGTAATATTATTTCCCTACACCCTCCAAGGATCAGCAAGTTCATGGTATTTTTTATTACCACCAAGTTCTATTACTAATTGGGATATGTTTGAAGAACAATTCTTAGCTAAATTCTATGATGACCGCACAATTGGATCCCTTATTAATGATCTTTCTAATTTAAAAGCTAAGACAGGTGAAAATATCAAAGATTTCAATTCTAGATTTAATAAACTATTAAACAAAATATGAGCTACATCACGCCCTGGTGTTGATGTCGAAATCGAGTGGTATATTTCTTATCGTCCTTCCAATATAGTGATTTTTGTGGATAGAGCCAATAAGGCTACTTTAGTATAAAACATGAAAGAAACCCTGTCTTTAGAACATAAAATAGTTGCATTAGAAAAGAAGATTGCCCAGGAAGAAAGAAAGATGAAAAAGGTCAAATTTAAGGATGAATCAAAGAAAAAAGCACCTAAGGATCCTTATGATCCTGAAGGCTTGCAAAAAGTCCTTAAAACCATGTCAAATGAGATGGTAGAAATTAAGAAACAGGTAGCTCAATCCTCTTCTAAGAAACCTTTTGGATCCTTTAAGAGGAATTGGACATCTAATACTCAACCTTCGAATACAATATCCAATGTTGAGTCTAAGTTAGATAAATATGATGAAGAAAATGCACTATCTAATGATGAAACCAAAGATGAAGAACTGGTTGAAGTACATAGAATGTGGGATTTTATCCTACCTACTTCAAAAAATGAAGATGAGCTAGAAGCTTTACCTGTTAGCACTAGCAGTAAAGGCCCTATTGATTCAACACAATCAACCCAAAAGCAAAAGCCCTCAACCTCTACTACCAAGGATAAAGTGGTTAGTAAAAAGTCTTCTCCCACATGTTCTCAACCAACCCCATCCTCATATAATCCTCCATCATCATCCAAAACCTTGGTAGTTGCTAATACCATGGAATATAACATAGTGGAGGACATGAAGAAAGCCAAAGAAAATATCTCTCTTCATGATCTTAGTAATCTTAAACATCAACATAAACTATTACTAAAAGAATTGAATGCAATTCTTGCTTCTCTTCTTCCCATCGTTTTGTTATACAAAGCTTCTAGAGGAATGGTTAAGCCTCCCAATGATTCATCAAATAAGTTTGATTCCACCTATCCTACCTTAATTAGGGATAGACCTAACTCACACACTCCTCCTTTCCTCTTGACTTATGAAATCTTCAATAAAAATCTGCACAACTACTTGATAGACGCAGGGGCCTCTTCAAACATAATGCCAAGATCATTCTACACCAAATTAAATGTTTCACCCCAAAATTCTGCAGTCCACATTGTCCAACTTGATAGAACAAAAGTTGAAGTCTTAGGGGAAATTTATTGAGTCAGCATTAGACTCACTAATAATCCAAAAGTTTGTCAAGTAATTGACATACTAGTTGTTGATATTCCTGAATTTTATGGTTTAATTCTTAGTGGAGATTGGTCTGAGAAACTTCATGGCTATTTTGCAATAGTTTGGTCTCACATGTGGCTCCCTTACAATGGAAAGACAAATCAAATCAAAATTGACCGAGAAAAACATTTGAAGCATACAGTGACTGATTTTGAAGATGAAAATGAACCAGTATCCTTTAACAATAATATCATTGGAAACTACTCTGCTTAGTCCTTTTTAGGAAATTTCAATGCACAGAAGTCACCTTTTTTGGACAACTCTGTTACTTCCCAACTTAAGAACTTTTCTCAAACAGAGTCTTCCAGATGTATAAATCTTGTAGATAAACCATTAGTTAAAACATTATTTTGGAAATTATATTTTGATAGATCTAAATCAAATGATGGTGCAGGAGCCGGTTGTATATTAATTAGTCCAGAATGAGAAAAACAGTGCTAGCATGTAGGTTTGAATTCGAATGAAAAGATAATATTTTTGAATATGAGGCATTGATCCAAGGTTTTTATAAAGCAATAGGCTTTGAGATCAAATATATTCAAGTATTTGGAGATTATGAAATTTTCATCAAACAAGTAAGAAACACCATTCATTATCTGTCTGGGCACTTAAAATATTATCAATCATTAGTCTAGGATCTTACTTCACATTTTTTAACATTCAACATCTCTCCTATCCATAGAATTCAAATCCAAGTTCTGACCTTCTAGCTAATATAACATCCAAGCTTATACCATCAGAAGAATACATTCCATATAGGTTTTCCATAGAATTAATTTTCCGACCATCCATTCTTGATAATGTCACCAATTGGTGATTGTTTTATGACAAAGAATATATCCTAATAGTTTTAACATCTAACAGATCATATGATGATCAAATAATTGATGAAAATGAACATGATAATTAGTAGAAACATAAATCCAATGAGAATCCCATACATATATTTGTGGTAAAACTTGAAGATATTTATGATCTAAAAGATAGATTTAAGAAGGTTACTAATTCAAAACTCCAAAGTTCAACCTTAAGGTTTGAATTAGTAAACCTTGGAACTAATATCAAACCACAAAACATCAATCTAGGACTTGGTCTCTCACCTGATGAGATATTAGCCTTTATTCATTTGTTAAACGAGTATAAAGGTATCTTTTCTTGTAGCTATGATAATCTTAAAACATATGATACCTCCATCATACAACACACTATTCCCATGATATCCAATGACAAATCAGTACAACAGAAAGTAAGGAAAATTCACCCTAATCTAGAAATCCAAATCAAGTCTAAGATGGATAAACTCCTTTAAGCCAAGATTATCTTTCATGTTAGGAATTCAAAATGGGTTTCAAACTTAGTACCTGGCATGAAAAAGAATGGTGACATTTGTATTTGAATAGATTTTATAAATCTCAATAAAGCTTATCAGAAAGACAATTTCCCATTACCGACCATGGAACAAATACTGAAATCAGTAGTTGGTTCCAAATGAATGTCTTTTCTTGATGAATTTTTAGGATATAACCAAATCTTGGTCCACCCAGATGATAGGTTAAATACTACATTCATAACTAAATGGGGGACCTATGCCTTCTAGAAAATGCCTTTTGGTTTAATAAACACAGGGGCAACTTTCCAAAGAGCTATGGATATAGCTTTCAAGGGTATGATAAACAAAATTGTTGTCATTTACTTCGATGACACAACTATTTATTCTGAAAAGAGAAATAACCATTTACATGACTTGAAGCAGATCTTTGAATGTTGCAAGAATTATGCAATTTCAGTAAATCCAAAGAAACCTCTTTTCTCTCTAGATGAAGGTAACGTTTAGAGTTTATTGTATCTAGAAAGGGCATCTGTATCAATCCAGATAGAATAAAAGAAATTTCTAAAATTTCTTTGCCCCATAATAAAAAATATATGCAGTCCTTTCTAGGTCAAATAAATTTTGTTAAGAGATTTGTCCCTAACTTTTCCCAAATTGTTTTACCATTACAAACCATGATTAAGAAAAATCCAATCTTTAAGTGGGGACATAATGGAAGGGAAGCTTTTGATTTAATCAAACAAGCTATTATGAATGCTCCCTCTTTAACAACTCCAATTTTTCTAATCATTTCATCTTGTATACTTTCAATTCTCAAACATCCTATGTTGTTGTTCTAACACAAATTAATGATCAACAAATTGAAGCCCCCATCTCTTTCTTTACTTCTAATTTTCAAGGTGTTGAACTAAATTATTCGGAGGTGGACAAGCAAGATTTTCTTGCTTCTAAATCTATAAAACACTTCAGGCCTCTTATCCTAAAAAAACACACTAAAATAATAGTCCCATTCTCAGTAGTGAGAGAATAGCTTATGCAAAGGGAAGTAGGGGAAAAAAGGGAAAATTGGGCAACAAACCTGCAAGAATATGATGTTGACATTAAACCAACCAAAATTGTCAAAGGAAAAAGTTTTTGCAGATTTCTTATATGAGCTTCCAACCTACTAGGAGATGAGAACTCAGGTAGTACTGTACACATATGTGAGGTAAGCCTAAACGATTTTGAATCCCTATACGCTGATCTCATTTTCTATTTAAAAATGTATATGCTCCCCCTAAACTCAATCGCAAAAGGAAAATGGATTTAAGATTAAAATAAAATGAATATGAAATTATTGATGATGTGTTATTTAGAAGAAATTATGATTCTGTATTATTAAGATGCCTTGAAAAGTCTGAAGCACTAAAGGTTTTGCAGGAACTCCATGATGGACAAGTTGGTGAACATTTTAGAGGAGATACTACTGCACATAAGATCCTACATGTTGGGTACTATTGGAAAACTTTGTTCAAGTATACCCATGAATATGTGAGGAAATGAAGAATATGCCAGATTGCTACTGGAAGACAATGGAAACCAGCCTTACTTCTGTAACCGGTCAACATTGAACAACCTTTTGAACAATGGGGATTGGATATCATAGGTGAGATTTTTCCTCATTATTCAAAGCAACATGAGTATATCCTTACAACTATAGACTATTTTACTAAGTGGGTGGAAGAAATTCCACTAAAGGGAACCAATTCTAACGTTATCATTGAATTCATTGATCAGATTATTATTACTAGATTTGGCTTACCGATTGCACTTATGTTTGATAATACTTTTCAAAAATAATATGATTGAACTTTCTCTTAAGATGGATTTTAAACTCAAGTACTCTTCCAACTACTACCCCCAGGGGAATGGTCTAGCAGAATCAACCAATAAGAACCTCATAAGAAATATTAAAAGAACTGTTGATCAAAGCCAAAAGGATCGGCACAAATCTTTAACATTTCCTCTTGAGGCAGACTGGATAACTAAGAAGGCCTCAATGGTCACTTCTCCTTTCAATCTAGTATATGGGAAAGAGGTTATTGTCCCTTCAAATCTAGCTCTTCCCTCATTAGCCGTAGTCCAATTTATCGGAGAAACACCTTCTTCTTCTTTACAACTAAGACAATCTCAAATTCTTAAACTAGAAGAAGAAAGAGACAAAGCCAAGCTTACACATGCTCTCCATCAGCAGTTAGTCAAATCTTCTTTTGATGCAAGTTTTTTTTTCCATAAAAAAAAAAAAAAAATATATATATATATATATATATATATATATATAGAGATATATATATATATATATATATATATATATATATATATATATATATATATATATATATATATATATATATATATATATATATATATATATATATCAAATTGGAGATCTCGTCCTTAAATGGGACAAGGCACATGAGAAAAAATGAAAGCATACTAAATTCCAGAAAAAGTGGTGTGTACCATTTCAAATTGTTGATCAAATAGGCCCATCAATTTTCATATTGCAAGATTTATCAAGAAAGAGAGATTCTCTTCCTGTCAATGGCCTTATTTTGAAAAAATTATTTTCTTAGAGGATAATATCTTCTATTGTAACGTTATTGCATTTACATTTTTAGCTTTTTTATAAAACAATGTTAAATAACATTACTTTTGGCTTTACAATAAAATCTCTTGAAACATTTTATGATATTTTGCTTTCAAAGTAAAACTTCTTATGGAAATGATCACAAAATTGAAAATTAGATAAATATCATAAAACTTTGAAATTTTCTTTTTTCCATTGAAGTTGTAAATTCTTTGAAAAACCCTTAACTTTATAAAATCCTTTTATTCTATTATGAGTCAAGAAAGGTTATCTTTAACAAAGTAAATAATATTTATAGCTAAGCATCTCCAACTCTAAAATTGTCATCCAAAACTCTTTAGGAGTCAATGGTTCTCCCCATCCATTAACTCTACTTTTTTTAGAGTGTAATTCAAAAATAAATTAACCTTAAAAGATAAGGGGTCTCGTCATGAGCCTACTTACCATGTTCATAGGGAAATAATATACTGACATTACCAACATTGAATGCCAAATCAGGATAACGTGTTATGATTATTTTAATCTTAAGACAACGACTCTCATCATGAGCTAGTTTGTTTAGTTCATTTAAAAATAGCGAATGGAAATTTCACTTTTTGTTCACCAAACTAGGACAATGGCTTTTAGGTAATGTAAAAAAAATTGTCAAAAGAAAAGTAAATAAATAAAAAAGAAAAAATGAAATATACTTATACTTTTGAAATTATATCTAAAGATTGCGTTCTTAAATGGATGGGATTATGAATCATTGATGGTTAATAGGTAACCTTGTCGAGGCTATGAACGCTTGCTAGCAGTAGTGGATCTACCTATGATAAATGAGTATATTAAAATGCCAAGTTGTAAGAATCCCCCTCCTTTATATTTACAACCAATTAAAGACTAATATAGACAAAAAGTATTTTCATCTATTTAATGGTATAAAAGGAATTATGATTAAGTGAGATTTTTATATTCAGAGTAATGTTACTTATCTAAATATTTCTAAAATACTCTTCCTTTGCTAATTTTTTACTTAGGAAAGTTTTAGAAATTTCATTATTTTAAATCAGAGATAACTGGTTCTTCCAATGAATCACCAATTGTTCTATTGTGCAATAACCCCCCCATTTATTTATATATAATTCTCTTAGGAAATTATTATATAAATAAATGGGGACCCTTTAAAATTTGAAAACATAGGAAACTAGCATAGTTTAGGGTTTTAAAAGGGCTACCTGCTGCAACAACTAGGGCCTACACCAACCAGCCCACCAACAACGGAATGACACCATACCAGCTAGGTGCACCCATCTCGTGACACAGAGATACCGTCGCCAACAAACACAGCGAGTACACCGATGCGATTATGGATGGATTGATATATTGTTTTCTTTATTGGATTTACGGCCAACAGAGAGATGCAGGAGGAGGTGGTAGTTCAAATTTGAATTTTTTGAAAAAACAAATCCAAATTTATTAGGCTCGAACAACTTCAATAAGCCTATCTTAAAGAAATCTCGACTTATCGCATTTCTCAAGTCTCAGTGAGCAATTCCTCATTTTATCCTTTCAAAACTTGTGATGCGATTAAGAATAGCCCCCAAGAACCAAACATGTCCAAAACTCAAAAGGCTTAAGTATTGTCAGAAAACTACTTCACGTCGAAACTTGCCCGCATCGCAATTTTATAGCAAACATGATATATGAAAAACGCAAGGACCATTATGATTGTGATATGCGATAAAATATCTGGGCCCGATAAAAAAATTAACACAAACTATAAGCATGTCGTATCCAGATGGATCACAAATTAGCAAAAGGCTTGCCGCTCCTGTCATCTCTGAGCCTCCTATTGCAATAAATCTATTTGCTAAAAAGTGTGACTTTAACAAAATCATAACAATGAATAACTTAAATGAAAATTTGTGCTTGTTAATCATCAATTGGGCCCACTATAATGCCAAGTCATTTCTCTCAATTTTGCAATCGCAAAATGCCTTTGTCTATATCCATTCTCCTCTACTCCAAAAACCTCTCATTGCGATATTGCAATCATCACATCATGCACTTTCCATACCTGAAGAGTCGATATAATGATATCGCTATCGTATATCAGAAAAACACATGGAAATAAGTTTTAAATGCCATTTGAAAGTTTTTGCGTTGTGATCTATTAATGGGATAATAAATAACCATGTGAAGCCATGATTTCAGTTATTAAAGAATTCTAACGGTATTTATGATTTAAAATGCCAAGGTGATTTGATGGCTTGTATAGGTTTGTTCATGTTTAAACTATGCTTCTCATCATTTCAAGCCTTGTATATTCAAACTATTCCACATTTCACACCTATTGCTCTTCATTTCTCTATGTTTCCAATTTGCAGGTTTAACCTAAGAAGAAGCTGTGTAACAGGATGAATAATACAAAGAAAGGAAAGAAAGCCATGGAAACTTCATAATCCACACCTTCTTCTCCCGATGTAATAGAAATACCCCTACTTTTATCAGATACTACATGCACAATAGACAGTGGAACATCCTCTTGTGAATCCATGTACCAATTACTCAAAAGCGAAAGGGCATAAGGTAATTCAAAGAGTGGCAACAACAGACACTATATCCTCTTCTGAAGCCTCCAACTATTAAGTTTACATCTCATTTCTTCATAGGATTTCTACTCGACCCAACATCCTTCTTTATACCGATATGGTAAAATGGATAATTGAGAATATTAACATTGTTAATAGGACATTCTTGACTTAAAGGAAAACAATCATCAGGTCCTTTACAACTGAAGACTTGAAGAAAATGTAGCATATACCTGACCCACAGAAGGTGTATGGAAAAGCTTTCCTCGAGCACTTTGCAAGCGATAATGATGTAGCATCAGATCCAACTCAGCAATGGAGATCCTACCTGCACAAACACAAGCATGAGAAATCGGGTATGTACTCTATATCTTCTCTTGTCATTCCCTATTCTTATATCATAGCTATGATGTGTAGACTGTTTAGACATGCTAATATGACTAAGTTCTCAGTTGAATGGGTTCCTCTAATTTATGAAAAATTCAAATCTTTTATAATGGATTAGGGCACTATCCTTTCTAGTAACATTTCCTTCAAAATCCAAGAGTTTAGGCAGCAGCAGTATGTCACTATTAGAGTAGTTCCACCATTTTTTATGAGTGCATATATTATGGATTCAGTCTAATTCATTACCAGTTTCCAAAACATGGGATGGAAATGGACCATTCAAGATCCCACTTCAATCCATATATACCATAAAATCCTATGGGAATCTAATTTCCACACCCATTTCTATAAAATTTACCAAGGAGTTATGCTACCCATCAACCAAGCCAATTTTGACAAAAGATCCCCAAGATTGTTTGATGAGGCCAAAATTGATTTCATACCAATAGGTAGGTGGTTTGAAGAGATTTTTACTTATGTCCAAGTCTGTGGAAGTCTAGCACCTCCTCATGTTCTTAGTTGTATGTCCCAGAACAACAACTGGCTAGAGAGATTGCTTATGAAACTGTAGGGGATGGGCTGACAAAGACCTTAAAGGAAGCTAGGAAATCTCTTTAGCCTTCATTCCCCATCCAATGTGGTGTTTATTCTCTACATGATTTCAAGCATGGTTTACTTGAAATCGATAATGTCGTCCGAATAAGTCGTTCTTACGGACAAGACTGACCTCCCTAGTATCTAATGATATCTAGCGACAAGCAAACCAAACAAATTCTATCTTTCTCTAAATATGCAATTTATAAATAAATGAAAATAGGTGTTTCATGCCTACCTCGGGTCCAGTGCTAGTTTGTGGAAGCCACGCTCCGTTGATCCAAATGAGCTCCCTTGTAAAGAATCTGCAAACACAAATAAGCACACACATTAAATTGCACCTGAAAAGCCAATATAATAAAGCATATTTATCATGATGATCAAGGAATTCATGAAACAAACCATATAAGACAATTTATTGAGAAAAATGAATCTGATTGCATTAACTTTAATCAAAGAAGAACTTTACAACCTTGGTGCCTTGATGTTGTACAAGCTCCTCCCAGGGTCCAACAAGAATCTCCTCTACTTTGACAAGTTTCACTATCTTCCCAATGAAGCCAAAAGGTATGTAATCTCTCCTCTCAAGCTTAACTAGGAAGTATCAATTCCAACAGCATTTACCCTCAAAATGTTCAACTTCTAACCTCCTTAGCAACCATCCCAATGCCTTAATTTATAGTGCAATGGAGGGAAGTTACTAGGTCCACCTTCAAAGGGATAAAGCCCTCCTTCAAAGGGATAAGCTCCTCTCATCAAGGGATTAGCTACTTTAGTTTTGGGATGCATGAACCACCTAGGAGCAAACCATCCATGTCAATATTCCTTCTAGAAGCATCCTGAATTAACCAAAAGTGAGTTTTTAAGAATAAACTTGTGCCTTTTTGACTTTCACATGGGTCCGCACCCACTCCTTTAGAAACATAGCGGGTAGGTCCGCAGGTAACATGACCAAGGGGTGCGGGACCACAGGTAATAGTAAGAGAAAGTGCGGAACCCGAGCTTTATTGATTTTCAAAGACTTTCTATCATTTTTAAAGCTTGACATGAAGAGCTGAGGTTTGATACTTGCTAAGGAGGATAGTATGAGTGGTGATAGACCCATACTGACTGCAAATATTCATGGTGACAATATTTTGTGTAACAGATTGCCCCCTAAAGTGCAAAGTCTGTAGTAGATGAGGATTTCATTTATCATCTAAGAAGAGTGAAGTACTTTATCATTTTGAGGATCACCTTGTGGAGAGCCCGGTTGGAACCTATAAAAACATTCAATGCAAAATATATATATGATATCATATCATCGCTGAGGTAGGCATTCCCATACTCAGATCAAAACTGACTAGAAAAATAACTACTACTCTAATATAGGAATGATCTTGTAATACATCACAAGTATAGACACATGTAGACACAATATGGATGCAACCATCTGTTTATGAATAGTCCACTGTATAATGAATACAAAATTCCTCATAGCCTAGATGGTGGAAACTAGATCCAAGGTCTTGATTTCTACTTCCCGAAATAGTATGATTCTATCCATGTGAATGAATGTGTCGAAGTCGAACATGGTAGAAACCACTTGATTACCAGTCAATGATGTAAACTATTAACAAGTGTGAGAGAAACCACCAGTAATGTCAATGGCTCTCAAAGTACTCAGTACAATACATGAGATGTGAATAGATGTGTTGATGTCGAACATGTCACAGAATCCTTTGATCGAAACTCAATGATGCAACCTATCATCGAAGGTAAGAAACCTGCCATTGAGGCATGCAGATCTCAAGGTACTGACGATTTCTAGATCATCTTTCTAGATAATGAGCTGAAGTCGATAGAAAGCGATTCGTCATATGCAAGCCCACAACACGAAATCATAGATTAAGTTTGAAGAAATATAGTTGCAAGGACTGACTCAGGGATGGTCAAGATGGATGACAGATATTTTGTAGATGAATGGTTTATTCGCACTGACCTCTTGAACACATAACGACACAGCAGATGGTTTGGTGACAATTGACCCAAAGTTAATACCCAAAAACCGGTTGAAGACTTTCAATATGGTTTGATCAACTGTTAGGCAAAGGATTTCCCAACCCAGGTGAATAAAAGTGTCGTATTCAAGAGTGGTTAAATGTTTTCTGAGACACAAAGTATGACAAACAGGCTCATTTTTCTCTCTTTTCCCCCACCATTTCTGGCAAGTACCTCTTTACTTTTAACAAGCTTGAGGAAGATAACATTTGCTTGATTATAAGCTCATCCTTTGGATGAGTCCAACTTAGTTTAAATTCAAACCCTAAGAAGGAGTGGTCCGTTCCTGTTTTTAATTGAACAAGTCCTTTACTGTTAAATTTTAACGAGTCCAGTATAGGAGAAAGTCTGCGTTTTTCAACTTTAGGGAGTCTGAAAAGACTTAAGAAAACTCCACGGTTGTCCTTTTTCGTAAATTTGTGTCTCCAAGCCTAAAAAAGTATAAAATAATACTTGAGAGAACCGCTTGATCATTATGACCAAGGAGTACTTTTCATAATTAGTGCCTCTGATCCGAAAAAGTAAAAAAGCGACCAATGACACATCGTTTTATAACCAATATCGAATTTGAAACGACAAAAATCTGGTAATCTTTTCATGTTTTTACGGTCAGAAAAGGGCTGTAAGTGGACCATCTTTTTAGTTCCGTTTTAACGAACTTAAAAAGAAAAACTTGGCAATCTTTTCATATTTTAGGAGTCAGAAAAGAGCTTAAAGGTGACTCTAATTTTTTTGTCAAAAATGATCAATTTTGCCTGAAAAATACGTTATCCTGCACAAAAACACAAACATTACTCATACCTGTTTAAAATAGATAAAAATTCTTCAAAAGTTACCTCTTTAAAGTGAAAAATAAACAAATTAAAAATTCATTTATTCAAAAAAGCTTATAAAAAGGGCTTTTGTAAATTCATTTTTACCGTTTGACTTCAGAGTGAGAAAAGAGAGCTTTTGGTCAGAAACTTCCCGTGAAGATTGCGGAAAATACATCCGTTGGAATTGAATGCCATCTCCTCCAGGTAATCCACATAATCTTACTCTTTCATTTCATCCATTTGAAATTTGTTTTTAGGCTTTTATTTTGTTTTTTAGGAAATTTCTAGGTTAGAAACCCGCGCGGGGGTCCGCAGGCATAGCATAGGAAACCTGCGGACCCCGACTTTTTCATAAAAGGAAAAAAGTTAGGGGCCCGCACCTGCCGTGAAGCTAGAGTGTGGAGCTATGCACTATCTCTAACATAGAGGGTGCGGTCCTCGCAGAATAGGTTTTCAAACTTAAAATTTTCAAATTTCACCCAAAAATTTTGATTTTAAATATTCTAATCCACCTTTTTATTGAATGTAGGGTATACATCATGCTTGACTGGTGGGAACGGGAGCACGAGGATGCGGATCTTGCCACGATTAATGACCAACCTTTGATTGATGCATTGAAGGCATCCGGTTTATACAAATTCTGGGCCATACCTGGCATGAGGGCCAAGGTGGACTTTTTGTAGTGGCTGGTAGACAGGTGGAATATAAAGGACCAGTGTTTCTTTATTGGTGGCCACTAGCTCGAAATGGAGCTGGAAGACATTTACTTTTTGACTAGTTTTCCTAAGAGAGGTGAAAATTTGACTCTATTCGGGACTAGGTTGGGGGGTCGGTTTGTCGATAGCCTCCGGCTAGAGTTTTGCAACGACCAAACTAGAGACAAAGGGATTGATATCAAAACCATCTCCCATCCTGAACTCAAAGTGATTGCATTTACTGTTACCAGGCTCTACAGAAGTGCAGCACTACATGTGGCCACTAGATCCCAAATGCGGATGGCAGTAGACTGCTTTCGAGGCACCATCTTCAACTAGTGCAAGGCTGTGTTGGCTAATGTAAAAGGCCAACTGACTAGAGCAAAGAACGGACAATTGAAGAACTTTGGATATGGTGCTTTAATTGTGAGCTTTGGTCTAGAGAGGGTCCCAATGTTGGTCCCACAGCATCTTACCATTGGAGTTGGACTTCCCCGAGAGCCCAAACTGATGCGTTGGGTTGTAGTTATGGCCCGTCATCCTGAGGAGGGAACAAAGGTCGTTCGATTTACTCCTGAGTATTTTCATTGGTTGGAGAACCAAGTATTTGCTATTCAGGATTTTCCTTATGCTGGGATAGATTATCGTGGTGGCCCAGACATGGCTCTTCCACCAGGAGAGCAATGGGATGACTCAGGTAAAATCATTTTCAACATTTTCTAATTTAATTTTTTTTGTTTTTAAACTATCTGAAAATTAATAATAAAAAGTTTCGAATGAAGATGTAGGTCCATGGCGACCATCCACTCTCCAGCCCTATGAGAGGAAACCGCCAGCTGCAGCAGCACCAGCCCCACAGGACGAATCTACAGAGACCTTAGCTGAATTGGAAAGCCATCTAGAGCGTTTGACAGTAGACATTCCACAGACCAGCATAGATGACATTCCTCTTAGGCTACATCGCTATGTGATTGGGGTCCCAGGACCTTTCAGGAGGTTCCTTTGTAGGGTGGCCCGTATAGTGGTTTCTTATCGTGATCATCACCAGTGATAGGATGATCGCCTGTTGTAGACTCATATGACATTTTTTCTTTTTGTACTATCATTTTTGCCGATCATAAGGTGTTTTTCAACCTATGATCAAAGACGATGTATATTTGACACACTTCTATGCTATACTATATCACTATTACCGGCTTATCTTGTAAAACATGTTATGGAATGTTTTTAAATTTACTTGTATGATTATTGCAAATGTCTACTTAACATTCGAGAAGCAATTGCATCTGCTAATGTATTTAAATATCTTGGAATATGTTGTTATTCAATATAGTCAAATTCACGTTCCAAGAGACGAACTCTAAAAAATAATCTCAATAACACTGGATTTCTAATGGCATACACTCTATTAAGTTGTAATACAACGAGTTCAGAATCTAACCTCACAATCAAACTCTGAATCCCAAATGAGATGGATTCAGATAATAACTCAATCACTACACTATACTTTGCAATGTTGTTCGTTGTTTGACTAAGGCTTACCCCATGCATAGATACCAACTCATCAGAGGGCAAATAGATAACCCAAGCTGCGGAAGAAATGTTCCATGTATTACGACAAGCACCATCAGCAAAACCAATGTATGTTTGGAGAGACGTCGACATCTGCAATATCAAGAGTAAAATCAAGATAAGCAGGAAGAATGACAAAAAAAACACTCTCTAAGCTAAGCACACTTTTTAATCTAAAACACACCAGCTAGAAAGAAAACTAACCTAACTAAAAATCTCCACACCCAAATTTAAGCATAATATCTCTTCAGGTAAAGACCATTTCTAGGTTTACCTAAAGAGACCCCATCAAAGTCTACCAACTCATAGGCCTATTTTGCCAGCTTTCGCTTAACAACATAAGGACCATGCCACATGGGTACAAATTTTCCAGTGCCTAATTTATCATTTTCTTGAGCGTACAATAAGACTAGGTCCCCTTCCGAAAAATTATGAGGTGTAACATTTCGATCATACTGAGCTTTAATACATTTGGCATGAGTTTCGATTGCTAATGCAGCATCATGTCGATTCTCATCCAGCTGAGCCAAGTACAAAAAACTTTTTTCCTCTTCGAAAGTGGCTGGAAGTAATTCTATGGCCATTTGCAATGACAAGATTTTGCATTCAATGGGTAACACAGCTTCCAAACCATAAACTAGTTGGAAAGGAGTGAAACTGGTTGATGTTTTTATTGAGGTTTGATACGCCCAAAGCACTGAAAATAGCATTTTATGTCAATTCAACCTACGAATCCCAATGATTCGTTGGATCATGATGACGAGAACTTTGTTGATGGCTTCAACCAGACCATTAGCCTGTGGATAATATGGAGTTGAACTATCGTGACGCAAGCCAAGTTGGTCTGTAAGTTCAGTCATCATAATATTTCGAAAATGACACCCATGATCAGTGATAATCGTTTGTGGAACACCAAACCTAGCAATTATATGATTGAACACGAAAATCACAGCAGTTTTTCCATCTGCCTCAAATGTAGGCATCACCTCGACCCACTTGGTAAAATAATCTACTGCAAGGATGATATACGCATGCCCCCCGGCCGAGTGAGGGTTACATGTAATAAAATCAATACCCCATTTCACAAAAGGACTGACGGAAATTATAGGGTAGAGAGGAGCAGGTGGAGCGCGCATCTTTCGATCAAAAATTTGGCAGTTGTGGCATTGTTGGACCGCATTAATACAATCTTTAAACAAAGACGACCAGAAATAGCCAGCGTGCAATATATTTTGGGTTGTGGCAAACTCAGACATATGATTGCCACATGCTCCAGAGTGACAGTCATTTATAACCCTTTCAGCTTCCTCATGAGTTAAACAACATCGGAAAACAGAGTCTTCCCCATGACGATAAAGTCTATCTCCAATAATTTTGAATTGTTGGGACTGGAATCGTATTTTTCGACGCTCTGATCTTGAAATTTCTAGCCGAAAGGATTGGGTTTGGAGATAAACGATGATATCTCCATACCATGGATCTAAAGTGCTAATTAGGAACAAGGATTCGTCCGCGATGGGCTCCTCCACCACAGTTTCAGTGTCAACACGCGGGAAGTCACACATCAACTCTGCAAAAACTAAAGATTTCTTTGACTTATACTTTTCAAATTCCAAGTCAAACTCCTGCAGGATCACAATCCATTTGGAGTACTTGCCCCCTAGCAATTGTTTGGTCAAAATATAGATCATAGGGTTGCAATCGGAAATTACTATAGTTTTGCGTAGTAAAATGTAATGACGAAAACATTGGACAGCTTGAACAGCTGCCAAAGCCAATTTCTCCACATGTGAATATTTTAGCTCAGTTGGATTTAAGGTTCGACTAAGGTAATATATCACATGTTCACTACCGAATTCATCTTCCTGAACTAACACCATTCCAATGGTGGAATGTGAGGTGGCGAGATATAAGAAGTAGTCTTGGTTGTAGTTGGGAGGATGCAACAACGGTGCATGAGCCAATGCATGTTTTAGTGCATCAAAAGATTTGTCAGCTATCTCATCCCAAAAGAATGGAGTATTCTGTTTCAACAACTGGGTAAAACCCTTTGTGATCTCGGCGTAGTTAGGAATGAATCAACGTAAAAAAATTTATTTCCCTTGAAAACTTTGGATTGGCAAAGATTCGAAGGAGGAGGCAATTTGACAATAGCTTCAACCTTCGAGGGATCGATGTGAATGTTGGCTTTCGAAACAACAAACCCCAGTAACCGACCCGTTTCTATACAGAAAACACACTTATGTGGATTCAACCTAATTCGATAATGCCTACACATCATAAAGATTGCTCGTAAATGGATGAGATGATCAGCTCGATGTAATGAATGAGCAGGTAAATCATCGAGATAGGGTTACACAATGTGCTTGATGTCATGAAACGAGTAAGACATGGCTCTTTGAAAAGTTGCCCCGGCGTTCTTGAGCCCAAAAGGTAATTTGAAATAAGCAAATGTCCCCCATGGACAAATGAAAGTCGTTTTTGGTTGATCATCAGGTAGAATATTTATTTGATTGTATTCGGAAAAACCATCCATGAAGGAGAATATTTCACTGCCGGCACAATCATCGATGATTTGATCGATATAGGGAGTTGGGTAATTGTCTTTTGGACAGGCTCGATTAATATCCCTATAATCGATACATATTCTTATTGTTCCTTGCTTTTTGTTAACAAGAACAATATTCGATACCCAATACGTTAAGGGAATTAGATAAATGAAACCTGCTTTAAGTAATTTTTCAACTTCTGCTTTAATAGCAGCAGCCTTTCGCAGGTGGATCAAATGCAAACGTTGCCAGACGGGTTTAGCATCCGGGTAAGTTTTGATTTCATGAACAACAATTTCTGGGTCAATTCCTGGCATTTCCTCATATGAATAGGAAAACACGTCGTGAAATTCTTGAAATAGGGCCTTATTTGTTTGAATTTCATCTTTCGTACAAGAGGCACCTATATGAATGTTTTCAACAGTTCCAGGCTTAACCAAAATGTCGATAGGAATAGTTCGAGAAATGTTTCCCAAATTTAACTCAGAATCAGGATTTTTCATTGGATTTTGAGGTTCCTTGACATAATCAGTCGTAAAAATAGATGAAAAATCATTTTCAAAGCGATCAATCTCAGGTAAAAATGAAGATCTGTGATGAAGATCTTCCCATGGTAAATCATCAACACACAGGATTTCATGAATTTTCTCATCAGTGTGAACAAGTTCAAAAAATGTTGTTGAATCTGAGTTTGATGTTGAAAGTGATTCTTCATGGACCACATTCATTAAGTCAATTTCGGTTGAAGAAGGGTTGGAAAACCACTGTATGGCTTGATATGCAATTTCATATGGACTCAAAGGCATTGCATCACCAAATGAATCTATCTCAGATTCGGAAGGTACGATCCAAGGATCATCATAAACAATAGTGTCTGATGAAATCATATGAATGGTTGCAGTAGAAGGTGATACGTTTAGAGGAGGAAAGGGAAAAGTTCCTAGTAAACCAGAATCTTTAACTAGTCCTACTCCAACATCCTTATAAGGGATAGTTGTTTTGCCGACATGCTGGATACTTTCAGAAGAGGCTGGGTCGGATGAAAAGTAAGTTAGCCGGTCTATAGTTACGATATTTCCATTATGAGGGAACTTTATAAGCTGAAAGACCGATGAAACAACAGCTGTCATACCGTAAGACCAACTACGAGCCAAGAGAAGGTTGTAATCTAGAGGGGCATCAACCACCTCCACATCTAGATTAACAGCTTTGCCTTCAACCCCTATAGGTAAATCTTGTAGAATGCCAAAAGAATGGAACCCATGGCCATCAAAGGCCTTTAGAATTATTGGGGATTGATTAAGTGTAGGAGAACCAAGTGATCTCCAACACTGGATCAACATAATACATGTTGAGGCTTCCTCATCAATCACAGTCCTATAGCAAGGTCTGTTTTTGACTAACACTGGAATCTGGAAAGCCATTTGATGAGGTAAGCAAGGTGTACTATTTTCTAGATCGAAAATTATAAGGTTCGAGTCCTGAATGTCAACTGCTCCTATAGCCGACAACAACAATTTACGCTGTGCTAGACATGATTGCAGAACTTCCAAAGCCGACATTGTTGAAGGTGAAATAGCCAAATCTTCAACAATGTTATAGTTCTAAGCCGCTCTCACATGTGGATTGAAAGCTGACTTTCAAAGTATACCCTTGGCAGGCGGTTTGATTACTAAGTTTGGGTTAGGTTTCTCGATCTGTAGTGGATCGGAACCGAGAGTTGAAGTTGATGGGTTTGAATTAGAAGATTCTACTTCCTTACCACCAACAGGACTTTTACTTCCATAATCTTGTGATCGTGTCACAATCCTAACATGGGACATCATCATTATGGGTTCTTCGGAGGCATTTGAGGAAGAACCTATCATCTTACTGTCTTGACTAGGAAAAGGATCCTTCAAAACAACAGGCATTTGGGAACCTTTGACGATTTTCGCAACCTCAACGTGATGAGGGCAGTCTCTTGTAAAATTTTCTTCGTCACAAATGAGACAAGGATAACGAGGTTTGCGTTTCTCATCAGTAGATTCTGTTTTTTCTGTTTTCTCTTTCGAATTTTTATCTGTTTTATTTTTCTTCTTCCCTTTCTTTTTACCGCCGGATTTTGATTTGGCTGTAGATGACTCTACAACATGAATAGCGGTGGAAATTTCCACGGAAGAATCTCCTGTCAGGGAATCTGGTAAAGTTATGATAGGAGAAGAATTCTTGGAAGATTTCTTCTTACTTTTTGTATTAACCATACCAATCATACCATCAGTGGCATGAGACCTTGAAGGAGCTGCAGTTACTTGGTTTTGTTTAGGAAGGTCGGGGATTTTTTTGTGTAACGTACTTGACTGTGTATAAACTAGGTCAAGGTACTGAGCTTGAGCAATTAATTGCTTTTTAGTAATGACTCCTGCCTTAGCTACATCCTCAGTGATTTTCAGTAATAAAGATTTGACAAACCATTTTGCTAAGATCTGATCCGGAATAAAAACTTCACTAGACGCCGTCGACGTCTCCATTCATGAATGTGATCTGAAATGTAAGTGGACGTTGACTATTTTAATGAAGTTAATAATTCCGTGCCATTGTCATATCTGACTGGCAACTGAAAATGAGTTAAAAACGAAGTAGCTAACTGACTAAAGTTATAAAAAGTGGCTCGCGGTAACTCAATGTACCACTTGCCCGCAAGACCAATTAGAGTGTGTTGGAAAAGCCTTAAATGGATTGAATCATCTAAAATGGAGTTAGACACACACCAGAGGTGTTAAGTCATCACATCGTTCGACGGGTCCTCTCCTGATTTGCCTTCAAACTTAGGAATATCACTAGGCAAATTATTCGGCATTGGTGGCCAAAACGGAAGATAATTAATTGGATCGTTTGTAAGGCGCGACAAGTCAGGCAAGTCCAAAGTTGCAATGAACGGTAACTGACGATTAGGGTCCCTGAAACCCTGGGTCATGAGACCAGCCCCAGGAGGAGGATATCCAGGATAACTAGGAATTGGAATTGTGTTTGGGATATTATATCCTCCTGGAAAACTAGGATTAACCGAACCGTACTGGGGTTGTTGAGGTTGTTGATAAGTATATCTAGGGTACAGTTGATACTGATAGATTGGTTGTTGCACAACATGACAGAATTGGTACTGTCCCTAGTACGGTTGATAAGTAAATTGAGGTTGACTTGTGACAACCGTACTTGGAACAGGTTGTCCTACAGGCATTTGAACCGAAGTCTGAATTGTGGGTCCAGACTGAGGTAAATATGCTTGAGGAGTTCATATAGGAACAGTAGAAACTAGAGTTGTCGATCCTCCAGAAGTAGGTGGGGCAGATGGAACAGATGTTGCAGTAGTTGCAGCAGTCGTTTGAGGCGGAGTTCAAGGCGAACTAGGCCCAGGCTAAGAAACTACAGAAGGTATAGAAGTTTGAATAGTAGATTGGACAGGTTGCTGGGTTGTCCAGATTGAGATGACAACTGCACATTCGATTGCAAAATCTGTTGAGATTGAGATGGATCCCGCACTAAGTTCATTCCGGGGTACGGACCCATAGCAGGTTGAGCATATTGAGGACCATAACCAGGTTGGGGGTAGGGTTGATAATTCAAAGGTACATTTCTAGTTACTTGAACAAATGATTAACCGGAAGGTGGTTGGAAACCTTAGGTTGGGTACTGACCTTGAGGTTGATAACCTTGAGGCACGTACTGATACTAGGGTTGACCTTGAGGTACATATTGATACTGGGGTTGACCTTGAGGTACATACTGAGTCTGGGGTTGACCTTGAGGAATGTACTGTCCCGTAGGTATGTACTGTCCTTGAGGTTGCCCCCCAGGCGGTAATTGGGTACCTTGAGGTTGCTCCCAGGCGATAATTGAGGACTATGAGGCTACCCCCCAGGCGGTAACTAGCCACCTTGAGGTTGCGGATTTGGAATGGTACCTGACATCATAAGAATATCTTCTACATTCAACGGCTTAGTTCCGTTATTACCAGTTAATAACCCTTGTTCAATAGGTTGAGGAGATGCTCCCGAAAAAGTACCAGTAAGTGACTAATACCCAGAGGGAACAGAAGGACCGCCATATAAAAAGGTTTTTGGAGATTGAGAAAACATGGACGACTGTCTCGACATATTTAACGGAGGATAATAACCCCTAGGTGTTGGATGAAAAGGAATTCGAGGTGGTGAAAAACTTAGTCCCGAGTTTTCTAAAAAATTGGTCAATGAAAGATACCAAGTGTCTCTCCTAGGTGGACTGTAAAAGATCGATTCACGCTCCCTAAGTTCTATAGCTGGTTGATTTTCAGGGATAGGTATACCTTCTTCTGGAGTAACAAGTTCTTCAATAGAAATAAGTCCAGAAGGAAGATTTTGGGTAATGACTTTTTCTACCCTGGGTGAACCAGGACCATTGGAATTTGGAGAGGCAAATCCTGATGTTGGAGTAGCAGCAGGTTTAGTTTCAGGTTCAGATATTTTAGGTTCCTCAGTTAAATCACTAGTAGAAGAAAAACTACCAGCAACTTTGGAAAAAGAAACAGGTTCTAAAATATACTCTGGTTCTTGAACTTGGTAATCAGGATGTACAACCAAAGAAGACTCTCCTTCTTCAGGCGACCCAACTCTACTATCACTAGGAGTTACAAGGGCTCGTAGCCCTGAAATCTAGCTCGGTGAAAACTCAGGAGGTTGGCCCCGAAGTCTACGGGACTTCCTCGGTAATTCAACCACGATTAAATATTTTAACTACTTCACACACAAACAAAGAAAAATCTCAATGAAAACTACCTAAAGTCTCTAAAGAACCAAACAATTTTGAATCACATGCCTAAAGAATCTAGGAGGTCAAACAACACACAAATAGTAACTTTCCGTACTGAAAACACTAGTTGGTGATGAAATCCAACGTCGTAGAATTCAATACAGAAATGGTGGTTGGAACAATTACCCCGGCAACCTACTTAATGAATAGACTGGCACAAGTTTCTCCACTAAACCGTCTCGAGTGAAGAGAACCCCCCAGAAAATCCAAGTGAGTCTAGTCGATGTCTACTCCAGGTACAGTGGGATCTTTCCTCCACCGTCACCTTAGGAAAGAATCATATAGAATATGGTCACTATGGTTACCAACGGAAACAAATATACCTGGGGGAACAATCTGTGATCCGATACACATGCAAGGGCAGAGTAGCAAGCTCAATCCCCTTGAAGGCTCCTTGACATAATCCAAGGTTTACCAACAAGTGACCCCAGGCTCCTCGACAATGGTTAATCCGAGGTTTACCGTTTTTAATACGTGTATATCTAGTATCGTTCCCAATGAGGAAGGATTGATTACCCCACTGGTTCGGACACGATCTCGTGCTTGACTCCTATAAGAGGAGCTTCCCAAAGCATAGATGTAACAATTGGAATTTATCTCCTATTGCAAGATACAACTACTTGTTTGTTTTACTATCTTGGAGAGTTAATTACTCCCTACTCCAAGATACTAGCCTAAGCTATGTTGGTGATAAAGAGCCCTAGAAATAAAAAGATTACTAGATAGATTTTACTTTAAGTGTTATTTTTATTGGTTTTTTCTTAAGTCAAAAGGTGCGGAGATGAAACTTATGGTGTGAAGACTTGACTCCAAATCACTAAAAATGCACTTAAGATGAAAAACAATCCTTTTTCTTCAATGAATTTCTAGCTAGAGAAAGAGTTGAGAATGCAAATGCTTGTAAAAACAAATCTTTCCTTAACAAACAAATAAAAAGGACTTTTTGTCTTTTCCAGTGAACTCAAAAACGAGACAACTAGTTATGCTCACGAAAATTTCCCTTTCTTTTCAAACACTCAAATACTACAAAAACAAACTTTTTCAAAAGAGATTTTTTTTATTTTTATAAAACACTCAAAACTATTGAAAAACCTAATCTTGAGATATATAAATTCTAAAAAGCTAATTGAAGTAAAAGCTTACAAAATTTCTTTTCAAGGATGTTTTACTTAGTTATGAGCAAACTAAGGACTAATTTGTCTAGAATCAGAAATTAATCAAAAAACAACCAGCTTTTGTTTTCTTTTATAAAAATGAAATCCAAAACTTTCAACACAAGTTCTTTCGAAGTTTCGCAAAGAGAAAAGCAAGATGGATTCCTCAACAAAGGCAGATTTTACAAAACGGTCAGACTCATAAGAAGGCTAGTAAAAACCAAGGTGATCTGAGGTTTCTAAGGCTTCTAAGCTCTGAGTTACTCTAAGACCAAATGAAAATCAAGCCCGGCACACAAAACTTCTAGGAATTTCACCTAAAACCCTAATGCCAATGGAATTAACCTACGAAAAGTTTCTGACAAGTCACGTGCAGATTTGGGCAGAGGCTAAAAACACATAAACAAATCCTAAGCTGACTGAATGAGAAAATTTCAAGTTTTTCAAAATTTTGACAGGGTCCGCAAGCCCCCAGTATACCCAGGTGCGGTACCACTCTGTGTAACTAGCAGAGGGTGCGGTCCTCTTCCCAAAAGTACGAAAAACAAAAAATAATTCAAGATCTACTGAACCTACCCAATCCCACACACATCAAATCAAAAACCAGAAACAAAGACATAGTTTCTCAAGTCAAAGTAAAAGCAAAGGAAAAAAATCAAAAATTCAAGTCCCCAGTGGAGTCGCCATTTTGTCGGCCGGATAAGTCATTCTTGCGGACAAGACCGACCTCCCTAGTATCTAATGATATCTAGCAACAAGCAAACCAAACAAATTCTATCTTTCTCTAAATATGCAATTTATAAATAAAGGCAAACAGGTGTTTTAGGCCTACCTCGGGTCCAGTGCTAGTTTGTGGAAGCCACACTCCGTTGATCCAAATGAGCTCCCTTGTAAAGAATCTGCAAACACAAACAAGCACACACATTAAATAGCACCTGAAAAGCCAATATAATAAAGCATATTTATCATGATGATCAAGGAATTCATGAAACAAACCATATAAGACAATTTATTGAGAAAAATGAATCTGATTGTATTAACTTTAATCAAAGAAGAACTTTACAACCTTGGTGCCTTGATGCTGTACAAGCTCCTCCCAGGGTCCAACAAGAATCTCCTCTACTTTGAAAAGTTTCATGCTCTTCCCAATGAAGCCAAAAGGTATGTAATCTCTTCTCTCAAGCTTAACTAGGAAGTCTCAATTCCAACAGTATTTACCCTCAAAAATGTTCGGCTTCTAACCTCCCTAGCAACCAGCCCAATGCCTTAATTTATAGTGCAATGGAGGGAAGTTACTAGGTCCACCTTCAAAGGGATAAAGCCCTCCTTCAAAGGAATAAGATCCTCTCATCAAGGGATTAGCTCCTTTAGTTTTGGGATGCATGAACCACCTAGGAGTGAACCATCCACATCAAGATTCCTTCTAGAAGCATCCAGAATTAACCACAAGTGAGTTTTTAAGAATAAACTTGCACCTTTTTGACTTTCACAGGGGTCCGCACCCACTCCTTTAGAGATAGAGCAGGCAGGTCCGCAGGTAACATGACCAAGGGGTGTGGGACCGCAAGTAACAGTAAGAGAAAGTGCGGAACCATAGCTTTATTGATTTTCATAGAATTTCTCTCATTTTTAAAGCTTGACATGAAGAGCTGAGGTTTGAGACTTGCTAAGGAGGATAGTATGAGTGATGATAGACCCATACTGACTGCAAATAGTCATGGTGACAATATTTTGTGTAACAGATAATATTACATCCTTGAATCTTGCTACCATTCCTGGAAGACATTTTGACCCTAGCAAAGCTTCACAGAATTACACTGCCCAAGTGAAAATCAGACAAGTCAGTCATGAAGATGATGAATAAGATGACCTATTTGAATCTGCTGAACTATTTTCACAAGTGTAGCATTTGGCCACATTAAAACTGGATCCAGAAAGGATAACCCAATTCCAGCAATACAAAGAAAAAATACTCGAAAATGACCCATTGGATCTGTTGAGGATCCCTCAACTGATTCTCCAAGAGGAGCAGGATTTAGATTGGGTTTCAGAGCAAGTCTCAAAGAAGGGATTGGAATAATGTTCAAAGCAGAATTCAGAGAAGAAGTTAGAACTGGGCTCAGAGCAGAATTCAAAGAAGAGTTTAGAAAAGAATTCTCAACAGAAATGAGAAAAGTTTTCCAAGGATATTGAAGTGGAAGATAAATCCACAGAAGTACATATTGATGAATCTCCCTTCAAGAATTAGCTGGATGAAACCTGGAAATAAATTGATTAGCATCTTAGAGGACAACAAGGGGCATAAAAAATTGAAATGGAGAAAACATTCAGCACACACTAGAACATTGGGTAGAGCCTGTTTACTGATAGGGCCACTGATAAAGTTGTCGCTACAAAGGAAGTTGAGATCATCTTAACATTCCCCTCATCTGAGATGGTCCTTGAAGTTGAATAAATCCCTCCCTTTGATGTATTTCACAGTCCCAAACATTAAGTTGTGGTGAAAAGATAGATGAAAAGGAGAAGAATAGAGCCATCATCAGCAGTCATTCATGGTGATGTACCAATGGATATATTATGGAAGGATACTCCAATTGATCCTTCAGAAAATTTGACAAAGTTGCCATAATTGGCAGGTGCTTATGCATCTGCTACGATTGATAAAGTAGAAGAGGTTCGACAATTAGTTGGAGAGAAAGAAGAGAGAATTCAATAGTTAGAGCAGTAGTTGGCAGAAGAGAGACAAAGTATTGATCATCAAATGAAAACACAAATGTCCCAATTACAGCAGAGCTTTGATCACTTGAAGCTCCAATATCAATAAGGGACAAGTACTAAGGATATCCAAATACAATAGCTCCAATTTTCATTTTATCGGTTGAAGGATAATCCTAACATGGAGGGTTTAATAAAAGAATCATTAGAGCTCAACACTCTACTGTTAAGGCAACAAGAAATGTTCTATCAGAATTTTTCTATCATCAATACATTCTGTGTTGCAAGTGATTCACTAATGAATCAATCATCCAATCTGAGCATGACTTTCAATGATATTGGTGATAAAAATTTATAACATGGTAGGATACTCCAAAAGGAAGAGCAAAACATCTTCCTAGAATAAAGGAATCACACAAGGAAATCGTCTTTACTAATTAGGACATTCAATTGAAACAGGTAGAAAAAGCAATCTCCAGAGCAAGCGATGATGCAAATAACATCATTGAAACTATCAATGATGACCTACACAATGCTAACCTGATTCAAGAATTCCCACCTGGCAATATTCCTGATATCAAAGTCCTGGAAAGGAAAAGGCAAGAAAATTCAAAAGTAAAGGTAGAAACAATTAAAAAATTGACCAAGTTCCACTGGGAAGTGTATTAGAAATATCTAGTGAAGCCACACAATCAGTGGCTAATGCTACACTGCCTTGCTGACTTCTCCACCCATATGCTTCCTATGCTTTTAGATGTAGTGTAGACAGGACAATTACGCATGAGGATATGTCAGGCTCCTGAAGTTAAGCCAATGATGGATATTTACAAGCTCAGATAGCGAATGAATGAATAGACACAATTTCACTCTTGAGCTCATCATTTCAACACTTTTTGTTTCTATATTTTTTGTCATTTATTTTAAGGAGAGTTGTTTTAAACTCCTCAGAACATTCATGTAATGTCTATTTTTATACTTTATTTTTATTATATAAACCCTCTCATGCCTACAAAGAAAGGGTCCCCAAATTTTATAAAGAAAAACTTGGGAAGCCTGCACTACTGTACTTTTGTAAGTTAGTCTTAGTAGAATGATCAGATTAGAGTCCTGGATTTTTGTGAAGAACGCTTTGGAAGCTTGCACTTTTGTATTTTGGAAACCATCTTAATGAAAAATATTGTACTGGAGATATTTATTTCATCAGCAGATTCATATACATCAGGTACTTTTATCATTGTATATGTAATAGATCTGACCTGCAAATATATGATAAAGCAAATATACCCAGAAATAACAAGAGAGAAATAAACAAACTTCATATCTTTATTAATATCAAACCCTTTATGAGCACTAGTATTGCAGGAAGAATCCTACAACTCTTGGGGCTACCAACTTTACTTTATCAACCCGAGGTTCGTACAAACTTGAAGGTGACAATGTTGTATACACAAGAGGATGTCATGGGTCCACTCTTTGTCACTGGTAAGTTGGTGATAGACCACTATGGTTTCTCAAACTAGCCTTCTATTGATTTAGAAGAAGCTTGATTACCAATGAGGAAAGGGGAAATTTGCACTAACTGGAACCTTGTCTATTGTAGTAAGGAAAGACTGAAATTAAATGCTTAAACACACCATTCATATAACTAATTGCTAAGAGACTTTTCTTCAAAATAATGCTAAGTTACCATGTGTATAATCCTATTGTCCTAGGCATGAAATCTAAAATAACCACACACTCTAATGTTGTGCATGTAAATGAACACAATAACATTTTTCCTTTTTGCCTTTTTGTGTGAAAATGTGAATGCTAAATCCTCTTGGTGATGTGGTAGGTGGGTTGTGGTGGTGGAAGGGTAGATGGCTTAGGAGGCAACTAGGTGTCTTCTTCTTTATTCCTAGATTCTTTTTCACAATTCGGCCTCAAAATAGGCCACTACAGGTCATCCTACAGGATGTCCTAATGCCTCCTATGGGATATCCTAATGCCGCCTACAAGATGTACTAATGCTCCTACAGGATGCCATATATTCCTACAGGATCCAGCTGAGAGAAATAGGAGTGACTTGGAAGGTGGTGTAGGGCTTAAGGAAGGTGAATGGTGGGATAAATAAGGCAAGGGAGTGGCTAGGACTCCTTTAGAGCTTCAAAATAGAGTTTGTAAGATGGTTAGATTTGCTCAACAACCCTGGAAAGTTGTTCTTATGGAATGATGAATTTGGTGAGGGACTTAGTGGCTTTTGATGATCATGGATGGATGAGGTTAGGTTGGGGTTGCTGGTCATGAGATGTCCCTGCACTCTTAAAACTCCTGCACTGCATCAATCACTGGCATTTATTCACGAATCATGTCAAACAAGAGAGATTTTCAATCAACTAAGAAAGCATAATTCCATTATCTAATTACCTATTTCATGCATGGAAAACTTGCAGAATAATGTGAAACACTATCAGATTTAATGCAAGGCTAAAGATATCAAAAATGAAAATTAACTCATATTCTTGAAAATTGACAAAATGTTGGCCTAAGTAGTAGAAAACCCTAAATTCCATGAGAAATCAGAATTCTGTCTTTTTGGGCTGCATATGAGTTCTTTCCCCAAACCGTCATCCCTAAAGGGAGGAGTGAGGCCAAAGCTACTTGCTATCATCTCTTTGGTGTTCCTTTATCTTCCTAAGCTACTACTAGAGAAATGCACAAATGGAAGAAAACTAATCAAATCGATTTCTACTTGCAATGAAATAATGCTAAAACAAATTCAACCATTAATCTATGAAATCAACTAAACATACAAATACAAGAAGAGGAGCCTTTGCTGCTAGGGTTGGGCCCTAACACAAGAGAGTTATACCTCTAAGTCAACTTAGTGTTGGATTAAGGAAATGCTCATTCTCATTAAAATATCAAAAAATTTACATAACAATGTCTTCCACAAGTCTTGAACTCGAAAAGGCGTAGTGCTCTTACATAAAAAATCCAAATCCTAATGAGGCTCTAGGCCTCTTTATTTATACAACTAAAGTCTCCAACGACTTCCTTAAATCTAGGGAGGTTCGGCTCCCAAATGCAAGATGAACTGGCTTTTTAACTATCACTGGCTCCGTTGCCTTTTGATCTTCATGACTCAGCTGCTTGCAACTCCGACCTAGTGTGATTTGATGGAGGAATATTTGAATGAGTGAGGATTAAATGAGGAGGATATATCTCCTACAATCTCTCCTCCTTGTCTCATTCAAGTTTCTATCCTTAATTAGCCAAAAATGCCATGATTTTCTCTCAAAAGCCTACAATCAATGCACATTAGTCCACTAGACATAACATATTACTTTTACTCATCTCATTAAGCAAAATATAATCGAAATATGTAAGGAATTATGAGAAGAGTTTATTTTAATAAGATTGGAGGTGTATTAATGTCCATTTAGCTATCTAGTGATGAGGCTCATCATCACCCCCCTACTGAAAGTGTTGCTCATCCTCTGAGCAACCCAATCTATATCCATGTCCTTCATTGCTCTAGCGGTCTCCCTAACATCCCATGCTTCTGTTGTAGTTTCTTCTTCCTGTGAATAGAATCATGCCTTCCTCTCTATCTTTTACCATTACTTTCTTTCTTCCTCTTCCTTCCTTCCTTCCAACATTCCTAAGATTAGTGGTGGACTGAGTCTCAAGCCAATCCAATTGACTTTTATTCTTTGTAGATCTTTCTTATACATGGGTGTTCTATTTAGTGCATCTCTCATTCTCTGAGGAGAATGGTATTCTATGATTTTCAGGCCGTAGGGTAAGGTGTTCCATCTCCTTTGGCAAGCTGGCATGTTGTCATCTCCTAACAACCTAAACATGTCTTAAAAGTGTGTGACTGCTTGCTCTTGTGCAGCAAGGACCTAGGTGCAAGCTTAGGATCATTTGCAATCAGGTTGTGGGTGTTGATGACAACCATTGGGTTAGATTTCTCAGGTCCTATCATTAGGGGTTCTCTCTATTCTCTTGCAATTACCTTCTTCATCTCTGCATCTCTTGCCTCCTCATGATTCATCCATGATGCTAAGGCCATCAATTGCAAGTCCCCCAATTTTGAATTTGGGTCCCACACATTCAAATCTATCAAGTCCAAGTTGTGTAGGTAAAACTCAGACATTTTTGCTCTATCTTCCAAGGTTATTTGATCACAGATATCAATGAATTTCCTGTAATTTTGGAAGGGAATAGTGCCTCTCTGTGCTAAAGTCTTAATTCGGAATTGTAGCCACTTTTCCTTAAGATACAAGGCATAAGACTTTGTTGGCATCCTACACTAGATTGCCTCTAGGGATAAACTGGCCATATTTTCCAACTCACTTTCTATTTCTTGTACTTGTCCCCTTAGCCATGCATTCTTTGCTTCCAACTGAGCTTTCATCATTACCTCTTTGTCCCTTATGCTACGTAGATCTCTATCCATCTCCTCTACATTCTACTCATTGTGGTCCACATCCTCCACTCCTTTATATTTTGAAATTTGCATCCACCTATGTCTTCTTGCCCTTTCTTTCTCAAGCTCAAAGAATAAGGGGATGGAAAATTTCTGTGGAATGAAGCTACCCCTTAAATGAACCTATAGTAAGAGTCAAGGTTGGGTTGAGGACTAAGTTCCCTTAGTTCTAGATATTCCTTCTTTGTTTCATGTTGAGTGATACCTTCTTGGTCTATTTTTGGAGTTTCCTGTAGGTTTAGGAGAGTTTCCTATAGGATGGCCTCTGCATCCTATAGGTCCTTCTCTGTCTCCTATAGGAGACCTTTTACTTTTTATGAGGTAGACTTGGGGACAAGCCTCCTAACATAAGTGATGGGAGATTTGGGTGAGATTTTCCTTGGTGATCCTTCTCCTCGATTTTTCTCAACAGGAGCTACCTTTTCTTGCTACTTTGGTGAGCCTTCAATGACAATAGAAGTTTTGGTGGGTTTTTGAGGTCTTCCTTGCATGATCCTTGTGCTTTTTCTTGTCCTAAAGTACAATGGGTTTTGTCTTTGTATCTTTCCTTTTGACTTGATAGGTGTACTTAGGGCAGTAAGAGTAGTTGATACCTCTTTCTCAGTGGGTTCTGGAGATACCCTTTGTGATTCTTCCCCTTCTTTGCCTTGAACTGTAGACCTCTATTCTTCCTTACCTTTTGTTTCCTCTTTTCCATTCTCCTTCTTATCCTTGTCTTTCTCTTCTTCTTCTTCCTCCAGTTCCTCACTCTATTCATATGTTTCTTATTTTGCTTCTTCTTCTGTCTCTTCTTCATTTTCATCCTCCTTTTCCTCCTCTTTTTCCTCCTTTGTTCTTCTTCATCCCTCTACCTGCATGTCTCTAAAAGTTGTCCATGCAATAGCGAGTCTTAGCTTTTGAGAGAATCTTCTAGGATAACTTTGATTAACCCATGATGGGATAGTTGTTGATGTTTCCCTTCTTGCACTTTGATGCTCATATCTATCATTAATTGTAGAAGAAAGTAGGCTATGCCTAGTCTGTTTCAAGGAGGTGTGTCTACTCCAAATCTCAGCTCTTGGAGAAGCCTAAAATGGTATCCATACACCACACTGTATCTCCCTTCGCATGATATATATTTAATGAGGTGGTAACTAATTTCATTCCAAGGGTATGGAAGGCTTTCTGTTCTAACCCCATTTTTGTCCTCCATTGCCTCCTCCCCTTCCAAAAATAATTTCTTCTTTGCAAGGGTGTTGTTACCCTTATCTTCCTTTCTCCAAGGCAACCCTAAAGGAAGTGTGGTGATTCTACCTATGACTTCAGGGGTGATTTCTACTGAGAGGCCTTTCACCACAATAGTGGCATGGGTCCTAGTTAGTGGTATGAGCGAGAGAGAAAATTATCTGGCCACCTCATCATCGTACCCCTCATTTTTTCAAAGAAACCCATCTAATTGTGCCTTATGAAGATTTCTACTACAAGAGGGTGTTGATGAATTCTCACTATGTTTGTGGGTTCCCTCTTGTTAAATCCCCCTATCATTTTTCCTTTGGTAATTGTGGAGGCTTGTATGGGTATAATTCCAATTTCCACTAGGTGAGATATTTTAAATGACAACTTTGTAGTATAATTCCCCTAGACTACAATTTCCTTAACCAAATTGAGGATTTTTCTATATATTTTTAACTAGCAAATGTGGGAAGGTATAGCTCCTACCTCCTGGTTACTGATTGATGAATCAAACCTTTGATCTTTCCTTTCTAAATTCCCACTAAAATCTTGTAGATTCTTGCTTTGTATCTTGTAGATCGTCCTAGAGGATCATATAGGTTTTTGTTGGGTCCCTATAATACTAGTGATTACCCCATTACTATTGTAGTTATACCCCTTATTAATATTGTTGTGCCCCTATTGCCCCCATATTGTTATTACTGTGCCCCATAGAATCCCTCTATTATTATTTTTGTGGCTTTATATTATTATTGTTAGGTCGTCTGGATTATATTGTGACTCCTTAGACTCCTATATATAGAAAGGAGGTTTTTTCATTTGAATCATCCAAGAATTGTTCATTTATGTAATGTAAAGGAGGTTGCCCCCTCGAAGAGGCTGAATTCTAAGGCGTTGATCTATCTTTTCTATCTTTTCTTGAGCTGGTTTCATAACATTGGGTACAATAGCTTTTAATTTTCAAGAACTTTTCATCAAATTTTCTACAAAAGGAAAGGAAGTTGAATTAAAGGGTATTGCAGGGAAACCAGGAAAGATAATCAGCTCTAATGGTATGACAAAGCTTCTAAAAAAGGAGCAAAGAGGTGTAATTTCACAATTATGTTTGCTAGATGTTTCCACATCGGAATCATCTATTTCTCCAGATCTCAAAAAAGTCCTGGAAAATCATTCCAAGGTATTTGAGACTCCCAAAGGTCTCCCACCTATGTGTGATCATGATCATGCTATTCATCTGATTCCAGGAAGTGTTCCTCCAAACATCAGGCCGTACAGATATCCCTATGTCCAAAAGAGTGAAATTGAACGTATGGTTGCAGAAATGCTAGAGGCTGGTATAATTCAACCGAGTCAAAGTTCTTTCTCTGCTCTAGTAGTATTGGTGCACAAGAAGGATGGATCATGGCACATGTGTCTGGATTATAGGGAGCTCAACAAGATCACTATTAAAGATAAGTTCCCCATTCCTGTCATTGATGAATTACTGGATGAATTGCATGGATCAATTTACTTCACCAAGTTGGATCTTCATTCAGGATATCATCAAATCAGAATGAAGATTGAAGACATTCCAAAAACAGCATTTAGAACTCATGAGGGTCATTATGAATTTTTGGTCATGCCTTTTGGCCTTACCAATGCACCTTCAACATTTCAAGGTTTGATGAATTCAATTTTCAAACCATTCCTTAGAAAATTTGTGTTAGTATTTTTTGATGATATACTAATCTACAACAAGTCTTGGAAGGATCATGTTGAACATGTTGACACGGTGCTACAACTATTAGAGGAGAAACAATTATATGCAAAAAGATCCAAATGTTTCTTTGGAGTCCAGGAGGTGGAACATTTGGGTCATATTTTATCTCATGAAGGAGTTAAGGTAGACCCTAGCAAAATTAAAGCCATTAAGGAATGGAAAATCCCCACATCCATAAAGCATCTGCAAGGATTTCTTGGGTTGACAGGGTATTATCGCAAGTTTGTTAAGAATTATGGGAGAATAGCAGCACTGCTAACAACATTATTGAAGAAAGATGCATTTTCATGGACTCCGGAAGCAACAAAGGCCTTTGAACATCTTAAAGATGCAAGTGCCAAGCACCGGTCTTAGCTACACTAGACTTCACAAAAATCTTTATTGTGGAATGTGATGCTTCAGGAAATGGAATTGGTGCTGTTCTAATGCAATATGAAAGACCCATTGCTTTTCAAAGTCATCAAATCAAGGGAAAGTTTTTAAGCAAAGCTATTTATGAGAAGGAAATGTTGGCAATACTCCATGCACTTAAGAAATGGCGACCCTACCTAATGGGAAGACACTTCAAGGTAAAAACGGATCATGATAGCCTTAAATACTTTTTAGAACAAATATTATCCTCTGAAGAGCAACAAAAGTGGGTCACAAAGATGTTGGGTTATGACTTTGAAATCATCTACAAAAAAGGGAAGCAAAATGTGGTGGCAGATGCACTCTCAAGAAAGGATGAGGATGTGGAAGCATTGTTGTGCGCCATTTCTATTATCCAACCAGATTGGATAAATGAAGCAAGGGCAGAATGGAAGAATGATGAAGAAGTGTGGGCACTTATTCGAAAGCTACAACAAGATTCCAACACATCTGATGCATTTAGCTGGCAAAATGATTCATTATGGTACAAAGATCGCTTATGCCTCTGTAAGAATTCCCATCTAAAACAAAAGATTCTTATGGAATTGCACACTTCTCCCTTAGGAGGGCACTCAGGATTTCTAAAAACTTACCACAGGGTTAAGAAGGAATTTTTTTGGGATGGCCTTAAATTAGATATTCAAAAGTTTGTGGCGAAATGTTTGGTTTGCCAACAAAATAAAGTTGAAACAATTAAGACATCGGGTCTATTACAACCTTTATCCATTCCAAACCAACATTGGTAGGAGGTTTCAATGGATTTTATCACAGGTTTACCCAAGTCTGAGGGAAAGAGTGTCATCATGTTGGTAGTTGACAAACTTACCAAGTATGCACACTTTTGTGCATTATCACATCCATTTAAAGCCAGTACAGTTTCTACTGCATTTATGGAAACAATTCAAAAGCTACATGGAAACCCAAAGATTATTGTAAGTGACAGAGATCCCATTTTCACTGGAAATTTTTGGACAGACTTATTTTCTTGTCTTGGTACTCAGTTAGCTCATAACTCATCTTATCATCCTCAATTTGATGGGCAAACTGAGATAGTAAACAAATATTTGGAAGGATATCTTCATTGCTTTGTATCTGATAAACAAACACAATGGGTCAAATGGTTACCTCTGGTTGAATGGTGGTATAACACTTCCTTCCATACAGCAACAAAAATGACCCCATTTATGGCACTTTATGGGTATCAACCACCATCCATCACATCATATTTAAGAGAAAATTCTAAGGTTCAGGCAGTGGAACATCACATCGAACATCAACAACAAGTCCAACTCTTAAAGGATAACCTCATGTTGGCACAGAATAGAATGAAACAACAGGTAGATCAACATCGCAGTGAAAGAAGTTTTGATGTAGGTGATTGGGTATTCCTACAGCTACAACCATATAAGCAAATGTCCCTCAAGCAAGCTAAGAAGGATAATAAATTATCACCAAAGTATTATGGTCTGTACAAGGTGTTGCAAAACATTGGTACTATGGCATACAAATTGGAGCTCTTGCAGCTTCTCGATTGCACCCAGTTTTCCATGTTTCATGTTTAAATAAGGTTATAGGTGACAAGTTCCCAGTTCAAACAATATTTCCAGAACTTGACGAGGAAGGAAAAATTATATTGGAACCAGAAGCAGTCATAGAAACAAGAATTCGGCAGCTACGAAATCGATCAATTTCAGAGTATCTTATCAAGTGGAAGAACTTATCCGCTGAAGATTTCACATGGGAGGATGAGAATTTTATGCAGAAGTATCCAGAACTACTCAAGCGTTGAGGACAACACTTTTTTGAAGGCGAGGGGCATGTTGGGTCCCTATAATACTAGTGATTACCCCATTACTATTGTAGTTATATCCCTTATTAATATTGTTGTGCCCCTATTGCCCCCATATTGTTATTACTGTGCCCCATAGAATCCCTCTATTATTATTTTTGTGGCTTTATATTATTATTGTTAGCTCGGCTGGATTATATTGTGACTCCTTAGACACCTATATATAGAAAGGAGGTTTTTTCATTTGAATCATCCAAGAATTGTTCATTTATGTAATGTAAAGGAGGTTGCCCCCTCGAACAGGCTGAATTATAAGGCGTTGATCTATCTTTTCTATCTTTTCTTGAGCTGGTTTCATAATAGTTTTCCTATCGGATATTGTAGGTGCTTCTGCACTGAAAACTGCTCACTGTCTTTCCTATAGACACTATGTTGGGCATGGAATCCCCACAAGACATGTTTTGGGGCTCAAACCCCAAGTTTTGACTTAATATTATTGTAAAGAATCTGCAAGTTGCAGGCGTAGAGCACGAAATGTATGATAGAGTCACAGGGTTGTCTGCCCTAGTCTTGTAATGTAATGTCAGACTACCCATGGTCTGCGGACCATGAGATTGTATATATAGAGAGAGGCTCTAAGTGTAAAAGAGAACCAATGAAGGAAGTAGAAGCGAAGAGCAAGAGTCTAAGTGTCTAAGTGTGTCTTAGGTCGTAGAGTAGGAGAAGGCTCTACACCTGACTACGCAGAGGCCTAGTTGTCCGTAGCTGAGTGCGCGGACCCCTGCAGCTGAGTGCACAGGGTGAAGTCAAGTCTATAACCAAGGAAGAAATAATAAAGAGAAGTTTTATCTTAATTATGTGTATCTGTTCTTGGGTTATTACATGTTTAATGTAAATTGCAAATATACTATTTATTTACTCCACGCACCTGTATGAATGATTTATATTGCTACGTATAACTTAAAGCATGCAAGTAAAGTTAATTAACTAACAGTAGAATACTAGTAAAGGCTTGGGTAATAACAATCTTCGGCCCCCAAGTAGGGTTGCGCGAAGGAAGCATCTCAAGCTACGAGGTACGAGTAAGTGTGCATAGTGAGGTGCACGTAGGGACAAACCGCAGACCACTTGAACTCGTCAGACATCTCCAGGGTGCAGAAACCTAGTTCTAGCACCCTCCCATACTACTTTGGGTGAGACCTCAGTCCGCAGCCCGCGGACTGTTGCCGAAAGGGCCAGTGGTACCGAGATTTGTTTGGCTAAATCACCTCTGAACCTGGGTCAGGCCCTAATAAGCCAACAAATCCCTCCTCCTCCATTCCTTCATCATGATCCTGCTTCAGAGCACAATGTTTACATTCAATTCCTCTTCACGTGGCTCAGACATCATCATTTGCAGATTCTAAGTCGGGGGAGGTTGGAGTGTTCCTTTATCACGCAACCTTGTTATCAGTGTGGGGCAGTCCTCCATCTCATGATAAAACTAGGTACAATATAAAAATGATGGTAAGATCACTACATTGCGTGAAAAAAGAGGTAAGAGATCTGCCTATGTATGACGGGTTGACAGTGGTGGATGATTTCCTGAACAAATTTGAAAGAGAGGTGTCAAAACAACAACGTATTGATGCCCTGAAATGTGCACTATGCGCTATGCCCACAAGATGGTGGGGTACGCATCAAAGAAGTTTTAAGGGCTGGCAAAGATGCAGAAGGATGATGCACCTATGATTTGTGAAAACACAGATGCCGCTAACAAACAAATATGATGGATGGGATGATCCACGTGCACACCTCGCGAAATGGACCAAGGTCTATGGGGAAGAGCCACAACCAGAATGGGTGCATTTGTTCTATCATACCCTGAATGTCATACCCATGAATTTGTATACTGGGATGGAACTCCACCATGGCACGAGTGAATGGGAAATCCTATGCAAAGGATTCCTATTAACCTTCACGTTTGAAGATCGTTGGTGGGTTGCCCATTTTGGCTGAAGCTCTTCCATTTCAGCACGAGCAACCCAGCTGAGCTGGACACTGGAGTGTTACAATGTAAATATTGAGGAGGATGATGAGGATCCACAGAAAATTAGCATTCCAGAAACTGAAGGCTATCGCAAGGTTTGAGGACCATTGATTGAAGATCCTTACATCACTGCACTGCTAAAAACAAAGCATGCAATGCTCAGTGATTATTGGGAAGATGCCACGGTGGATAAGGTCACTAAGTTACTCCGCGAATACCAAGAATTATTCCAAACCAAAATTACAGATTTAAAAGGGATCATTAGCAACTTAGGGATGATGAAGATCACCCTAAAACCTGACCCAAAGCTGATTAAATAGAGGCCTTACCGCTTGAATCGAAGTATAAGGAAAAGTTCCACGTAGAACAAGACAAGGTGCTCATAGCCAGAATTATTGAGCCGATGGAAGAATCTGACTGGGTGAGACCTATGGTAGTACAGGAGAAAAAGCAGAAGGGCAAGATAAGAATGTGCGTGGACCTCAAGAAGCTAAATGATGCTTATGTACATGACCCATTCCTGACACCATTCACAGATGAAGTATTCGAAAATGTTGGTGGATAAGAAGCATACGTATTAACGGATGGGTTCTCAGGGTACCACCAGATCAAATTCATGCCGGAAGACAAGAGAAAGATGACCCTCACAACAGAATGGGGCTGATTTCAATACATCATTATGCCATTTGGGTTGAAGTGTTGGCATTATGTTACAGATGTTGTACTTGATGGCAACACCCATGGCAAGGCTCTCAATATGTTGAAAATTAAGAAGTACGCAGGAGATTAGTTTAGAAAGTGCGTACCCGCAGGTACACCGTGAAGGGCAGGGAAAATTTTAAGAACCCCCCCTAAATTTATAAATATAATAAATGGGCGAATCTCCATGGTATATAGGAAAAATGGAAGGCGATTTTATCAATAATATAATATGTATATATAATTTTTTGGCGAATCTCTCACCAGGCATGGCGAATATTTTACTCAATTATAAAATCTTGTAAGATCTTGGCGAGTCTTTCACTAAATAATAAAACTTTGTAAAGTCCTAGTGAATCTTAGCATAGGCTACATGCTGGTTTAATTCCCCCATTTAAATAGGCTACATTCCAGGTGAATACCATGGGTCAATACCATGTACCATTTTGGTGAATACCATGGGTCAATACCATGTGCCATTTTGGTGAATACCATGGGTCAATACCATATGCCATTTTTATTTTTATTAATTCTAATATTAGGGTTAATAATGGTTTTTTGCATGGTATTAATAACAATCTAGTCCATGGTATTTGTCCCATAGTATTTTGGCCATAGGTTTCACCTAAATATAACCCATTTTTTGAGTGTTCGTAAATATAAGGTGACTTATGGAGTAAATATAAAAAAATGTTTTATTTGTTTACCATACCTCTCGTTTATTTATATTTTTATTAATTTACCATACCTCTTTTACAAATACGGTATTTGGCCCATAGGATTCACTTAAATAAAACCTCTTTCTTGAGCCTTCATAAATAGAACAAGGGTTATGGACTAAATATAAAAAGAGGTTTTATTTAATTACGATACGTCTAGTTTATTTATATTTTTATTTATTTACCATACCTTTTGAGTAAGTATAAAAAGACGTTTTATTTATTTACCATACCTCCACTTTACTTATATTTTTATTTGTTTACACCCTTACATGTATATAAGGTGACTTATGGAGTAAATATAAAAAATGTTATATTTATTTACCATACCTCTCATTTATTTATATTTTTATTAATTTACCATACTTCTTTTATAAATATGGTATTTGGCCCATAGGATTCACTTAAATAAAACCTATTCTTGAAAATGGGCGAATGGATTCACTTAAATAAAACCTATTCTTGAAAATGGGCGAATGAAAGGTTGTAAGTCCTAATTTCAAGGGTTAAATTTACCTCTTTTACCCTCTCCCTTAAAATAAGGTGGGCTATTTGAGGTGATTTGTAAAAATGTACTATGATACAAAATATTCGCCCACTAAAAATTTAAAACCCCTTAATTTCGCCAAAGGGCGAACATTCGCCCCAAAAATTATCCTTGGTGAAGGGACCGCGTCCTGATACGCAGGTCAGCCGTTCAGGAGGTGCGTACCCCCAGTGCACACATTTCAAGGCAGAGAAAAGCACACGTGGGGTTTCTTATGTTTAACCTTTGGTATTTAGCCGACAGTTTTTTGTTATTATGGTGTCGGCCCGTGGTATTAATCCATGATTTAAGGAAGAGCTTTCCTATATAAAGCAAAGGAGATCATTTGGCTTGTGTATGTTTTGGGTTGAATATCTTATGAGGGCTAGATCTGAAATATTATGATCTCTTGGGAGTATGTCTAGATCTAAATAAGGCGAATCTACTGATGGATTGAGATCTCTTCGGCGCATGTTCAGATCTGTAGATCTGACTGTCTGGGTTATTTCTGAAGTCTTGAAATCATCTATGCCCGAAGGTATGCAGGTACAGTGAAAGAAAAGTGCGTACATACGCAGGAACGAAGCGTTTCAGGTGCGCCGGTACGCAGGCACAGAAGGGTTGCAGGTGCGGAGGTCCGCAGGCCGTTCAATGGATACAGTGCGTATGTAAGTAGGCGAGCAGTTGAGCAGGGTGCGTATGTAAGCAGGCGAGCAGTTGAGCAAGGTGCGTACGTAAGCAGGTGAGCAGTTGAGCAGGGTGCTTACTGTAAGCAGGCAGTACATGGGTGAAGCTGCTTACTTCTCTTAAAATCCTTGTTTATCATTGTTGTGTTCTGGGTTTGGTCCTATTATTGTTGATCTGGTTACTACAGTTGACTGGGTGATTCTCTTATACTTGATGATCATTTGATGCTTATGGATCCAGTTTGAAAATTTATGAAAAGTGGTCCTTGTAAGAAAAGAAGTAGGGGGTTGTAGCTCCCTTCCAGGAGAGACTGGAAAACGAGAGAGAGTTGTAGCTCTCTGCAGGTTGCAGCCTGCGTACTGGTAAATGACTGCACCAGTACATAACCATTGTAAAAGGAGTTTCTAATTTGAAAGAAGATAGAGACATATTGCAGTAGGTGGTTTTCACCCACATTGGGTTTCCACCTTACATCTTGTGTTCTTTGGTGTGACTATCTGTTTTTTCTTTGTTCATGTTCATTATTTTATGGTACTGACATGCAAAAATAATTCAAGGAACAAATAAGAAAGATTTATTAAAAGAGTTAGATAATACTGATTCACCCCCCCCTCTCAGTATTATTTCCAACATGAAGAATGCGCTAGCCAAATTTTCGCACATCGTTGTTGCCGCATTCAAAGAATACATCCACAAGTTCATGGAGATCTATCTGGATGATTGCACTATCTTTGGATTAGTTAAGCACCACATAGCAAGCTTACGCTTGATGCTGGATACTTGTCGATGACACCAGATTACGCTGAACCTTAAGAAGTGCACATTCTTCATTCCCTTCAGGAACCTGTTGGGACATGTGGTCTGCAAACAGGGGCTGATGGTGGATGCTGTAAAGATTGTCATGATTCTAAATTTGGAAGCACCGCGAAGTGTTAAACAGCTGCAGGCTACCTTGGGACACACAGGGTACTACAAGAAGTTCATCAAAATCTATGCTAAAATCACTACACTAGTGGAAAATCTATTGAAAAAGGGTGTCACATTTTTCTGGAATGATGATTGCATGAAGAGCCTAGATGTCCTAAAGGTGAAATTGGCCTCTGCTCCAATCTTAGTCTTCCCAAAATGGGATGTGGAGTTTCATGTCCATGTTGATGCATCGTGTATCGCGTTAGGAGCAGTGATCACACAAGAGGGCAAAGAAGGCTTGGATCATCCTATAATGTTTGCAAGTCATAGATTTTCCAAAGCCGAGAAGATTTATTCCACAACCAAGCACAAGGGGTTGGTGATGGTGTATGCGCTCCAAAAATACAAGAATTATTTGTTAGGAGGACATTTCAAAATGTATACAGACCATTCCACGCTAAAGTACTTGGTCAATAAGCCTATGTTGCGGGGGGGGCACGGGGGCGCATATGTAAGTGGATCTTATTGTTCTAAGAATATGACTTTGAGCTCATGGTCAAACCTGGACGTCTGAACGTAGGACCAAATCACTTGTCGCAGATTGAGACAGGCAAGGAACCTACTAGTTTAGAGGAAGGATTACCTGACACACATCTCTTTGCTGTGTGCATCACAAACAGAAACTTCAAAGATATAATCCACTTTCTGACAACATGGACTGCACTGAAGGAATATTCTGTCGAACAAAAGAAGGAATTGGTGGTGTGCATGGCAGGCTTTTCTGTCATCACGGGGCACCTATACAAATTTGCAAATGATGAGATATTGTCAAGGTATGTACCTGAATTTGAATGAAGTCAGATCCTCGCGGAAGCACATGGGGGTGTTGTAGGATGACATTATGTAAGACGAGCGATAACACAAAATATTATTTGCGCAGGGTTGTGGTGGCCAACCTTTAACTAGGATACAAAAGCACACTATAAGACCTGTGATATATGTCAAAGGATTGGAAAACCATCATGGAGGGATGAGATGGCATTGAATCCACAAATGACACTACAGTCGTTCGAGAAATGGGAAATTAACTTTGTGGGACCTATCAAACCTTAGGGAAAGATGGGCACGCGCTACATCATCACTGCGATAGAGTACCTAACATGATGGGTAGAAGTGCAGCCTATCAAAGACTACATGGCTGCTACAATGGTGAAGTTTTTGTTTGAAAACACATTGACCCAATTTGGCTGTTCGAAAATCTTAATGAGTGATCACAGAACACATTTCCTGAATGAAACCATCAACACACTCACAAAAGAGTTCCAGGTGTATCATCAGAAAATTACACCGTGTCACCCACAAGCCAATGGGACTGTAGAAGCATTCAACAAAATACTGGAGACTGTGCTGACCAAAGTGTGCAATGCAGTGAAGTGATTGGGACCTGTGCGTACCTACAGTGCTATGTTCTTATCGAACAACATGCAAGAAACAGATGGGACAAACACCTTTTTGGTTAGTTTATGGTGTGGAAGCTGTCATGCCAATGGAATATATCGTACCTAGTCTGCGCATAACAGCACTCACAGGGATGGTGAACTGTGAAGCTTTGGAGGAAAGGCTCGCGCAATTGGAAGAACTTGAGGAGGAATGGTTCTTAGCTCATTTTCATCAGCAGGTCCAAAAGCAACATGAAAAGGCCTGGCACGACCGCCATATCAAGTTGCGCACCTTCAAGGTAAATGACCTGGTGTTGCTGTACGATAGTAAGTTTGAAAAATCTCTGGGAAAATTTAGAATGCCTTGGCTTGGACTGCATATCGTCAAGCATAGTGACTAAGGTACAACGTTGCAAATGAGGATGTGCACAACCATAGAAGGTGAGGATTTTCCAAGAACCGTTATAGAGGATAGGGTGACGCTCCACACAGGTGGTGCGACCACCTGACTAGCCAAGGGGAGGACACTCTTAGTGCTCCAGGCAATTGGAAGGGAGTGCAGGACTATAAACTATCTTGCCCAGGAGCTATGTAATGTTGGAGATGTGCACAAAAGCAGAGAGTCACAAGGTCCATGACCGCACACAGGGGACTGCACTGCCGCGTGGATTGGCTAGAAAGTAATCATGATGGGATGACCAACCTAAGGCCAAATGGAGTGGGCAGCAGACATTTAAGATGCGATTTATGGGAAAGATTTGGGAAAATCTGCCGCTGGCCCAGAATTGGGGGGAACGATCGAATTCGAATTCAAAAGGCACTATAAAATGCAAGGGGGTGCCCAGAAAACAACACTTGGTCATTTGAGAATTGAGTGATTGAGCAAAGCCCCGAGCATTATGATCTAAGCATTGATTGAGCCCCTGAATTCGCGAGTGCCATATCACAGCCCAGATACGATGACAACAACTAAGGATGGTCTGGAAATTGAAGAGGTAACCGCCAACGAGGCCGCATAGACCCCAACGGTGGAGGATGTTCCAGAAGGTTCCGGGGTTCTGGCAGAGATCCCCAAATCACTGTGTACGCCAAGACCCAAGAAGAATAAATAGGAAATGGCTCTAGTACATGTGTCCTCGAGGAACCTGCTATGCAACAAACTACTAATGGAAGAGAAGGGGAAAGTTGTCACGATAGAAACAAATGAGGAGGAAGAAGATTTGCAGGCCCTTATCGTCATAGAGGAAGAAGGTGAAGGCATGGAGGAAGATATTCAACCTACATGCTTTGCGACAAAACTACCTATGTCCCCCCGTGAAAGGGGAAGGCTAAAGTACCCAAGGACCTAGACGAAACCAAGAGTCCACTCCAGACCCCGCTCCTCCTAGATAGCATTTTGTTTGAAGGCACACACCTGGGCTATGTGACAACCATGAAGTTTGAATACTAGGACCTTGCTAACTATGAGAAGTTCCCTCACTTGGAGACCGGGAATCTCATGAATCAAAACAACGTGGGGGTGGTGACAATGTTAGTGCCATGGATATGGCTGGGCAGAGTGGAAAAGTTTGGGCTATTAAACCTGCTATGGGTGTCGCATTTCCACCGCACCCCAATAGCCATTTTTGTCATTAGGAATCTACTCTACTTGGTGCATGATGGGTATCTATGGCTGGAGGAGCCAATCCCCATCACGGAAGACCTAATCCATCACATTTACCGGCTACTATACAAAGGAAATGACCCCGCAACCATATTAGAAGGGAAAGGTAGTGATTTGGCCCTCGCGAAGGCCATGAAGACAAAGTACAAGCTGGAGAAGAAGAATAGGGGCTACGCTATCTTTAGCATCAAGGACAAAGCAGTACGCATAGCAACCCAAATCCTGGTCAACAAAGTTATGAGAAAATTCCATGCAGACGAAGTACTTGCACTGTTGATCACATTGGCCGAGCAATGCATGGAGGGGGTCCAATTTAACTGGGCTGAATTCCTCTGCATGGAATTCTTGAAGAACTGCCATGAAGCCTAGGAGTAGGGTAAAACCTTCCACTATGCATGGTTGTTGCTATCCATAATGCTCGTAGTGGGTGAACTGTCGGAGGATAGTCAATTCCCCCTAATTGACAGAGATTTACCAAAGGCTATGAAGTATGCTTTGCTCTAGGCCACGAAGGATGCAAAAAGAATATGCAACAACAAGATCTTGTGGGTTCTCATGGAGATGAGCATCCAGATGTGGATCAATTGGAGGCTGCACCTGTCGCCTATGGTATACAATAATCTGCAGATTTTTGTAGAATTCACAGCCAACATGCATAATATATACATCAAGGCACGCAAGGACACATTGAAGTAGTGAATGAAGCTACCTTTTGTAGCCACTAACAACACCATTTTCACTATCTTGGAGGCATGGACCTCGGAGTGGCGTGCCACAAATCTTGCAGAACTCGAGAAGGTGGCAATGCAGAAGAAGAAGGATGATGCCAAGCTGTGCGTCACACAGTTGGCCGAGAAAAGATAAAAGGAAAAAGCAGCAGTTGAGATAAGGGCAGTGCGGGAAGCCATGCAGAAAGCTACCAAGCCAAAAAATGCCACAGAAGTAGCAGCAACAGCATAGGAGGTAGAGGAAGAGACAGAGAAAGTGGACGAGGGCCAAGAAATGCCTTCATAGGAGTAGGAGGTAAAGGAAGTAGAAATAACAGAAGGGAGCACAGACCCGGGGACCGCATCCACACAGTTAAAGTGACCGCACATGACAGAGAGAGTAGGATAGAGGAAGAAGGTCAAGGCCTCGAAGTTAGCCATTGACCCAATCACCTTAACCGAAGGTGATCTCCATGACATTGACGAGACAGTTCGTGATGTCACAAATGAGGATCTTAAAGATTTTATGCAGGAGCACTAGATTGTGTTGGGGGCCCTTAGAGTGTAGCTGCATGAGTTACAGGGGTGTCCCCCTCAGGTGGGTACCCTTTCCACCCACATTGCAGTAGGATCCTTGGCAGCAGAGTAGACGCTGCGCTCACGGATAGAAAACACAACAATGTTGCTGGAAGGGGTGCTAGTAGCAGAAAATGAGGCTGATAGATTTTCGGTTAACATGATGAAAGGCCTTGGCCTTAATTTGGTTGCCCTTCCATGTGAGGCACTGTATCTACTACAGGATAGGATAGTGGCAGAAATGCGCTAGCGAGAGTCGCACAATCCAAGTTCTCAGCGAGAAAAAGATAAACATGGAATAGCTCAGTTTGCAACGCGATGAAATGGTGTCGTAGAATCAACAGTTGGTGAAGGTGGTAGACAATGCTTGGCGATGCATTTCAGAAATGGCCATCCCAGCAGACCTACTAGTGGAGGTGCGGATCCATTGCTTTGCTGCAGGAGTCCACGAGGCTAGGGAAGAAAAGACCAAGGTTTAGCTAGAGCTGAATCTTAAGTTCATCGAGCTATGGTTAAAGGCACAGCCATCTACTCCCCCGGATGTCAGAGAATGCGCACTAGCACTATCATAGCGGGACTGGAGGAAATCGAAGGTGTAGTGCGAGACTGTACCAGCATGTTGGAAGAAGTTGTTGGGTGTGGAGCCTGATTATCTTCCATATTCAAAGGTATCGCCACATTGGACCCCAGTTCGAAATGGGGGTGACAACGCTGCTCGTAAAATATTCGCTGAAGGGGGGGTCCAGGGGGGGGTGGCTGCGACCTTTGGGAGCCCCCCCTGGTGGGGGATTTCGGGGGCAGCGCCCCCGAAGCTAAAAAAAGCTGTAAAATTGCCTTGTAAAAGTATAGTAATTTGTAGTCAATCTGGGCCATTCATTAGGCGGATGATCTGACGGTAGAAATTATGTTTAGTTTAGGGTTTTTTGCCCTAGAAGGCAACCCCTCTCTTTGTATGAGGGTCATGTATTTGAGGCTGTGTGATAGATGTGCATTCGGTGAGTGGGAAATAGAGAGGTGAGACTGTGAGAGAAAACAGAGGATATTACAGCGGATCTGTTGTAGGTTGTGTTTCTTCATTTTGCTGGATAATAGAAAGGAAGGACTGACTGTGCGGGGTGGATGTAGCCCAAACTGGGTGAACCACGTATATCTGTGTCTCTCTTGTTTTATGCGCTTTCTGTGTTTATATTTCTGCAATATTTTATGTGTTCCATTGCTCCATAATATATAATTTTCTAACAACTGGTATCAGAGTCTGTTAGCTACCTATACCAATAGGTTTCATATTTCATGATTGGCTATAGAAGTTCCAAATATGCTCTGCTTTGATCATGCAAAGATCACATATTTCCAAAGGAGTACAAGGTGTGTAAATAGATTAATGCATCCCAATTTTTATGGATGGTCCAACAGTCTAACCTGGATCATGTCACGTTTTAAATTTTCAGTTGTAGAATAGAGAAAGGAGTCTGTCCAAACTACTTAATCTTGGCAGACAAGTAGTTCAGGTAGAGAAGAAAAGGCTCCCAACAGCTTAATCTGGGACCTTGGAAGAAATAAGGGTAGAAGTAGATAGAAAAACAAAAGAAAAAAGCCAAAGAAAAGAAAAGGCAGGTAAGGGTCTGCAAGTCCAAGTGCACCCTCCAAGAAGAAATAAAAAAATGCTAGGCAAGTAGTTGGGTAAGTAGTTGGGGTTGCAGAAAGGTTATCTTTACCATTGCAGGTGTGTTAACTTTGTTTACCAAAGCAGAGTCAATGAATTGAGAAGGGGTTCTTCTTCATCAAATTGCAGCAAGCAAAGGAGCATGTCTAACCTCCCTTTTCCCCTTTTCATGTCATTAACTAACATTCCCTCATCAGTTGAGATTCATGGAAGAATTATGGTTTCATGGTGGTTCTTAATCTTTTTAGAAGCCACATTTCTTGTCTAAACTCTTTTCATTTTGATCTACTCCCTAAACTAAGTAAGTTTCAAATAAACTTAGTGATTTTCCCCCCTCATTCACATCTTCCCCCCATATTAACTCTAACTTTACTATGTAAATCCCCTATATTACCTTTTCCCCTACTAGTATTAACACCATGGTGTATAAACCCCAAATTTTGTATAAATATCCCTCCCCTTGGCATTATAGCCATATGTTCTCTAAAAAGGAATCAAAATGACATCTGGTCACTTTGATGAACCTATACCTCATCTCTCTCCCTTGTTTCAAGTCATTCCACTCATTAAACCCTCATTTGCAAAGAAAAACCCTATAAAAACCCCTTCCTACCCCTAAACCCCTTTGAAATAATGGAAAACCCAAAAAACCCACTTTCGCCGCTTAACCAAAGTTGGCGCATATATTTGATTTTTCGAAATATATTGAAAAACATTGAAAATACCATATATAAACCTTTCCCGCTGAGCACGGGTCCCAAAAGAAACATTTGTTTATTCCTCCGCCCACGTCCCTATCCACCGATCACATCGCCCTCCCGTCCACCGTCGGATCGGACCCGTGGGATCTGACGGCCCTCATTGATATCGGAGCGGCCCCTACGACGGACGATTAGCGCCCGAGAAAATGACGAAGGGATACGTCATGGCGCGGCCACGCGTCACCCTTTCAGGTCTCTCGGAGCGGCCTCTGACACAACCAGGGCCGTATCCTAACCGCTCCGAGAAACTGTAACCGCTCCGAGAAACCGTAACGGCTAGAGCACTTACCGCCCGGTTGCTGGTTCCATGTCATGACCACGTCATCGCCACCCTGCCGTCGCGTCAGCATCTTTTGTCTGCCCCTGTGCCAGCGTGTCTGCCATCGTATCATCCCTGTGGACCAATCCTAGCTCGCCACGTCACCTAATGACGTCTTGCTGACGTCACCCGGCCCTGACCCCACCGATGACGTCATGCTGATGTCACCAGAAAAACGTCCCAAAAGTCCGAAAAATCAATATTATAGCCAAATTTTGCGTTTTTGGCACTTTTCTACAAAAACGTTTGTTGCTCCTGCATGCTTTTTTCACGTCCAACAGTGCAGCAACCTGCAGAACTCGACCAGGAGACCGCCAGCGCACCATTTTCACCTGCATTCCTCTCCATTGCTCTCTGAAAACCAGGTATTTATCCTTGAAAATCCTTCCTTCACCTGGTTTTGTCTGTAGGTTGCCAAGGACGATTAAATTTGTGAAAAAACATATAATTGACTGGCAGAAGTCCTTGCGCCTGGCCCCATTTACAATTGAGAACTCGAAAAACACTAGCTGAGCCTTGTTTGCTCGCATTTTCACTAAAAACCATACTCTGTTCGCGCATTCGCAAAAGACTCATTTAAACTGAATTTACCTGCTGAGGAAGACAAAGTGAGACCAGACATTGGTCTTATTCATAATTCAAACAGTATTTCAATTGCTGTGTGCCCACTTCACCCTCTGGTCCCTGAAATTTACACTTTCATTGCAAGTAATCACCACTGTGTTGTTCTGCCTTCTTCAACCAGTTCACCTACAAGTCAGAAGCTTAATAGACCATGGAAACTCCAATTGCTCTGAACATCAAGCCTCTTAATGCCCCTCACAGGGAGTTAGAATGGAAAGCTCTGGGAGACATGGATTATCAAATGTTAGACTGGTTTCCATTAGGCTCCAAATACAATATTCAGATGCTAAATGAGTTGAAAGCCCAGCACCTTAGTGGAGCTGATATCCTAGTGATTTGGGACTCAAACTTGCCCATCTACAACCTCCCCCAGGTAAATCCTATGCCTGAATTGATCCACAGATGCCAAGAGTGCTATGATCCATGCCAAAGAGCTGTCCTCAGCCCTACAGGCTCAATTCTGTTCCATATCACCCCGGAGAGCATAAATGAGATGCTGCATTTCCACACTGCAAAGCCATTGACCCCCCTCTACATGCAGAACTTGATAAAGAAGGGGAATAAGTTGTCAAATGACCAGATCATCAAAATCAACTAGCTGTTTGTACAATCAGGCTCTGAAACCATCAGAACTTCTCCTATTGGGTATGCTTACTTAAATGAATTGGGCAGAATGCTAGTGGATTTGATCAGCTATGTCCTAGGGTTCAAGGGAATGGAGGATGTGGATGAAATTATAATGGCAATGCTGTCTATATTCTCTCCTGGAAAGCCTCCAGCTGTACATTATGACTATGCCACATACATTGCAGATAGGATCCATGACCAGCTGATGAATCTGCAAAGGGAAAGACTGTTCAGATATACTTCCTACATTTATCATCTATTCTTGTTCAATCAACCAGGCAGCTTCCTCATTCCCCTAAAACAAGTTAATGCCCAGGGGAATCCAAGGTCAGTTGTCTTTTGGACCTCTGTTTTTCATTGCACCTCTGTGTCACCATACACATACTATGAGTTCATAGACTTATTCATACATCCAGCTATGACATTATTGTATGGTGTTCCTCCTCCAAGGTTAACTGATGACATGAGGAGAATTCTCCACCTAAACAAAACCTACAGCATTGGTAATTGGTACCTTTACCGAGACCACACAGTCATCAGAGTGTATGGCTGTGAGTTGAAGCCTTTTAAGCTGCCAAGGTATGTCCCCATGAGGCTTTTTTCCCTCGAATACTTCAGGCAATTTGGGAATGCCGACTACCTCCACTTCCAAAGTAAGAACAAGAAGGCACAGTTGAAGGTAAGGAGCCAGCTGGGCCCCTTCCTATATAACAAAAAAGAAGAAGGATGGAAAGAGGCAAACAGTATCCTAGAGGCCCTCAAACTGCAAACTAGCTTTGAGTGGATACCCTATGACCCCAATCATTTTGTTTCCCTCAGGAGGATAAGATACAAATTGGGTACCTATTCACATGTGAGGCAGCCTGAGATTGAGCAGTATGCCAATGCATTGAGCTGGGAAGAGGGCACCCTAGAAGAGGAAATCACTAGTGAAGAGCTGCTAGAAAGAGAGGCCAGAAATATTCAAAAGGAAACTGACTTAGAAACTCGTGGACAGGTCCCCCTCTCATATAAAAGACAACTTGGAGCGGCTGCCTCATCCTCAATAACACATCAGCAAGCTGCCGTGAATACTCCACAGACAGCCAACAAAGGCAAAGAAAAGCAGGTGGAACAGCCACCTCCTATGACTGAAGAGCAAATGGAAACCCTAGTGCAGCAACAAGAAGAAATGGAGCAGCAGGGAGAAGGGCAGCAGCAAGAAGAATAGCAACAACAGGAATTACATCAAGAAGAAGGGCCACATGAGAGACAGTAGCCCTTACAACAAGAAAGAGTAGTTGATACTCCAACTTCCACTGAGCAACAGGCTCAAAACATAGTGCCTCCTAGGCCAGAAACTACCTTTGATGCCTCGGTCCTCCAAACCCCACAGAAGGAGGACATAAACAGAAAAAGGGATAGAGAAACTCCCCTGACATCATCTATAAACCAGGGAGAGAAAAGGCAAAGGTTGAATGACTTTTCTGAGGATGACATAGCAATAAGGCAAGCATTGGGCATGGGCCCACCCAGCAGAGAAGCTTCAGCCAGTTCCTTCCAGCAGGAACAGGACAGAACTATGGGAGGAGAGGTCAGCTCCTCCAGCCAGCAAAGAGAAGGAGAAAGGAGCATCAAGCAACAATTTATAGACATCAAAAGGAGGAGTGACCCTATCAAGATACAGCTGTACAACCATTTATTGAAAATGGCTCCCTCCAACCAGCTGCGTCTAATGTCTACCTTTGATGTAAGTGAAGGCAAGATGATCATGAGCCACTTCACACCAACCACTCTGCAGCCACAGTCCTCTTCAGATTACTCGAGGACTAATCTTGAAATCATGGCCAAGGACATCCACCCAATGGATAAGATTGAACTACACAAACAAACAGGTGAGATGGTCTATGCTTCATTGGCAGACAAGAACTTGGACAACTACAGGCTAGCGAATAGCCTAAATAATACAGCTTCTCAGCTTGAGTTGGAGAGGGCCTCCTCTCAAGCAACGGACAACAGGATCAGGGCCCTAGAAGATATCATCATAGAGAGTGGGCATGATCCCAAAGATATCAACGGCATACAAGAGATATTGAAGCTGAGGGATGCAGATATGGCAGCTCTAAGGAGAAAGATCAAGCTCCCAGCCACAATTCACCCTCAGACAGATGAAGTGGCCTAACAAAGGCATGATAAAGATGCCACAGATCTGCTCATATCTCTCTACAAGCAGCTCCTCCAAACACAAGAACAGCTGGGAGAATCAGAGGCCGCACAAGCAGCATTGCAAACAGCACTGAAACAAAGAGAAGAGGGTCAGACCTCTCAGCCTCCTCTGGTCATCAATCTTGAGGAAACTGCTCCTATCACTGCTCCTCCTCCTCAACAGACTGAACAGACAACAACATCTACTTCAGCAGCACCAACAACCACAGAGCAGGCCCAAAGCCTGGATATGCAAAAACTGAAGAATGAAATTCAAATCCTGGAAGCTCAAATGACTGAGTTAAATGAGACCAGGGATAAATTGGCCAAGGTGAATGATAGATATGATAAATCCAAGCAAGCGGTGGTAGAGAAGGGCAGGGAGGTGAAACCCCTCAAAGACAGGATAAAAGAGCTAGAAAATGAGCTCAGATTAGATAAAGTTATAGCTGGGCTTAAGGCAATGCTATGGGCCAACATTGGCCGGTCTATTACTGACCAGTGGCAGTATATAGAGACAATCCATGAGCATCTAGAGCTCATCCCAAAAGCACAAGCTGAAATTCACAAGTCAAGGGCTGCTCTAGGCAACATGCCTGAAGTTGCCACCAGGATGATCAATGTGCTGAATAATAGAACAAGTACTCAGCTGGAAAACATGGGAATTCCCAATAGAACTGAGACCATTCAGTTGATCAAAAGGGTTCTCACATTGAGAAATTTGGTGCAGACATTGGAAAGAAGAACCCGGGACATGCAGACCGAGGTAAAAAGATTCATGGATAAATTCCTGGTGCTGCAAAATAGAGGACTCCCTAGCTTACTGAACAGCGCAGGGAGACTGCTCATTCATGAGCAGTATGCCAAAAGAGTGAATGCATTTGCCACAAACGAAATCCATGAGAAGCCCAGCAGCTCAGAAGAAACGGGGCCAGCTACAGGACAGACTATCTACAACAAGGTAGAAAGTCTATTTTTTATAATGAATGAGATCAATCACCTGTTTGATGTGGCTCCCAATTTTTACAAGTATACAGAGGCAGAGGAGACTATGGATGCAATTCTCAGGCATCAACTCCCTACACAAGACTGGTGGACAAATACAATACAGAAAATTTTATAGACAGTGAGCCATTCACCAAATTTTGTTTTTAAAATATGAATTGTTATGCAAAGCACAGTTTAACAAAATCAGCATGCATTAAAGATCAAAGCTGAGCCAACTCAGCAAAAATTTCGGCCAACGAAGAAAAAGTAGGAAACCACAGCTGGCAGAGCCGAGAAGATACAGCGCAGCAAAAAGTAAAGACACATTTTCCAGCATTAAAGCAAAGCGGTTCAACCGACTCGATGACCTCCAAAGGTCAAATTATCCTCTGACAGACTTAAAGAGCAGTTATGCTGCATTCAAAGCTGTAATAACTTCTTTTCTACTTTTCTGTATGAAGTAATGAAGATATTTTCTCTCTCAGATGACTCAATGCCTGAGATATTTTGTATAAGCATTCCTATAAAGTCCCCTTCGCATGAGTTTGCAAGGGTTGTTGTTGATTTCTCCTGAAGAAGTTCTTATGCTGTAATCCTTTCAGAAGTTTAATAAAGAAAGTGATGGAATTTCTCGGATTTCTGAAGTGTTGAAATGCGTTCTGGTGTCTGTTGAAAACTACTGGATTCCTGTGTATTACACAATACAATAAGTCTCTGTAACTCTCTCTGTTATGTATCTTTGATTTGTTAAAATCCATATATGTTTCTAATTTTTGAATATTTAGCAACAAGGAAAAAGAATAACTTTCAGGATTTATTCAAGAAATACCCTGAGTTCAATCTATGTTGTTAATGAATGTTTTCTTCAGCTGTAATCTTGATAAGTGTAATTCTTAATTGCTGCACTTTCAGAATACATCTTCACTGTGGCCTTTGTCTCAGGAATTCAAGTTTGCTCCTGTGCAACGTGTTCACTTTCACCTCACCAGTTTAATAGGGAATTCTTAATTGCTTTCTGTTGGCTGACATGCTTCACCATTCAAGTTAAATTTGTTTGTCTGAGATACACAATCGGCCCTGCAGTTTGAACACCACCAATCCTGCATTTCAAAGAATTTCACAACTCCAGACTCCATTGCCCAATGATATACTACTCTCTAAACACTACATCTTAATCCTTGAAAGAAATCCTTCAACCAAAACATAAACCAAAACCTGAGCATAATAGCTAGCCTAAAACACCATCATAACAGAGACAAATCATAAAGAGAGAGCCCTCTCTGATTACAGTTTGGCTAGAAACTGTGATCCAAAGATTGGTTAGTGGTTACCCCGGCTGTATTCCCTTGGGAGTCATAGGGAACAACCTGGGTGTTAACATAATTGGCGACTCCACTGGGGAGTGCTTGAGATTTTTTTTTTACTATCTATCTTCCATAGCTACTATCAAGCCTGAAATCAGTCAAGAGGCCTTTAAACTGTTTCTGTATCACATTGACAGCTTTAAGGAGGAGCTTTTTTAGGGAATCTTCATCTTAGCTTTGAAATATATATAGCCATTCCAAAATCTTCATCCAGTCCTTGCAGACATAAAAAGTTCCTGTAAAAATCCTAAAAAACAGTTAGAAACTGGCTCCTAAGAAAAATCCACGGCATACTAGGGCAAATCCTGACCCTAATCCACCCATCATTGTTGATAATCCAAATACCATCCCTAGAAACATTAGGAGGCAGCAAAGGCAGGAACAGCCTGCTGATCTAACTTCAGATTCAGATCATCCCAGCCTTATCTCTACCCCATGCAAGGTCCTTTTCCGGTCTACCCCTAGTTCCCCTAGTTCACCATCCACATCTCAAAGTCCTCCTCTCACATCTTCATCCGCTGCACATATCCCCTTAACCAACACTCTAGGTTCACCCCTACTTGTCACCCCTGTGGTACCCACTGTTCCTATTATCCCAGCTGCCCCTGTTAATCCTCTAAATCCTGTAAATATGGCTAACAGATATGCACCCTTGCAGATACCAGCCAATGCTGCAGCTCTACCCCAAGATTACCAAACCAAAATTTCATATTTTGACTCCAATGGCCCTCTGACAGCTGTCCAGCATGCTAAGAAGATGCAGGACCATTTTGAGACCTATGAAATAGATGATGACAGTGTCAGGATGAGGATGTTTGTTCAAAGCCTAACTGGGGATGTAAGAACTTGGTTTAGATCCCTGAATGCAAACTCCATTACAACTCCTGATGAACTGTATCAAGCCTTTACTAGTAGATGGGAGAAGAAGAAAGATCCTCTGCACATACTTGGGGAATATGACACTATCAAAAGAGGTCCCCAAGAAACTGTTTTGGAGTATTGTGCAAGATTTAACAATGTATATAACGCGATTCCACAAAATTTAAGACCTCCTCCTGATCTAGCTTTGTACAAATTCCCTGATGGTTTTGACCCTGACATGGCCTATCAGTTGAAAGAAAGAGATCCTCAATCCCTTGCAGAGGCCCAAAGGGTTGCTGTCACAGTGGAAGCCAACCTAATTGCCAAAAGAAACAGGGCAAGGTTGGAAAAGAGGACTGCTTTCAAAGAGGAACCCTCTGCCTTTGATCAAAAACTGGATGCAATACTCAATGGAATGAAAAGATTGGGGGATAGGGTGGAATCGGTTGAAAGAAAATCATCATGGGAAGCACCACAAAATAACCCTCCTAGGAATCCAAATTTTAGGAGAACTCAAAACCCAAATGTCGGCAAGACCAGTGCTGACCAAGACATAAGACCCCCTTTCCAAGAAAACTATGTAGAAACTTCCACATCAACAGAGCCCAATGAAGATCCTGAGATTAATTTAATGGGTCTAGATGGTGAAAGTCAAGTTTTCTTAACACAAGAAGATCATGAGGATGATGAAATCAAACTGTTCCAAACTAAATCAGGTGAATCCTTTGACTTTAAACAAGGCTATGACACTGCTGTTTATGAAGTCCATAAACAATACAAGCTGAGGAGCAGAACTGTGAATGTTAACCAGCCTGAAAAGAAAAAGGATAATCAGCAGCCTGAAAGAGTCACAGTCACAGAACCTAATGACAAAATAAATTCACATACAGAAGAAGTAATTGTTGAAGAGATCACTGAACCACTGTCCTTAAAACAGCAGCCTATGGTCACTCCCCCTTCTCATCCTTATTCAACTATTTCTCCTCAAGAGATGAGTAAAAAGGATAAGTCCCAAAATCAAGATAAAAATCAAGAAGAAGATTTAATGAATAAGGAGAGGACTGTCACCTATAACCCCAAGACCCAATCTGAAAAATCTTTTGATCTAGAAACTGAAATTGGCAAAATAAAGATAGCTATTCCTCTCTTGGAACTAGCCAAGCATGACATCTATAAACTACAGATCAAGAAGTCCCTCCAACTCACTAGCAACAAAGATGATGTCAATGTGTTGGATGACACCCCAGAACTCCTGTTTGGCCCAGAAGTGGATGGAAAAACAGTAGTCACAGGGGTATTACCTTTCTATGTCAGTTTACATATTCATGATAAAATATTACATAATGCAATGTTTGACTCAGGTGCCTCTCACAATCTCATGCCAAAAGCAGTCATGGAAAGATTGAATCTAGACATAACAAGACCATACAAGGACCTGTTTTCCTTTGACTCCAGCCAAGTCAAGTGTCTAGGTCTCATAAAAGATTTATGTGTATCTCTGGTCCAATACCCAAACAAGACAATCCTAATGGATGTGGTAGTTGCTGATATTCCACCTAAGTATGGGATGCTGTTATCAAGATCATGGGGAGCTAAACTCCAAGGTTCCCTGCAATTAGACATGTCATATGCCACCATCTCTGTTTTTGGGCAACCAAAAAGATTGTACAGAGAAACACTAATGAAATACATGGTCAACAGTGAAGAAAAGCCTCAAAACTTTCCTATATATGTTGTCCATTCAGACATAGACTCATACATTCTCTTCAATGACACCACTACTCCCTCAAGAAGTGAGGTTGAGACCAAGATATTCATACAAGAGGAAGACTCAAATGAAAGTATTACCACCCATAAAACAACAGTCAATCAAACACTAGATGTTGCTGCTGCCCTTGTTGTCAAGAACACCCAATCAAATGATGAGACTGTCCTAGAAGACAAGCTAGAGAAAAAACCACAACTGCTACTCACATTGCCAGCCCATGAACAGATCATTAGGTCCCCTTCCCAACAGGACATTCTATGGTTCCTAGAATTTGATGGCTCAGTCAACAAGTTAGGGGCAGGAGCTGGAGTTTGGGTACACAATAAAGAAAATAGTCATGCAGAGGGCAGAGCTTATAGATTGAATTTCAGATGTACTAACAACATGGCAGAATATGAAGCTCTTTTACTAGGCCTCAAGTTAGTAAAGTTCTTACAAGCTGCCAAGGTTTCAATCATGGGTGATTCAGATCTAGTTATTCAACAAGTGAAAGGAAACTTTGTCACCAATGACAAAAGGCTAAGGACTTATAGGTCTGCTGTTGCTGAGGTACTAAACTTTTTCTCTGAATTCCAAATCACTAAAATTCCTAGAACCCACAATCTACATGCTCATAGTTTAGCCACCTTTGCAAGTACCTGCAAGCTGCCTTTTGAGCCCCATCACTGTTTTACAGCTGAGGTAAAACACAGACCCTCCATTCCAAACAATGTTAATGATTGGCAAGTATTTGAGGATGACAAGCAAATAAACCAGTTTTTAACTCTGCAACAAGAATTTGCAGGATTAAATATTGACACTGAGACAGCAAGTCAATCACAAATACTTGATGGAGCAAGTCAATCACAAATACTTGATGGACCAAGTCAATCACAAATACTTGATGGAGCAAGTCAATCACAAATACTTGATGGACCAAGTCAATCACAAATACTTGATGGATCAAGTCCATCACAAATACAGTTTCAACAGATTACTCACCCAATATCACCCAGAACAGCAAAACAAATACTAAATCCAACTATTTTCAACATAGACAACATTCAGCAAATTCAATCAAACAATTGTGAGGAAGTGGCCAATGCTGAAACTGAAATCATAGAGTTGAAAGACAATTTTCTACCAACAGGCCTAACTCCCCTAGAAGACATCTTTGACTCAAATGATATTCCCAGAAAACCAAAAATGCAGCCCTTAAATGCAGCCATAGAAGAATGCAACATAGGTACAATTGACAAACCCAAAATAATTAAATTGTCTGCTTCTTTACCTCCTGACCAAAAGCCTAAATACATTGACCTCTTTAAAGAGTTCCAGGATGTCTTTGCATGGAGTTATGAGGACCTAAAATCCTATGACACCTCTGTTATCCAGCATACAATCCCTCTCAAGCCTGATCAAAAGCCCTTTAAACAAAAATTGAGGAGAATCAATCCTATGCTTCTCCCAGCAATGGAACAAGAAGTACAGAAAATGTTTAAGGCAGGCATTATAGCGCCAATCAGATTCTCTGAATGGATCTCCAACTTAGTCCCTACAAGGAAGAAGACTGGTGAAATCAGGCTGTGTGTGGACTTAAGAAATCTGAACCAAGTATCCCTCAAAGACAACTATCCCTTACCCAAAATGGATCACATTCTCCAAAGAGTGGTAGGGGCCTCAAGGATCTCATTACTGGATGGATTTTCAGGTTTCAATCAAATCTTGGTGCACCCTGATGACCAAGACAAAACTGCATTTACAACCCCATGGGGAACCTTCAAATATGTAAAGATGCCTTTTGGATTGAAAAATGCAGGGGCAACTTTTCAAAGAGCCATGGACATTGCTTTTTCCAAAGAGATTCATGACTTTTTAGTCATTTACCTAGATGACCTTACACCTTTCTCAAAATCAGACCAAGAACATATAAAACATTTGAGACAAATCTTCCTAAAATGCAGAAAATATGGAATTTCCTTGAATCCCAAGAAATCCCTGTTTGGTTTAGTGGAAGGTAAGCTGTTGGGCCACATCATTTCTAAAGATGGCATTAGAATTGACCCAGATAGGATACAGGCTATCCTACAAATGCCCCACCCAAGAAATGTCAAAGAGTTGCAAGGATTCTTGGGAAAAATCAATTTCTTGAGAAGGTTTATCCCAAACTTAGCAGAACTAGTCAGATTATTAAATAACATGCTAAAGAAAGATTCAAAAGTCAAGTGGACTGTTGAAGCCAAACAGGCCTTTGAAGGTATAAAACTGGCCCTTACCCAAACACCAGTGCTGACCAATCCTCAATTTGACAGGGACTTTATCATTTTCTCTTTTGCCTCTGAACATACTATTGCTGCTGTTTTACTGCAAAAAGATGACCAAGGAAATGAGAAGCCAATTGCTTTCTTTAGCAAAGCTCTTAGAGATGCACCTTTGAAGTATCAAATCATGGAAAAGCAAGCTTATGCTTTGGTCAAAGCCATTAAATACTTTAGGATTTACATCCTTTATTCCCATGTTATAGCATATGTGTCAAGTCCTATTGTCAAAGACATTCTCACCCAAGAAAATTTAGAGGGCAGAAGAGGAAGGTGGATTGCCAACATCTTGGAATTTGACATTGAGATAAAACCTACAAAACTAATAAAAGGGCAAGGCTTGGCCAAATTAATGACAGAAGCAAATTTCCAAGCCTTAGATATCAATCAGCTGGACAGTGAAACGGAGCTGGCGACTCCAAAGATCAATGTAGCCTTTGAACAATCCCCCTGGTACTCTGATATATGTTATGTATTGCAAAACCTGTGTGCTCCCCCAGGATTGTCCAGAACTAAGTGTAGGTTCTTGAAAATGAAAGCTTCTAAATTTTGTGTTATGGATGGGAATTTACTGTGGAAAAACCATGAAGGTATATTGCTGCACTGTTTAATTGAAAATGAAACTGACAATATTATAAAAGAATTTCATGCAGGTGACTGTGGTGGACACTTGTACTGGAAGTTCACTGTGGATAAAATACTAAGGGCTGGGTACTACTGGCCCACCATGTTCTCTGATGTCAAGAAATTCACCACCTCCTGTCATAAATGTCAAATGTTTGAGGGAAAGAGACAGTTGCTGCCACTTCCCTTAAGGCCTATTGCAACAGAAAGACCTTTTCAGCAATGGGGCTTGGACTTTATTGGGGAAATTCATCCCTCATCTTCAGGCCAACACAGATGGATTTTAACAACAATAGACTACTTCACTAAGTGGATTGAAGCTGCCCCATGCAGGCAAGCAAATGATTCTACTATCATTCAGTTCTTGGAGAACAACATATTGGCTAGATTTGGCTATCCTGACAAAATAATAACAGACAATGCAGCTGCTTTCAGATCCAAGAAAATGGTGAACTTCTGCCATAAATTTCACATCACCTTGGGCCATTCTACTGCATACTATCCCCAAGGTAATGGCCTTGCTGAGTCATCAAATAAAAGTCTGGTAAACATCATAAAGAAAGTGCTAGAAGAGAACAAAAAGAATTGGCATAAGAAGCTTGTGAATGCCCTATGGGCAGATAGACTAACAACCAAAAGATCAATTGGGACCAGCCCATATGAGTTGGTTTATGGATTAGAGGCCAAATTTCCCTCATCACTAGGAGTGCCTGTTATGAAACTTCTTCAAGAAAGCCAAGCTGAACCAAATGATATGCAAAGAAGAATTAATCAGATCATATGTTTACAGCAAACTAGAGACCAAGTTTTCAGCAGAGTTCAAGTCCTACAAGAAAAACTAAAGAAGGCCTTTAATAGAAAAACTAAGGCAGAAGATTTCAGTGTAGGAGACAAAGTCCTCAAGTGGGATGCAAGAAGAGAAGACAAAGGAAAACATGGAAAATTTGATTCTTTATGGAGAGGACCATTTGCTGTCCAAGCAGTGCAAGGTAACAACACTTACTTCCTAAAAAGTCTTAATGAAACTGACTTGGATGAAGGTCCTGTGAATGGCAGGATGCTGAAGCATTATTTTGACTATTACCCATGAGTACAGCCTGAGGCTCCCTTGTATATATGCAGATGTATATATTATTTTCTGTTTAGATTGTAAAAATGCAGTCTTCCAAGTCTATTCACTGTCAGCAAAAGGCACATAGATTCAGAGATCTCCTAAGAAGGAAAAGCACAATTTTGGCATTTCAGAGTAGCACACTTCAAGTAAAACATGTCAAGGGCCAAGGCAATCTGACCTGTTGTTCTTGGTCTTTCAGATGAAACACCATCCCCATGTGGAGTCACTGTTAGCTACCTATACCAATAGGTTTCATATTTCATGATTGGCTATAGAAGTTCCAAATATGCTCTGCTTTGATCATGCAAAGATCACATATTTCCAAAGGAGTACAAGGTGTGTAAATAGATTAATGCATCCCAATTTTTATGGATGGTCCAACAGTCTAACCTGGATCATGTCATGTTTTAAATTTTCAGCTGTAGAATAGAGAAAGGAGTCTGTCCAAACTGCTTAATCTTGGCAGACAAGTAGTTCAGGTAGAGAAGAAAAGGCTCCCAACAGCTTAATCTGGGACCTTGGAAGAAATAAGGGTAGAAGTAGATAGAAAAACAAAAGAAAAAAGCCAAAGAAAAGAAAAGGCAGGTAAGGGTCTGCAAGTCCAAGTGCACCCTCCAAGAAGAAATAAAAAATGCTAGGCAAGTAGCTGGGTAAGTAGTTGGGGTTGCAGAAAGGTTATCTTTACCATTGCAGGTGTGTTAACTTTGTTTACCAAAGCATAGTCAATGAATTGAGAAGGGGTTCTTCTTCATCAAATTGTAGCAAGCAAAGGAGCATGTCTAACCTCCCTTTTCCCCTTTTCATGTCATTAACTAACATTCCCTCATCAGTTGAGATTCATGGAAGAATTATGGTTTCATGGTGGTTCTTAATCTTTTTAGAAGCCACATTTCTTGTCTAAACTCTTTTCATTTTGATCTACTCCCTAAACTAAGTAAGTTTCAAATAAACTTAGTGATTTTCCCCCCTCATTCACATCTTCCCCCCATATTAACTCTAACTTTACTATGTAAATCCCCTATATTACCTTTTCCCCTACTAGTATTAACACCATGGTGTATAAACCCCAAATTTTGTATAAATATCCCTCCCCTTGGCATTATAGCCATATGTTCTCTAAAAAGGAATCAAAATGACATCTGGTCACTTTGATGAACCTATACCTCATCTCTCTCCCTTGTTTCAAGTCATTCCACTCATTAAACCCTCATTTGCAAAGAAAAACCCTATAAAAACCCCTTCCTACCCCTAAACCCCTTTGAAATCATGGAAAACCCAAAAAACCCACTTTCGCCGCTTAACCAAAGTTGGCGCATATATTTGATTTTTCGAAATATATTGAAAAACATTGAAAATACCATATATAAACCTTTCCCGCTGAGCACGGGTCCCAAAAGAAACATTTGTTTATTCCTCCGCCCACGTCCCTATCCACCGATCACATCGCCCTCCCGTCCACCGTCGGATCGGACCCGTGGGATCCGACGGCCCTCATTGATATCGGAGCGGCCCCTACGACGGACGATTAGCGCCCGAGAAAATGACGAAGGGATACGTCATGGCGCGGCCACGCGTCACCCTTTCAGGTCTCTCGGAGCGGCCTCTGACACAACCAGGGCCGTATCCTAACCGCTCCGAGAAACCGTAACCGCTCCGAGAAACCGTAACGGCTAGAGCACTTACCGCCCGGTTGCTGGTTCCATGTCATGACCACGTCATCGCCACCCTGCCGTCGCGTCAGCATCTTTTGTCCGCCCCTGTGCCAGCGTGTCTGCCACCGTATCATCCCTGTGGACCAATCCTAGCTCGCCACGTCACCTAATGACGTCATGCTGACGTCACCCGGCCCTGACCCCACCGATGACGTCATGCTGACGTCACCAGAAAAACGCGCCAAAAGTCCGAAAAATCAATATTATAGCCAAATTTTGCGTTTTTTGGCACTTTTCTACAAAAACGTTTGTTGCTCCTGCATGCTTTTTTCACGTCCAACAGTGCAGCAACCTGCAGAACTCGACCAGGAGACCGCCAGCGCACCATTTTCACCTGCATTCCTCTCCATTGCTCTCTGAAAACCAGGTATTTATCCTTGAAAATCCTTCCTTCACCTGGTTTTGTCTGTAGGTTGCCAAGGACGATTAAATTTGTGAAAAAACATATAATTGACCGGCAGAAGTCCTTGCGCCTGGCCCCATTTACAATTGAGAACTCGAAAAACACTAGCTGAGCCTTGTTTGCCCGCATTTTCACTAAAAACCATACTCTGTTCACGCATTCACAAAAGACTCATTTAAACTGAATTTACCTGCTGAGGAAGACAAAGTGAGACCAGACATTGGTCTTATTCATAATTCAAACAGTATTTCAATTACTGTGTGCCCACTTCACCCTCTGGTCCCTGAAATTTACACTTTCATTGCAAGTAATCACCACTGTGTTGTTCTGCCTTCTTCAACCAGTTCACCTACAAGTCAGAAGCTTAATAGATCATGGAAACTCCAATTGCTCTGAACATCAAGCCTCTTAATGCCCCTCACAGGGAGTTAGAATGGAAAGCTCTGGGAGACATGGATTATCAAATGTTAGATTGGTTTCCATTAGGCTCCAAATACAATATTCAGATGCTAAATGAGTTGAAAGCCCAGCACCTTAGTGGAGCTGATATCCTAGGGATTTGGGACTCAAACTTGCCCATCTACAACCTCCCCCAGGTAAATCCTATGCCTGAATTGATCCACAGATGCCAGGAGTGCTATGATCCATGCCAAAGAGCTGTCCTCAACCCTACAGGCTCAATTCTGTTCCATATCACCCCGGAGAGCATAAATGAGATGCTGCATTTCCACACTGCAAAGCCATTGACCCCCCTCTACATGCAGAACTTGATAAAGAAGGGGAATAAGTTGTCAAATGACCAGATCATCAAAATCAACCAGCTGTTTGTACAATCAGGCTCTGAAACCATCAGAACTTCTCCTATTGGGTATGCTTACTTAAATGAATTGGGAAGAATGCTAGTGGATTTGATCAGCTATGTCATAGGGTTCAAGGGAATGGAGGATGTGGATGAAATTATAATGGCAATGTTGTCTATATTCTCTCCTGGAAAGCCTCCAGCTGTACATTATGACTATGCCACATACATTGCAGATAGGATCCATGACCAGTTGATGAATCTGCAAAGGGAAAGACTGTTCAGATATACTTCCTACATTTATCATCTATTCTTGTTCAATCAACCAGGCAGCTTCCTCATTCCCCTAAAACAAGTTAATGCCCAGGGGAATCCAAGGTCAGTTGTGTTTTGGACCTCTGTTTTTCATTGCACCTCTGTGTCACCATACACATACTGTGAGTTCATAGACTTATTCATACATCCAGCTATGACATTATTGTATGGTGTTCCTCCTCCAAGGTTAACTGATGACATGAGGAGAATTCTCCACCTAAACAAAACCTACAGCATTGGTAATTGGTACCTTTACCGAGACCACACAGTCATCAGAGTGTATGGCTGTGAGTTGAAGCCTTTTAAGCTGCCAAGGTATGTCCCTATGAGGCTTTTTGCCCTCGAATACTTCAGGCAATTTGGGAATGTCGACTACCTCCACTTCCAAAGTAAGAACAAGAAGGCACAGTTGAAGGTAAGGAGCCAGCTGGGCCCCTTCCTATATAACAAAAAAGAAGAAGGATGGAAAGAGGCAAACAGTATCCTAGAGGCCCTCAAACTGCAAACTAGCTTTGAGTGGATACCCTATGACCCCAATCATTTTGTTTCCCTCAAGAGGATAAGATACAAATTGGGTACCTATTCACATGTGAGGCAGCCTGAGATTGAGCAGTATGCCAATGCATTGAGCTGGGAAGAGGGCACCCTAGAAGAGGAAATCACTAGTGAAGAGATGCTAGAAAGAGAGGCCAGAAATATTCAAAAGGAAACTGACTTAGAAACTTGTGGACAGGTCCCCCTCTCATATAAAAGACAACTTGGAGCGGCTGCCTCATCCTCAACAACACATCAGCAAGCTGCCATGAATACTCCACAGACAGCCAACAAAGGCAAAGAAAAGCAGGTGGAACAGCCACCTCCCATGACTGAAGAGCAAATGGAAACCCTAGTGCAGCAACAAGAAGAAATGGAGCAGCGGGGAGAAGGGCAGTAGTAAGAAGAACAGCAACAACAGGAATTGCATCAAGAAGAAGGGCCACATGAGAGACAGCAGCCCTTACAACAAGAAAGAGTAGTTGATACTCCAACTTCCACTGAGCAACAGGCTCAAAACATAGTGCCTCCTAGGCCAGAAACTACCTTTGATGCCTCGGTCCTCCAAACCCCACAGAAGGAGGACATAAACAGAAAAAGGGATAGAGAAACTCCCCTGACATCATCTATAAACCAGGGAGAGAAAAGGCAAAGGTTGAATGAATTTTTTGAGGATGACATAGCAATAAGGCAAGCATTGGGCATGGGCCCACCTAGCAGAGAAGCTTCAGCCAGTTCCTTCCAGCAGGAACAGGACAGAACTATGGGAGGAGAGGTCAGCTCCTCCAGCCAGCAAAGAGAAGGAGAAAGGAGCATCAAGCAGTAATTTATAGACATCAAAAGGAGGAGTGACCCTATCAAGATACAGCTGTACAACCATTTATTGAAAATGGCTCCCTCCAACCAGCAGTGTCTAATGTATGCCTTTGATGTAAGTGAAGGCAAGATGATCATGAGCCACTTCACACCAACCACTCTGCAGCCACAGTCCTCTTCAGATTACTTGAGGACTAATCTTGAAATCATGGCCAAGGACATCCACCCAATGGATAAGATTGAACTACACAAACAAACAGGTGAGATGGTCTATGCTTCATTGGCAGACAAGACCTTGGACAACTACAAGCTAGCGAATAGCCTAAATAATACAGCTTCTCAGCTTGAGTTGGAGAGGGCCTCCTCTCAAGCAAAGGACAATAGGATCAGGGCCCTAGAAGATATCATCATAGAGATTGGGCATGATCCCAAAGATATCAAGGGCATACAAGAGATATTGAAGCTGAGGGATGCAGATATGGCAGCTCTAAGGAGAAAGATCAAGTTCCCAGCCACAATTCACCCTCAGACAGATGAAGTGGCCCAACAAAGGCATGATAAAGATGCCACAGATCTGCTCATATCTCTCTACAAGCAGCTCCTCCAAACACAAGAACAGCTGGGAGAATCAGAGGCCGCACAAGCAGCATTGCAAACAACACTGAAACAAAGAGAAGAGGGTCAGACCTCTCAGCCTCCTCTGGTCATCAATCTTGAGGAAACTGCTCCTATCACTGCTCCTCCTCCTCAACAGACTGAACAGACAACAACATCTACTTCAGCAGCACCAACAACCACAGAGTAGGCCCAAAGCCTGGATATGCAAAAACTGAAGAATGAAATTCAAATCCTGGAAGCTCAAATGACTGAGTTAAATGAGACCAGGGATAAATTGGCCAAGGTGAATGACAGATATGATAAATCCAAGCAAGCGGTGGCAGAGAAGGGCAGGGAGGTGAAAGCCCTCAAAGACAGGATAAAAGAGCTAGAAAATGAGCTCAGATTAGATAAAGTTATAGATGGGCTTAAGGCCATGCTATGGGTCAACATTGGCCAGTCTATTACTGACCAGTGGCAGTATATAGAGACAATCCATGAGCAGCTAGAGCTCATCCCAAAAGCACAAGCTGAAATTCACAAGTCAAGGGCTGCTCTAGGCAACATGCCTGAAGTTGCCACTAGGATGATCAATGTGTTGAATAATAGAACAAGTACTTAGCTGGCAAACATGGGAATTCCCAATAGAACTGAGACCATTCAGTTGATCAAAAGGGTTCTCACATTGAGAAATTTGGTGCAGACATTGGAAAGAAGAACCCAGGACATGCAGACCGAGGTAAAAAGATTCATGGATAAATTCCTGGTGCTACAAAACAGAGGATTCTCTAGCTTACTGAACAGCGCAGGGAGACTGCTCATTCATGAGCAGTATGCCAAAAGAGTGAATGCATTTGCCACAAACGAAATCCATGAGAAGCCCAGCAGCTCAGAAGAAACGGGGACAGCTACAGGATAGACTATCTACAACAAGGTAGAAAGTCTATTTTTTATAATGAATGAGATCAATCACCTGTTTGATGTGGCTCCCAATTTTTACAAGTATACAGAGGCAGAGGAGACTATGGATGCAATTCTCAGGCATCAACTCCCTACACAAGACTAGTGGACAAATACAATACAGAAAATTTTATAGACAGTGAGCCATTCACCAAATTTTGTTTTTAAAATATGAATTGTTATGCAAAGCATAGTTTAACAAAATCAGCATGCATTAAAGATCAAAGCTGAGCCAACTGAGCAAAAATTTCGGCCAACGAAGCAAAAGTAGGAAACCACAGCTGGCAGAGCCGAGAAGATACAGTGCAGCAAAAAGTAAAGACACATTTTCCAGCATTAAAGCAAAGCGGTTCAACCGACTCGATGACCTCCAAAGGTCAAATTATCCTCTGACAGACTTAAAGAGCAGTTATGCTGCATTCAAAGCTGTAATAACTTCTTTTCTACTTTTCTGTACGAAGTAATGAAGATATTTTCTCTCTCAGATGACTCAATGCCTGAGATATTTTGTATAAGCATTCCTATAAAGTCCCCTTCGCATGAGTTTGCAAGGGTTGTTGTTGATTTCTCCTGAAGAAGTTCTTATGCTGTAATCCTTTCAGAAGTTTAATAAAGAAAGTGATGGAATTTCTCGGATTTCTGAAGTGTTGAAATGCGTTCTGGTGTCTGTTGAAAACTGCTGGATTCCTGTGTATTACACAATACAATAAGTCTTTGTAACTCTCTCTGTTATGTATCTTTGATTTGTTAAAATCCATATATGTTTCTAATTTCTGAATATTTAGCAACAAGGAAAAAGAATAACTTTCAGGATTTATTCAAGAAATACCCTGAGTTCAATCTATGTTGTTAATGAATATTTTCTTCAGCTGTAATCTTGGTAAGTGTAATTCTTAATTGCTGCACTTTCAGAATACATCTTCACTATGGCCTTTGTCTCAGGAATTCAAGTTTGCTCCTGTGCAACGTGTTCACTTTCACCTCACCAGTTTAATAGAGAATTCTTAATTGCTTTCTGTTGGCTGACACGTTTCACCATTCAAGTTAAATTTGTTTGTCTGAGATACACAATCGGCCCTGCAGTTTGAACACCACCAATCCTGCATTTCAAAGCATTTCACAACTCCAGACTCCATTGCCCAATGATATACTACTCTCTAAACACTACATCTTAAGCCCTGAAAGAAATCCTTCAACCAAAACATAAACCAAAACCTGAGCATAATAGCTAGCCTAAAACACCATCATAACAGAGACAAATCATAAAGAGAGAGCCCTCTCTGATTACAGTTTGGCTAGAAACTGTGATCCAAAGATTGGTTAGTGGTTACCCTGGCCGTATTCCCTTGGGAGTCATAGGGAACAACCTGGGTGTTAACAGAGTCGAAGGTCTATTTGGCTGCTAAACTCGCAGGAAAGAAGGGTTCCTGGTTCGAGTGGGAGCAATGGCGGAAGATGGTAAGTTTAGGGTCGAGAAATTTAACGGCCAAAACTTCTCGCTGTGGAAGATGCGGATGGAAGATTATCTGTATTAGAAAGATCTATACCTACCATTAGGCAGAAAATCAAAGATGCTGATGGGTATGACAGAAGAAGAATGGAACCTTCTCGATAGAAAGGCACTCGGAACAATACGGTTGTGCCTTGCTACGTCAGTCACCTTCAACATTTCGAAGGAAACCACGACAGAGGGTTTGATTCAGATGTTGTCAAAACTATATGAAAAACCCTCGGCCTCAAACAAGGTATTTCTTATGAAACGGTTATTTAATATGAAGATGTCGGAAGGTGGATCTGTTGCATACCATTTAAATGATTTTAATACAGTTACAAGTCATTTAAGTTCTGTAGGGGTAAACTTCAATGATGAAGTTAGAGCTCTGTTATTCTTGTGATCATTACCAGAAAGTTGGAATGGTTTGGTAATGGCCATTAGTAACTCCGTTTCTAGATCTAGTACTTTAAAGTTTGATGATGTTGTCGGTGCTATCCTTAGCAAGGAAATGCGACGGAAAAGCTCCAGTGAGACATCGGGAAATGCTTTGAGTGTAGAGTCTAGAGGAAGAAAAATGGAAAGAGGAAAGAGCTCAGGATATCGCAGTAAATCAAGGAAAGGCAGATCCAAGTCCAGATCGGGGATAGTGTGCTAGAAATGTGGAAAGAAATGACACCTACAGAAAGACTGTAGATCTCGGAAGGGAAAAGAAGGAGATGCACAACAAGAAAACAATCATGAAGCAAATGTGACAGGTGAGGTGTTACAAGATGCTTTGATTCTTTCTTTCGAAAATATTACTGATTCCTGGGTGGTAGATTCAGGGGCTTCATTCCATGCCACACCTGATAAGAAATACTTTCATGACTATGTTCAAGGAGATTTTGGACAAGTTCGTCTGGGTGAAGATAAACCCTGTAAAATCGTTGGAATGGGTAAGGTTTTTGTAAAACATCAAAATGGAAACCAATGGCTATTAAAGGAGGTAAGGCATGTTCAAGATCTAAAGAAAAATCTGATTTCAACAGGGCAGTTAGGCGGTGAAGGTTGTGTGACAACTTTCACAGATAAAGCTTGGAAGGTCACTAAAGGAGCCTCGGTAATAGCAAAAGGTGAAAAGGTTGGTACATTGTATTTATGTAATGGTATTTTTAACTCTGTTAATGCTTTAACTTCCAAAGGAGCAGATGCAGCATTATGGCATCATAGGCTCGAAAACATGAGTGAAAAAGGGATGAAGATTCTTCACTCAAGGAATTTGTTGCCGGGTTTGAAGAATGTTGATTTGGACTTCTGTGAGAATTGCATTTATGGAAAACAGAAGAGAGTCAGATTTCTCAGAGTTGGGAAAGAAAAGAAGAATGAAAAATTAGAGCTTGTGCATACAGATGTATGGGGACCTGCTCAGGTATCATCTCTCGGTGGCTCTCGTTATTATGTTACTTTTATTGATTATGCAACTAGAAAAACTTGGATTTATTTATTCAGAATAAATCTGATGTATTTGATACTTTCAAGAAATGGAAAGCTTTGGTTGAGATTGAGACACGAAAGAAATTGAAGTGTCTTAGATCAGACAATGGAGGTGAATATTGCAGCAAAGAGTTTGATAGGTACTGTTCAGAGCATGGAATTCGCAGAGAGAAGACAGTTCCAAGAACACCACAAGAAAATGGTGTGTCAGAAAGGATGAACAGAACAATCATGGAGCGTGCAAGGTGCATGAGATTGCATGCAGGATTGCCTTTATAGTTTTGGGCAGATGCTATAGATACTGCTGTTTATCTAATAAACAGAGGGCCTTCAAGTTCCTTGGATGGTGGTGTTCCAGAGGAAGCATGGACAGGTAAAAAGGTAAACTACTCTATTTTAAAGCCTTTTGGTTGTGAGGCCTTGGTCCATATTGATAAAGAAAATAGAACAAAGCTTGAGGCAAAGTCAAAGAAATGTACCTTTATTGGATATGGTGTTAATGATTTTGGTTATCGCTTATATGATTACGAAAATCACAAATCATTAGGAACAGAGATGTAATATTCAATGAAAAGGTCTTGTATAAGAATTAGTTGCAGGAAAAGAAACAGGAAAAGGAAAACAAGGAATATGCAGTTCTTGATGAAATCACTGAAAAAGTAAAGGTGCCTGAAAATAATAATAATCAACAACCACAACAACAGCAACCACCACAACAACAACAGGCACCCCAAACACCTGAAATTGGTGTTAGAAGATCTACCAGGATAAGTAGACCCCCTGAACGATACTCTCCTTCATTATATTATTTATTGTTGACTGATTCTGGTGAACCCGAATGTTATGAAGAAGCAATGCAGGTTGAAAGCAAGAAGAAGTGGGAGGTAGCCATGGAAGAAGAGATGGACTCCTTAATGCATAACCAGACTTGGGATTTAGTCAGGTGGCCTGTAGGAAAAACTACATTGAAGAATAAATGGGTTTACAGGCTGAAGGAAGAAGATTGCGGAAAACAGAGGTATAAAGCTAGACTTGTGGTGAAGGGGTTTGCACAGAAGAAAGGTATTGATTTTGATGAAATATTTTCTCCTGTTGTTAAAATGACTTCAATCAGAACTATTTTAAGTCTTGTAGCAGCTGAAGATTTGCATCTTGAGCAGTTAGATGTAAAGACAACCTTTCTCCATGGGGATTTGAAGGAAGAGATATATATGCAGCAGCCACAAGGATATGAGGTGAAAGGGAAGGAGAAACTAGTGTGCAGGTTGAAGAAGAGCTTGTATGGCTTAAAATAGGCTCCAAGGCAGTGGTATCTAAAATTTGACAAGTTTATGTCTGAACAAGGTTATACTAGATGTCACTCTGATCATCGTGTTTATTTGAAAAAGCAAAATGATGGTAGCTATATTATATTGTTATTGTATGTAGATGACATGCTTGTTGCAGGATCTAACATGCAGGAAATAAATGTGCTCAAAAGAAAATTGGCAAATTCATTTGCAATGAAGGATTTGGGAGCTGCAAAACAAATCCTTGGTATGAGAATAACTAGAGACAGGAAAAATCGTAAATTAACATTGTCTCAGAATGATTACATACAAAAGGTGTTGAAAAGATTTAACATGCACAATGCAAAACCAGTTAGTACACCTTTTGCTAGCCATTTCAAACTTAGCAAGGAAATGTGCCCAAAGACCCAAGAATACATGGATTATATGTCTAAAGTTCCATATGCATCAGCAGTTGGAAGCTTAATGTATGCAATGGTCTGCACAAGGCCCGATATTGGACATGCATTGGGAGTTGTAAGTAGGTACATGAACAATCTAGGAAAGGAACATTGGATGGCAGTGAAATGGATTCTTAGATATTTGAAAGGTACCACAAATCAAGCATTATGCTTTGGTGGTTCAAACATCTCCCCACAAGGATATGTTGATGCAGATATGGCAGGTGACAGAGATAACAGGAGGAGCACTACAGGATATGTATTTACTGTTGGAGGAATAGTTGTCAGTAGGGTTTCAAAAATCCAAAGTGTTGTCGCACTTTCAACAACAGAAGCAGAGTATGTTGCTGCTACAGAGGCTAGTAAAGAAATGATTTGGTTACAAAGGTTTATGGGTGAATTGGGTAAGGAGCATGATATGGGCACGTTATACAGTGATAGCCAAAGTGCCAATCATCTTGCAAAGAACTCAACATTTCATTCCAGGACTAAACACATACAATTCAAGTACCATTTCATACGATCAGTGTTGGAAGATGGAGAGTTGAAGCTGGAAAAGATACACACTAGCCAGAATCTTGCAGATATGCTAACAAGAGTTGTAACCAGGTGTTAGCCTCCTGTTGCAACAGGGTATCATTTTTCATGATCGACATTTTTACATACCAAATATGTCATACTTTGCAAGCTGCAGTGTTCCATATTTCGAGAAGAGACCAAAGAAGAAAGCCATGAAGTGTGCTAGTCCAAATGCCACTGTTGATTCCAATTTTTGATGAGTTGTTCCAGTTTTGGAGAGTTTTCATTTAAGGGAGGTCCAAACAGTTTAATCTTGGTCTCCCTAGGTTTCAATTTCCTGTTTTAGAATATAGAGAATGATATCTGTCCAAATAGTGTAATCTTGGCAGATCTGTAGATAGGTATAGAATCAAAGGGACTCAACTGTTTAATCTGGGCCCTGATAGAAATAAGTGTAGATTTAGATAGGAAGAATTCAAAAGAAAAATGGTAAATCTGGGTTTGCAAGTCTAAGTGCACCCAATTCAAAAGAAGAAAAAATGTTAAGAGAGTAGGCTGGGTAGGTAGCTGTGTGGTTGCAGAATGATAATTTATGATCAATTTTGTGGTACAAAGTGTTATATTTTTACAGATCACAGTGCAGGCAGTGTTCATGCAAAGGAGCTCAAAGGTGGACATAACTAACTCCCCCCTTCTTCTAATTCCCCAAGTCCCTTACTAACTTCCCAAAGAGGTCAAGATCTGCTTGATTCCTCTTAGATTCATCATCATCCATATCAGTTGCCTTGGTGAAGATCTGCTTCACTCAAGGATTTTATTTTTTCAAAACTCTTTTCCCCAAAATTAGCCTAAGGTCCCTGACCTTGGCACCTGCTTATCACCTTCATATTGACTACTAACAATATTGTATAGCTCCCTATCATTTTTCCCCTTTCCCCTATTAAAACTTTGTATATAAAATTCCCGTATATAAATATCCCCCCTGGCAATATAGCCATATTTTTGTAAGTCCGGGAAAAAAGGGTCCATCCGGGGCTGTTTTTAGCCCATTCGTGTCTTAAAAGGGATTAATCCGACACTTGGCCAAATTAATAACCTCTCCCCTAGCCCTAAACCCTCAAAAACCCCCTTTTCCGCCCCTAAACCAAAGTTTTGTGCACAAATACATTGACCCGCGCGTATTAAACCCATATAACCCCCGTAACCCGCATAAACCATTGTTTAGACCCACCTGCGCGCATATTAAAAAGGGAATATTCTCTATATATTCTCCGCCCATATCCCCCCACCATATTATCTTGGCCGCCAGCCGTCGGATCGTCCGCCCCACAGATTGACGGTGGGCGGGCCATCCCATCTCCAAAACGCCCGAGGTTTAGTGTCCAGGAGATGGGCAGTATTACCGCCGTACCTCCCGCCACGCGTCAGCTACTGGGCTATGGCGGAGCCCCCTCTGACAAAACCGCTCCCCCCCCAAAGGTGGTGCGCCACAAAACCACTTACCGCTTCCTGCCCAGTGACGTCACCGCTTACGTCACCCCCCTGCACAGTCACCGCTTACGTCACCCCCCTCTGCCCAGTCACATGTCGAGTCATCTACCTGCGTGGCCCCTTGCAACGTGTCATGCCACATCACCGTTTGTACATGATGACGTCATCCTGACTTCATCCCGCCACGTCATCATGTTGACATCATCGCTTACATCACCCGCCGTACAACGTCATGTCATGCTGATGTCATGCTGACGTCATCAGCACTTTTTGGCACGAAGGGCAAAAAAATCGCACTTCGGAGGCCCGAAATCAGATTTTGAGGCAGTTCGCTAGATTTTTTTGGCCTGAATGGGGAATATTTAGGGAATCTTTTTATTCTGCGGCTCCCAGCAGGCCCGAAAGGCGCCGAATGACCCATTTTTCTTCGCGAAGCTTGCCGGAAGGACCAGAAAACAGTTTTGAAGAAAACAGGGGCCGAAAAGCGGCCATTAAATGATGATTTAACACACAGCACGTCAGAACAACATCAATTTATTGCCAAAGAGTATCAGAGGAAGAAGAAGAGCCAAAGAGTATCAGTCAAGATTTTTTAGGGGCTCGAAGCACCTGAACATTGATGAGCCCCCCCCCAAAAAAGTCAAATCAGGAGGCGTAAGCCTATCCTTGCCCTCAAATCACAATTAAAGCTTTAAATGCAGACAGACATCAAAGATGCAGAAACCCATACACATTTATTTCAGAAAACACTGCAGAAAGCCACCAAGGACAACATCATTTACTCAGTTTTGATACGGCGGCCCTAAGCGCAGCCCGAGATATTTTTTTCATTTATTTCTGGATAGGATTAGGTTAAGTAATCATCTTTATTTCAGACCTGATTAGGTCAAGATGTAATAAAGGAACTCTGTAGATAGTTTTGCCCTATATATACCGCCCTCTACATTGTTTCAAGGGTTGGTTGATTGAGAATTTTCACCAGAGACTCACATTGTATACCTGAGTTTTTTCTATAATCAAAGATTTTTGAAAGCTTGGAGAGCAAACTGTCTGTTTTAAATGAATGTTTTTGGAGATATGAAGATGGAATTCTTGTGCTGCAGCCTGAAGTAATAAGTGCATCTTACCTCTGTTTATTGTTTACCACTATCTAAATAGCAGAAAGAAAGAATAGCCTAGAATTAGTTTAAATACTCTCTATGCTCAATTTCTGCTATTTCTTTATGTTTTCCTCTGAATGAATTGGTTATGAATATGAATTCCTCCTGGCTCATGTTTACCCCAATTCACCTGTGTTTGCCAATTATCTAGGGATTCTTTACTGCCCCTAGGTAGCACTCTGTTACCTCCTCTGTTAAGCTGATTGAGAGATTCTTAACTGCCTCTCATTACTTAGCATTCTTCCCATCATTTAAATCGGAAATGTTGTTTCATGCTCAGCTATCTTGCTCCATTTTCCCTCCCTTGTGACCGAAGAAGTATACCAACAGTTCTTCTCCTCGACTCCATGCCCAATGGTTTGAAACTTCCAGACTATGCCTTGCCTCTCTGTCTGAAAACATAAATTTTCCCACCAAAAACAAAACAAACACCCTCTGAACTCGAGACCTAGCCTAAAATCCTTTTCAACAAAGCTAAATCTTAAAGAGAGAGCCCTCTCTGATTGCAGGTTGGCTAGAACCTGCAGTCCAAAATTAGTCTGTGGTTATCTCGGCCGTATCCTTTTCCAGAGCTTAAGGACAACCTGAGTGATAACATAATGGCGACTCCACTGGGGATTTCCTCAGATAGTTTCACGAAGAAGGTAAGAAAGCTCTGCTGAGACCATAAATCAAACTTTCCAACTGCTGTTTATCTCTTAAAACTACAGATGAAGCCTGAATGTCAGCCAGGAAGCCTTTGAGACTGTTTTTTGCTTTGCATTAACAGGAGTAAATAAATGCTGCTTCAGTCAATCTTCATGCTAGTTTTAAGTTACAAACAAGCTGTCTCAAATTTTAATTAGTCCCTCGTTGATTACAAAAACATTCCCCGGAAAATTACCCAAAAAACAATTCGGAAGCTGGCTCCCAAGAAAAATCCACGATATACAAGGTCTAATCCAGACCCCAACCCTCCAGCTGTTTTTGAAAACCCTAACATAATCTCGAAAATCATTAGGAAGCAAGAAAGACAGGAAAATTTTGCTGATTTGAGCCCTGAAACAACTTACCCTAGCAATATTCCGACTCCTGTCAAGGTTTTGTTCCATTCAACCCCTATTTCCCTTATTTCATCATCTACATCCCGTAGTACTCCTTCCACACCTTCATTCACTGTACATACTGACACTACTGTTGTTTCCAGCGTTCCAGTTACTCCTGTGATCCCCATTACTCCAGTTGTTCCACTTATCCCCGTTGTTCCACTTATACCTGCCAATATGGCTAATAGATATGCACCCATGCAATTACCTGCTAATGCTGGGGCTTTACCTCAAGAGTACCAATCGAAAATCACATATTTTGATTCCACCGGTCCTTTCACATCCCTTCAGCACACCAAAAAGATGCAAGACTATTTTGAAAACTATGAGATAGACGATGATAGCATGAGAATGAGAATTTTTGTTCAAAGTTTGACAGGTGATGTAAGAATTTGGTTCAGATCACTTGCTGCAAATTCCATAACCACCCCAGATGAGCTTTACCAATCCTTTACCAACAGATGGGAGAAAAAGAAAGACCCCTTGCACATACTAGTTGAATATGATACGATCAAACGAGGTCCCCAAGAGACTGTTTTGGAGTACTGTGGAAGATTCAATAATGTATATAATGCAATACCACAGAACTTAAGGCCTCCACCCGATCTGGCCTTGTACAAATTTCCCGATGGATTTGACCCAGATATGGCATACCAGTTAAAAGAAAGAGCTCCTCAAACCCTTGCAGACATGCAAAAAGTTGTTGTCAGCGTAGAAGCCAATTTAATTGCCAAAAGAAATAGAGCTAGAATGGAAAGAAGAACCACCTTTAAGGAAGAACCCTCAGCTTTTGATCAAAAGCTTGATGCTATCATCAGTGGCTTGTAAAGGCTGGGAGAAAGAGTAGAAAATGTTGAGAGAAAAGCATCATGGGAGGGACAACAGTCTAATACCATAAGGAACCCAAATTTTAGGAAAACCCAGAACACAAATGCTGGTAGGCCTAACCAAGACCATGATATAAGACCCCCTTTCCAAAATAATTATGTTGAAGGATCTACTTCTAGTGAACCCATAGAGGACACTCACATGAACTTAATGGATCTAAAGAGTGAGCACCAAACTGTCCTGTCCCAAGAAGACCAAAATGAAACCGATTACAATCAGTTTCAGACTAGATCTGGCGAGTCTTTTGATTTTAAACAAGGTTATGATACTGCTGTGTATGAAGTACACAAACAATATAAGCTGAGAACTAGGACCATTGACATTTCCGAACCTAGTAAAACAAAGGAAGGCAAACAACCTAACAAGACTAAAGGCAAGGCTGTCATAACAGAACCAGCTGATATACCTGTTCCAAACCCGCATCAAGTCACTGTAGAAGACATAACAGAGATACAACCTTCCAAAGATCAGCCTTTGCCACCTTCTTCCTTGAAAGAAAGCTCAAACAGGGTTCCAAAAAACTTTCCTGAAGTTGAAAAACTGCAAGTAAAAACTTCCCATAACGCTGATAAACAAGAGCAAAACGCAGACAATTCAAATGAAACAGAAAAAACTGCCATTATCAACACCAAGACTCCACTAGAAAAGCCATTTAACTTAGAGGCAGAAATAGCTAAGTTAAAAATATCCATTCCCCTCTAAGAACTTGCCAAACACGATGTATATATGCAGCAAATTCAAAGATCACTTCAAATGCCAGAGGTCAAGGATGATGTAAATGTTTTAGACGACACCCCAGAGCTGCTATTTGGACCAGAAGTTAACGGAAAATCAACACATGGACCTGTCCCACCCTTTTATGTCAGTTTGCATATACATGATAAGGTTTTGCACAATGCTATGTTTGACTCAGGGGCATCGCACAATCTTATGCCCAGAGAAGTAATGGAAAAACTGAATCTTGATGTTACAAGACCTTACAAAGATTTATACTCATTTGACTCAAGTCAAGTGAAATGTTTAGGCCTCATCAAAGACTTGTGTGTCTCCTTAGTTCAATACCCAAACAAAACCATCCTCATGGATGTAGTGGTTGCTGACATTCCACCAAAGTACGGTATGCTCCTGTCAAGATCATGGGGAGAAAAACTCCAAGGATCCCTTCAATTAGGCCTTTCCTATGCCACCATTTCAGTCTTTGGGCAACCAAAGAGATTGTATAGAGAAACGCTCATGAAATATGTGGTAAGTAGTGAGAGCAAACCTAAAAATTTTCCCATTTATTCAATCCACTCTGATATGGATTCTTTTATTTTCTTTAATGACGATACAAATGTTTCAATTGATAATGAGCCCTTCGCCCTAGAGCAACAAGCACACATCAACGAAGAGGCGGTTGCAAATACCCATGAAACTGTCACAGCAATTGATGCAACCAGCATACCAAAATAACTTTCCCAAATAGAAATTTTAAATCCGCCCAATCCTAAAACAGCTCAATCTCTTGATACTGACCATAAGCAAGAAATCACATGGTATTTAGAGTTTGATGGCTTTGTCAACAAGTTAGGAGTAGGGGCAGGTGTCTGGATTCACAACACATATAACAACCATACAGAAGGACATGCCTACAGACTAAACTTCAAATGCACAAATAACATGGCAGAGTATGAGGCTCTTCTTTTAGGCCTTAAACTCCTCAAATCTCTAGGAGCTACAAAAGTGTCTATTTTAGGAGACTCTGAGTTAATCATACAACAGATGAAAGGCAATTTTGTAACCAACGACAACAGAATGAGAGCCTATAGGACCGCTGCTACTAATATACTCCAAGCATTCACTGAATTCAAGCTTGATAAGATTTCAAGAAATCACAACATTCATGCACACAGCCTAGCTACTATTGCTAGTACATGCGAGCTTCCTTTTGACCCAAACCATCACTTTACAGCTAAAATAAAACATAGGCCCGCAGTCCCAAATAACGTTAAAGACTGGCAAGTATTCGAAAATGATGCCCAGATTAATAGTTTCCTCACCCTTGAGCATGCGTTTTCGAATATTAACATCGACATGGATGCTATGACAGATACGGAACACCAAACAAATGAAACTCAACAAGATGTAATAGTTGCAACAGTCAATCAAATCCTGAAACCAACTATTTTTGACAAAGAAAACATAGAACAACTGAAACAAACACACTTGGAATATATAGCCAAAACAGAGGCAGACATCATTGACTTAAAGGATAACTTTCTGCCTGCTGGCCTAACCCCATTAGAAGACATGTTTGATGCTAATGACGTGCCAAGAAAGCCAAAATTGCAGCCCATAAACACTGAGATAGAGGAACATAACATTGGGATAGTGGAAAAGCCAAAAATGATCAAACTGTCGAAAAACTTACCACCTGATCAAAAGCCCAAGTATATTGACTTATTCAAAGAGTTCCAAGATGTATTTGCTTGGAGCTATGAGGATCTGAAATCCTATGACACCTCGGTGATCCAACACACCATTCCTTTAAAACCAAACCAGAAACCCTTCAAGCAAAAACTTATAAGAATTAACCCTATGCTTCTTCCCCCGATTGAGAAAGAAGTAAAGAGGATGTTTGAAGTAGGAATCATAGCACCCATCAGATTTTCCGAATGGGTGTCCAATCTTGTTCCTACGAGAAAAAAGACAGGCGAAATCAGACTTTGTGTAGATCTCAGAAATTTGAACCAAGTCTCCCTAAAAGACCATTACCCTTTGCCTAAAATGGACCACATATTGCAGAGAGTAGTGGGATCATCTAGAATCTCTTTGCTAGATGGTTTTTCAGGTTTCAACCAAATACTTGTTCACCCGGATGACCAAGACAAAACTGCTTTTACTACACCCTGGGGAACATTCAAGTATGTAAAGATGCCATTTGGTCTTAAAAACGCTGGTGCTACCTTCCAACGAGCAATGGATATTGCTTTTGCCAAAGAAATACATGACTTTCTAGTTGTCTACCTTGATGACTTAACCCCATTTTCCAAATCTGATGAAGAACACCTCAAGCATCTCAGGAAAATTTTCATGACATGTAGGAAATATGGCATTTCCTTGAACCCCAAGAAGTCTCTGTTTGGCCTTGAAGAAGGCAAATTACTTGGCCACATCATATCAAAGGATGGGATCAGAATTGATCCTGAAAGAATACAAGCCATCCTCCAAATCCCATTTCCAAGAAACATTAAAGAGCTACAAGCATTCCTTGGGAAAATCAACTTCTTGAGAAGATTTATTCCAAATCTAGCCGAGCTGATAAGACTGTTAAGCAACATGTTAAAGAAGGATGCCAAGGTAAAATGGTCTCTTGAAACCAAGCAAGCATTTGAGAGTATCAAATCAGCCTTAACACAAACCCACAAACCCCTGTCCTAACTAGCCCACAGTTTGATAAAGATTTTATCATATTTTCGTTTGCATCTGATCACACCATAGTCGTTGTCCTTTTGCAAAAAGATGATCAGGGAGCTGAAAAACCAATCGCTTTTTTCAGCCGAGCTCTAAGAGATGCCCCTTTGAAGTACCCAATAATGGAAAAGCAGGTCTATGCACTGGTTAAGGCCATCAAGGATTTCAGAGTGTACATATTATATTCACACGTGATTGCCTATGTCCCACATGCTGCTGTAAAAGACATATTGACCCAAGAGGGATTAGAAGGCAAAAGAGGCAAATGGATTGCAAACATCCTTGAATATGACATAGAGATAAAACCAACCAAGCTGATAAAGGGACAAGGTTTAGCTAAACTGATGTCCGAAACAAACTTTCAAGCCTTAGAGATTAACCAGCTAGACAATGAACCGGAGCTGGCGACTCCACAGATCAGTGAAATCTTCTTACAATCCCCATGGTACGCTGATATATGCTTTGTATTGTTAAACCTGTGTGCTCCCCCAGGATTGTCCTGAACCAAGAAAAGATTTTTGAAAATGAAGGCTTTAAAGTTTTGTGTTATAGATGGTGCATTATTTTGGAGAAATCATGAAGGTATATTGATTAATTGTTTAACCATGAATGAAACTAACAATGTCATGAAAGAATTCCATGCAGGTGACTGTGGAGGACATCTATACTGGAAGTCCACTGCTGATAAAATTCTAAGGGCTGGTTTTTATTGGCCCTCTCTTTTTGCAGACATAAAGAAGTTTGCCATGTCATGTCACAAATGCCAAATTTTTTAGGGCAAGAGAAAGCTGTTACCCCTGCCCCTTAAACCCATCTCCATAGAAAAACCTTTTCAACAATGGGGTCTTGACTTCATTGGAGAAATCCATCCCTCTTCCTCAGGCCAGCACAAATGGATCCTAACAGCCACCGACTATTTCACCAAGTGGGTTGAAGCCATTCCCTGTAGACAAGCCAATGACACCATCATTATCCAATTCCTTGAGTGCAATATCCTTTCCAGATTTGGCTGCCCTGAGAAAATCATCACTGACAATGCCGTTGCCTTTAAGTCCAAAAAGATGATCAATTTTTGCCACAGATTTCATATTACCTTGGGCCACTCCACAGCCTATTACCCTCAAGGAAATGGCTTGGCCGAGTCATCTAAAAAAAGCCTCATGAACATCATAAAGAAAGTGTTGGAAGAAAACAAGAAGAACTGGCACAAAAAGCTGGTAAATGCCCTATGGGCAGACAGACTGTCAAGCAAAAGATCGATTGGGATGAGCCCTTATGAGCTAGTATATGGCATGGAGGCCATATTTCCTTCATCCCCGGGCATTCCTACTATCAAGCTGTTACAAGAGATTCAGGCTGAACCGAATGACACTCAAAGAAGAATCAATCAGACCATCCATCTGTAGCAAACCAGAGAACAAGTTTACGACAGAGCTCAAATTGTGCAAGAAAAGCTCAAAAAGATGTTTGATAAGAGAGCTAAGGCTGAAGATTTCAATGTTGGTGACAAAGTTCTAAGATGGGACTCAAGAAGGGAAGACAAGGGCAAACATGCCAAGTTTGATTTTCTATGGAGAGGTCCATTGGTTATTTCTGTTATTCAGGGAAATAACACTTATTTTCTCAGATCTGTAGAGGATTGTTCTGCTGAAGAAGGCCCTTTCAATGGCCGTATGTTGAAGCATTACCATGATCCCTTTTAAGGGACACAATGCAGTTTTGTATATATCTTTGTACAGTCTTATTTGTAAATATAAACACTTTGTTTTCATTTTTATAAGCAATTCGATTGTTTAAGAAGCAGCAGTAAAACTGTGAAGTTCCATCCGATGCAAGTATTCTAGTTTTAAAGGCCCTGTCTCTGCACTAATTTCAGCACAACAGCGAAGAATAGCACAGACACATCACAATATATCATGGTAAAGGCAAGTTGTTGCAGATTGTAATCTTCAGCCAAAAGAATGTTGACAAGGAAGAAGAAATTTGTCAATAACTATTCAGGACCAGAGTCAGAGGAGACACATCAGTTTTGGCCCATGATTTTCAGAGGCATAATGCTCAAACAATGGTGTACATAATTATCAAGCATGCAGAAGAAAGCAGGCGATGCTTTACAGTTCACAGTAATTCAGTTGAGGAGGAGGTTGTTTATAGTTCAAAGTTTATATTTTTAAAAGCCAGAACAAAGAAGTATTCCTAGTCTACAACAACAAATAGAAAATCAAGGCAATCTGACCTGCTGTTCTTGGCCTTCCATAAGGGAAGGCCATCCCCAAGTGGAGCCAATGTTAGCCTCCTGTTGCAACAGGGTATCATTTTTCAGGATCGACATTTTTACATAACAAATATGTTATACTTTGCAAGCTGCAGTGTTCCATATTTCGAGAAGAGACCAAAGAAGAAAGCCATGAAGTGTGCTAGTCCAAATGCCACTGCTGATTCCAATTTTTGATGAGTTGTTCCAGTTTTGGAGAGTTTTTATTTAAGGGAGGTCCAAACAGTTTAATCTTGGTCTCCCTAGGTTTCAATTTCCTGTTTTAGAATATAGAGAATGATATCTGTCCAAACAGTTTAATCTTGGCAGATCTGTAGATAGGTAGAGAATCAAAGGGACTCAACTATTTAATCTGGGCCCTGGTAGAAGTAAGTGTAGATTTAGATAGGAAGAATTCAAAAGAAAAATTGTAAATCTGGGTTTGCAAGTCTAAGTGCACCCAATTCAAAAGAAGAAAAAATGTTAGGAGAGTAGGCTGGGTAGGTAGCTGTGTGGTTGCAGAATGATAATTTATGATCAATTTTGTGGTACAAAGTGTTATATTTTTACAGATCACAGTGTAGGCAGTGTTCATGCAAAGGAGCTCAAAGGTGGACATAACTAACTCCCCCCTTCTTCTAAATTCCCCAAGTCCCTTACTAACTTCCCAAAGAGGTCAAGATCTGCTTGATTCCTCTTAGATTCATCATCATCCATATCAGTTGCCTTCGTGAAAATCTGTTTCACTCAAGGATTTTATTTTTTCAAAACACTTTTCCCCAAAATTAGCCTAAGGTCCCTGACCTTGGCGCCTGCTTATCACCTTCATATTGACTACTAACAATATTGTATAGCTCCCTATCAGTTTTCCCCTTTCCCCTATTAAAACTTTGTATATAAAATTCCCCTATATAAATATCTCCCCTGGCAATATAGCCATATTTTTGTAAGTCCCGGAAAAAAGGGTCCATCCGGGGCTGTTTTTAGCCCATCCGTGTCTTAAAAGGGATTAATCCGACACCTGGCCAGATTAATAACCTCTCCCCTAGCCCTAAACCCTCAAAAACCCCCTTTTCCGCCCCTAAACCAAAGTTTTGTGCACAAATACATTGACCCGCGCGTATTAAACCCATATAACCCCCGTAACCCGCATAAACCATTGTTTAGACCCACCTGCGCGCATATTAAAAAGGGAATATTCTCTGTATATTCTCCGCCCATATCCCCCCACCGTCGGATCGTCCGCCCCACAGATCGACGGTGGGCGGGCCGTCCCATCTCCAAAACGCCCGAGGTTTAGTGTCCGGGAGATGGGCGGTATTATCACCGTACCTCCCACCACGCGTCAGCTCCTGGGCTGTGGCGGAGCCCCCTCTGACAAAACCGCTCCCCCCCAAAGGTGGTGCGCCACAAAACCACTTACCGCCTCCTGCCCGGTGACGTCACCGCTTATGTCACCCCCCTGCACAGTCACCGCTTACGTCACCCCCCTCTGCCCAATCACATGTCGAGTCATCTGCCTGCATGGCCCCTTGCCACGTGTCATGCCACGTCACCGTCCGTACATGATGACATCATGCTGACGTCATCCCACCATGTCATCATGCTGACGTCATCGCTGACGTCACCCGTTGTACAACGTCACGTCATGCTGATGTCATCAACACTTTTTGGCGCGAAGGGAAAAAATCGCACTTCGGAGGCCCGGAATCAGAGTCTGAGGTAGTTTTTGATGAGTGCAAATCGCTCATCGCTAGATTTTTTGGGCCTGAATGGGGAATATTTAGGGAATCTTTTCATTCTGCGGCCCCCAGCAGGCCCGAAAGGCGCCGAATGACCCATTTTTCTTCGCGAAGCTTGCCGAAAGGACCAGAAAACAGTTTTGAAGAAAACAGAGGCCGAACAACGGCCATTAAATGATGATTTAACACACAGCACGTCAGAACAGCATCAATTTATTGCCAAAGAGTATCAGAGGAAGAAGAAGAGCCAAAGAGTATCAGTCAAGATTTTTTAGGGGCTCGAAGCACCTGAACATTGATGAGCCCCCCCCAGAAAGTCAAATCAGGAGGCGTAAGCCTATCCTTGCCCTCAAATCACAGTTAAAGCTTTAAATGTAGACAGACAGCAGAGATGAAGAAACCCATACACATTTATTTCAGAAAACACTGCAGAAAGCCACCAAGGACAACATCATTTACTCAGTTTTGATACGGCGGCCCTGAGCGCAGCCCGAGATATTTTTTGCATTTATTTCTGGATAGGATTAGGTTAAGTAATCATCTTTCTTTCAGACCTGATTAGGTCAAGATGTAATAAAGGAACTCTGTAGATAGTTTTGCCCTATATATACCGCCCTCTACATTGTTTCAAGGGTTGGTTGATTGAGAATTTTCACCAGAGACTCGCATTGTATACCTGAGTTTTTTCTATAATCAAAGATTGTTGAAAGCTTGGAGAGCAAACTATCTGTTGTAAATGAATGTTTTTGGAGATATGAAGATGGAATTCTTGTGCTGCAGCCTGAAGCAATAAGTGCATCTTACCTCTGTTTATTGTTTACCACTATCTAAATAGCAGAAAGAAAGAATAGCCTAGAATTAGTTTAAATACTCTCTATGCTCAATTTCTGCTATTTCTTTATGTTTTCCTCTCAATGAATTGGTTATGAATATGAATTCCTCCTGGCTCATGTTTACCCCAATTCACCTGTGTTTTCCAATTATCTAGGGATTCTTTACTGCCCCTAGGTAGAGCTCTGTTACCTCCTCTATTAAGCTGATTGAGAGATTCTTAAGTGCCTCTCATTACTTAGCATTCTTCCCATCATTTAAACCGGAAATGTTGTTTCATGCTCAGCTATCTTGCTCCATTTTCCCTCCCTTGTGACCGAAGAAGTATACCAGCAGTTCTCCTCCTCGACTCCACGCCCAATGGTTTGAAACTTCCAGACTATGCCTTGCCTCTCTGTCTGAAAACATCAATTTTCCCACCAAAAACAAAACAAACACCCTCTGAACTCGAGACCTAGCCTAAAATCCTTTTCAACAAAGCTAAATCTTAAAGAGAGAGCCCTCTCTGATTGCAGGTTGGCTAGAACCTGCAGTCCAAAGTTGGTCTGTGGTTACCTTGGCCGTATCCTTTTCCAGAGCTTAAGGACAACCTGAGTGATAACACCAGGGAGAAGCTGAGAATATGCTCAGTTTCAATTGGTCTTCAAGGATGACGATGAAGATGAGAAACAACCAGGTCCAAAGAGGAGTCATTGTCCAGCAAATGGAGTAGCTGTGGAGTTGCTACAATCAGTCTCCAAGTGGGAGATTGTTGGGTGTGGAGCCTGATTATCTTCTATATTCAAAGGTATCGCCACATTGGACCCCAGTTCGAAATGGGGGCGGCAACGCCGCCCGTAAAATATTCGCTACAGGGGGGGTCCGGGGGGCGGCTGCGACCTTTGGGAGCCCCCCCTGGCAGGGGGTTTCGGAGGCAGCGCCCCCGAAGCTAAAAATAGCTGTAAAATTGCCTTGTAGAAGTATAGTAATTTCTAGTCAATCTGGGCCGTTCATTAGGCGGATGATCTGACGGTAGAACTTATGTTTAGTTTAGGGTTTTTTGCCCTAGAAGGCAACCCCTCTCTTTGTATGAGGGTATTGTATTTGAGGCTGTGTGATAGATGTGCATTCAGTGAGTGGGAAATAGAGAGGTGAGACTGTGAGAGAAAACAAAGGATATTACAGCGGAGCTGCTGTAGGTTGTGTTTCTTCATTTTACTGGATAATAGAAAGGAAGGACTGGCTGTTCGGGGTGGACGTAGCCCAAACTGGGTGAACCACGTATATATGTGTCTCTCTTGTTTTATGCACTTTCTGCGTTTATATTTCTGCAATATTTTATGTGTTCCATTGCTCCATAATATATAATTTTCTAACAGAAGCACTTGAGGTCCTCAAAACTCTACAGGAGGACCCCAACATCCAGTGTTTGGACACAGAATTGCGAGAACTCTAGCAGCAATACGATAGTGTCCGAGGAACTACGTAGATAGTGGTCCTCACCTAGAGGCTTGCGAGGATGCAGCAAGTTAAAGCACTAAAGTAACATGTGGATGCGTCATGCCACAAGGAGGCAGTTCTCAAAGTGCGCATCCAATCATGGATCGGCAAGGCCTTCACTATCATGATGAACATTGAAGGAACACTCATGCACACATTAATGCAGAGAAACACCCTAGGCTCAGAGGTCTCAGAACAGTAGATGCAACAGATTCAGCAAGCAGCAGCTCAGTGTGCTGCTGACCTTAGCATGGTTCAAGAACAGTTGGAGGGACTCCATGCCAAGATCGCCGCGCTGATAGAGTGACTCGAGGGTGAGTCACGATGTTTGTGTTGGGGGCCTGTTGGGCATGGAATCCCCCCAAGACATGTTTTGGGGCTCAAAGCCCAAGTTTTGACTTAATATTGTTGTAAAGACTCCGCGAATTTCTAGCGCAGAGCGCGAAATGTATGATAGAGTCACAGGGTTGTCGGCCCTAGTATTGTAATGTAATGTCAGCCTACGCATGGTTTATGGACCATGGGATTGTATAAATAGAGTGAGGCTCTAAGTGTAAAAGAGAACCAATGAAGGAAGTAGATGTGAAGAGCAAGAGTCTAAGTGTCTAAGTGTGTCTTGGGTCATAGAGTAGGAGAAGGCTCTGTAGCTGAGTGCGCAGAGGCCTAGTTGTCCACAGCTGAGTGTGAAAACCCCTACAGCTGAGTGCACAGGGTGAAGTCAAGTCTGTAACTGAAGAAGAAATGATAAGGAGAAGTTTTATCTTGAATTCTATGTATCTGTTCTTGAGTTATTACATGTTTAATGTAAATTGCAAATATACTATTTATTTACTTTGCGCACCTGTATGAATGATTTATATTTCTACATATAAATTAAATCATGCAAGTAAGCTAACTTAATCAACTAACAGTGGAATACTAGTAGAAGCTTGGGTAATAATAGCGTTCGGCCCCCGAGTAGGGTTGCGCAAAGGCAACATCTTAGGATACGAGGTACGAGGAAGTGCGCATAGCGATGTGTGCGCAGGGTCGAACCGCGGACCACTTAAACTCATCAGACATCTCCAGGGTGCAAAAACCTGGTTCTAGCACCCTCCCATCCTACTCCAGGTGAGACCTCAGTCCGCACTCTATGGACTGTTGTCGAAAGGGCCAGTAGTACCAGGATTTGTTTGGCTAAATCACCTATGAACCTAGGTCAAGCACCAACAAGCCAACACACTGCTTCAAGAGCCAAGAGAAACCTTGCTTCGATGAATCCTGGAGATTGTGAATGCCTCCTTTGCATGGAAATCAATGTTTTATTTCCTCATGTGGGTGATTGTGTCGGATGGTGTGCTAGCTACCTAAGTATGAGCACCCACTTTTGGACCGTTGGTTCCACTATCACTCCATCATCCCCCCTTACCTCATAATCATATCCCACTTCGATCATCTGTAACTTAACCATTTTTGCCCTTATCTCATTTTTCTTCTAATTTGACCGTTGCCATGTGTGGAGTGATCTAACTGTATTCTCCTCGTCGACTGGCCGAAGATGGCCAAGTTAACTGACTACCTTTTCTTATAAAACCAACTCTTACACAATCCTACATTTTTTATCATATTATGCTAATGAGAGAGCTTAAGCAAGATGACATACCTGTGGGTAAGATGCCTTGATGATGCTTCTTGTTTGAGAATGATGTCCCTGTGTTGTGTATTTGCTGCATATTTTTTTGTATTGGCCTCCTTTGATGCATGTTTCCTTTGATGTGTAGGTACTAGAGAGTGATGTTGATGATCCTATTGTTGTTTCTAAGATCTGGAGGAGCTTCCTTGAAATTGGGATCTCTATGTCGAAGATAACTGCAACCTGTGAAATTTTGTTTTGTTGAATAGGCTGCTACAGGATTTCCTATCGGAAACCTATAGGATGTCCTATAGTTGCCTCTCCCCTAAAATTTTCATATTTTTTTCACTTCTGGAGCATGAGGATTGTTTTCATGGGTAGAGAAGGGGTCTAGTGATTGGTAGGTGAGATAATAGGTATAGCCTTCAGATGTTGTCCCCTCGTCCTTTTAGTTTTTTTCTTAAAACTTTAATCATGGTGGAACTGACTTATTGGATGAATGCAGGGGTAATCATGGTGGTGAGAAGCATGGTGATGAGGTGGTGAAGTAAGCATTTTAATTTTGACACAGGCTGGTCATCCCCTTGCTCTAAGGTCACTTTTCTTAGGATTTCCAAGCCACTCTAATTCCTATGGGATCCTCCTATAGGTTTTCAGGGAATCCTGTAGAAAACACAAAGTGTTATAAACTAAGATGGAGGAGTTCATAAATGGAGGGATTAATGGGATAATGAAGAATATGGGATGGAGGAATGAAAATTTGAATTGTATAGGTCCTTCTACTCCTCTCTTATTTCTCCGATCCTCCTCCTGCTGACCTGCAAACAACATTTTCAAATTTTTTCTCCTATTTTTTTTCTTTTTTGTTTTGTTTTTTTCTTGAAAACAATTACTCTGCCTCCAAGAGTTTTTCATCCTAGTTGTTTTCCCTAAGTGCCTTAAAAGAGGTTTTCACCAACAGATATTTTATTTTTTCCTTTTTTACACCATTGGGCCACCTCAAGAGGTTTACAACCCAATAATGGGACTCAGGTGCCTCACAGAGGTTTTCACCTAAGCCTCTTTATTTTTTTTTGTTTCTTTTCTCTTTTTTCTCTCTTTTTTTTCTTCTTTTTTCAAGGACTTGATGGGGTAGAGGCTTATACTTGCTCCACCACCATCACTATCTTGCTGATGCCATTGATGAATTCTTGCTTTGACAAGGGCTTCTTGTAGACCTTCAATCTATTCCCATTGACAAGTAAAGGAATAGACTCTGAATGAATGGTTCTTACTTGTACTGATCCATTATCATGACATTTTTCGATGACGTAAGGCCCTAACCATCGAGTCCTTAACTTTCCTCTAAAATCCTTGTATCTAGAATCATACAACAGATCACAATCACCTTCTTGAAACTGTTTTTCCTTTATGTTCTTGTCATGCTAGATCTTCCTTTGAATTTGAGTCACCTCTGTGTGCAAGAGGGCTTGCATTCTAAACTCACCTAACCCATTCAGTTGGGGCAATATCTCTTGTTCCACCCTGGTGAGATCTAGATCTAGTTGTGTTCCCATTCTGTTGTAGAGACTACAACCACCCTCCAAAATTTTTTCTTAGCTCATTTTGGAGCATCCCTACCAACCTTTGACAACAACTTGCCTTGCTTCGTCAAGTTCACAAGCTTCGGTGTTTTGTTTGCACAAAGGTAGCCTGTCAATCACATCTTGATGCATTCCCCTCATAAGCTATTCACCCAGACTTGGTATAGTTGTAGGGTGAGTAGCTTCCCCAATAAAATTTTGCATTTCTGGAGGGAAACCAACCTTCCCTCCACAAATTGTGTAATCCTGTCTGGAAACCTGCTGGGCTCCAAGATTGCGCAATCCTGCCAATCAACACTCCCAGCAGGAATTGTGCAATTTTCCCCAGTAGGGCTATTTAGCCCAAAATTTGCACAAATCTAGGCAGCAGTCAACTGCTCTGCATAGAAATTTCCCAAATCTCCTGGGCAGTCAGCCCAGCTCCTAGGAAAAAATGCACATTTCCTTCAAGCAGTCGAACAACCTCTTACATGTGAAGCTGAGTTGACCAGCTCCCTTTGGGACCAATCAAAACAGACTTGCATGCAAAGGATTCTTCTCCTAAGGTAGCATGTAAAGTCATCCCTTGTCTCAGGGATCTATGTTTAGCAGTTGGAGGTTACATGCAAGGAGCAATTTAGAAACCTCCCACCAAGTGTCATTTCCTCTAGATTTCTAGCATGCGCGTCACAACCTTGATGTTATAAACACTCATCAACCGGAAACTGCAGAGCTCATTCCTCAAAACAACCTTGTAGCTCTGACATCCCATATCGCATATAGGAGCAGTCGACACATTCACCTCAGCTGTTTTGAAGTAAGCCCACTTCCCATGCCTTATGTTCCATTTCTATCATTTTTTGTGTTTTCACTTATGTGAGTATTGTTTGCTTGATTTCTTTAAACACTTGTTGTTGTTTACATGTATTCTAGCTTTTCCTAACTTTGTTTCAGTTTTCATTGCTATCTCACTATTGTTGCATGCATGAAACTATTTTGCATGGACGTTCACTGAACCGGCGAACTGCCTAATCCACGGGCATGTTGATCTGTTTGTTGAATCTTCCATTCATGTTTTTCATGCACTATCAATCACTTCTACTATCACTTAGTGTCGCCATGCATTCACTGTCTTACTCGCTTTCAGTTGCCCGTCGGTGAGTCTAGCCAACCTTGGCCTGGGCTCTGCCTTCACCAAGGCTGCATTGTGCAATCTGGGAAAGGAAGGCTCACCTTCCTCTCTAGATTTGTGCATTCCTACCTAGCACTAGCCTGTAGGAGTGTTTTTCACATTTCTAGAGAACAGCGGTTGCTTGGCCCAAGAAATTGTGCAAACTTGTCCCTAGGCTTCCCAGTTGGAATTTCACATTATGTAATCCCAACAGTTAGCAGCTAGACTGGACTATGCATTGTACAGTTCCAACAGTTAGTCAGTCTCCTAGTAGCCCAAACTATGCCTTTTGCAGTCTTAGCAGTCGGTCTCCCGATCTCCCGGCAAAAATTGCGCAACCTTCACGATCATTCACCCACATATGTTGCAAGTAATTTCTCATGTTCATTTTCGTTTTCGACTGACATATTTCTGCCATGAGTGTTTCCATGTCTCCAGGTATTGCAGGTGTTCATCTGCCTCTCAGCAATACAAGGACAATGGTTTCTAAGAGAGAAGAGATGAAGACACCGTTTAGAGCATGCTTGGGGATGCAGTCGATCAAGTGTCTATGAGCTTGCCTACTCAAGAAGACATCAAGTTGTTCATAGAGAAGGACATCAAGCAGAAACATCAAAACAAGCAGCATCATGAACAATAGCTGAAGGCAACATACCAAATGCAACGAACACAGAAAATACAACGAATGCAAGAGGAAGCTTTTTGACAACACAGAGGTGGAACAAAGTTGTAAGATCAAGCAGATGCACTGATAATGAAGGAAATTTTAGAGACTCGGGATATGAGGTGATGGTGTGACTTGAAGGTTGTGTGAAGGTAGAAGATGGAACAAAGAAGGAGTTGCATGTGCTGGAGAAGTAACTCAAGAAGAACATAAAACTGCACAGACAGACGAATGAGTTGCAATAGGAACAGAAACAGGAGTGGGCACAACATGCACTCACGGATGAAAGTGCGCCCGCACAAGTTAAGGGTCCATCCCAGTAGCTGACACAGAGCAGACATGGTGAGTAGTGTTGTTGATTGCATGCAATTGATTCAACAACATGCATGTCGTTGAGTGCACGCATGCAATCCAACCCATTCAACTCATTAACCAAGGTGAAGATAAGAAGAAATTTCAACTGGGGCTAAACATCTAGTTCGGCAAGTTGATGTGCATGACCACCAACACACACTTGAAGATCAACATGGACAATATGCATCAGTGTGTTTCCGGTTCAACCATACCCAAGAAGACCATGTGCATGTTAGGAGACGAGTTGGATGAAGGGGGAGAACCAATGCACCAGTTACAACGAAGGCAAGAGTTCGCTTTAGCAATATGTCACCATGAGGTGCATGCACACCATCACAGACGACCAAGCTTGGCATCAATTCACCGGCTTCACCATCACAAGCATGTCAAAGAGTTGGTCTCACCACAGTGGACTGAGTGTCAGTGATGTCTTGCAAGGCTTTCTCAAGCCATGTTGTCTCACATGAGTACATGTGCATTGTAATTTGAGTCATGTCAAGTGTAAGTCAAGTGACAACAGTTGGATGTAACAGTCATAGATTAGGTGAAGAGTCATGAGGGTAGTTGAATCGTCATAAAGGGGAATGTCAAGGGTCACCCCACCCTTTGCTATAAATAGTCCCTCATAACTCACTGTATAGGCTTTTGGTCAGCTAAGCTTCTGACTATCTTGAAGAAATCTTAGACAATATTGTAATGTGCCTTGGCTTCTCCACTACATGAAGCTAGTACATCTCTTTGGAGGAGTAGGCGGATGTGGCTGTAACATTTCACTGATGGGGCTAGCAGGTTTACATGGATGTATTGTATGATTGGAACTTACACTTTATATAATAAGAGCCAACACATTTTCATGCATATGTTGTTATTGTAGTTGGACTGCTCTAGTTGCCTTAATGATATATGTTGTTTAACTTACATATTTCTGTATGAACTGATTTGTATGTAATTATATGAATCTTGTTGTTAATGTGTTGCATATGTTGTCATTGTTGTCTTGTCCGTGTCAACTACTCTATCAGACACCAGATAGACCTTTCACATGAACCTTGTTGTAAAAACCATTGCACTCATTAGAACTGATCTGTGAGTGTTCTATGTGTTATCTTACCTTATATGATGTGATTGCACATCCGAGTGGACTGCTCTGCCAGAAGTTGTGCATGTCATTTTGTGTAGTGTGTCCTAGCTGAGTTGGGACTCATCCTTTTCAACCTAGGACTCATCTTCACCTTCATCTCCCCCTTATGTGTTAGAACCTTTCATACAACTTCCTTGACTCACTACATTAGTCACACCCTTGCTACTGATAGAGTTATCTTACTTGTGTATGTGTGACATCGTCGTCAAGGCATCACCTTATGACCCACTGCTGGGACACCTACACCAAACAATCTGAGGTTTAATTAGGACTTCTTACTGAGGAGATCCCCTTGACATATTGGAGGGTCTAGCACCATCAACATTTATGGCGCGAGAAGGAGGGCCTGATGACAAGCTATGTCCTCTCATCTAGTTTTGAACCTTTACATATATTTAATGGAGTCTTGCACTCTTCTTCCCCCATGTTGTTTTTTGAATCGTGAAGATGTCTCCATATTGGGAAAGATTTTCAATATCTTGTCCACTTTCACGTATGATGGTGAAGGAAAAGTGGCCTAGCCTGAGAAATTACATAAATTTCTTTCCATGATCCATGAGGAAGAGGAGTTTTCTGATGAACAGGCTAGTTTGCTACTTGCATACACACTTTGCAAATCTCCTTTTCGTTGGGTGCTCAGCCTACCGGCTAACACCATGCACTCATTTGAGCACTTATGTGATCCTTTTTTTTTTCTGAATTGGTCTACTTCTATATTGATAAAAAATATGATTACATCGAGGCAAAGGCCTCAAGAGTTCTAGCCCATGAAACGGCATACTGACAAAAAACGTTTGACAAACTGTCCCAAGGACTTACATAAAGACTAGCTTTAGGACTTGGAATAACTGAAATCCCTAACGAAAGACTTAGTGTCCGGACAGTGACCAAAATCTGACTTGTAAACCACCTTAGCCAAGACAATAACCAACAGACAGGGAAATGTCATCCACGCAGGGGAAACCGACCCTCAAAAAGTTGAAAAAACCTGATACTGGGAGCTACAAACATAAGATGACCTTGTATCCTGAGAGGATTGAACAACCGCTTTCATCATTTGAACAAAACCAAAAAAATGCAAACCTGTTCAGTCTTCATGCTATGTTGGAGGTTGCTCTTCAATAATGCAGCACCCATAATGATCTGGTTCTTCAAACTCCGCGGAATGACCCTCTTTTCTCGCAAGTTCTTCTGCTGCAGGAGCACTCGAGCCAGCAAGAGTGGGCGATTCTTGAACAACAAAGTCCCCAATGTCCCGTCTCTGTGAATTCACATTCGTCAAGGGAACATTCTAGTTTTCCATCCATTGGTGTTGAGGAACTCCTGAATCGACTATCTCCGAACCCCCAACATGCTCAGTCAGCTCTACAATAACCGAAACAATGAAGGAGGAATTGCCAAGACTACAAGGAAGGCGGAAGCGAGCCGTGTGCATTCTAGAGTGCTGAGAGCTCACCTCTGACATAAACAACCTCCTTCCTCTGTCACGCCCACTTCTGGTCGTAGGATAGCAATAAAAACTTAAATCTGAAGCCTCAGATGAAGGGTCCAAGGTTGTTGAGGATGCCTGGCGAAGGACCCGGCCACGAGAGCTGCCTCTTCTACAACCCATTCTCGTGTGCTCTCTGGGCATGTTGAATTGAGCCAGGGAAGCAGAACAAACAGTCAAAGAGGGGAATGCACAGTGGCTACAGAGGAGAATGCAAAAAGCATGAAAGCTTGGACGAGTGTTAGCTCCTTGCACCAGAGCTAGACAATGCCCTGAACTGTCTCTATCATAAGAAGTGTCAACCTTTCTTTGCCATCATGAGCAGATGGGAAGAGTAGAAATGAGAACTGTGCCAAGCACCATTATAGTCAGGCTATCAAATTGACGCACTTGAGAGAGCTGCATTAATGTAGTAATAAAGGTAATTGTATGAACCATTAACTACTATGTCCTGCAGCTCCATCTGGCTATTGTAAGCGGCCACGCGCCCACCCGCCAAGCCATCTTCGTACTACATTCCAGATTTTTCACCCGCATCCGGGAGAGAGAAATCCTTTTGCACCAGAGAAGTGCACTCTTTTTTGAGGTGTTCATCATTTGAATCACATAGAGGACCTGAGAAGAATAGGAGCGGCTGATTGACCCCCTGATTAGCCAATCTGTCTGCTACCCTGTTAGCTGTGCGCCTTATATGCTTGAAAGTAATGCTGATGGTTGTCCTGAGCCATTCTTCAATATGTTCCAGTCTACTAAGAAGCCTCCAACTTGAGGTAATCTTAGCTGCTGATGTGCTTGATTGAATCCTTGTGGCAGCTGCTATTAAAATTTGAGAATCCCCTTCTACCTCCAGAGGGAAAAAGTTTTCTTGTTCTGCTATGCGTATGCCTTTCCATAAACCCTCCAGTTCTACTGCGTTGTTAGTATCTTTGTGAATTGACCCATGATATATGTTCAATATTGTGCCTACTTCATTTCTAAAGACACTGCCATAACCTGCCGACCTGGGATTGCCCTTGGCAGTGCCATCAAAAATCAATTTGTAAGAGTGGGAAGCCGGAGGGGACCAAGTGTCAGGAGAAGCGATGCTCATTGGGGAATTATTCTTGTCCTGAGCTGAAAATGTGAGGTTCAAATTCCATTCTTTCAGGATGAGGCGTTCCTGAGGAGATTCTAGCAGGTCTGAGTCTTGCCAATGTTTTAGATCAAGACTTTCTTGCAGATTATGTTTGAGAAGTATCCATAGAGTGTCTGGAGGCTTGCTAAGGTTATTGAAAATTCTATTATTTCTCTCCTTCCATAGGATCCAGTAGACAAAGCCCGAGAGAAGGCTCCAAAGGGAATTTAAAAGAAGGCTTTGAAAAGGATGCCGAGGCCAGTTTCTGATGGTGTCCGTGATGTTGCTTACATGTCTACCTGATCTTTTATTGCACTGCTAAGTTTTTTCCCATAATTGTAATGCTAAAGGACATGAATCCAGGAGATGCGAGATGGTTTCTGAGTTAAGATTATAGTTTGGGCATCTGGATGGACCAATAAATCCTCGCTTTTGAAGATTGTCCCATGTGAGGATGCGCTGCTTGCTCAAAAGCCATAGAAAAGTAGAAACCTTAGGCCAGATGCTTGGTTGCCATACCTAATCCCAAAGTTGGTCCTTTGCTGCCTGCATGGGTTGATAGAGAAGTTGGTATGCTTCCTTGGTTGTAAACATTCCTTTTGGTGTGTGTCCCCATCGCAGTTTTTCCTTTTGATCTGAGTGTTTGATTTTCCAGAATTTTAGCTCTTGATCAATCTCTTCATGGGTCTCTCATTGCCAGTCCGCTTGCCAGGTGCTTGCTGGTCTCCAGAGTTGAAAATCATTAGGGGATTGCTGCTGCCAATACTAATGAACATGGATTTGGTTAGCTTGCTGCATGGAAGCTTGCCATTTAGGTTTACAGAAGAGAGAGGCTAATTTTGGGAGTTTTTGCCATGAATCCTCCCAAAATCTAGCTGTGGTGCCCAAATGGATCTCCCAAAAACTATGCGCCTGGATAAAAGCACTATGTTGCTTAGTAGCATTCTAGATCAATGAGCCTGGAGTAGATGTACTGATTTTTATGAGTTCTTCCAAATGACTTCCTAGCGCATATTTGGCTTGCCATAGACGTGCCCAAGGGGTATATGGTTTGGAAATCCAATTCCACCAGATACGGGCTCCCATTATGTTATTGCTGTGAAGGGGATCCCTCAAGCCTATCCCCCCAACTAATCTTGGTTGACAGACCTCAGTTTATTTGAAAAGAGCCCACTTCCTGTTGAGTCCTAAGGAACCCCAGAGGAAGTTTCTTTAGAGATTGCGGATGTTCTTAAGGACCCATTTAGGAGCAGCTAAAATGGAAAAAAGATAGAGAGGCATAGCTTGGAGAACAGATTTGAGAAGGATGAGCCTACCAGCAATATTAAGCAAGCGGAAGGTCCAGGAGGAGAGCCTTAGTTCAAGTTTGTCGAGGAGGGTTCTCCAGGTGGCGTGCTTAATGGCTGTGTCCAATAGTGGAGCTCCCAGATAATTCGAAGGGAGCACTGTTATGGGAAAGCCCAGTATCCTGGCAATGTTCCTTTGAGTCACGGATGGGGTGTGAAAGAAGAAAAGCTAAGATTTGGCAGCATTGATGGAGGTTCTCAAGGCTTCAGAGAAGATATTGAGCAGGGCCTTGAAGGCAAAGGCTTCTTGAATAGATGGGTGGTCGAAAAGCATAGTGTCATCAACAAACTATTGGTGGGAAGTGGGGAGAATACCATGAAGAGAAATGCCCTTAAGGGTCTGAGAGGAAATGGCAAAATGAAGAAGACGACTGAGACCTTCTACCATGAGAACAAAGAGTAAAGGGGAAAGAGGATCACCCTGTCGAATGCCTCTGGAAGGACGAAAGGGTGCAGAGGGTGAGCCATTTAGCAGGATTGAGAAGTTGGGAGATGAGATGAGACTCGTAATCCAATGGGTCCAAGTAGCACTGAAGCCAAATGCCAATAACATTTGATGGATATAGTTCCAACTGAGTTTATCAAAAGCTTTGGAAAGGTCTAGCTTGAGAATCAAACCTGGATTTTTTAGAAGCTTGAGAGAGTTGATCATTTCGTTTGAGATAATGATACCGTCCATTATTTGGCGCCATTCTACATATTTGGTTTGTTCTGGTGAGATGAGGAGGGGGAGAAGTGGTTTGAGCCTATTCGACAAGACTTTGGAGATGAGTTTGTAAATAACATTACATAGTGCTATGGGCCTGTATTTGTCTGGCATGTTGGGTTCATCTATTTTGGGTATTAGCGCTATGAAGGTCGAATTTAGGGAAGGAAGGATCCAGTGCATGGATCTTGATTCCTCCACTATCTCCCATACTTTTGTTTTTATAAGCTCCCAAAACGCATGAAAGAAGTTGGTTATGAAGCCATTAGGTCCCGACGCTTTACCATCTTTGAATTGGGCCATAGCTTCCTCCACTTCCTGCATGGAGATGGGCTGGAGCAGCATGTTATTTTGGTTCTCCCTAATGATTTTAGGAATATGCCGCATCATTGATCAAATGGCTTGATCCCTGCATCCTGGTGGCTCCCAAAGAATATCCTGAAAGTATTTTTTGGATTCCTGTTCCACTTCTTCATGCACTTCTAGTCTGTCCCCTTGTAGATTATTAATGAAGGAAATATTATTATGCATTCTCCTTTGAATAGTAGATCTGTGAAAAAAATTTGTATTTTTCTCCCCTTCCTTAAGCCATCTGATTCTAGACTTTTGTCGCCACAGAATTTCTTCTTGCTTCCTTCGTGATTCAATCTCGGTTGAAAGGGTCTGCTCCTGTTGTTCATAATCTGCCGTTCTTCCCTATAAAATGATACTCTGTTGAAGTGATTTCATCTGCTACTCCAGCTTTTTTCGGTGTTTGAAGATGTTGCCAAATTGGGTCCGATTCCATGATTTGAGAACCTACTTGAGGTATTTTAATTTTTGTTGGAATTGGAACATCTTGGCTCCTTCGGGGGGAATGAAGGAATTCCAAGCCTCCTTGAGAACTGCTTTGAAGTTAGGATAAGAGAACCAAAAGGCTTCAAACAGAAAGGGTCTATTGCTCTTTATGCCTGGACGCGACCACTGTAGCATTATGTGCCAGTGATCCAAGCCCACATGAGGCATAATGGAGGCATGATAGTCCCCTCCTAAGTGTATAGCATTGTCTGATATGAGGAAGCGGTCCAACCTAGAGGCTATATATTGTGATCCCCTCCTTTTGTTGGTCCAGGTATACATACCATTTGAAGTCTAGAGATCCATTAACTGATTGTTGTGAATAAATTCTTTGAAGCCTATGTTGTCCCCTTCTAGCTTCGATCTGCCCCCTTTTTTTTCCTTTAATGCTATTATTATATTGAAGTCACCACTGCCTAGCCATATGGGAACCTATCTATTCGAATTGAGAGTTGTGAGTGTGTCTAGTAGATTCAATTTTTTTTGTGCATCTTGTGGAAAATATACATTAGAAAGATGGCCATGGATATTAGTCCCAATGAGATGAAATGTAGACTGAATGAAGAAGTGTGAGGCATGAAAGTCTTGAAGCGAAAGTATCTGCGGGTTCCACAAGATTGCCAATCCCCTTGAGGCTCTGGAAGTGTCCACTGAGACTGAGCGGCATCCTATCCAGACCTTATTTAGAGTCCTTTCCAGTACAGTGCTGTTACTTTTGGTTTCTTGAAGAAAGACGATTGAAGGCTTTTCTTGCTGAATCAAATTTTTTAACATGCTGTGTTTTAAGGGGCTATTCAGCCCTCTCACATTCCATGAAATTAGCTTCATGGAGAACTATTGGGAAGGTCTTTGAAGAACTTTGCCAGCTTGGGGAATCTACTAGATTCCACCAGCATGTCTCCGATGATTATGGTCCTTTGCAGATCCATTTTGCACGCTCGTTTCTTCATCTCTTTCAGGATTTTCTTGCTATCCCAAGGACTGCCGGCCTGAATACCTAGACTTTTGTTGTGTTGTGCTTTGGTTAGAACTCCTTCCAGCTTTTCAATCTCTTGGATGGGTATTTTATTAAATTCTTTCTGTCTACATGCTGTTTCCAATGTAAGAATGTCCAAACCTTCCAGATTCACCCTTTCTGTTTCCTCATCCATGTGTGTCAAAGTGTTCTGTTCGTCCTCGATTGTCTTTTGATGAATGCTAAGAGCAAGAGCTGCATCTAGTTCCATAGCTGAGGACTGCATGGCATTTTTGAGCTCTGTTTTCTCAGAAGAAGTTGCGGTGGGGAAGCTGGTGAGAGTGGAGGCTAAGATTTGAGATGAGGGTTTTAGAGCTTGGGGGGGTGAGGAAGGAGAGGGATCTACGAGAGGGGTTTCAAGGTGATCCTCTGAGGTATTTTGAGAGGTTAGAATTTCAAATATGTTCTGGTTATTAGGTTTACTGGAGCTGGCTGGGGGTGCAGGAGTTTTCTTAGCATGCCGTCTGCGATTAGGAACCTTTGTAAATCCTTCCATATCTTTGCGGGGCTCATTACTTGGGGCTCTGGACTGGAGATTCAGAGGGAAATCCCTAAAAAGATGGCCATGTTCATGGCATTTTCTACAACAAAAAGGGATATGCTCATAGTCTATTGTTTGGATCCATTCAAAATCGTCATGAAATAGACTTACCAAGTCGGAGAGTTCTTTGGTCAGATGCATGAGTACATAGATCCTGGCGTAGGAGGTATATCTTCGGGATTTGGTTTCCTCAGCAGCTTTGATGAATACCCCCAGGCTATCGCCTATATCCTTTAAGGTCTCCTTGTTCCAGTATTCCAAAGGAAGAGAGTACATGCGTATCCATACTGGAGCCCAACTGAAGTCTTCTTTGTCTGGGTCAAACCTCTCTCTCCATTCTTGAAGGTACATGCTTGAAGAGTTGAAAAAATACGGGCCTCCCTCGAAGATGCGAGATTTGTCCTCTAAACAGTTGGATGTAGCAGTAAAGAAGCCCTTGGGGCCAAGCTGCAGAGTGACTTGTCCTTTGGTCTTCCATTTGGATGCTATCCATCCATGCAAGGCCTTTTCAGTAGGCCAAAATCCGAGAAATTTGCCTATAAGCACATGATCCTTCATGTATTGGATCTGACTATTGATTCTTTGACTGGGGAGATCTACTTTGATTCGTTCTATAGTCTTCGGGATGCATGTTGTAGAAGACGCCTTTGGCTGTGACATTGAGGCCTTTTGGTCTGTGCCTTTTTCATCGACAGTTGCAGATCCTGTAGCGGAGTTCCTAGTGGCATCTATGACAGGTTCAGTGTCCTGATCGGTCTATGGGGGACTGCCTAGATTGTTCAGAGAGTCTGCTTGGCTTGTTTTGTCAGAGGAGGTACTGGTGGGTGGAGGGTAGGATGAGCCTGCCCCTCCCAAGGGTGAAACCATGTTGAGGAACTCAGAAGGAGTGCTGAGACGGGGTCGCCGAACGCACCGAGGAGGCTGGTAAAGGGATTAACGATCGAACCCTAGCGCTAGTAGCATGGACTTTCGCCAGCATCTCTACAAGAATTTAGGTTTGTAGCACTTATGTGATCTTATTGAAGACATGTTTTATCATTTTGATCCAGATCATATTGACCGGAAACTGTTACAATAATGGAGGGCTCCGCATGAATCAGTTATTGATTTTTGGCAATGATTCCGTGACTTGCAGTTTCAAGCTCCAAGGAGCCAAATGAAATTTTCTTATCTTTGGGACCAGTTTGAGTATTTCCTTAAGAAATCTGCCCATCCCAAGAGAAAGTTCGAGATCAATCCTTTCTCAACATTCTTCATTGATGGAGCTGCACAATCTCATGTGGATGCGGGCACTGTCTCTACTAACTATCCACCCCCCTCTCATTCAACAACTCCACCACTCCCCAGTGATGTTGAGGATCATGCTCACACACCTATTTATCCTTCACACTCTCCCAACATCACTTCACTCAATTTTCATGCAGATTTGGTTGTGAATCCTTCGAGTTCTCATATGCATTCTTTTCTACGACCTTCATCTTCGCACTCGGGTGTTCCTCTGGATGATGTTGTCTTGTGTTCATCCATTCTGGACTCTTCACTTATTGTGAACAAGGAACAACCCACTGATAGAGTTGGTGTTGCACAACCAACATGCGTTGTCATTCATGAAGAGTATGAGTGGGAGCTTGAGCATCAACACTCAACGAAGGATGACTCCCTTCCGTTCGAGCCCCCTCCATTTTTCCTGGCCTCTTTGGTGAGCCTGCCATCCATGAACTTTCATGTGTGTCTTAATCCATGGGTGCACCCATTTTTGATCACTCGCAGGACTCATCAGATGTTAGTCCTCATTCAACAATGGAGAGGATAAGTTACTCGTTGAAAATCCACTTAATCTTTCATCTGTCTTTTTGGAAAACATAGAAGATGAGTTTGTTTTTTTTTCATCTACCCCTCTATTTGATTCATCTAATCATGAGAATGTCGAAGAATTCATTGATTTTTCTGATCGTGGTAGTCATGATCCATTTGTTTCCATTTTTTATCACAGTCATGAATCTATCGCAGTTGATATTTCGAAGCCACCAGTTTATGATGATCTACCTGATGATGAAGTTGAAACACCCAAGACCATAGAGGCACTTCAACCCAAGCTGATGATGGTTATGTTACGTCCTCGCTCTCTTGGGGTTAGTCTCACTTCTGATCATGAAATTGTTCAATCACCCAAGGCTCCTCATCACTCATCTATATGCATTGAAGATCCATCTCATGCACAAATCACACTTCCTCCACTCGAATTGCATGATCCCATTGATCATGCATTGGAGGAGTCTTACATTGCAAGCACTCATGTGTGATGCAAGTTATATCTATTTCTTTCATTTGCTTACATGTCACAGTTAAGAATGTGCTTATCCTCCAAAGTTGTGCACAGTGTCAGACATCACCATGATAAGCCCACAGACTACTCGTCATGCATTTGTACTCACTTATGTCCCATGGGCACTTTGAAGCACGATGTGTGGTTGTCTTCATTGTTATATCTTTCTTGCTTGCTGGTTCACACAACTGGGTTGCTCGCGAACCAAGCCTTCACCAACATGGGTCAACCAATGCATCGGTAGCTGCATTGGAAGTATCACTTCATGTGATTAGGTCCATGCATAGTTAGTGTAGGAGTAGGAGTAGTGTTTGCTTGCATGCTTGTGTGCTTACATGCTTTGTTTCCTAGTTTGTTTGCTTGTTTTTTTTATTACATGCTTTGCTTTCACTTTTTTCTTCTGCGTTTTCTTTCCTTTATTGTCCATCAATTCGCTTGTTTTGTTCGTAGGTTAGTTTTTTCATGAAACCATGTATGACTCTTGAAACGAGCTGGGTAAAGTACAAGAGGGATTGTACAGTTATCACTACTTGGTTATCTTTCATCTTTCCTATGTATGAAGAGCTTGTTACATTTAGTCCATGATACGTTGAAGGAAATACGTACTGTTCAAAGCGAACCATGGTGAAAACACAATGCTTGCGTGCTAACTAGTGTCACCTTCTCTAGTCGGTTGTTTTTGGGTTAACCCTTGTCAGCTCAGTGAAGTAGAGTAAGATGAGGGGGGAAACCTTAATAGTCATGTCAAAGATATAATAAATTACTTCTCTATTGGAACAACCTCTTCTGCTCTCAATAAGTTGGGATCCCTCTTTCTCCTCTAAAATGAATAAGTGTTATGCACAGTGAAAAAAAAATGACAATGAAAAATGAATGAGGCGAAAGAAGAGAAAGGCTTCCTATGCAGGGAGGTGATTCAAGTAACTCCGCTGGGGTACTGACTAGGAATGTTGGTAGTGGAGCCATGCTTGTGTTCCTATGTGACTCCACCAAGGCACTCTCTAGGCTTGCTGGCAGTGGAGCAACACCAGAGATGAAACTAATACTATAACGACTATACTGCGTGTGCACCTATATACCCCTCAACCCCAATCGAAACAATTGTGTCTCCATGGCTTGGAATGTGTGTCAATCAACCAAGAGCTTGGCAGATGCTACATGTTACAATCAACCTATTATGAAACCAAGATGAGCTGAGAACGGAACAATACTTCCAAAGGTGTTATAATTTCTTTTCACAAACAAGGTCCATTCGGAGAGCTGGAGTTCTACTAGTGTGTCACCAAGTGTTGTAGTGACTACAACCACCCTCCAAAATTTTTCCTTAGCCTGTTTTGGAGCCTCCCTACCAACCTTTCATAGCACCTTGCCTTGCTGCATTAAGTTCATAAGATTTTGTGTTTTACTTACATAAAGGCGGCCTGTTGATGATAGCTTGATACATTCCCCTCACAGGCTATTCACCCGGACTTGGTCCAGCTGCAGGTGGTGAGCTCCAGTATTGTAGCAATAATGCTACAACTCCTGGGGCTTCCTATCTCTAATTTTATCAACCCGGTAGTTCGTACAAACTTGGAAGCGACGGTGCTGTATGCACAAGTACTAGCTCTTGTCGCAGCTGTCACTTGGTCAGCTGGCACAAGTCCGCTAGGGCTCAAGCCAACTTCTATATGCTCTCAGAAGAAGCTTTCTAAATGATGGACGAAGGCTATCTCAGAGGAAATCAATCTACTTTGCAAAAATGAACTGAAAGCCAACCAAAACATGAAACCCTAGTAAACCCTAATCTGACTAGTTTGACCTCTATAATGCAATAGTGAAAGTGAAAATGTCTAAAAATGATGCCATTACTTCTAATGATGTGAAATGCATGAAATCAAACTACTCCTATGAAAAAGAACATTGTTTTTATATTTTTGCTTAAGTGGATGGAGTGATTATGAATTTGTTTCTTATTAGGGTTTGGCTGTGCAGAGGTGGTGCGAAGGGAGAGAAAGCTCGGGAAAGGTCAGGATGGCTGCGAGAGGTCCCAGAGGGTCCCTAGCATTAGTCCACAGAGGTCTACAACGTTCGGATGCTCGGCAACCAAGTTTGCAGGCTTCTACAGGATGTCTGTAGGGGATCCTACAGGAAACTAAGAAATTCTACAGGAAGTCTGCTAACTTCTACAGGATGTGCTGTAAGTGGAAGTTTTGGGTGATGGTGAAGTGATGGGACAGTATGGATGGATAGGTAAGGTGGAGATAGAGCTTGTGATGACTCAGGGGCAGAGAAACAGGTTGGAGAAAGAGTGTACGAGGTTGGTTGGTGGATAGAGGGATGACAGCAACGAAAGGTCAAAAAGATGAAGCTACGTGGCAATGGATAAGTTGCAAGGTAAACGAGCTGAACAGAGGTCGAGTAGGTGGCTTGAGGAGAGGTTAAGAAGAAGAAGAAGGAAGTAGAATGATATGGAGCAGTGTAAATAAAACAAATGACTTATGTCTTGCACCAAAAATGAGAATTCATTAACCAGTGCTACCTGTGCTATTAAACCAATGAACAACGATGTAAATCATGAAGAAAAGTCGTGCATGGAATTGTAGTGAAGAAGTACAGCTCAAGAGCAAAATGCATGGAAGGATCCACGATTAAACCGACTGTGTTGCAGCTTGCATAAAAGTAGAAAAGACTGCGTTTTTTTTGGTGGTTGGTATAGACTGCACCCCAATCCCTAAACAGAGATGGCAGTGGAGGCACTAACAACCTTTTCTTGGAGCTCCAGTGGATTACAAACCTCCTATCCTAATCTAAGCAGCTGAAAGTAATTTAACCATAAGCTAATCCTACTCAATCTTATTAAAGAAATCAAATCAGCAACCTGTGTTCTTTGCAATGCATATCAAAACAAGGAAACAAAATGTTGGAAAGAAAGGTAAATAACACTACAAGAAGAGGAGATCTATTGCTCTCAGGTTGGGCCCTAACCTGAGAGCTATAGCTCCCTTAAAAGCTCAGAACTAGATCCAAATCTGCTTGCCTTTATTCATAATCAAAAGTCTAATGTCATGCCAAAACTGTCTTACAAAAACAAACACCGAGCTATGCTCAAAAACTACAATATCAGTCCAAAAGTTCAAAAAGCTCCTAACAAAGGCTACGGCCTTCATATTTATACAAAATGAAGATCAAGCTGGCTTCCTCCATTCGTGGAGCTTGGCTGTCCAACTGAAAGTCAAACTGCTGTAAAACTGCTGATCCTGTAGAATGTGTTGGCTGCCTTTAAGCTTGGTGGGGAGAGCTGTTAGAGCTCGGAGTTAAGGTGAAAATCACGAGGAGGGTCATCAAGACTGTGGACAACCTCCCTATGAACCCGCAATGTCACCTTTGCTGTCTCCTTGTCTCCTTTTGCGTGGTCTTTTGCTCTCTTTAATGCCAAGAACCTGAAATCATCATGTATTAGTCACATAGATATAATGCCTGCTCTTCTTCCTACAAACAACACGAATATACTAAGAAATGAATGCATAAGTGGTAAAATATGAATGGTTGAGCAAGGTAAGTAGGCCAATATGAGCCCAAATTGTACCAAAAATTGGGGCTCATCATCACCCCCCAGCTAAACTATTTGCTCATCCTTGAGCAACTTTGCTCCGGCTCCTCGTCCTTGGTCGAGAACTAGAGCCCGGAGCATGCTCTTCCTTTCCTGTTCTTGGTGGCCCTGCCTTTTCTTCCCCTGGCGGTGATGAGGGTGGCACTTCCTCCCCCTTTCCCGTTTCCTTGAGCCGGGCTTCGGAAGCCGATTGGCCTATCCTTCGTGTCCAGGAAATTATTTTTGGGCTTCCCTTCTCGGGGGTGGCCGATGTTTTAGAGGGGGATCTTTTCCTTGGGAGAAGCAGGTGTATCTTCGATGACAATCGGGCTGCTGGATGGAGGCTGTGGCTTGCCCGTCTTTATCCTAACACTTCTTCGAGCTTTAAAGTATAGAGGGGTCTCCCTCTTCCTCTTTTCTTTTGGCTTAGGTGGCGTGCTGAGGCTAGCTAATACAGCTGCTGCCTCCCGTGCCAGAATATCCACCTTCTTCTCTTTGGGTTTCACCTTTTCGGGGCTTCCTGTAGAAGCCCCTGTTTTGGTAATTTTCGGGCTTCCTATAGAAGACCCTTTTGCCAATTTCGGGCTTCCTGTAGAAGACCCTTTCTCTGTTTTCGGGCTTCCTGTAGAAGCCTGTTTCTGCTTTCCTGTAGACACGGGTGTCACCACCTTTTCTTGCTTAGCTGCATGGGTTTTGCTTTTTGGTTTGGTTGTAGGTGCTGACGAGGTACTTGGGCTGATGTGGACCACCTCAGCTTTGTCCATTCTGCTCTTCAACCTCTTTTCTCTTGCTGACAAGATGGGTGTGCCACCTTTTTCTTTGTCATCCTTTTCCTCATGCTTCTTCTTTTGTTCTTTCTTCTGCACTGTGGTCGGGGTCTTCTGGCCTTTTTCTCTCTTTCCCTCGGCCACTGCTTCTTGTTCCTCACTGCTGGAGGAACCCGTTTCTTCAATCAACATTTTAATGTCTCCATCTCTTGTCAAATTCCGGAATGATTCCCATGAGAGGGGAACCTTATATGAATGAAGCACATCCTCCACAAGAAGTTTGATCAACCCATGGTGGGCTATCTGATCTGGTATGCCCTCTTTTAGCTTTGTGGCACACTCAATTAGAGACTGCAACAGGAAATAAGGAATGCTCAGTTTTTGTTCTAGAGGAAGGTAAATCCGGTGCCTCAATTCAGTGAGCAACCGAAAGTGATATGCATACACGATGCTAAAACGGCCTTCACAGGTTATATACTTCATGATTTGCAGGCTGACTTCATTCCATGGTGGCAGCAAGCTGGTTCTTCGCACCCCATTTTTGTCCTCCGAAAATTCCTCCTCAAGTGGAAAGAATTCTTTCTTGGCTTGCTGGCTCAACTTTCTTTCTTCCTTATCCCATGGCAAACCCATCGAAAGTTCAGTAATCCGACTGATATATTGCGGGGTGAGCTTGAGGCTTAGACCTCTGAAGTTCACTGTGGCCAGTGTCTTGGATTTCAGCTTCAGAGCCTGCAAAAATTCTTCTGCCACTTCATCATCGTACCCTTGCAATTTGTCACAAAAAGATATCCATTGAACCCGTGTGAAGAGCTCTACCACTTCCTGGTTTTCCCTTAATTTGGTTGAATCAGTGGGTTCTCGTCTTATAAACCCACCCGGCATGATAAAACAAGTTTCTTAACCAGAGGTGGTGATTGTGGAAGAGATTTTGGTTTACTGAGACAGAGCGTAGAATGTCATGCACATAACCCACAAAACTTATCCCTGAGGAACTTAACACAGTTTAATTACTCGACATCCTGTAGAATGACAGTATAGGCACAACAGACAACAATTTTACCGTTTTTATATGACCAGACTGTGGATGACAATTCTGCCACCTTTAATAACCAGTTTCATGAAGAGTTCAGGGTTACCTCTTTAATTGGCCACCTTTTTACGTGAGGCACCCGCTTTCCTGTAGAAAACTGCGTTCCTGTAGGATGACAACGTTCCTGTAGAATGCAACGTTCATGTAGAATGACAACGTTCCTATAGAATGCAGCGCGCGATTTTCGGGAGAGACTGCAGTCGGTCTGCGCCTTGGGTGTGCTTCTCAATCGCTCTGATAGCCAAAGGTTCGGCGTATCACACTGCAGAAGGATCAGGATAGCCGCTCGAGTTCAAACCGGTGGTTGATAAATGCATGAATGCAATCTAGCCGATTAGATTTTGAATTCGGCGGAATCCGTGGCGCAGGGGTGAGCTGTCCCCGCCGGACCGTTGGGTGACGTCACCCCATCATTCAACTATGCGTTCACTTGCTGCCGCATCAATTCCCGCAGATCTGCTGCCGCCTCTTCGGTTAAACTCGATTTTTTTTTTCGATGGGATTGCTCTCACATGCGTGCTACTATTCTTTTTTGTCATGGCCGCCACCCTCTCATCCAACTAGACCATTAACTGGTCGACGTGGCCGGCCAAATGGCCATACGGCTGCTCAACCCATTCACCTTTACACTTAAGCAATCAATCAAAGTAACATTCATGCAATCTAATGGAAGGAAGGGTCGAGACACTTACCTGCGTGGCTGCACACGATGTTTCGGCTCTTTGGACGCTGATGAGTCGATTTACCTGCTGCTGGTGAACTTACACAGGCCCGGAGGTCCATGTTCACGAGCTGCCGACGATGGATGGAATGCTTTGGTTGCATGCGCCCACGTTTCACTTCATATGGCATGCGTTGTGAATGGTATCCACTCTAGCAGGCTTAACTGTTACAGAACTCCCGCGGGATGTCTTGGAACAGTTCTTCCTCCTTGGGTGCATGCTGCACGACGATGGATGGCCTCACGATCATGCCCTCGGAGCTTCTGGCTGACTGTGATGAATATGGTGTGAGATCTCTAACGCTTTTTCCATTTACAATTTGCTTTTTCTCGAGACTCATCGATCTGCTTTGTTGGTGCAGGTACTTTGTTACATGTCGACAAGGATGGTGGAACAAGATAACAGCAATGTGCATGGTTGACAATAGTGGCGTGCATGCGTCCAAACTGATCCTTAGCCGTTAGATCTCCTCATGAAATGAATTCTGGCCCGTTCAGAGCTTCTACAGGAAGCTTCCTGTAGAAATACAACGCTTCCTGTAGAAAGGATGCGTTCCTGTAGAGAGTCTGCACCTTCCTATAGAAGATCTGCATCTTCCTGTAGAAACTCTGCATTTTCCTGTAGAAAATCTACGTCTTCTTGTAGAAGACTCAAGCTGTAATAAAATTGCACATACCTTGGAGAAAATGAGGATTCTTGGAGGAGGTGTTGGTGAGGTGTCCTGGCTGCATGATGAGGACCCTTGGCTTTGAGTTGAGAGGCTTCCTCTCCTCCATAGAACACCTGCATGCAATTTTACATAATGCATCTGCTGACCTTGCTTTTTCTTGTGTTTTTTTCTTCTTCTTTTTTTCTCTTTTTTTTCTGAAAGATAACAGGGGCGCCTCATTGAGGTTTTCACCCTTGCCATCTTCCTTGAGCGCCTCAAAGAGGTTTTCACTCAAGGATCTTTTTCCAATCTCTTTTTTTTTTTTTTTTTTTGAAAAGACAATAGGGGCGCCTCCATGAGGTTTTCACCCCTACCACCTGCCTTGGGCGCCTCAGAAAGGTTTTCACCCAAGGATCTTTATTATTATTATTTTATTTTTTTTAGATTCTTCAGGGTATGCCCAAAGCAGAGGCAGAACCCTTCTCTATGACCAACACTGCTTTCTCCATAGTTTTTATGAACTCTTGTCTTGAGGGAGGCTTCCTGTAGATCTTCAATCGATGCCCATTGACAAGCATGGGGATGGCTTCCTCATCAATAGTCTGAATAAGAACAGATCCATTGTCATGACATTTTTCCACTGAATATGGCCCTAGCCATCTGGTTCTCAGCTTCCCCTTGAAATCTTTGTATCTGGAGTCATACAACAAAGCCCAATCTCCCGGCTGAAATTGCTTGTCATGGAGATGTTGGTCATGCCACACCTTTCTCTGAAGTTGAACCACTTCTGAGTGAAGGAGGGCCTGCATTTGGTGCTCATCCAGGCCATTCAGCTGCAATAGTCTTTCTTGTTGTGCATGGCTGAGATCTAGGTCCAGCTGAGCTGCCATCCTCAAAGTGTTGTATTCAAACTCAATGGACAACAAAGCTTTCTTCCCATAGACCAGCTCATAAGGTGTGAAGCCGGTGGTGGTCTTCCAAGTGGTGTTGTAAGCCCATGTGGCTTCAACTAGGCGATCTGCCCAGTCCTTTCTGCTGCTGCTCACCACCTTAGTCAAGATCCCTTCTAATGCTCTATTGGTGACTTCCACCTGCCCATTTGCTTGAGGGTGATAGGGGGTGGAAGTCCTATGCTTGATCTTGTGATGAGCTAGTAGATCTTCAACCAGGTTGGAGGTGAACTAGGTCCCTTGATCGGTGACCAGATCTCTTGGATAGCCAAACTTATAGAAGATATTTTCTCTTAGGAACTCGGCCACCTTTTCTTCTGTTGCTACTTTGATTGCTTTGGTCTCTGCCCACTTTGTCAGGTAGTCAGTGCACATAATGATGTAAGACCTTTGCCTCGAAGGGGGGTTGATTGGGCCCACAAAGTCCATACCCCACTTCTCGAATGGCTCAAGAGTCACCTGAGGTTGGAGAGGCATCTCATCCCTTTGGGTCGGTTTCCCCATTCTTTGGCATTGGTCACACTGGCTGACATATCTTCTGACATCTTGATGAAGTGCGGGCCAATAGTAGCCTGCCTGCAGGATCTTGAAGGCAGTTCTCTTTGCTGCAAAATGTCCTCCACAAGGCCCATCATGACAAGTGAGGAGGATATCAAAGACTTCCTCCTCCCTTACACAACGCCTTAAGATCTGATCGGGGCCAAGCTTGAACAGATTGCCCCCGATCCAAGTAAATGAGGCACTTTTTCTGATGATTCTTCTCTTCTCTCTGGAAGATAGGTGCAGAGGGAACTGTGCGGAAATAAGGTAGTTTGCTATATCAGCAAACCATGGAGAGAGTACTGAAATAGCAAAAAAAATTTCATCGGGCATCTGGTCATCCACCGTTCCATCCTCATCTGTAGACAAATCCAATCTAGATAAAAAGTCAGCAACAACATTTTCTCTACCTGGTTTGTAAACAATGGTCAAATCAAACTGCTGCAATAAAAGTAACCATCTAATAATACGAGCATTCACATCTGGTTTATTCATTAAATATCTAATTGCAGCATGGTCTGTATGTACAAAGGTTTGATAGCCAGTAATATAATGTCGCAACTTGTTCAGTGCATGGACCACAGCCAAGAATTCTTTCTCAGTTACAGTGTAATTCAGCTCAGCTTTGGACACGTTTTTGCTAACAAAGTAAATGGCATATGGAAGCTTTTGCTCAACTTGCCCTAAAGCTGCACCTATGGCTTTGTTCGAGGCATCAGTGTGGATGTGGAAAGGTAGGGCCCAGTTTGGACCTCTCAGGATTGAGGCTGACACCAACTTGTCCTTCAATTCATTTAAAGCCCTCTGACAATCGTCAGTCCATTTAAACTCCACATCTTTTGCCAACAGGCCAAACAATGGCGAGGCTAGCTTGCTGAAATCTTTAATGAATCTCCGGTAGTATCCTGCTAATCCCAAGAAACTCTGAACATCCCTTACCTTTTGAGGAGGTGGAACCTTCTTGATGAGAGCAATTTTGTTAGGATCCACCTGCAACCCTTGGCAAGAAATGGTATGGCCTAGCACGGTCCCTTCAGTCATTAGGAATTCACATTTTTCAGGACTAAGGGACAAGTTCATCTCGATGCATTTGGTTAGGACTTTTCCCAGATTGGACAATGCTTCCTGAAAGTTGGCCCCATAAGGAGTGAAGTCATCCATATAGATTTCCACTGCATCATGGACCAGCTCCTCGAAGATGCTGAAAACAGCTCTCTAGAAGGTAACAGGAGCATTGCATAGCCCAAAGGGAAGGACTCGGTAGGCAAAGGTACCCCAAGGGCAAGTGAAGGTGGTCTTATCTTGGTCTTCCGAGCTAATTTGGATTTGGTTGTACCCGCTAAACCCATCCAGGAAAGAGAAGAACTTATTTCCTGCCAGTCCATCCAACACTTGATCTATGAAGGGTAGAGGGAAATGGTCTTTCTTGGTAGCTTTGTTCAGTTCTCGGTATTCCACACAGATTCTCCATTTCCCATTTTTCTTGGGAACCAACACCAGAGGGAACACCCATTCATTATCTGAGATGGGGTAGATGAATCCGGCATCCAACATTTTTTGCAATTCTTCCTTGACAATGTCCTTAAGGGCTGGATTCATTCTCCTCTGGGGTTGCCTAACCGGCTTACAATCCTCTTTGATGTATATGTGATGGGTACAGACCGAAGGATGGACTCCTTTCATCTCCTTATAGCTCCAAGCAAAAGCATCTAGGTGACTGGCCAACAGGCTACACAACTCCTTTTCCTGGGAAGGAGATAGGGAGGAGCTGATCTTCAACGTTCTCTCAGGGCCGAACTCCACATTCTTGACTCTGGGAGTGACGGGGTTGGTTGTACAAAGATCCACTAAGGTGCTAGCTTGGGCATCCTCCACCAATTTCTCTAAGGATAGTGTACTGGAAGGTGGATTCCGGATCAAGGTCTCAATCAAGTCATCCTCGGTTGGGGGTTCTCTTCTAGTGGTCTCTAAGGTGCACAGAGGTGCTGAGTACACCTCATCTTCCTCTCCTTCTTCTAACTAGAGTGGTAAGTCATGCTCTAAGGAGGGTTGGGCAGGAGGGTATAGGACTAGCTGTTTGGACATAGGACCATTTTTGATGGTCATATTTCCTGCACGACAACTTATGTAAGCATCTACAGTGGCTAACCAAGGCCTTCCCAAAATGAGAGGATATCCAGTAAGTTTTGCCTTGGGTTGCAGAACCAAGAAATCTGCAGGATATTCCCAAGAGTCGATAGAGACCAAGACATCCTCCACAATCCCTTCGGGAGTCACAGTGGAGCAATCTGCTAATTGCAGTACTGTCGAGGTCTTCCTCAAGGAACCCTGAAGATTGAGTTTGAGCATGGTATCCCTGGTCATCACATTAATGGCAGCCCCCAGATCAATCAAGGTGTGAGGTATGATGGTGCCATTGATGTGGACACCTACTACAGGACTCCCAGGATCTAGGTACTTTGGGTAGATGACTTGTCCTAACATAAGGTCAGACAGTTGTCCTATGACATTAATGGTTGAAGCATCTTTCTTCCGCCTGCCTGGGTGTTTGAAACACTTTTCCTTAACCAGTTTGTTGTATATTGGCACATCCTTGATGGCTTGGAGAAGTGTATTTTTACACACAACTGCTTGAGCTCACCCAGAAGCTCATCCTCCTCTGGGTTGGGTTGTGTGGTGGCTGTTAGTCTCTCAGGAAAGGGTGGAATAGCCTTTGGTTCACTTTCCTGTTTATCTTCCTCATCCTCTGGGGGAGGAGGTTGGCGATCTGGTAGAGTCTTTCCAGATCGAAGATTGATCTCCTAGATCTCCACAGCATAGGTAGGGCATGAGGTTTCCCTAGTGTATACCTGCTGGGCCTGTCTATTGTTGGGGTTCGGGTTCGGTTGAGCAGGCATTTGAGGTTGCCTTGGAGGAGCAGGAGGTAATGGCTGAGGTTGAACCGGTGGTGGAGGCAAAATGGCGGGAGGAGTATTGTACTGGGGCCTCCACCCCGACTGAGGTGCATTCCACTGAGGCTGTGGCTGGGCATGTGAATGATATGAATGAGAAGTAGGTTGAGTAGGGTACTGAGGTGGATAAGACCATGGAGGAGGCATGGAACAGGAAGGATGAGCAGGGGGACCCCAGGAAGGCATAGGAGTCGATTGGTTGGGGCTGTAATAAGCTTGAGGTGCCCCTTGCATCCCCTGCTAATAAGGTCTATATCCTTGTGGCCTCCTTTGGTTGAGGTAATAGAGAGGTTCAGTGGGAGCTTCTATCCCTTGGTACATGGATTTAAACCCAGGTAAGGTTGGACACTGATTTGTGGGATGGTCCTCCTCACAAACGAAACATACTTCAACTGAATGCAATGGGCATTCGTTCTTAGGGTGTCTCCTTATGCACCTAGGGCAGAAGACAGCCAAGACTCTCTCAGCTTCTTCTTTCTTCTGCTGGATTCTGAATGTGTCCAGCTGCATGGCAATGGTCTGTCTCACCTCACACTTGAGATCTTCTAATTGATTTGCAAGCTCATGTTTGGAGAAAGGGACACTAGTTGAGAGGAGGTTTCCCCTACCTCGTTTCCGAGCTGCCCTGGAGTGGTTTCGAAACACAGTCTTGATGTCCTCATAAGGCAGTTGGTAAATGTCACCCCTAGCTAACATGTGAAGGGTATCTAAGAGGTCTTCAGGGACTCCTCGTAGTAGGACCAACTTGAGGGATTCGGGGTCAAGTGTGCACCTGGCCCGCTTATAGCTTAGTTGGAACCTCTCCTCATAATCCTCTAAGGACTCATCATTTCCCATGGTCATCCGAAAGATTTCTCCCTTGGTTTCCTTAGACCTACAATAATCCCTGTACTTGGTATTGAAAGCTTGCTGCATCTGAGCCCAAGTGGTGATACTATTCCCAGGTAAACCCATGAACCAGCGTAATGCTGCATCCTTAAGAGTTGAAGGGAAGAGTTTCAGCTTTTGCTCATCTTCAGTATAGTCATAGGTTCTACAAAGGACAGCAAACTCAAACAAGAAGGTATCAGGATCTTCAGTAGTCAGTCCATGGAAGTGAGGTAAGGCGGAGGGGCTAATGTTCTTCATTTTCATCTCTCCATTGGCCTCTCGGATGGGGAAGGCACCTTCTATTCTCTCATCTTCTCTTCTATTGTCATCCATAGCTTCAGATGGAGTGGTCTCTAACTCTTCTTCTACTATAGGATCTTTGTATATCTCGGGATGTTCACCTATAGGTTCTTCTGGGTCACTGTCACCAAAGAAGAGAGAAGGGTGACTCAGTGATGTAGTGGGGGTGCTGGGTAGGAATTTTCCTGATCTATCTCGGTTCCTACGAGGCATGAAATGGAAAAGACTTTCTTTTTTTATTGTTTTTGCTTTTTTTTCCTTTGGTACCTGTAAAACTGAAACAGATTGATCTACAACTAACTATAAAGATGCAGAATTAAACTGAAAGCAGGAAAGAACTAATCTATTTTGCTCAAATGAAATTGTAGGAATGGAAATGCTAGTCTACGCTTGCATAAATGAAAGGCTAATCTATGAAAGCAGGAAATGCTAATCTATGAAAGCAGGAAATGTCTATGCTACTTTTGAAGAATGGAAATGAAATAAACTACTTAGCAGAAGGCAAGAGTAAGAAAATAGAAGAAAAGCAACAATTACTAATACTCTGACGCTTCCCCGGCAACGGCGCCAAAAAGATGGTGAGCTCCAGTATTGTAGCAATAATGCTACAACTCCTAGGGCTTCCTATCTCTAATTTTATCAACCCAGTAGTTCGTACAAACATGGAAGCGACGGTGCTGTATGCACAAGTACTAGCTCTTGTCGCAGCTGTCACTTGGTCAGCTGGCACAAGTCCGCTAGGGCTCAAGCCAACTTCTATATGCTCTCAGAAGAAGCTTTCTAAATGATGGACGAAGGCTATCTCAGAGGAAATCAATCTACTTTGCAAAAATGAACTGAAAGCCAACCAAAACATGAAACCCTAGTAAACCCTAATCTGACTAGTTTGACCTCTATAATGCAATAGTGAAAGTGAAAATGTCTAAAAATGATTCCATTACTTCTAATGATGTGAAATGCATGAACTCAAACTACTCCTATGAAAAATAACATTGTTTTTGTATTTTTGCTTAAGTGGATGGAGTGATTATGAATTTGTTTCTTATTAGGGTTTGGCTATGCAGAGGTGGTGCGAAGGGAGAGAAAGCTCGGGAAAGGTCAGGATGGCTGGGAGAGGTCCCAGAGGGTCCCTAGCATTAGTCCACAGAGGTCTACAACGTTCGGATGCTCGGCAACCAAGTTTGCAGGCTTCTACAGGATGTCTGCAGGGGATCCTACAGGAAACTAAGAAATTCTACAGGAAGTCTGCTAACTTCTACAGGATGTGCTGTAAGTGGAAGTTTTGGGTGATGGTGAAGTGATGGGACAGTATGGGTGGATAGGTAAGGTGGAGATGGAGCTTGTGATGACTCAGGGGCAGAGAAACAGGTTGGAGAAAGAGTGTACGAGGTTGGTTGGTGGATAGAGGGATGGCAGCAACGAAAGGTCAAAAAGATGAAGCTACGTGGCAATGGATGAGTTGGAAGGTAAACGAGCTGAACAGAGGTCGAGTAGGTGGCTTGAGGAGAGGTTAAGAAGAAGAAGAAGGAAGTAGAATGATATGGAGCAGTGTAAATAAAACAAATGACTTATGTTTTGCACCAAAAACGAGAATTCATTAACCAGTGCTACCTGTGTTATTAAACCAATGAACAACGATGTAAATCATGAAGAAAAGTCGTGCATGGAATTGTAGTGAAGAAGTACAGCTCAAGAGCAAAATGCATGGAAGGATCCACGATTAAACCGACTGTGTTGCAGCTTGCATAAAAGTAGAAAAGACTGCGTTTTTTTTTGGTGGTTGGTATAGACTGCACCCCAATCCCTAAACAGAGATGGCAGTGGAGGCAATAACAACCTTTTCTTGGAGCTCCAATGGATTGCAAACCTCCTATCCTAATCTAAGCAGCTGAAAGTAATTTAACCATAAGCTAATCCTACTCAATCTTATTAAAGAAATCAAATCAGCAACCTGTGTTCTTTGCAATGCATATCAAAACAAGGAAACAAAATGTTGGAAAGAAAGGTAAATAACACTACAAGAAGAGGAGATCTATTGCTCTCAGGTTGGGCCCTAACCTGTTATAGACATTTTTGTGCCTCGCATCATGGAGCATGGAATGTCAATAATTACAGGGATCCTCAGTCCCTAAACATGTTGTTCTTACCCCTAAAAGAACAAGGTCATCAAACAACAACATTTCCAATCAGTTCTCCACCTGAAAACACTTCAAAACAGGCTTATTTTGGATCATGTCAGCTGCTTAACTGAGCTTCTGCGCTGTAATGCAACTGTCCCACTCTGTACCTGCGCTGGAAGTCAAAAGTAATGAAGGCTACCTGCGCTGGGCGAGATTGGCCAAGTGGCACAGTCATCCTGCAAGGTGTCAACTGCCCAGGAAGCTTCCAAACTGACACTTGGTTCATCAGATTCGCCTTGTGATGAGTAAGAGGTACTTGATCACCATGTGTAAGCAAGGATCTCCAAGTGGACTCAAGAACTGAAGATTAACTGAAGAGGGAGAGGACACTAGTCAGCTCTATGCCAGCCTCAAGCTGACTCATCCTCTCTTCTTCTCTCCTATATATAGAGCTCTTCTATGAGGTCTAAGGAGGCTGGAATTTTGTATAAGCAAGGAGGTGCTGTTGGTATACTGCCAGGATTATTGGGTGATTGTTTTACTAGAGGTGAAGAAGAGAGTTCTTGCTGCCGAGGAGGTGCTGCTGGATTGGGGCCAACATCATTGGTTGTAACTTCCTCTGGAACCCTGTTACTTTCTATCAATAAAGTTTGCATGTTCTTCTATATACTTGTTTTACATAGATGCTTTTGTGTTTACATGTATATTTGATGCAACCTAATCCATGCTTCAATTATGATTGCTTGTATCTCGTAGTTTGCTCCCTTTTGTTGTGCAGATTCTGTGTGTAGCTGGATCGGCTTGGAGAGTAAAAAGCTGGGAACGGGATACAAAGCGAGAAGGACAAGGATCGACTAAGCGCAAGACACCAGGTTGGTTGATCCTCTTTCTATTCTCTCTGTGCTTTTATAAAGATGAACATGAAAACTTTGTCATTCAGTTGTTGCTAAAGTCTGTCACCTTTAGAAAGGGTTAGTGTCATCCGCATCGGATACTTTTCCCCACAACAAACTGGCGACTCCGCTGGGGAGATCCTAGTATCTTGTTGTTGTAGTATTTTGCTATTCATTTCTTGAAGAAAGGAGTACCGAATCGAAAAGCTTTTGACTCTATCAAAAGCGAAGTAGAGGGTTTTGCTACTCTTGCTCCTTTGCTGAGCAAATTCAAGATTTAAAGAGCTAATCTACAGATGAATCCTTACTCTTTGTGATAGATCTTTATCCTCTTGATCATCCCTTAGCCTGTACTTAACCCATAGCATTTTATTTCAGTCAAAACAGTACATTTTTGAGCTTTTTATGACCCGGAATTCTTAGCAGACGTAACTCTCGTAAGTCAGTGCAGGCTGTCCACAGGCAGTCTGCATTACAGCGCAGGTGCTCCCTTCGGGAACTGCGCTGAGAGTGAAACTGGTAGACCAGTGCCTGCGCTGGTCCAGTTGGCCTTAGTCTAGCTCAGCTCTTCTATTGTGTCTTGGCCCTGTTTGCACTTGTTTTTGGCTGATTGCTTGCTGGTTATTGTACTTGCTGTAAGCCACTTCTCCTTGACATTATTCCGCCTCAGTTGTGTGATGAAACTGTGAATGTTCTTTCAGTATTTCTTGTTGCAGTTACAGTTTCCCATTGTGAAAAGCGAACCAGTATAGCTGTGACCTCTTAGATCCTGAAGTCTTTGTGATCTTAAGAGCTAGTTTTATTACTGTTCATGGCTGTTTGAGTTTGTTTGTTTTTCACTTTATGGTTTGAATTCATATATTTTTAGTGTTGAAACAAGTACCTGTAAAGCGTTTTTTCATTTTAGAAAAATTGGTTTGTTTACGCTTCAAATTGAATTCGAAAGTCATACAACAGTTTTCCTTTTGTCTACATCAACATTAAAGGGAAAGAAAAGAAATACATGCATCTTGCATTCGCATTTTGATAAGTTTGGGTGTCTGATCTAGGAGAAAGTGCATTAGTTTGTGCTTGGTGCTCTGTGTGGAAAGATATTGTTTTTCTCTCCCCTCAGTAGTTAGGATTTTCAAAGCTAAAAAGATTGTGAAAGCTTGCTTATCATTTTAGCTGCATTTAGGAATTTGTACCAATACATCTCGTGGTGATCCTGAAAGACAAACTGATAAACAAGATCAACTTAAAATATATTGAATGAATCTAAAAACGCATTGTAACATAACGCTCACAATAGAGGTCTAGGTAGAGACGTGTTCCGGCGTCGTTAAACGTAGTGACTGTCGATCTCTACGAAGGTGGGTGATTCCTCCTGAGGGACGATAGCACTAATACGGACTTGTGCTCCCGCGTACCATCGCGTATATTGGGAGACCCCTATAGGCTTTTATCCTTTATCCTTAGGAAGCCGTGTCGACCGCCCTACTGATCGCGATGCAGTGAACACATCATTCACGAAGATCGACCACCCGTACCGTAAAACGTATTCTGTGGTTTCGCAAAAGGTTTGGCACACCCTCTGCCTAGATCTCCAGAGCAGTTTCTTTTGGCCCTTTTCAAACTCTATAACTGAAAAGGTCCAGCCGAGCATTTGTCACTTCGGGCTCGTTAATACATCGAAGGTGACTAGAGTCATCTTTAGCTTTTTCTCGACTCTTAAAACATGAAAAAGCAAAGTTGTGTCTAAAAGCGTCTAATAAAATTCATTCAATACGGAAACATAATTCCCCTTTTTGTATTTTAGTTGATCAAGTAATCCGCAACCGTGGAGGAAAGTCAATTAAAACCCCGTCGTTCAGGGAGGCTTGCGAGTCAACCGCCTTTGTCTCCGGAACCGAGAGTAGTACGGACGAAGCGAACTCGCTTGACCAGGTCAAAATCTCCTTTTAAAGTTAGAACGGAAGTTCCAACAACATCTGAGATTCTGGTCACTCCCAATATTTCTGGAATCCCTGCCTCTATTGAAGAAGTTCAACAGCAACAGAAGGACAGTGGTACTGATCCTAGTCTGAAGACAAGTACTTGCATAACTGAACCAGTTCCATCTGAAACCGGTCCACAGAGTCTTGTTTTTCAAACGACTGTCGCTGTCGAAACAACCCCTTCTTCGGCACCAGAAATCTTTTACGGACCTGACGGTCTGCCTCTTCCTCCTGGTCTGATTGCAATAGAGGAAATCGTAGAGGACCAGCAAGCAAATACTCGAATTCATTTTGGAGTAGGTACCCCTCTTTTTCCTTCTGCATCAGAAGTTTGTCTATCGCCACCAGAAGTTCCTGAAGAATCGTTAGGAAGTTTATTGGATAGACTTAAAATGTCTGAACAACCGTCGACATCTAGAACTGTGCCAAACGACACAGCGACAGCAGAAGTTCCTGCTGCCAATCCAACGATGTTTTCCGGCATAACATCCGTCCCCACTAGCTCTCATCAGCTAGAAGGAGTCCACCCAGGGACTATTATGACAACTTGGTCTGTTCCAGTTTGTTCTTCCGGTATAATACCCGGTAATTCTTATGTTGAAACTAGACAAATTGATCCCTTTGGGAATCATTTTGGGCCATCCAGTCCTCAAAGGCCATCTATACCCTTGAGCTCCGGATTGTTACCGTATGGGGGGCAATATGCCCTTTCACTTCCCCTTTCGGGGGGATACCCATACGGCAGTTTTCAACCACATTCAGGTTTGACTGAAGTAACGACGAGTGGTTGGGTACCTATGTTACCCCAACAACCAAGAGTTGTATATTCCATGCAACAATGTGTACCTATGTCTAGTATCCCGACAACGCCAGCAATTGTAACCGTGTCGCAAGTTCAATCGATGCCTGTTGTATGTCAACCCCAAGTTGTAATGCAACAGCCTATTGACCCTGCAACACAACCACAATCGCCAACTGCCGGGATGACACAGATACAAACGGGAACCATAACCCCGCATCTTGGTCCGTCGGTTAGTGTCGCACAGCAAAACATGGCTTCACAACCATGGATGGTGCAATACCAACAACCTCAGTTTCAACAGGTGTACCAGGGATCTGAGCAACAGATCTTTGCAAATAGTGGGCAACCCTATATTCAGAACGGGTTAAACCAACCACTTTACAGTGGCCAAGCCCACCAGCCATATCAATCATATCAACATCAGTTGCATTATGCTGGTGTGCAAAGACCTACTGCTCAGGCGATTCCATCATATCCTGGGTACGCCTCGCCAAGCCTGAATCAGCAGTTGCCATTCGTGGCGACCTTAGAATTACCAGATTTACATCGATTGACGAACGATCCAATCGCCTATGCCCATTGGTGGCCAGCGATTCCTCACAAACTTCCTTCGGACATTCCTAAATTCAATGGAAATCCGGGCGAAGACCCGTCGAATCATGTGATGACATTCCATCTGTGGTGTTCGTCGAATACCTTGAATGATGATTCGATAAGGCTTCGCCTTTTCCAGAGGACATTGACAGGTCCGGCGGCTAAATGGTATATTGAATTACCTAGAGCCTCTTTCGACAATTTTAGTTCCCTAGCCACGACTTTCTTAACACACTTTCAGTTACCTATAAGGTACGAAACCGGAACCGAGATCTTAACCAATTTCAAGCAGACAACGGCCACACATATATCAGATCATATACATGAGTGGCGTCGTCGTCGCAGAATGGTAAAGACTTATGTTCCAGATCAGCTTTTAGCTGAGTGGTTTATAAAGTCGCTTCTTCCTGCTATAACAGAAGATGTGGCCAAGGGAGGCGTCGTAACAGAGGAGCAAGTTATTGCTCGTGCCCAGTATTTAGACTTAGTATATACTCAGTCTGGCACGCTCTATGACAAGATACCTGACGCCCCTAGACCGGAATTTTCAATTCCTCCCCCTCCTGGATCAAATAGTGACTCTCATGCCGGCGATGGTGTGATTGGCACTGCAAATGCAAAGTCAACACAGGATTCGTCTAAGAAAACCCGTAAGACTTCGAATCAAAATGCAAATGAAGAACTTCTTGCCTCGGAAGTAAGTGCCGTGTCCGACGACAAGGGCAAACAACTGAAGCAACCAGGAGACAAGAAGAAAAAGAAAGGGAGAAAAGGGAAGCCCCCTTCGGGGTGTCATATATGCGATGAGGATCATTGGACAGCAGATTGTCCATGCAAAGCTGAGCTTAAAAGATTCTTTAAGAGTCCGAAAACCTCAGCTGTGTTGACTGATCCGTTTCCTAATCCTGGTCAAAATCTGGTTGCTAATCAAAATGCTTCCCGATCCCAAGTGCTTATGTTGTCTACCTCAAAGCAGCAGAATAATGCTTTGACAAGGAATAAAGATTACGGGAATCCATGGCTGTCAAATAACAAGGCTAATGAACAACCTAGTAGTTCGACGACAGCTTTGACCAAAGTTGTGCCACCCATCATTCCTGAACCAATGGTAAAGTTGCCAAAGGGAGTAGTACACAAATCGACATTTAATCCTCGTGCCAAAATAGCACAGAATTATAATATAATAGAGGACCTGGCCCAATCGCCGTCCGCTATGTCGACACTTGAGGTACCGCAAAATTGCCTCTCCCAAGAGCAAACTTCATTATCAGCAATAGGTGGGATTGGCCCAATGGATTCCAATCTTGTGGCCTTTGATCATAAAGGATATGACCCTAAGTTACCAGCTCAACTAGCTTTCCTTATTCAAGTGAAAGCCCTCAACAAAACTGTTCATCGAACAATTATTGATGAGGGGGCATCTACATGTCTTATGTCGATGAGTTGCTGGAAAAATTTAGGCTCACCACCCTTGTCGAAATCGTCAACGACCTTAAAAGCGTTTGATGGACGATCATACACTCCATACGGGATTTTAAGTAACTTGCAAGTTGAACTGGGGGGCAAAACAGTAGAAGTCGATGTCGAAGTAATCGATGGAAACCTCGATTACAACATCCTACTAGGAAGGCCCTGGATATATGCCATGGCCGCAGTCGTGTCGACCTACTTCAGGAAGATTGCATTTCCCTTTCAAGGAGGGATTACAATCGTCGACCAACAAACTTTCCTCCCCGACAGTTCACAAGTTACGGGAAGCATTCCAATGATCCATGGAAGCGATCATTCGCTTCAAAATATTGGAGTAGGTCTCCTAAAAGACCCTGCCTTAATGGGTACTTTTGCCCTACCGCCTGCAAGAAATCTGGCAGAAGTGGCCACAGTGGAAACCTACAATATGAAATCTTCTATATCTAATGGATTCGGAAGATTCCTAAACATTTTGTCAGCATGGATCATCGCCCTAATGGAAATACTGTAAATACAGTGGGCTCCGAGGACGGTTCTTATCTCGTGTCAACCTCGTTAAAAAATGAAACAAGGAGTCATGAGGATAGTTCTTTTACTAGGTCAACCTCATTAAAAAATGAAACAAATCCCCGAGGTAAACCTTCATTCCAACCACCGAGTTGGATGCAATGAAGCTTGGGGGGCATGCACCTCGATTTGCATTATTATGCTGGGGGCATGCAAACTTATCTCGAGCAGTTTTAGCACATAGTTCATGCTCGTTAAAAAATAAACGCAAGATCCGAGCAGTTTTAGCGCATAGTTCATGCTCGTTAAAAAATAAACATAAGTTTATGAGCAGGCTTTCCTTTAGAGTTCAAGCTCATTCAGAAAAAATGAACCGGTAAATACCCTTCTGAGATCGTAAATTCATCAGCCATAAAAGCCTTGGTCATGTTTGTGCACCGTCACCTCCACCGTCATTTGGCCGATCATTCACTTCCATTTGTGTGTTTACCCATTTTGAGGGACATCTGCGAAGAGTGATTTCACTTAGCCATCCTTGTGACACTGCCGTGATTGGAATATTCCAACTTGTACCTGGAATCTGCTGCTACCCCTGTTTATCACTCGTTCCTCAAAAAACGAGTCTTCTTTGAGCTCTTTTCACTAACTCGTAAAATATGAAAAGTTTGCCGAGTTTTGGCCTTCCAGCTCGTTAAACAACCGGAACGCTATCCCTCCTCTAGATTTTAATCTTTTTGGACCTGAGGGATTATTGCACAAAAAGATCGAGCGCTTGTTTTGTTCGGCTCGTTAAAGCAATCGAAAATTCATCCCTTCTGTATTGTTTTATACTTTTTCGAACTTAAGGGATTAGATGACGAAAAAGGAATTTTGGAGTTGACTTTATGTACCTTTTCAGACTCTCTAAAAATGAAAAGGACCGAGTTTTCCTTGTCGTTAGACTCGTTAAAATGATTAAATAGCGACAAACTTGTCTTTAGACGAGAACGAGTTTCCCTATCGCTAGGCTCGTTAAATCATAGCGATAGGCTTGCCCGAAGGGCAGGTTATAGAACAAGCATATGTTATCCTCCTCAAGCTTGACAAAAATAAAGAGGTACTGGTCAGAAATGACTGGGGAAAAATTGGGAGAACATTCAAAGTTTAATGGTAGCGAGTCACTCTTGAACATGACACTTTTCCTCCGTATCACATCGGGTTGGGTTGTTTCATTCACCGGTCTCATCACCATGGTCCTCGCCACACCATCCACGTTTGGGGTAATGCTACCGATCCATCGCATTAGTGTCGTTATATGTTCAAGAGGGGTCATTCTGAAAGTGTCAACCGTGTCCCATCCACTGCCATACATTATCCTTCATCCATTCATGATCGCCACCCTGAATCATATGTCACAGTTTGTTTTCACCTCCACTAAAGTCATTAGCTCCGTTCCGTGTCATTGATGTGGGATTCATTAAGGCCCTCCTTTGACGGATCGCTTCTTGTCGACTTCAGCTCATTATCCAAGAAGTTGATCTAGGAACACCCCCATCAGTACTTTGAAGCTTGCATGCCTCAATGGCAAGTTTCTCACTTCCGGCGACAGGTATACATCAATGACCTTCGACCAGAAGATTTTGCGTGGCGTTCGACGCCAAGTCCTTTATTCACGCCACGTGAATTGTACTGCAGTACCTTGAGGGTCATCGTCATTATTGGTGATTCCTCTCGCGCTTGTTAACGGTTTACATTATTGACCGGTAATCAAGCGATGTCTTTCCATGTTCGACTTCAGCGCAATTCTCACATGGATCGACTTGTACTTAGAGTGAAGATCGAACGAGTTTGAAGACCCCGGATCTAGTTTCATCCATCCGGGCTGCGATATATATTCAGGAAATATAAAAGCATTTGCCATGTACATCATTGCAGCAGATGATCATCCTACTCAAAGGATGATAATTTCAGCAGAAAATTATCAGTCTATCTTCAGACGATCGTCTGTCATATGTACCAAAAATGTATTTATAAAAAGCTGAGCATGGGAATGCCCGCCTCAGCTAGATCATGAGAATAATGATGAATGAAAAATAATGTATTGTATTGTATTGTATTATAGGGCACTCTCCTCAGTACTGGAACGAACTTCGGATCCTCTAGATAAAGCATTTCACCCGATAAACGGCCTCATACTTTAGGGGGCAACTGTTATAGACATTTTTGTGCCTCGCATCATGGAGCATGGAATGTCAATAATTACAGGGATCCTCAGTCCCTAAACATGTTGTTCTTACCCCTAAAAGAACAAGGTCATCAAACAACAGCATTTCCAATCAGTTCTCCACCTGAAAACACTTCAAAACAGGCTTATTTTGGATCATGTCAGCTGCTTAACTGAGCTTCTGCGCTGTAATGCAACTGTCCCACTCTGTACCTGCGCTGGGCGAGATTGGCCAAGTGGCACAGTCATCCTGCAAGGTGTCAACTGCCCAGGAAGCTTCCAAACTGACACTTGGTTCATCAGATTCGCCTTGTGATGAGTAAGAGGTACTTGATCACCATGTGTAAGCAAGGATCTCCAAGTGGACTCAAGAACTGAAGATTAACTGAAGAGGGAGAGGACACTAGTCAGCTCTATGCCAGCCTCAAGCTGACTCATCCTCTCTTCTTCTCTCCTATATATAGAGCTCTTCTATGAGGTCTAAGGAGGCTGGAATTTTGTATAAGCAAGGAGGTGCTGTTGGTATACTGCTAGGATTATTGGGTGATTGTTTTACTAGAGGTGAAGAAGAGACTTCTTGCTGCCGAGGAGGTGCTGCTGGATTGGGGCCAACATCGTTGGTTGTAACTTCCTCTGGAACCCTGTTACTTTCTATCAATAAAGTTTGCATGTTCTTCTATATACTTGTTTTACATAGATGCTTTTGTGTTTACATGTATATTTGATGCAACCTAATCCATGCTTCAATTATGATTGCTTGTATCTCGTAGTTTGCTCCCTTTTGTTGTGCAGATTCTGTGTGTAGCTGGATCGGCTTGGAGAGTAAAAAGCTGGGAACGGGATACAAAGCGAGAAGGACAAGGATCGACTAAGCGCAAGACACCAGGTTGGTTGATCCTCTTTCTATTCTCTCTGTGCTTTTATAAAGATGAACATGAAAACTTTGTCATTCAGTTGTTGCTAAAGTCTGTCACCTTTAGAAAGGGTTAGTGTCATCCGCATCGGATACTTTTCCCCACAACATAACCTGAGAGCTATAGCTCCCTTAAAAGCTCAGAATTAGATCCAAATCTGCTTGCCTTTATTCATAATCAAAAGTCTAATGTCATGCCAAAACTGGCTTACAAAAACAAACACCGAGCTATGCTCAAAAACTGCAATATCAGTCCAAAAGTTCAAAAAGCTCCTAACAAAGGCTATGGCCTTCATATTTATACAAAATGAAGATCAAGTTGGCTTCCTCCATTCGTGGAGCTTGGCTGTCCAACTGAAAGTCAAATTGCTGTAAAACTATTGATCCTGTAGTACGTGTTGGCTTCCTTTAAGCTCGGTGGGGAGAGTCGTTAGAGCTCGGAGTTAAGGTGAAAATCACGAGGGTCATCAAGACTGTGGACAACCTCCCTATGAACCCGCAATCTCACCTTTGCTGTCTCCTTGTCTCCTTTTGCGTGGTCTTTTGCTCTGTTTAATGCCAAGAACCTGAAATCATCATGTATTAGTCACATAGATATAATGCCTTCCCTTCTTCCTACAAACAACACGAATATACTAAGAAATGAATGCATAAGTGGTAAAATATGAATGGTTGAGCAAGGTAAGTAGGCCAATATGAGCCCAAATTGTACCAAAAATTGGGGCTCATCAGCAGGCTGAGAAGATTCCACAAGAAATTTGTGCTTTCTGGAGGGAAACCAACCTTCTCTCCAGAAATTACGCAATCCTATTTGGCAGAATGCTGGGCTCCAAGATTGCGCAATCCTGCAAGTCAACACTCCCAGCAGGAATTGTGCAATTTTCCCCAGTAGGGCTGCTCAACCCAGAATTTTTGAAAATATGGGTAGCAGTGAGCTGCTTTTCCCATAAATTGTGCAAATCTCCTGGGCATTCATCCTAGCTCCCACCCAGAAATGTGCATTTCCTTCAAGCAATAGAACAATATCTTGCATGTGAAGCTGAGTTGATCTGTTCCCTTCGGGACCAAGCAAAACAGACTTGTATGCATGGGCTACTTCTCCTGAGGTAGCATGAAAATGCATCCCTTGTCTAAGGGATCTATGTTTAGCAATTGGAGGTTACATGTGTTAGGTTTGGAGCCTGATTATCTTCTTTATTTAGAGGTATCACTACAATGTACCCTAGTTCGTAATGTGGCAGAAACACCACTCGTAATATTTGCACTGCAAGGGGGGTCCAGGGGGGGAGGCATCAATCTTTAGGAGCCCCTCCCTAGCAAGGGATCAGGGGCAGCGCCCCCGAAGCATAAAATAGATGTAAAATTTCCTTTTAAAATGTTGTAATTTTGTAGTCAATTTGACTCATTCATTAGGAGGAGATATGATGGTAGAAGTTATGTTTTATTTAGGTTCTTTTTCCCTAGAAGAAAACTCCTCGCTATATATGAGGGAATTGTATTGCATCTATGTAGATCTATATTCTGAGTGCAAAAGAGAGAGGAGATTGTGTGAGAGAAAAGAGGGAATTACAGTAGATCTGTTGTAGGTTGTATCTCTTCATTTTATTAGATAATATAAAAGGAAGGATTGGCTGTTTCTCCATGGACGTAGCCCAACTTGGGTGAACCACGTATGTCTGTGTCTCTCTTTTTTTATGTGTTTTCTATGTTTATATTTCTGCAATATATTTTATGTGTTCCATTGCTCTATAATATATAATTTTCTAACAACTGGTATCAAAGCCAAAGGTCTATTTTCCTAATACAATCACAGGAGAGAAGGGTTCCTGGTTCGAGTGGGAGCAATGGAGGAAGATGGTAGGTGTAGGGTCAAAAAATTTAATGCCCAAAACTACTTGTTGTGGAAAATGCAGAGGGAAGATTATTTGTACCAGAAATATCTGTACCAACCATTCAGCGGAAAGGAAAAGAAGCCGACGAGTATGACAGACACAGAATGGGATATTCATGACAGGAAGGCACTTGGAACAATATGGTTGTGCCTAGCGGCGTCAGTAGCATTTAATATTTCAAAGGAAACAACAACATAGGGTTTAATGTTGGCATTGGCCAAACTATATGAAGAAACCTCTACCTCAAATAAGGTATTTCTTATCAAGCATTTATGTAATATGAAGATGTCAGAAGTTGGATCTGTTGCTGATGATTTAAATGAATTTAATACAGTTACCAATCAGTTAAATTCTGTAGGGTAACTTTTGATGATGAAGTTAGGGCCCTGTTATTTCTGTGCTCATTGCCAGAAAGTTAGAATGGTTTAGTTATGGCCATTAGTAACTCTGTCTCTAGATCTAGTACTTTAAATTTTGATGATATTGCTGGTGCAATCCTTAGCGAGGAAAATGCTTTGACTGCAGAGACTAGGGGAAGAAAAATAGAAAGAGGAAAGAGCCCAGGATATTGTAGTAAGTCAATGAAAGGAATTTCCAAGTCCAAATCAGGGATAATGTGCTGAAATGCGGAAAGAAAGGACACCTGAAGAAATACTACAAGTCTTGGAAGGGAAAATAAGGAGACATGCAACAAGAAAATAATCATGAAGCGAATGTGACAGGTGATGTGTTGCAAGATGCTTTGATTCTTTCATTAAAAAATATTATTGATGCTTAGGTGGTAGATTCAGGGGCCTCATTCAATTCCACAACTGATAGGAAACATTTTCATTATTATGTTCAAGGATATTTTGGACAGGTTTGATTGGGTGATGATAAACCCTATAAAATCATTGGAATGGGTATAGTTTTCATAAAACAACAAAATGGAAATCAATGGCTATTGAAGGAGGTAAGGCATGTTCTAGATCTGAAGAAAAATATAATTTCAATAGGGTAGTTGGGAGGTGAAGGTTGTGTGACTAATTTTACAGATAAAACCTGGAATATCACTAAAGGATCCCCAGTAATAGCAAAAGGAGAAAAGGTTGGTACGTTGTATTTATGCAATGGTATTTTAATTTTGTTAATGCTTTAACTTCTACAGGAGAAGATACGACATTGTGGCATGATAGGCTTAGGCACATGAGTGAGAAGGGGATGCAAATCCTTCACTCAAGAAATTCGTTGCTAAGTTTGAAGCATGTTGATTTAAAATTCTGTGAGAATTGTGTTTATGGAAAACAGAAGAGAGTCAGATTCCTCAGAGTTGGGAAATAAAAGAAGAGAAAAAAATTAGAGCTTATGCATACAGATGTATGGGGACCTACTTAGGTATCATCTCTCGGTGCCTCTCGTTATTATGTTACTTTTATTAATGATGCAACCAGAAAAAACCTAGATTTATTGTATTCAAAATAAATCTGATTTATTTGATACTTTCAACAAATGGAAAGCTTTGGTTGAAAATGAGATAGGAAAAAGGTTTAAGTGTCTCAAATCAAATAATGGAGGTGAATATTGCAGCAAAGAGTTTGATAGGTACTATTCAGAGAATGGAATTCACAGAGAGAAGAAAGTTCCAGGAACACCACAAGAAAATGGTGTGTTAGAAAGGATGAACAGGACAATCATGGAGCGTGCAAGGTGTATGAGATTGCATGCAGGATTGTTTTACAATTTTGGGTAGATGTTGTAGATACTTTTGTTTATCTAATAAATAGAGGGCCTTCAATTTCGTTGGATGGTGGTATTTCAAAGGAGGCATGGACAGGTAAAAAGGTAAACTACTCATTTTTAAAGACTTTTGGTTGTGAAGCCTTTGTCCACATTAATAAAGAGAATATAACAAAGCTTGAGGAAAAATCAAAGAAATGTACCTTTATTGGATATAGTGTTAATGATTTTGGTTATCGCTTTTATGATTATGAAAAACACAAAATCATTAGGAGCAGAGATGTCATATTCAATGAAAAGGTTTTGTATAAGGATCAGTTGTAGGAAAAGAAACAAGAAAAAGAAAACAGAGAATACACAGTGCTTGATGAGATCATAGATAAAGTGAAGGTGCCTGAAAATCATAATGATCAATAGCAAGAACAAATATGACAACCACAATAACAACAAGCACCTTAAACAACTGAAAATGGTGTTAGAAGATCTACCATGATAAGTAGACCCCCTGAACGATACTCGCCTTCATTATATTATGTATTGTTGATTGATTCTGGTGAACCAGACTGTTATGAAGAAGCAGTGTAGGTAGAAACTAGGAAGAAGTGGGAGCAAGCCATGAAAGAAGAGATGGACTCCTTAGCACATAACTAGACTAGGGACTTAGTCAAGTTTCCTGCAGGTAAAACTACATTGCAGAATAAATGGGTTTACAGGTTGAAAGAAGAATATGGAGGTAGAAAAAGGTATAAAGCTAGACAAGTGGTGAAGGGGTTTGCAACAAAAAAAAGGGTATATACTTTGATGAGATATTTTCTCCTGTTGTTAAAATTACTTCAAGTAGAACTATTTTAAGTCTAGTAGCAATTGAAGATTTTCATCTTGATCAGTGAGATGTAAAGACGACCTTTCTCCATGAGGATTTGGAGGAAGAGATATATATGCAGCGGCCACAAGGATATGAGGTAAAAGGGAAGGAGAAACTAGAGTGCAGGTTGAAGAGGAGCTTGTATGGCTTAAAATAGGCTCCAAGGTAGTGGTATCTAAAATTTGACAGGTTTATGTTTGAACAAGGTTATGCTAGATGTCACTTTGATAATTATGTTTATCTCAAAAGGAAAAATGATGGAAGCTATATTATCTTGTTATTTTAGGTAGATGACATGCTTGTTGTAGGTTCTAACATGCAGGAAATAAATGTGCTCAAAAGAAAATTGGAAACTCATTTGCAATGAAAGATTTGGGTGCTGCAAAACAAATCCTTAGTATGAGAATAAGTAGAGACAGGAAGAATCGAAAATTAACATTGTCTCAGAGTGAGTACATAGAAAAAGTGTTGAAAAGATTTAATATGCAAAATGAAAAAATAGTTAGTATACCTTTGGCTAGCCATTTCAAATTAAGTAAGGAAGTGTGTCCCAAGACTCGAGAATAAATGGATTATATGTCTAAAGTTTCATATGCATCAGCAGTTGGAAGCTTAATGTATGCAATGGTCTACACAAGCCCTGATATTGCACATGCAGTGGGAGTTGTAAATAGTTACATGAACAATCTAGGAAAAGAACATTGGATGGCGGTGAAGTGGATTCTCAGGTATTTGAGAGGTACCACAAATCAAGCATTATGCTTTGGTGGTTCAAACATTGCTCTATAGGGATATGTTGATGTAGATATGGCATTTGATAAAGATAACAGGAGGAGCACAACAGGTTATGTGTTTACTGTAGGTGAAACAACTGCCAGTTGGGTTTCAAAACATCAAAATGTTGTTGTACTCTCAACAACAGAAGTAGAGTATGTTGCTGCTACAAAGGCTAGTAAAGAAATGATTTGGTGATAAAGTTTTCTAGATGAATAGGATAAGAAGCAGGAGTTGGAAAGGTTATACAGTGACAGCCAGAGTGCCATACATATTGCAAATAACTCTGCATTTCATTCCAAGACTAAACATATATAGCTCAAGTACCATTTCATATGGTCAAATTTGGAAGATGGACAGTTGAAGCTGGAAAAGATACACACTAGCCAGAATCCTACAGACATGTTAACAAAAGTTGTAACCAGGGAGAAACTGAGATTTTGCTTAGTTTCAATTGGTCTTCAAGTATGATGAAGAAGACAAGACACATCTAGGTCCAAAGTGGAGTCATTGTCCAACAAATGAAGCAGTGGTGGAATTTCTATAATCAATTTCCAAGTGGGAGATTGTTGGGTGTGGAGACTGATTATCTTCTTTATTCAGAGGTATCACCACATTGGAACCCTGTTCATAATGTGGCAACAACACCATCTATAATATTTTCACTGCAAGTGGGGTCTGGGGGGACTTGTAAAATGTTGTAATTTCGTAGTCAATATGGGTCATTCGTTAGGTGGAGATCTGACGGTAGAAGTTATCTTTAATTTAGGGTTTTTTTCCCTAGAAGGCAACCCCTCACTATATATGAGGAAATTGTATTGCGTCTATGTAGATATGTATTCTGAGTGAAGAGGGAATTATAATGGATATACTGTAGGTTGTATCTCTTTAATTTGCTGGATAATATAAAAGGAAGGATCGATTGTTTCTCCGTGGACGTAGCCCAAATTGGGTGAACCACGTATATTTGTGTCTCTCTTATTTTATGTGTTTTCTATGTTTATATTTCTAAAATATATTTTATGTGTTCCATTGTTCTGTAATATATAATTTTCTAACAACATGGAAGGAGCAATTCAAAAAACTCCCACCAAGTGTCGCTTCCCCTATATTTGTGGCATGCGCATCACAACCTCGATGTTATCAACACTCATCAATCGAACATTGTAGAGCTCATTCCACAAATCAACCTTGCAGCTCTAACATCCCACATCACATCTAGGAGCAGTGGGCACATTCAGCTCAATTTTTTTAGGGTAAGCCGGCTTCCCATGCCTTGTGCTGCATTTCTGTCACTTTTTTTGTTTTCACTTGTGTGAGTACTATTTTCTTGATTTCTTTAGCTTGTTGTTGTTTATATGTATTCTATCTTTTCCTAGCTCTATTTAAGTGTTCATTGCTATCTCACTGTTGTTGCATGCATGAAACTATTTTACACGGATGTTCACCCAACTAGAAAACTACCTCACCCACATGCATGTTGATCTATTTGTTGAATTTTCCATTCATATTTTGCATGCACTATCAATCACTTCTACTATCACTTAGTGTTGCCATGCATTCAATGTCTTACTTGCTTTCAGTTGCCCGTCAGCAAGTCTAGCCAACCTTGGAATGGGCTCTGCCTTCACCAAGGCTCCATTGTGTAATCTTAGGAAGGAAGGCTCACCTTCCTCTCTAGATTTGGGTATTCCTACCTAGCACTGGCCTCCAAGACTGTTTTGTGCATTTCTCGAGGACAGTGGCTGCTTGGCCCAAGAAATTACGTAAATTTTTCCCTGGGCCAACAGTCCATCCCATCTGGAATTGCGCATTGCACAATCCCAGTAGTCAGCAACCAAATTTAACTGTGCATTGCACATTTCCAGCAGCCAATCAGTCTCCCAGCATCCCGAACTATGCCTTGTGTAGTCTTGGCAGTCAGTCTCCTGACCTCCCAGCGGAATTTGCGCAACCTTCATGATCATTCACCCAGGTATGTTGCAAGTCATTTCTCATGATCGTTTGATAGATTGCTCGCCATGAGTTTTGCCATGTCTCTGAGTATCGCATCTGTTCATCTACCTCTCAACAGTATAGGTACAATGGTTTTTAGGAGAGCGGAGATGAAGACACCATTTAGAGAACACTTGGGGATGCAGTCGATTAAGTGTCTATGAGCTTGCCTACTCACGAAGACATCAAGTTCTTCATAGACAAGGACATCAAGTAGCAACAACATAGCAAGCAACATCATGAACAACAGTTGAATGCAGCATATCGAATACATCAAATGCAACGAATGCAATGAATGCAGTGAATACAGTGAATGCAAGAGCAATGTTGTTGCCAACACAGAGGTGGAATAAATTTGCAAGATCAAGCAGATCCACAGATAATGAAGGAAATTTTGGAGACTCAAGCTATGAGGTGATGGTGTGACATGAAAGTCACACAACGATAGAAGATGGAACAAAGAAGTAGTTTCCTATGCTGAGGCAGAAACTCAGGAAGAACATGAAGCTGCATAGATAGACGAATGAGTTGCAATAGGAACAGGAATAGCAGTGGGCGCAACATGCACTCATGGATGAAACTACACCTGTACAAGTTAAGGATCCATCCCAACATTTGACATAGAGTAGACATGGTGAATAATGTTTTTGATCGCATGTAAGGGATTCAACAGCATGCATGTTGTTGAGCGCACACATGCAATCCAACCCATTCAACATTCTCGCCAAGGAAATGACAAGAAGAAATTCCAAGTGGGGCTGAACATGTACTTTAGAAAGTTGATGCACATTGCCACAAGCACACTCTTGAAGATCAACATTGACACTATGCATCAGTGTGTTTCCGATTGAACCATACCCAAGAAGAGCATGTGCATGTTAGTAAACGAGTTGGATGAAGCGAGTGAACTAATGCATTGGTTGCAACAGAGACAAGAGTTCACTTTAGCAAGATGTCACCATGAGGTGCATGCACACCATCATGGACGACCAAGCTTGGCATCAGCGCACTAGCTTCACCATCAAAAGCATGTCAAAGATTTGGTGTCACCACAATGGACCGAGTGTTAGTGATGTCTTGCAAGGCTTGCTCAATCCATGTTGTCTCACACGAGTACATGTGCATCGTAATGTTCAGTCATGTCAAGTGTAAGTCAAGTGTCAACAGTTGGATGTAATAGTCATAGAGTAGGTGAAGAGTCATGAGGGTAGTTGAACTATCACAAAGGGGAATTTCAAGGGTCACCCCACCCTTTGCTATAAACAGTCCCTCATAACTCATTGTATAGGCTTTTGGTCAACCAAGCTTCTATTAAGACTATCTTGAAGAATGCTTGGACAATATTGTAATGCGCCTTGGCTTCTCCACTGCATAAAGCTAGTACATCTCTTTGGACGAGCAGGCAGATGTGGCTTTAACATTTAATTCATGGGGCTAGCAGGTTTACATGGACATATTGTATGATTGGAACTTACACTTTATATAATAAGAGCCAGCACATTTTCATGCATATGTTGTTACTGTAGTTGGACTTCTCCGGTTGCCTTAATGATATATGTTTTTTAACTTATGTATTTGTGTATGAACTGATTTTTATGCAATTATATGAATCTTGTTGTTAATGTGTTGCATATGTTGTTAATGTTGTCCTGTCTGTGTCAACTTCTCTGCTGGACACCAGACAGACCCTTTCACATGAATGTTGTTGTAGCAACTGTTGCACTCGTTCAGATAGATCCATGAGTGTTTTACATGCTACCTTACCTTGTATGATGTCACTACCGCATCCGAGTGTACTACTCTGCCGGAAGATGTGCATGTCCTTTTGTGTAGTGTATTCCTAGCTAAGTTGGGACTGATCCCTTTCAACCTAGAACTCATCTTCACCTTCATCTCCCCCTTATGTGTTAGAACCTTTCATACACCTTCCTTGACTCACTGCATCAGTCACACCCTTGCTACTGATCGAGTTATCTTACATTCGTTTGTGTGACATCGCAGTCAAGGCATTACCTTACAACCCACTGTTGGGACTCCTACACCAAACGGTCTAAGGTTTAATTGGGACTTCTTACTGGGGAGATCCCCTTGACATGTTGGTAGGTCCAGCACCGTCAACACATTCTTAAGGTGTTGTATTCAAATTCAATGGACACGAGGGCCTTCTTCCCATAGACTAGCTCATAAGGAGTGAATCCAGTGGTAGTCTTGTAGGTGGTATTTTAGGCCCAAGTAGCCTCAACTAATCTATCTACCTAGTTGTTTATGTTACTGCTAATCACTTTTGTCAGAATTCCGTCCAACACTCTATTGGTCACCTCCACTTTCCCATTAGCTTATGGGTGGTAAGGATTGGATGTTCTATGCTTGATCTTCTGATGGCTTAACAAATTTTCAATCATGTGAGATGTGAATTGGTTGCCTTGATCAATGACCAGTTCTCTAGCATAACCAAACTTATAAAATACATTTCACCTTAATAACTCAGCCACTTTCTCCTTTGTTGCTGCTTTAATGGCCTTGGCTTCAGCCCACTTGGTTAAATAGTCAGTGCACACAATGATGTACTATTTTTGCCTAGATGGAGGGTCAATGGGTCCAATGAAGTCCATGCCCCACTTGTCAAATGGCTCGAAAATCACTTGAGGTTATAGAGGAATTTCATCCCTTGGGGTAGGTTTCCCCATCCTTTGGCATCAATCACACTGACTAGTATACCTCCTCACATCACGGTGAAGAGTGGGCCAGTAATAACCAGCTTGTAGCACCTTGAATGTTGTCCTTTTGGCTGCAAAGTCCACAAGGCCCATCATGACAAGTCAAAATGATGTCAAAGACTTCATCCTCCCTGACACATCTTCTCATAATTTGATCTAAGCCTAGTTTGAAGAGGTTGCCCCCAATCCAAGTGAATGGGGTTCTCTTCCTCACAATCTTGCTTTTTTCCTTGGAGGACAAATTTGGTGGAAACTGGATAGACACCAAGTAATTTTCTAAGTCAGAAAACCATGGAGAGAGAACTGAATGGAGAATAAGCGTTCATCTGGTAACTGATCATCAACCATTCCTTCCTCCCCTACAGGCAAAGTCAATCTGGATAAAAGAATTTGCAACAACATTCTCCTTGCCTGACTTATCAATAATATTTAGATCAAATTGTTGTAATAAAAGTAACCATCTAATAATCCGACCATTTACATTAGGTTTATTCATCAAGTATTTAATTGCAGCATGGTCAGTGTGCACAAATGTTTGGTAACCTGTAATAATACCTAAATTTTTTCAATGAACGCATAATAGCTAGGAGCTCCTTTTCAATCGCTATGTAGTTCAGTGTGGCTTTTGATAGATTCTTACAGATGAAGTAAATGGAATAAGGTAACTTTTCATCTATCTGGCCTAGAGTTGTTCCTATGGCTTTGTGAGAGGCATCAACATGTATATGGAAAGGAAAGGCCCAATTTGGGCCTCTTAATAGCTTTTTGACCATAAAAATTCAGAGTCTTTGGCTAATAACCCAAATAAAGGAGAAGATAACTTGCAAAAGTCTTTTATAAATCACCTATAGTATCCAGCTAAGTCTAAAAAGCTTTTGAGATCCCTCTGTTTTGCGGAGGTGGGACCCTCTAGATTATGGCTATCTTATTTGGGTCCACTTGTAGTCCTTTCTGGGATATTGAATGACCTAGAACAGTCCTTGCAATCATCAAGAACTCACACTTTTTAGGACTAAGGGACATGTTCATTTCAATGCATTTGTTCAGCACCTTACCCAAGTTGGACAGAGCCTCCTAGAAATCACACCCATAGGCTGTAAAATCATTCATACAAATTTCTATTGCATCATGGACTCGCTCGATAAAGATTCTTAGGACTGCCCTCTAGAAAGTGGCAGGGGAATTGCATAGGCCAAAAGGAAGGACCATGTATGTGAAAGTACCCCAAGGACAAGTGAAGGTGGTTTTATCTAGTCCTTTAGGATAATCTGGATTTGATTGTACGCGCTGAACCCAACTAGGAAAGAAAAAAACTTCTTCCCTGCCAGGCCATCTAGCACTTGGTCAATGAAAGGTAGAGGGAAATGGTCCTTCTTCATTGCTTTGTTTAACTCTTTGTAATTAACACAAATCCTCCACTTCCCATTTTTCTTTGGAACCAACATCAAACAAGAAATCCACTCACTATTCGAGATAGTGTAAATGAATCTTGCATCCAACAACTTTTGCAGTTATTCTTTGACTATATCCTTGAGAGTTGGATTCATTTTCCTTTGGGGTTGTCGGACTGGTTTGCAACCTTCTTTGATATAAATTTGGTGAGTACACACCTAGGGGTGCACTCCCTTCATTTCCTTGTAACTCCAAGCAAAGGCATCCAGATGTTCCCTTAGCATGTTGCACAACTTTTATTCTTGGTGTACAGAAAGAGAGGGGTTGATTTTCAAAGTTATTTCAAGGCTAAATCCTATTGTTTTGGCACCGGAAGGGTTTGAATCAGTTAAGCATAAATCAATCTGATGGTTGTTATGGGTTTCATTTACTACTTCCTCTAAATACAAGGTGTTGGGAGTTGGACTTTGGAGTATGTGTTCAATCAAATCATTTTCATTTGGATGTCCTCTTCCCATGGCATTTTCTAAGGTATAGAGTTGGGCTGAGTAGATTTCATCTTCTTCCTCCTCTTCTAGCCATAAAGGTAAGTCATGTTCTAGAGATGGCTGAGCAGAAGGGTACAAGACCAACTACTTGGATAGATTACCATTTTTTATACTCATATTTCCAACCCTACATCTGATGTAGGTATCGGTAGTGGCTACCCAAGGCCTCCCAAGTATGAGGCAATAACTAGTAAGCTTGGCCTTAGGCTGCAGAACTAGGAATTCTACATGGTACTCCCAGGAGTCAATGGAGACCATCACATCCTCAACAATCCACTTAGGGGTTATTGTGGAATAGTTTGCAAGTTGCAAGACTATTGTGGTCTTTCTTAATGAGCCCTGGAGATTGAGTTTGAGCATGGTGTCCTTAGTCATTACATTAATGGTAGCCCCAAGATCAATCAAAGTGTGTGGGACAATGGTGCCATTGATGTGCACATCTACTACAGGGCTTCCAGGGTCCAAATACTTTGAGCAAATTACCTACCCCAACATTAAGTCGGACAACTGTCCAATGACATTAATGGTAGGGGTGTCTCTTTTTCGCCTCCCTGGATGTTTGAAACACTTCTCTTTAATCAACTTGTTGTAAATAGGTACATCCTTGATGGCTTGGAGAAGTGGAATTTTGACACATAGATTTTTCAATTCACCCAGAAGTTCATTCTCTTCTAGGGTAGGCTAGACTGGATGAGTTAATATTTCAGGAAAGGGTGGTGGATTCACTCTAGGCATGCTTTCCTCTCTTTCCTCCTCACTCTCCCTAGGTGGAGGTGGAGGTTGGTTGTCTGGGAGTACTCTCCCAGATCTTAGGTTGATTTCCTGAATCTCCACAGCATAAGTAGGATAGGATGTCTCTCCACTGTATACTTGATGCACCTGTTTGTTGTTCGAGTCCAAATTTGGATGGGTAGGAATCTGAGGCTGTTTAGGTGGAGGAGGGTGTAAAATTTGTGGTTGAGTAGGAGGTGAAGGCAATAAAGCTGGAGCATTGTTGAATGGGGGCCTTCATCCCTGGGGTGGTGGTTTCCGTTGAGGCTATGGCAAAGTATATGTCTGAAATGACTGGTTGGTTGGTTGGGAATAGCATTGAGGTGCAAAATACCAAGGAGGAGGTGTAGACTAAGAGGGATGAGTAGGGGGGCCCCAAGAGGGAATGGATGTGTTCTGGTTAGGGTTGTAACATGCATGGGATGGACCTTGCATGTCATGCTGGTATGGTTGAGGCCCATGGGGTCTCCTTTGATTTATGTAGAAAATTTGTTTAGTCACCCCTTCAGTTCCCTAATACACAACTTTTAGTCAAGGTAGAGAAGGGCACTTTTCTGTGGAGTGGTTTTCTTCTACACACTGAGCATATTTCAATTAGGTTTAATGGACATTCATTCCTAGGGTGCCTCCTTGTGTATCTAGGGTGGAATATGGCTAATGATCTCTCTACTTTCTCCTGCTTTCTCTTGATGTGCATAATGTCCATATTTAGGGCAAGGGTTTGCAGCATTTCATTCTCGAAATCTTCCAGCATATTTCCAATTTCACCTTTTATGGATGTATTGGAAGAGGATGGGCTGGCCATTGGGTGACTACCCCTACCCTTTTTCCTAGCTTCCCTAGAATGATTCCTAAAAACAATCTTGATATCTTCATAGGGTAGCTAGTAGATATCCCCTCCTGCTAGTTGGTTTAGGGTATCTAGAAGATCTTCCCTTACCCCTTGGATTAGGAATAGCTTCAATGACTCAGGATCAAGTGTGCACTGGCCCTTTTGTAGCTAAGACAGAATCTTTCTTCATAATCCTCTAGGGATTTATCATGCCCTAAGGTCATCCTAAAAAATTCCTCTTTAGTGTCCATGGACCTGTCGTAGTCTCGGTACTTGTTCTTAAAGGCTTACTGCATCTGAGCCCAGGTTATGATGCTATCCCAAGGTATACCCATGAACCAGCACAGAGCTACATCCTTGAGAGTAGATGGGAATAATTTCAACTTTTGATAATCAGTGGTGTAATCATAAGTTCTGCATATGACAATGAACTCAAATAAGAAAGTATGTGGATCTTCTAAGGTCAGGCCATTGAAATGAGGAAGAGAAGAGGGGCTTATGTTTTTCATCTTGGTATCCCCATTAGTTTCTTTGATGGGAAAGGCACCCTCAACCCTTTCTCTATCTCCTTTTTCATTTCTATTTTTAGCCATTAGGTCAGTTGGAATGGGTTCTCCTTCTTCTTCTCCCCCTGTAGGCTCTTCAAAAATCTCTGGTTATATGCCTAAGGGGTCCTCCAATTCACAACTATAGAAGAAGAGGGAAGATTGGCTGTTTGAAGTGGTGGGGGTATTTGGTAGAAATTCTCCTAAGTTATCCATATTCGTACGAGGCATGAAAGAAGCGTTTTTGTTTTTCTTTTTGTGGTTTTTTCAAGCTTTGAGACTAATTGCAGAATTGAAATAAAAAACTGAATGGAAACTAACTACTAAATTAAATCTTACTTGCAGAATGGAAAAGAAAGAAAACCAACTTACAATTACTTTTGTAGAAATTAAGCTAATAGCAGAATGTTAGAGATAAGAAATAGAAGAAACAAAACAGAAATCACATCTTACTCAAACACCTTCACGGCAACGGCACCAAAAATTGATGAGCAACAGTATTGCACCAAGAACGCTGCAACTCCTGGGGCTACCAACTTTACTTTATCAACCCAGGGTTCATATAAACTTGGAGGTGACAGTGTTGTATACATAAGCAGATGCGATGGGACCACTCTTTTTCACTGCTAAGCTAGCAATAGACCACTATGGTTTCTCAAACCAGCCTTCTATTCATTTAGAAGAAGCTTGATTACCAATGAGGAAAGGGGAAATTTGCACTAACTAGAACCTTGTCTACTGTAGCAAGGAAAGACTGTAATCAAATTCTTAAACACACCATTTATCTAACTAACTGCTAAGATACTTTGCTTCGAAAGAATGCTAAGTTAACATTTGTATAATCCTACTATCCTAGGCATGCAATCTAAAATAACCAAACACTCTACTGTTGTGCATGTAAATGAAACAATACATTTTTTCCTTTCTGCCTTTTTGTATGAAAATGTGAATGCTAAATCCTATTGGTGATGTGGCAGGTGGGCTGGAGATGGCGGTGGAAGGCCAGATGGCTTAGGAGGCAAGTAGGGGTCTTCTTCTTTCTTCCTATATTTTTCCACAATTCGGCCTCAAAATAGGCTACTACAGGTCGTCCTACTAGATTTCCTAATGCCTCCTATAGGATGTCCTAATGCTCCCACAAGATCCCCTGTATTCCTACAAAATCTAGCCAAGAGCAATAAGAGTGATTTGGAAGGTGGTGTAGGGCTTAGGGAAGGTGAATTGTGGGAGAAATAAGGTAAGGGAGTGGCTAGGATTCCTTCAGAGCTTCAAAACAGAGTTTGTAAGATGGTTGGATTTGCTCAACAACCTTGGAAAGTTGTTCTTATGGAATGATGAATTGGGTGAGGGACTTAGTGGCTTTTATTTTTATCATGGATGGATTAGGTTAGGTTGAGGTTGTTGGTTATGAGATCTCCCTGCACTATTGAAACTCCTACACTGCGTCAATCACTAGCATTTATTCATGAATCATGTCAAACAAGAAAGATTTTCAATCAACTAAGAAAACATAATTCTTTTATCTAGTTGCATATTTCATGCATGGAAAAAACTTGCAGAATAATGTGAAACACTATGAGATTTAATGCTAGGCTAAAGGTATCAAAAATGACAATTAAATCCTATTCTTGAAAACTGAAAAAATACTGGCCTAAGTAGCAGAAAACCCTAAATTCCATGAGAAATCAAAATTTTGTCTTTTTGGGTTGCATAGGAGTTCTTTCCTCAAATCATGGTCCTTGAAGGGAGGAGTGAGGCCAAAGCTACCTACTATCATCTCTTTGGTGTTCCTTTATCTTCCTAAGCTACTACCAGAGAAATTTACAAATGGAAGCAAACGAATCAAATCCACAACTACTTGCAATGAAATAATGTTAAAACCAATTCAGCCATTAATCTATGAAATCAACTAAACATACAAATACAAGAAGAAGAGCCTTTTTTGCTAGGGTTGGGCCCCAACCCAAGAGATTCAGCCCTTTGAGTCAACTCAGTGCTGGATCAAGGAAATGCTCATTCTCATTAACATATCAGAAAAATTACATAACAATGTCTTCCACAAGTCTTGAACTCATATCTAAAGCATAAAAGACAAAATGCAATACATACTTATCCATAAAAATATTCAAATATTTGTAAACTTGCACCTGCTCATTATTAATCTGTGTGTCCTCCATTTGTTTGGCTGGGACTTGCAGTCTTTTTTCCAAATTAACATTTATAAAATTTTGCATGCAACTAGGATTTATAGACACAATGATATTCACCTTCTCAATACATCCATGAACCTGTAATAAGGAGAGAACAGTAGAAAATAACCCCACATGTTTCTCATTATCTTGTTTTCTAACATGAGACCATTTGTCTAAAAGGAATTTTTCAAATTCTTCATCAAGAAGGTTTAACAACTTCTTACTGTCAAGTGAGCTCCACCATATGGCAGTCTCATCTTGAAAAAGAGGCCATGATAAATATTTCCAATATTTTGGCCATAATAACTTGTCTTTTTGTGAATTCTTTAATAGTAGGACCATTATCTTTCCTTAAAAATATTCTTGCTAGAAGCCATGAAGAGGATTTTTAAAAAGTCACTTACTTTGGCGAAAATTTTAAATGGACACAACTCGATCAATATGGATCAAAATCATTAGTATAACCTATTTTTGGAAATGGAATGACCATTCTACATCCATGTGATAGAAATCTATATCAATGCACTCTGGAAATTTCAGATTCGCGCTACAACTCTCCCACTGTCACAAATAATTCTGAAAAAAAGAGAGGTGATTTTAAATCAGTGATATCTCCCTTATCCAAATTCCGATTAGACCAATTTTTTTTCTTCAATTGGGTAATTTTTCAAGAGGATCTTAGATATGCAATTAGTTTCTCAAAATTTCCCATAAACACTGCAAAAAATGGATGGAGATTCAGAAAAAATTTTGCAACACAGCTGATCTTTAAATCAATGATATCTCCCTCATCCAGACTCCAATTTGACCAATTTGTTTTTTGAATTATTTTTTTGCAAATAATCCATATATGCAATTTGTTTTTACAAATTTTACACCATAAATTTCATATTTGATATAAAAACTGGCTGCCCCAAAAAATTCCTGCAAACAAAAAAACATATCTCTGCTCTTTTCCCAAAAAAATGCTCTGATACCACTTGTAATAGATTTAACTTGAAAATATATGATAAAGAAAATATACCGAGAAATAACAAGAGAGAAATAGATAAACTTTAGACCTTTATTAATATCAAACCCTTGAGGTAGGCTAACACCATAAAATCACTCCTTAAGGAAGGAGAACACTCCACAAACCACATGCTTGCCAATACAATAATCCTTCACCCATCTCAATGGGCAGTCTCTAGCCTCTATATAGGTTTCATACATACAATACCATGGGTCTCTTAATACCATATATCTAATACAGCGGGCTTATCACATTATTGCTAACTACTTGTTCTCCCTTTCAAGATGTGGGTTAACCACTTTATTTATTAACTATGACCCATCTCATTATTACATTATTCCCTTGGGTACCTACCTCTATACCCCATAATATCCCCCCTAGGTATACTACAATATATTTGTTTTTTTTATGAATTGATAGTCATTTCTTTTTATATTATTTATTATGTGTATCTCTTCTAATGCAGTTTTGTATTAATTCATTTCTAAACATACTAGAATTGTCATCCTTAATGCATATATGAGCAATTTCTGAACGTTCTTTGATGCGATATATGTTTCATCAATTATTCTGATTAACTACTCAATCAAAATAATTATATTAAAATATTTTCATTTCTATAAGTGTTTGATCAATGTTTATTATCATACACTAAGGAAAATTATTCTAAATCGCATAAACATAAGTAAACCTCGGGTAATAGATAGATTAATATACATGTATTCTCGTTTCTAAACCACCCCATCTATCACTTAGTTTTTGGTCATCAACACTCTATCTATCCTATCATTTTTTTATTGGGAAACTGGTCCATTATATCTAGTGGGAGCCACTATTCCAAGTGGATAAGGGACGGTATTCAGGTCCCCATCTGGGTGGTTTTCCCCCATGTTGTTGCGGCGATTTTTGAGGCTTCAACAACTAGATGCACTCAAGAATAAATAAGGATGATGGAAAGAGACAAGCCCTAAAATGGAAACTATCCTACTACCTTCTTCGCTCATTCTAAGAGGAAGAGCAATGTTGGTCCAAGAAATCAAGGACAATGGTTGAAGCCCAAATTCAAAGAAGGAAGAAAAGGAACATACTTCAATTGTAACAGGTTTGGCCACTTCACTAGAGAGTGTCCTCACAAGAAGAATACTCCAAGAGGTGATAAGAACAATGACAAAAACTTCAAGGGAAATGGAAATCAAAGGACCAACAGGTTCAACAACAAAGGGAAGAGGAATGTTCCCACTGATAGAAATGGAAATCGTCATCCTCCCAAGAAGTCGAGAAACTCTGGGTATGAAGAAGTTAATGTTGTAAAGAAAAAATAATTTTAGCTTATTTCTTCCCTCACCACCAACTATCCTCCGAATACATTGGATCGTTGGTTAATTGATAGTGGTGCCTCAAGGTACTTCAGTGGGTATAAATAAGCTTTCTCTAACTTGGTTGAAAAGAAGACAAATATCAAGATTATAAATGGGGATAATTCCACTTATCACGAGAAAGGAATTGGGACCGTTACTCACTTAAATCAAGGTCAAACTTTTCATTTACAAGAAGTATTATATGTACTTGATCTGAAAAATAACTTGGTCTGTATTTCTACGATGGAAGATAAAGGTTCTAAGGTGACATTCATTGATGGCAAAGTTCATGTTTGGAAAAGGAACCTAGGAGATGCATTAGCTCTTGGATTTGGGGTTGAAGGTCTCTATCAAGTTGTAGAAAGTATGTTGGGAGAAATGACTTGTGATACTTCTCTTCAATTTGAATTATGGCACCAGAGATTTTCTCACCTTCATTTCAAGGCCTTATAGGTTTTAACCCCATACAGAAATTTCCTGCATACAAATTCTAAAACCATAAAATAAACAATGACGAGAGCATAAAACATAAAATAGGAATACACAGAGATTTTCCCCTGAATCCCAAAACCTGGACTACCAGATTGATTTTTCATTATATTCCTTTCAATGTTATAATACACATATATACATGTCAAAGAATGCATAAACCCCAATATATTAAACATGGATTACAACATAACCATAGTTTCCTAAACCGAATCTACAAAATACCATGGGCATAAAACCATCAGGCCCAAAACCATGTGTGAAAAACACGCACAAAACCATAGGTAGGTCTACCCACCAAATATAGGGTCATGGAAAGAATATAACACACACCCAAGATTCTCTCACTTTTTGTTTTCTTTCCTTGGGGGGCCACAAGAGAGCTTAGTTATTGGTCTAGCCCTGTAATGCCCATTGTTTCTCTACACCAAGAAAAATTCTCAATGCTCACAAAATTCATCAATGCATTTGCAACATTCTTCAAAGTGTCCACCTTTACCAGCAACACCTTTTTGTCCTCAACCATATCCCTAACAACGTGATAGTGAACATAAATGTGCTTTGTCTTTGAATGATAAACAGGGTTCTTTGCCAAGAAAATTGCACTTTGGCTATCACAGTATATCCTTATAGCTCGTTGTACCAACCCCATACTTGAACACAATCTCTACAACCAAATTGCTTCCTTGCTTGCACGAGTGGTTGCTATGTATGCTTCCTCTATTGTTGAAAGTGCCACTACATACTGTCTCTTGCTCATCCAACCAACTTTACCTCCAAACAGGTTAAATACATACCCACTTGTAAATCTTCTCTAATCCAGATCTCTATCCCAGTCTACATCAACAAATCCATGGATGTCCAAAAATCTATCCAATTCTAGTCTTCCATGGTAGCACATACCATAATCACTAGTGTGACACAAATACCTAAAAACTTGCTTCACTTCTATCCAATGCTCCTTCCCTAGTTTTGACATAAACCTTCTCAATATTCCCATTACATGTGTAATGTCTGCTCTAGTATAGACCATTGCATACATCAAGCTATCAAATTCACTTGCGTATGGAACACATGACATGTCCTCTTCCTCTTCTTGTGTCTTGGGACACTGTTCAGTAAATAACTTTACACGTAGAGGAATATGAATCATCCCCAGTTTACTATCCTGCATATTAAACCTCTAAAATATTGTCTGAACATGTTTCCTCTAGTTTAACCAGAGCTTCCTTTTTCCCAATCTTGTTTAATTTCCATGCCCAAAATATAGTTTGCAGCACCAAGATATCTCATGTCAAATTTGGAGGACAATTGGGTCTTCAATTCCTAGATAATTTCTTTGTTATTTCCAATCAACAACATATCATCCACATACAAGACCAAATAAAGAACACATCCAGCAATTAATTTAAATACACACAATGATTTTCTTTGCTTCTAGTGAAGCCAAGTTCCCGTATATATGTATCAAATTTTTGATACCACATCCTTCGTGACTATTTTAACCCATACATAGACTTTTTTAACATGCATACCAATTCTCTCTTACCCTTCACTACAAAGCCTTCAAGTTCTTTCATGTAGATCTATTCTTCTAGATCATTGTGAAGAAATGTTGTCTTTACATCCATATGTTCTACCTCAAAATCAAAAGTAATAGAAACAGATAAAAGTAATCTAATAGAAGCTACCTTAGCAACAGGAGAAAAAATATCACCAAAATCAATTCCTGATACCTGGGAATAACCTTTTACTACCAACCGAGCTTTGTATCTCTCCACCTTACCTTATGCATTCATCTTCTTCTTAAGCGCACATTTACTGCCAACGGGTTTCCTTCCAACCGACAACTCCACCAAATCCCAAGCCTCATTTTTGTGAAGATGACATTTCATCAACCATGGCCTCTTTCCAGAGTTTTCCATGATCTGAATCTACTGCTTCCCTGACAGTTCTGGGATCATCATCAATAATAGATAAATAAAAAATTGAATAGAAAGCAACTGCACTATAACTTTACGGCTGCGTTCTTTCTTGAACTGATATTCTCACAGCTAGAGTTTGTAGTTCCTCATCTTCTTATTCCTCCTCTACTATATATTCTGATTCCTCCTCCTTTATCTCAAACTATATCTTCTCAGGTTCCTTTTCTAGGACTTCATGTTTAATAACATATTTCACCTCTCTAAACATCACATCACAGTTTTACACAACCTTCCTTGTTTCTGGGTTCAAAAAATTATAACCTTTTAAACCTTCCTTATACCCAATAAAGATGCACCTTTCAAATTTACTATCCAACTTGGTTCTTTTCTCCTTTGGAACATGTACATATGCATCACATTCAAATTCCCTCATATGTGAAAGAGAGGGATTCTTACCATCCATACCTCTTCTGGAGTTTTATCCTCCAACATTGATGAAGGTGATCTATTGACTGGGTAACATGTAGTATCCACTACCTCTGCCCAGAATTCCTGTCCTAACCCAGCACCATTGAGCATGCTTCTTTCCCTTTCCATCAACGTCATGTTCATTCTTTTTGCAACTCCATTTTTTTGAGGTGTGTACGCCTTCACCTTGGCTTGCTCCCTTGCAAAACCTTGGTTGCGTAGTTGTCCCCTTGGGTGTGCCCTTGGATGCGCTGGCTGCTCCCGCACCTCAGGTACACCCACCCTATGGGCGATGCACGAAAACCATTGCATTTCATCCTTGGCTATCCATTAAGTAGCGGCCACTAAGTAGCGCTGGACCCATTCCTGCTGTGATAGGCCCAGAACTATCCTTCCCTGTTCCTGTAGGCAACGCGCAATAGATTGACGCGGGGTAGAGCATCACAGCCCACCATAAGCCTTATATGGGCCCCATTATCCCACCATAAGCCCGCTTGATGGAGTAGTCTTTTGTCGTTCTATACCACACTTCTTACAGAACTCTTCAAATTCCTTCTTATAAAACTCTCCATCATTATCTGTACTTGACACCTTTATCTTCGATCTAAGACTTTTGTGATCCATAATGTAGATAGAATTCTTTCAGATTAATCACATAGTTAGTATTTGGTTGACATTTCAAACCAACTAATGTGGTTCATCATTGGGACAAGGTTATCAATCTAAAATAATTCTATCTACATTTATCTTCTTCTCTGTCTGGTTTTCCACGAGAGCCTTAAATTCTTTAAACCTATCAAAGACTTCCAATTTCTTCCTTACGAAATATATCCATGTATTCCTTGAGAATTCATCTATAAATGATACAAAGTACACATACTTACCCAGTGATGGAACCGACACAAGTCCAAACACATCACTGTGCACAAGTTCTAATATCCATTTTGACATCTTAGTACCAGAGGGAAAACTCACTCGATTCTACTTCCCATAGATACAATTTTCACAAAATCAAAATCCAAAGAGAATTAGACATACCTTCTATCATGCCATTACCATGAAGCATTCGAAGACCCTTTTCTCCAATATTTCCATGTCTTTGATTCCATAGCATGGTCTTTTCTCCAGAGACCACTAGATTTTCTACTCCACTTTCAAGAACCACGGAATTATTGCACCCATCAATAATAGTGCTACCCTGAAGCTTGTACAGAGTTCCAATCTAAACTCCCCACATCAATACTAGTTCTCCCTAAACCATCTTGCATGTATCTTTCTTGAACACTATTTTTACACATGTATCATCTAGCTTGCTTACAGAAATCATATTTCTAGCCAATGGAGGAATATGTAGAACAACCGGAAGTGTTCTAATCCTTTGACCTTGTAACTTCAACTTGAATTTTCCGTGACTAACGATTCTATCCTTCCTTTCATCCCCTAAGAGCACATCACCACCATCATATTTATCATACTCACAGAACCACTCCCTATGGGGAGTGAAGTGACAGGATGCACCCAAGTCAATCAACCATGCCTCATGATCTGCATGTGTACTTGAACAAGAATCCAAGTACACATCCCCACCTTCATCTGAGGTGGTTTTCGCCTCTACAAAAGGAGCATCATCAGATCCCTTTCCTTTATTAGTAGGTTTAGATATACAATCCTTTTTGAAGTGCCTTTCCTTTCTACATTTCCAACACACCTTTACAGGTTTTCTTGGAGATTTAGATCTCCCTCTGGATTTGGATCTCCCACTCGAGGATTTTTTTTATTTCTATTATGGGACTGTCCTCATAAAAACAAAGCATCACCATTCTAGCCCTCCATATTTTTCCATCTCATCTCCTTCGATAGCAAGGATGACACTATTTCGTCAAACTGCAAGGCAGTCACATTGCTACCTATCGCAATAACCAAACTATCCCACAAATCTGGTATAGAACACAACAAACTAATACACATATCTTCATTTGAAAGTTTTATGTCAACAGATAACAACTAGCTTACCACAATACTAAAGGCATTAAGATGCTCTGTCACCGAGTCTCCATCCTTCATTCTCAGGTTTTATAGTTTTTTCCATAGGAACAGTTTATTCACCAAAAGCTTAGATTGGTAAAAAGTCCCTAACTTGTCCCACAAAGCCTTTGTCGAAGCTCCCATGATACATTCAACGATACAGAATCTGAGATACACAACCGTATTGTGCTCTTTGCCTTCTGATCCAACTTTCCTTAGTCTTCAACATACATTGTCGTTGGTTTAGTACCTAGATCTACCATGATCCACTAATCTTTATCCACCAACAGATCCTTGATCTTGAGTTTACACAACTCAAAACTATGACCATTAAATTTCTTGATCTCTATATTTTCACTGCTCACCATCTTCTTTCAACACAAGAATCAATCTTGTAGGTATCCTAATGAATAGTGTCTACCACAGTCCCAACACTAAAACCCCTCAACAGCAAAGGCATCCCCTTGAAGCCAAAACCTAGCTCACATACCAAATGTAGGTTTTAACCCCATACAGAAATTACCTGCATACAAATTCTAAAAAAAGAAAATAAACAATGACGAGAGCATAAAATATAAAACAGATATACAAAGAGATTTTCCCCTAGATCCCAAAGTCGAGACTACCATGTTGATTTTTCATTATATTCCTTTGAATGTTACAATAAATATATATACACGTCAAAGCATCCATAAACCCTAATCCATTAACCCTGGATTAGAACATAACCGTAGCTCCCTTGACCGGATCTACAAAATACCATGGGAAGAAAACCATCATGCCCAAAACCATGTGCAAAAACCATGCACAAAACCATAGGTGGGTCTGCCCACCTAATATAGGATTGTGGAAAGAATATAAAACACACCCAACAAGCCTTACTTGATATAAGGAAGATGGTCACAAGTATTAGGTGCTAAAATCCCCTCATCCTTCTCAATTTTATTACATAGCTAAAGTCGAATGGATATATAGATATATTAATCTAAGGGGCTTATCAAATATGTAAAAATGAATGAAGATCTTCACCAAGCTGAAGATCGATGTTCCTGATGGAATTATCTCATTTTGTCTTTCCTTCCCTTTAACACATTACAAATGTCCTGATAGGCTTGACCATAATGCACATCATAAAGAATCAACCGTCTGATAGGAGATTTGATAGTTGAGCCATTAGCGCCACATTCAAACTAACGTGGGAGTTAACCACAGTCTTCCCACCCAATGGATCTCCACCACTCATTCTGAGTCAATCAGACAGTCATTAGGTCTCATCGCATGATAACTTGTGTGACCATTATAGCCTTCCTTCTAGCCCGATGTAATCCTATCCATTCACCCACCATAGATTTATGGCGACTACATTATAAGTAACACGTGATTTAACTGTTTTCCATTGTGCGATGAGCTGGCCCTTCTCTCATTGGTCGTTGAGTTATTCAATGACTGAATGACATCTTTCTTGACATTTAGTTAACCTCATAATGCCCATTTAATCTTAATTTTTGCCATCCTTTTCACCATTTCGCTCATTCAACTTCAGTTTTGTAGGTTTCCTACAGTAGCTAGTCCATGGTCAAGAATAGGCATGTGGCCTACCCGAGCCAAGAATGTACACTCCTTTACAAAGTAAGTTACCACTGGCTCATCCTCTTACGTAATTAGCATTTTAACAACATAATTACACCATGTCTAAGTCTTCCGTGAAGGTAGCCCTACTTAATGAGAATTCTGGGGTTCAGGACATGAGAGTAACTCTCACAAACATACTTACCCTAAAAAAAACCCTCACCCTCTCCTTTTCTCAGTCTAGTGACGACTTGTGTTTATTAAAGCCTGGGGTCTTGGATGCAACTCTTCCTCTTGTTCACTTAGACCTCGATTCAATTTAGTTATTAGCTGAGCAGTATGACCACAACCATCGGGCATTATTCTATAAGTCTAGCCATCAACTTTTCCTGAAGCTGGATGAGGAAAGTTTTGCGCAAATGCTAGAGATTCCCACCCAGGGAATTGATATAACTAATGTTGGGTGAAGGATCCCCCAAGGGACGTTTTGGGGCTTAGAGCCCAAATTTTGGTTAGTTTTGTAATTCCAATGTAAAGACTCTGCATTTTGTGGGTACGGAGCTCATAGTTTGTTAAAGAGTCATAGGGTTGTCTACCCTTAATTTTGATAATGTAATGTCGGCTGTAGAAGATCTACCCATGGTCCACGAACCATGGGATTGTATAAATAGAGTGAAGCTCTAAGTAGTTAAGGAAGCTAAGCAGATCACAATATGGAAAAGATATGATGTATGCGAGATAGTTTTGAAGTGTAAAGTCTAGTATTGGGTCGTAGCGTAGGAAGATTCTCTCCAGCTGATTGCGTAGAGGCCTAGTTGTCCACAGCTGAGTACGCGGACCCCTGTAGTTGAGTGCATAGGGCAAGTTAAGTCTACAAACAATAGAAGTATTAACAGAGAGAAGTTTCTATCAATTTTGCGTCTTTATTTCCTATTTTACCCATATGTTATATTGGGTATGAATTTCACTTTTAATGCTTATATGATGCGCAAATGTGTATAATTGTATTGGCTAAGTGAACGCAAGATAGAATATCTATTTACACGAAGATAATCAAGACCTGTTAATAAGATAAGTAAGATAATTGGCGTAGTTTAGGAGATATCACAGTTCGCTGCCTTAACAGAGTGAAACAACTTTAGCCCTTGGTGAGGGATGCGTGAAATTTTATTATAACAAATCATGAAGGTACTGAAGGGTAGAACAGTGTGCGAAGTGACCTACGTGAAGGCAGTTTTAGTTGGACTAAACCGACATCACATCTATCTCAAGGGTGCGGAAACTTGGTTCCAGCATCACCCCATACTGCTTCAGGTGAGACTTCAGTCCGCATTCCACAAGCTGATGCTGAAAGGGCCAGTAGTGTAGGGATTTGTTTGGCTAAATAACTCTGAACCTGAGTTAGCCCCCATAAGCCAACAAATGGTTCCGTTGCCAGGACCAGAATCTGCATGAGATATGTGTGATGTCGTATCATTGGAATCCAACTAAGAAAGAAATTGAAGGTTGGTTGGATAGAAGAATTCACGAGTTCATGGCGCAAGAGAACAGAAACCCTTGACTATCAAAAGAAGAGTGGCTAGACAACTACCTATATATAGAGATCCATGAAATATTTTCCGCGTCCTTTCTTATTGAGCTATAGGAGTGGATTGTGAAGCTAGAAGATAGCCAAGGAAGGTGGAAACTTGACGGTCCTATTGTGTGGACCCTAGAGCTGGTGCAGAGATCGAAAGCATCAAAGGATAAGATTGCATGCATCATCGATCATTGGCTCAATCGTACTATAGGAGGATTCATTACAAAGCTCATAGTTGACACCTCAGTCAGCTACAAAGAGGCAGAGCAATGCTTTCTCAAAGGACTGCAAGGTAAGTATGTAAAGTCTTTGAATACTTGGATTAAAATGTTGTTATGTGAAAAGCGGGTTATGCAGTCACCTTGAAGTTCGGGACTATGCAAAGTAGAAAGGTTTATAGGAATGAAGGAAATAAGGGTCTAGAAAATAACCCCTTGATTTCACCTCCGCAGAGAGATAAGGAATAGCTTGCGAAGGTCTCTCCACGAAGTGCTATTCATCTGATAAGACAAAGAATCCACTGAATAACACCTCCACCCACACCACCACCGGCTTCACCGCCATTGCCTCCATCTTCACTCGTACCAACTCCACCACCACCTTAATTCAATATGGCAAGTACAATGAAGTTGCATTTGTTTGAAGGTTTGGGAAATGAGGATCCGAACCAATTCTAGTTTGTTGTATGCATTGTGTGGGAAGCACAAGGTGTTATAGATGACCATATAAAGAAGGTGACACTGGTTAGTGCCCTGTAGGATCGTGCATGGACCTGGAATATTAAGTACTCCAATGATAACCCAAATGCGAGAGTTGCGGATATCCAAGCAACGCTAAATAGGGGATTTAGGAGGCCTAAATCTGAAGCACAGTCGATCATTGGATTTAAAGAGATCATGATGCTACTAGGCAAGACTCCTTGGGAGCTGGATCAGAGGTTGAAATGTACGATTCATGAAGCAAATATGAATCTGATAGATGGACATCATCGTGAGTGGTTTGTAGCTTCACTACTACCACATCTAAGAAGTGTGCTATCACAGCAAAAGATAAAAACTCAGGCAGAGGCCTTAGAGATTGCTATGAGGCTACATGAGACCTCGATGCAGGATCCTAATTTGGGAGTTTAGTAGATCCACGCACAGCTGAAGAATCTATGCCTTGAGATGTAGAGTTTCAAACAAGACAGGACGGTTTGACCAAAAGTGCCCGATCATGACAATGACTATTGCCTAGTTTTTAAAAATTACCTCGTAGGAGATGGACCAATGCCTTTAAGGCCAGAAGCTCAAGTAGGACCTAGTGTGGCGCCTGCTTTGTGGTGTGTGATCTATCAAATAGCTAGAAAACATGCCACAGACAATTGTCACTTGTTACAGAAGTATACACAAAATTCGCAATAGTTGTTCTACAACTTTTGTAGGTCAGTGGGACATGACAAGTGTACCTGCAAAAGTTATGAGTTGATGATAGATAGAACCCCCACCTATAGGGTCCAGGCCGAAACGCAGCCCCTTGACCAAAATGCAGGAATGGCACAAATAGGATTTCAGGGGTACGGAGAAGGCCGAGTGAGAGGAAGACTTGGTAGAGGTCGTAGACAATTGATTTGCTACAATTGCGAAGGGCGAGGACACTATGCCCATGATTGAACCAATCCAACGCACTCCTCATGCATGTATTGCACATTGTTTGATCATGAGATAGAATATTGTCCTACGCTGATAGCTAGGATATGAAATAATGGAGTGCTACCACCTCCACCGTCTCGAAACCTGCAGATGATTAGGTCTGAGCTGCACGAGGAAGACCCGAATGTAAACATTGTGCCTGAAGTGGAATTGCGATGGGAGATGACAAAGGTAAATAGCCAGAAGTTAGTACTTGGGTTCGCAAAGCTCCAATGAAGGAAGCAGATTTTGATCTGGAGCGTGCTTAGGAAACCTTCATGGAAGCCAAGAAGAGCTTTGTTGATGCCTCCACTTCAGGAAGCAAAGATAAACCAGAGCCGAAAATGGACCCATCCATGCTGACAACTTTCTTTGAAACATGTATGAAGTTACTATGCGAAAGTAAGGCTGTGAAAGGGTTACAAGAACTAATCAACAAATGTGATGGGACTGCACCAGGAGAACTATGTGTAGTTCCGAAGATCGGAAAGCATAAGACAAGGACAGGTTGTGAAATGAGACTCACCGCGCAGATCGGAGAATATGAGATGGATAAAGTCATTCTGGATTTGGGATCAGATGCGAATGGGAAAACCTGTGCTGCAATGGTCTCTGATTCAGCTAAGAATGGTGAATCATCAAAAAATAATACCCATGAGGCGATTGTAGGGAATAATTGTGGATATTGAGGGAGTGAGCACACTGGCAAATTTCGAAGTAATAGAGATTGTTGATGACAACAATCCATACCTCGTGCTCCTAGAAATTCGTTGGGCCACTGATATGAATGGGGCAATTAATATGAAGAAGTGAAAAATGATCTTTGAAAAGAAGTCACTGCACGTAATTATACCCTTAGAACCTGCTGAAGGATTGCACTATATGAAGCCGGTCCACGACTATAAAAGTGATGATGATCTGGACTACATTTACAAGATAACAGCGTGAGACCAAGACTGGGTGAATCCCACTGTGGATGGGAAAATTACATGGAAGCACGGGAGTTCTTGCACTTTGGATTCTGACAAAGAAGTAGAATGATGGTAGAATCGGTTACACGAAGTAACTACGCTGAACTACAATATGACGACAAGGTCGCTGCGCTGCGTGCCGATAGAAGTAAGAGATTTGCCTACTTATGATGGTATAAATGAGGTAGATACCTTCTTGGATGCATTCGAAAGGGAGGTGCTAGAAAAGCAATGCTTCTAGGCCTTAGACTGCATACTACGCCTGTGAGATGGTGGGGTACGCACAAAGGGAGCTTTGATGATTGGCGCGAATGTAGGAGAAGGATGAGAGTGCACTTTGGGAAGCCTAAGATGTGACTGGTAGACAAGTATGATGAACAAGATGATCCATGTGCACATCTGGCCAAGTGGACGCAAGCATATGGAGAAGAGCCACAATCTACGCAGATGCACACAAAATCCGCGCTAAAATACATGGTCAATAAGCATGTGTTTGGGGGGGCGACCTTGCAGATGGCTCTTAATGTTAGGAAAAAATTATGCAAGAAGAGAAATCATGAAAAAGATTCTACGCGTAGAAGCGTTCAACAAGGTATGCAATGTGTTGACCAAGTTATGCAACGCACAATGAAGTGATTGGGATCTACACATACCTGCAGCGTTATGGGCTTATTGGACGACATGCAAGAAACTAACAAGACATACACTTTTAGGCTTGTCTATGGAGTGGAAGCCGTAATTCCTATGGAATACATCGTGCCTAGTCTATGCATAATAGTGCTCATAAGCATGAGGGATCATGGAGCCCTAGAGGAAAGGCTTGCACAGCTGGAAGAGCTCGAAGAAGAATGATTTTTGGCTGGATTCCACCAATAGGTCCAAAATCAGTACGAAAAGGCTTGGAACGATTAACATATTAAGCTGCACACATTCAAGGTAAATGATCTGGTGTTGTTGTATGATAGTAAGTTTGATAAATTCCTAGGGAAATTCAGAATGCATTGCTTAGGGTCATATGTTATTAAGAAGATTACAGATGGAGGCACGATATAGTTGGTAAAGTTAAATGGAGAGCCCTTCCCAGGAAAAGTGAATGGCAGTCACTTGAAGCCATACATAGGTGGCCAACCACCTGACTAGCTGACCGAAGCATAGTCTTAGCGCTCTAGGTAGCTAAAAGGAGGCACGGGACTATAAACTACTATGCCCCGGGACTACGTGATGTCAGGACTGCATGCAGTAGCGAAGTGTCACAGGGTCTGTGACAGTGAAAGGGTAGCTACGCTGGAGCGCGAGTCAGCAGGAAAGTGACCGTTAAAGTTACTATTCATGATGTGATGCTTGGTTTGAGACAAAATGGAGCAGGCAACAGGAATTTAAGGTGAACTTCATGGGCTAGATTCTTGAAAATCTACCACCAATCTAGCATTAATGGACCAAATGTGGGGGGAACAGTCGAATTCAAATTCAAAAGGTGCTACAAATTACAAAGGGTTTTCCAGCAAACAACACTTGGCAATCTGAGAACTGAGTTGTTGCGTGCTCAGATATCCATGAACCAAGACTTGTTCGATATTATGAAGGCGAATTCGTTACTTGAGAAATTACCAGAGACGCTGAGAGAACTATGGAATCACACTATAGAAGCACCCAAAGAAGTGATCGATACTGAAGCAATGACCACTGAGGAAGCCGCATATGAAATTACGAAAGTGGAAGCCCTAGAGAGCATCGGGATAGTCACTAAGATCCCTAAATCACCATGCACGCTGAGACCTAAGAAGGATAAGTAGGCCATGATAATGGTGCGTGTCTCGCCTAGAAATATGCTGAGGGCCAACCTCACAATAGAGGAAAAGGGGAAGGGCATTAATTTGGAGGCCAATGAGGAGGAAGAGTTTGAAGAAATCCTCATTGAGGAGGAGGATGTAGATATGGAAGTCGAACCCCAGGGTGGAGATCCTCCCACCAGGTTACCTGCATATGTTCCTCTGCGGAAGAGTAAAGACAAGGTGCCTAAGGATATAGATGAGAGAAAGAACTCTCTACAAACTCTGCTACTCACTGACAACATTATTTTTGAAGGAGCGCACTTGGGATGGGTGCCCGTACTAAAATTTGAATATTGGGACCTCACAGACCATGAAAACTTCCCGCATTTAGTGACCATGTAGTTAATGTGCCATAAGATAGACACATCAATTGGAATGATAGGGTTGGAGCTACGCAAATGGCTTAGAGGTGTTGATAAAGTAGGGTTGCTAAACCTGCTTTGGGTTTTGCATTACCACCCTGCCCCAGTGACCATTTTTTTCATCAGGCAGCTACTCTGCTTGGTGCATGATGGGTGCTTGTGGCTGGAGGAACCCATCCCTATCATAGACCATCTGATTCATAGGATTACATGGCTCCCTTACACAGGGGAGGAGCTGACAAACATTTTAGAAGGAAAGAGTGACAATTTGGCCATCACGGAGGCCATGAAAAAGAAATTTAAGTTGGATAAGAAGAAGTGAGGGTATGCCATCTCTAGCATCAACAACCCTGTAGTTAAGGTCATGACACAGATATTGGCAGGGAAGGTGATGTGGAAATGCCGCGTGGATGAGGTTCTCGCATCGATGGTTTCACTAGTAGTGGAATGCACAGAAGGGGTCTAGTTCAATTGGGCAAACTATCTATGCGGTGAGTTCCTTGAGAACTGCTGTGAGGCACAGGAGTAGGGTAAAACATTCCATTATGCATGGCTCTTGTTTTCGATAGTACTGGTGGCATGGGAGTTCCCTAAAGATAGCCATTTCCCATCAATCGCGCAAGACCTTCTAGAGGTAGCAAAGTACACTTCACTGTGGGAAACTAGGGATGCACAGAGGATAAGGGAGAGCAAGATATTTTGGGTGCTTATGGAGACAAACATAAGGATGGGGATTAATTACAAGCCATGATTATCACCCATGGTCTACAGTAGTCTATAGAGCTTCATGGAGTTCAAAGCAGACTTCCACTATGTCTTCGTTAGGGCACGGAAGGACCCTATGAAGACGCGGCATGAGCTACCTTACTTAGTGACCGACGATGTAATTTTCGTGGTCCTTGAGTCTTAGCTGTTGGAATGGTGTGCTCTAGTTGGCTCCACGGTGGAAGCATAGAAGTCCACCACACAACAGAAGAAGAAGAAAGAAATGAAACTGCAGATGGCACAGCTAGTGGAAAAACGCAGGAAGGAAGAAGCAGCGCTAAGGCCCAGGCAGTGTACAACACTGCAAAGTTGGCTGACGAACAATAGAAGATAGCAAAAGAAGAGCACGAATGACAGAAGTCACCTTTGCCCGAGCCAAAAACAAACAGAATGAGGTGGTGTGGACCTGCAGACAGCATACACCCAACTAAAACATCTGCGCCTTGTTAGGTTGTACTATATTCTTTCCGTGACTATCCCACGTAGTTAACCGGGGGGTGGAGCCCCCCTTCATTGTGCCGATTGTGTAGTGGGGGGGGTCGCAGGGGGTTTGAGGTGTACCCGTAACCCCAATTTATTGGGTCCAGGGCAGTGCCCAAGAAAATTTTGGTTTTGGACCCTATGTTAGGTTGGGCAGAACCCCCTATGGTTTCGTGCATGATTTTCGCACATGTTTTTTGGACGCGATGGTTTTCGGTCCATGGTATTGGACACGATGGGTTTTCGGTCCATGGTTTTGGATGCTTTGGCATGTATAAATATGTATCATAACATTGAAAGGAATGTAATGAAAAATCAAGCTGGTAGTCCCAGTTTTGGGATCTAGGGGAAAATCTCTGTGTATATGTGTTTTATGTGTTATTCTCTCATTTTGTTTATTTTCTGTGTTTTAGAATTTGTATGCTAGTAATTTCTGTATGGTGTTAAGACCTACACGCCCAAGAGAGAAAGTACGTCTGTGAAAGAAGACAAAGGCCTAAAAAACATCTTTTGACCCTATCACCCTTACTGAAGGAGACTTTCATGATATTGGTGAAATGGTGAGGGATGTCACCATGGAGGCCCTCCAATAGTTTGCAGAGCAACACTAGATGGTATTGGGGGCTCTCCGAACACAAATATAGGAGTTACAGGTGCACACTCCATAGGCGGGCACAGTGTCAACCAGCCTTGCAGTCGGCACATCTGCGACTGAGGAAATGCTGCGCAGCAGGATGACCAACACAATAGTGCTACCAGATGGAGCACGCGTTACAGAAAATGAGGCCGATAGGCCTATGGTCAACATCTTGAAAGGCATCGGGTTAAACATGGTTGCGCTCCCTCGGAAGACACTCTATAAATTGTAGGATGGATTCACTACAGAACTACATGCCACAGAGAGTCACGTGTTACAGATAATGAGACAGCAGTGCATCAACATTGAATAGTTGAGCCTGCAGCGCAATGAGGTAGTGGCATAGAATAGACAGATAGTGCAGGTGGTGGAGGAATCCTGCCTAATGGTCCTGGAGTTGTCCATCCATGCAGAGGAACTAGTGGAGGCATGCGTCTGGAATTTAAAAGCAGGGGTACGCGATGCCAGAGAAGAAATGGTCAAGGTTCTGTTGGAGCTAAACTTTCAGATAACAGAACTGCAGTTGAAGGTGCAACCTTCAACTATGCTGGAGGTCAAGGAATAATGCACCACCATGATCACAATAGCAATGGCGGAAGTTAACAGTGCAATGACAGACTGCACAAAGTTGTTCGAGTAGTCATTCAAGGTCCTCACAACCTTGCAGGAGGACCCGAACATAGAGCACCTAGACACAGAGGTGTGCAAGCTGTAGCATAGATATGATGAGATAAAAGGGACTGCACAAACAGTTGCCCTTACACAAAGGCTCGCAAGGATGCAGTAAGAAAAGGTGCTCAATGAGCAGATGGATGATGCTCGGCATAAGGAAGCAGTTTTGAAGGCGCACCTACAACCATGTATTGATGAGGCATATACCATTACAACCTCCATTGAAGAAAACCTTGTGCAGCTACAAGCAACTCAGGAAATGATTTAGGGCAGCAGTTTGATGACAATAGTCATCGAATAGCATGTAGAGGATGTTCAGCAGGAAGTCGCTCAGTGCGCTGTGAAACTTGAAGCGATCCAATCAGAGCTGGGAGGTCTTCGCGCAAAGATATCTGCACCTATGGAGTGACTCGAGGGTGATGCACGATGTTTGTGTTGGGGCCCTGTTGGGTGCGGGATCCCCCAAGGGAAGGTTTGGGGCTTAGAGCCCAGATTTTGGTTAGTTTTGTAATTCCAATGTAAAGACTCTGCATTTTGTGGGTGCGGAGCATGTAGTTTGTTAAAGAGTCATAGGTTTGTCTGCCCTTAATATTGATAATGTAATGTCGGTAGTAGAAGATCTACCCATGGTCCGCAGACCATGGGATTGTATAAATAGAGTGAAGCTCTAAGTAGTTAAGGTAGTTAAGCAGATCACAATATGGAAAAGATATGATGTATGTGAGATAGTTCTGAAGTGTAAAGTCTAGTTTTAGGTTGTAACGTAGGAAAAGGCTCTATAGCAGAGTGCACAAAGGCCTAGTAGTCTGCATCTGAGTGCACGGACCCCTGCAGCTAAGTGCGTAGGGCGAGTCAAGTCTATAAATAGTGGAATTATTAATAAAGAGAAGTTTCTATCAATTTTGCATCTTTATTTCCTATTTTATGCATTTGTTATATTGGGTATGAATTTCACTTTTAATGCTTATATGATGTGTGAATGTGTATAATTGTATTGGATAAGTGAATACAAGATAGAATGTCTATTTACATGAAGATAATCAAGACCTATTAATAAGATAAGTAAGATACTTGGTGCAGTTTAGGAGATATCGCAATTCGCTACCTTAGCAGCGCAAAAGGACTTCAGCCCTTAGTGAGGGCTACGCAAAAGTCGATTATAACAAATCACAAAGGTACTGAAGGGTAGAACAACGCGTGAAGTCAGCTACACAAAGGCAGGTTTAGTTGGACTAAACTGACATCACATCCATATCAAGGGTGCGGAAACTTGGTTCCAGCATACCTCCATACTGCTTTGGGTGAGACTTCAGTCTGTGCTCCGTGGGCTGATGCCAAAAGGGCCAATAGTGTAGGGATTTGTTTGGCTAAATAAATCTGAACCTGGGTTAGGCCCTCATAAGCCAACAAGTGATGAGGGACTCGACTGTGAGTTCATTATCTAAGCAGAGGGAGACAAACTTGAATTCTTCATGACCTTATTCAAAAAGACAGATGCAGAATTAAATTTTCTCTTCCATGTACCAACACAGTCCTTGAAACCTTTATATCAGACTCAAACTTCTCTTTTCTTGATTATATTTGGTTTAGTTGATGTTAGAAAAATGATTAAGTCAATTTTCTTTTTTATATGGCTCATTGCTCTATAGCCCAACCTCCAAGCCATAAAATTTCCTAAATACTTGACCCAGGCTCTTACAGTTGATTTGTCCACAGCTATTCCACTTAGCTCATGTCGTCATTTTTCTTACCTCGTTCACCTCATTTTTTTTAATTATCCTTCGTATTTTTTATCCTCTAAGCTTCTTCTTAGCACTACTAGTGCCGACCATCAGGAAAATGAAGTTTTCCACTGGTCTGATGCAATATATTCCCAACATGTTCCCCATGCCCATTTCCATTACACTAACTATTTTTCATACCCACTGAGGGTTAAGTTAATGGAAGCATTCATAAACAAACTCTCAAAGGAACAAATTAGAACCTTGAGACTAAGAAAAGAGTAGAGCAGTGAAATTTGGGTTTTATTCCCTAATTACAATGTCATCTACCTATATGGATTTGATAAGTAGCCCTTTCAGTTGCCTAAGTATGTATCACCATTATTATTTTCTTATGAGTTCTTAAGGAAAAATATGATAGTAAATGAACTGCGTTTTGTTTCCAAGAAAAAGGGGTCAATGTTTAGTTATCCATATGTTATTTCTCCTTTAATTTCTAAGAATAAAAACACAATTAAGGTTCTAGAAAAGGAAATGTTGTCTTTGGGATCTCTGGAGGATGACCTTTGGCACTATGATCCTATGGTGATCATTTAAGCTCTGAAGAAGTAGGCCATATTATTAGCCTATGTCCATGAAAAGATGCTGGAAGTAGAAAATTTGGCCAATACCATAACTTCTGTCAGTCATAGTATTCACTCAACGATGTCTACAGAAATAACAAAAGCTACCACACAGGTTGGTTCGAGCCATTCGAAAGTCTAGGTACTTGAAGGGGATGTAGACCTAGTATTTTATGTGGCTACTACCCTTGCATCTAAGAGAAAGTCGGAAGAATTAATTCTATCCGATATGTCACATGAGTTCAAGCTGAGGGTAGGATATGTGGATAATGACTTAGTTGAGAAATATATTGAACAACTGGACTAAGAAATCTGACAGACCTTAGAGGAGATAAAACCCAAGCACTCAGGGATACAAGCCCTTGACATCAAGTGTACATTTACAGGGAAGAAGAAGATAACTACAACTGGTGCCGACTTGGTTGTATTCTTAGAACAATCTCAATCGATTGACACCTCATCAATTAAATACATGATTCTCGTGAATGGTCCTTGGGTTATCTCTGTTTCTGAATTCAAATGCGAACATCTTGAACCTCATAGTCGTCCAACATGAGATTAGGGAAAGCCAATAGATTTTGGGTGCCAACACCTCTTCACTAGCTATTAACTTGGGAAGAGTGTCAGACATGGATGTCATCAACTTGCATTGATGAGAAGATGAAATCATGGCCTGAACATTACTTGATTCAACCGTTGGGAACATGAAAATGCAAGCGATGTTTGAAATGGTGTCCAAGAAGCTACAAGTGGCACACATGGAATTGAAAAATAAAAATAATATTATAAAGAAGCTAGAAGACATTATCATTCAGAAATCAGGTCAACCAAAATATACAGGGCCTATCAAAAAGTTGCTAGAGGAAAAGGAGAAAGAGATCAAAGCCCTTCAATCCATTCTTAAGATTCTTGATCATGATCCTCACATTCTGATTCAGTATTTTGAGAGGAAGGAAGAGGTTGAATCTAGCCTCCTGAAGATGGAAGTGGCCTTACTTCTCAAGGAAGAAGAACCACAAGATGCTCTCAAGTGGATGGAGTTGTTGATAGTGGAAGATCATGAGAAAGAGGAACGCTATCTAAAGTTATTGGTAGAATATAAAGCTTCGATTGATCAAGCTATTGATTTTGCCCAAACATCGAAGGCCAAGCATCCTAAGCTATTACATTTCAAAACAACTTAGCTAGAACAAGATTTAAAATTGGCCCAACCATAGAAAGGAGGATCTAAACATAGGGCAGACATTTTAGAAGAACAAAAGAATGCACAAATTGAACAGATTCAAGATGCATTAAGGAATGAGCATAATGAAGCAAAGTCCCTTCGAGAAGCACTTCGGGTTTCAATACTAGGAAGGAAAATATTAGTGCAAGCCAAGTATAAGATATGGAAAGAGATATGACATAAAATAACCCTAGTTAAAGCCTATGTAGAAATCCTTTCACACAGTCAGAAATGCATAATGAATAATGCGATCCTAGAGGAAAAACACACCGCCACAGCCCTTGATGAAAGACTAAAGGATGTTGATTCCCTCATTGATATCATCAATACATTAGAATATGATACCTTGGCAAAAGTAGAGCTGCCTTCAAGAGATAATTGTATCCCTTCCCTCTCTATGCTAAGAGAGAAACAGGCAACCATTAAAGTAATGCAAGAATAGTTCAACAAGGCTGTGAAAGAAATGAATGATTTCCAAACTAACTAGAATTATCTCGGTTGGTTTGCCATGCCCTCATTTTGTGGAAATGATAATTGGATGGTGTCTTGGGAAATATTCTGCGAGCAACTGAAGAATACAGAGTGAGATCTGGGATGTTTGGATATGTAGAGTGACGATGTAGTATACCTAGGGGGGATAGTATGGGGTACAGAAGGAGGTACCTCCCTATATACCCCATAATATCCCCCATATGTATGTTAGCCTCACTCTCTTAAAAATCAATAATAAATCCAATTAAATGAATAAAATCATGAGAATTCCTCAAACTAAGGAGTGTGGTTTTGGATGAGAGATTCTCTCCAACTAGCTCTCCTAAATTAGTGTGTAAGTTGAGAAATTGTCTCAAACAAGTGAGTCTAAGATAGACGCACTATCTTAAGACCACTTGCTCATGTATTTAAATGTACTATTAAATTATTTGAATAAGGAAGAAGAGAGAATTACATGAGTATGAGAGAACACATGATGGCTCTCTTCCTTTTCTGCCAGTTTGTCTTTTGTGTGTTGCTGGTTTGATTATTGTGTGTTAATTCACTGTGTATGTTTAATATGGCTAAGTGGTTTCAACATGTGGTATCAGAGGCTACCCTTTCCTTGTGACTGTGAATTGGCGCCAAACAAATTTTCATGTATAGGCTGACATAATTAGTAGTATATAGGATCATTTGCTTCAGAATCTTGCGACCTTGAATGCCGGGTGAAAACCCAAGATGCTGCCGATCGAGCAGGAAATGCAGCTGGTGACTTATCTAAACCTTTAGAGGATAGTCTTTGCTCAAGAGCCTTAATGCAACTCATTTTTGTCTCTAATATGCTATCATCCACACACTCTATTTTCGATGCCATCACTCACTCCTCTTTCTTGCCAGAAACCCTAAACCCTTAACTATATGGATTGTTTCAGAAAACATGTACCCTCAATTATTATGCTGAAAGCATGTTTAAGGGAAAAGTTCTTTTGAGAACTTGGCCATTCAAAAACGCTAGTTATAATTTACTATTATCTGCTAGTTGTCTTTCTCTTCCAAAGTTAACGCCATTGTCGCTACCACCAATTCTGTTTTCCTAAGCCCCATTTTTCCAAATCTATCCCTCAAATAAGAATACTAAACCCTACTTTCAATTCTCACTCTCTATCACACAAGAACGTCAAAACATCACAAAAAAACAAATTCAATTCAAAGCATTTCCTCATCAAGAACCAATAATGTAAATTGGAGGAGTGGTCAATTCTGCTCTTACATAATGCTGTGAGGAAGGGTGAAGATGCAAAAGTGTCTTGGGAAGAACCACTTAAATGGCTAGACTGAGACTGGTTATTTACAATCAGAAGTTCCCTACTCTTGACAGGCAGAAGAGTAGCCGAAACATTGTCGCGGGCGATAATGCTCGGGTCTGGACCCATTTTTTGATTTTCGTTAGGTTTTACAATTTTATCAAACCCTCGTCTATTGGATTCTTGCTATTGCTACTCTTGTTCCGGTATGGTGCTTGCAGTCATACACTTTATTTCACTTTTAAGTTACATCATAAAGTGATTTTCTTTTATATATCCTAATATTAAGCAAGTGGAGAAAAATAACGTGTTTTAATATTTTGAGCGTCTAATGGAGAGATAAGGAGTGGCCAAATTATTTTTTTTATTTTGGGAGTAATAAGGGTGAAAATTGGGATTCATTTTCTAATAAGTTAGATGGTTGGGATTATTTCCTTGTAATGGAGTGATAAGGTGTAGTTCTTAAGAAGGTCATTTTCATATTTTGTTTAAGAAAGCGGGTGAGTCTGCTTTTGAAGACAATTTGATGCCAAGGAGTTCTCAGTGTGGGCTTGAGACGCCTCACTAAAGACATTGTCATGATGATGTATCTTTAAGGTTAATAAAAACATATCTTTTTGTGGTGATGGTGTCCTATATCCACCCGAAATTTAATAAGGGGATCATAGGTACGCTCTGTGTCGTGAATGTGCTTGGATGATTTGAAGTCAAATTTGTGAAACACTCTCTTTATTATGCTAAAACAAAACAAGTCATCGATCAAGCTCCTGAAATCAAAGCTCCCATAATCAATTAAGTTCATAAGCACAAAGTGTCACATCATCGACTTGATAAAATTAATATTCTACATCAACATTTCACAATAGCTAATTCACACCATCAAGATAAGGACACTACAAATCAAGCACTTCAAGCCAAGACGACATCCACATCATCAACACTCTTTGTATCACTTGCATTTTTTAAACTAAATTGTCTGGGTGCATTTTTGGTTGTAATTGACACCCTCATTTGATTTGTTACAGTGCATACATTAAGTCAAGTAAGTCTTCAACTAAGTCATCAAGATTGAACTTTTCATTTGTCTCTTGGGTACATTTTCGACAGTGTTCGACACCCTTCTCTTTTTTTAAAAATCAGCACATTCAGTGAGTACATTCATGAAAAACAAAGTGTTAGTAATCAATCAAGAAAGTTCAAGCAAGCCATCTATAAAGCAATCATCATTCAACTAGTCAAAGCAAGCGAACGTGTCATTCAAACAACCAGTCATCAAGCGAGCGTGAAAGCAAGAAAGTGTGAGTTCAAATAATCAATTGTTAAAACAAGTTCAAGACAACATGTGTTTAAAGCAAGTACAACAATCAACAACAAGCGAGCATGTCATAAAAATAATCAAACAAACAAGTATTTCAAGTAAAAACAATCAAGCAAGTGAGCATGTTCATAAAATAATCAAGCAAGCAATCATCATCAAACGAGCATGACTTCTAATCTTCAAGTAAGCATCAAAACAAGCATGTGTTTACAACAAGCACACTGAGATCAAGTGAGCATGTCAAGTAACCAAATCAAGTGCAATAGTTCAATGCACAACAAGCAAGCCTGTGTAAAGTTCATTGCAACATTCATAAATTTCCTTTCAAGCAAAGTGATCGTCATTAAGTGAGCATCAAATCAACAATTCTAGCAAGTGTTTACGACATCAATAATCAACAAACAATACAAGTGAGATTGTCATTTCAGTGATCAACTCAAGTATGGAATTTTCAGGCATGACTTCTACACCAAGCGAGCCTGACTTCAAAGTAAGTAAGGCAACCTGATGACACACATTCAGTTGTCCCAAATTATTCACAATTCAATGTTATCATCAACCGACGACATGGTGCACATCAACAAAACCACTCTTGTTGACATTCAAGTGCATCTTCAACATGGACATGAAACGATTGAGTTCCTTCTACTAGAATCGCAACTGTAGAGAATTGAGTTGCAAGAGAAGTGTGTCGCTTCCAAGTCTTTTACAGATATAGTTGATCATTCAACTTCATTCATCCAACCAGCTTCAAGTGTTGAAGTTGTGCCAGTTCAACTTTCTTCCAAACCCATCATCAAGCCATGGGAAGAAATTCAAAGTAATCGAAATCGACGTAGCTTAGGATATGTCAAAGATAACAAAAACTTACATATCCCTAATTATTCAAAGCCCATTCAGTTTGTCAGTGCTAGATTACTTGAACAAATCACCTCAGCAAGTTCTGAGCAACTTGTAGAACGACGTCAATGCACACAAACTCAAGTTGCAGACAAACCGACATGTTCTCATTCTCAAAGAACCGGTCATATAGAAGATCCGTGTTTTGATCTCCATCCTTGTCACCATTGTAGCAAGCAGAATCATTAATCAGAGAAATGTTGCAAACAAGTCCAACCTGCCAGATTGAAGATCGATTATTCATGGATTGATCCCTGGGAATGGTCATCCACAGTCGAAAGAGTGTACAAGTTTTACAATCGAATTCACTCACACATATTGCATCCAATAGTCAAATGTAGATGTTACTCTCATGCAGTTGAATGGGGGAGTACAATAGTGAAACTCTCCTAAACTTGAAGGGGGGAGTTCAAATATCAAATGCAGATTATTGTCTCTCCTTTCACTTGACAAAGGGGGGAAAATGTCAATGAAAGTGACAAGCGGTTGTTAGACTGCAAGTCTCAAAAACATTAGCAAAGTAGCGAGTGGGCATCTTCGAGGCAGCCAGTGGGCATCTTCATCAGCCAGTGGGCAATCATCATTAGCAAATACGCCAGTGGGCATTCATCAAATTGTGTCAGTGGACACCGGATGTTGTTTTCAAGCAAAGGACAGTTGGATCCATTTGTGGCTTGGCACATGATGGAGTTGTGAAGTGACATTCAGAGATGAATCAAACATGCAACTCATTCATGTTCTCTTTAGATTTGAGTTTTTTCACCATCCAACCTTGGCGGTTTTTCAGGAAATTGTTGTTTCGAGGATCAACTTTAGAACTTGGAAGATGGTTTCTTGTTCGTTTTGGATTTATCATTGAGGGGGGGAATGTTAGCCTCACTCTCTTAAAAATCAATAATAAATCCAATTAAATAAATAAAATCATGATAAATCCTCAAACTAAGGATTCTAGTTTTGGATGAGAGATTCTCTCCAACTAGCTCTCCTAAATTAGTGTGTAAGTTGAGAAATTGTCTTAACCAAGTGAGTCTAAGATAGATGCACTATCTTAATACCACTTTATCATGTATTTAAATATACTATTAAATTATTTGAATAAGGAAAAGGAGAGAATTACATGAGTACGAGAGACCACATGATGGCTCTCTACCTTTTCCACCAGTTTATATTTTGTGTGTTGCTGGTTTGATTATTGTGTGTTAATTTGTTGTGTGTGTTTAATATGGTTGAGTGGTTTCAACAAGGTATATTGCAGATGAGGAAATCTCTTCATATAGAGTGGTAAATGGTCTATATATATATTTTACCATTCTGGTCAGGATCAATAAAATCATATAGAGCCTTCTGTCTGCACGATATAAAATTAGGTCTCGACTGGTAGTGGTAATTACTAAGTATAAGAAAGTGCCCTAGTTGTTTGTTGTGGAGTGGGAAAAATTCACTAAGTTGAAGAGACATTTTAAATGACATACTATGAGGGAGCAGGTCTCTTCCACATCAAAAGATGTCCACCCCATGCAATCGATGTAATCGGTGATAGAACAACTAGATGATTGGAGAGAAATCCCCTCATTACCAAGCAAGCACTAGTTGTAAGGATGTGTGTGGATCATGTGTTCTGTCTTACAGGATCGACGAAGACAATCAAGTCATCAAAGCCATGAAGGAAACACCATGAATAGTCATTCCATTCAAAAATTATTTAATCTAATTTTAATTTTAAATTTGAATCAGTTATACTTTAGACAATTTCCAAATAATTACCTTCAAACTATTATTTAAAACATTGTTTCCCATTATGGCGGGGTTGTTGAAAGAAGTGAAAATTTTTCTAATTTAGTGAATTGTGTGTACATGTTACACATTTTTTAGGTTCATCTTTGAAATTGATCTTTGCATTCCGAAGAAGCTTTGTCTATCTATTTGTTGTTAGTCCTCGTTTGCTTTTGCAGAAAACTAGTTAGAGGCTTGTCCTCATCTAGAAATTTACATATTTAGTTTTGGAGTTCCAATATATGTATTATTGACTGTAGGGTTGAATGACCTTTCTTTATCATTGTTAATTGAAATCTTGTCTTTGATTTAAAAATGGTTAGAATTTTATATTATCAATTGCGAACACATTATGTTGTTAGCCTTATTTCATGTGATGACACCAGTGTTTCAGAAAATATAAAGTTTTACTTTTTCTGTTCAGGTTTATTTTCAATATTTACTATTGATAACATGTATCTGCAAATTTACAAAGTTGAACTATAAAAATGTTGGCATTATGATACAAGTGTTGTTCTTGATGGAAACTCATTCACAGGTTAGTTCAATTTTGATGAAAGGCAACCCACAGTGTAACATATCCATTCAAATGTAACAGGACAATGGTATAGAAGAACAGGAAGATGGAACTAAAGTCGACTAATCAGAATAAAGAAGTTGAAGGTAAAGGATGGTGAAAAGTAGTTTAAGATCTATACGTAGGTACACTTAGTCAAAATAGCGTATACACACAGGTCCATAGAAAAAAAAGCATGTATATGTATACGCACACTCCCGCAAGAGGAAAAGCGTGTATAGGTTGGAAAATCAAGGAATTTCAAGAGTAGAGAATACCAGGGGTCAATACCATGGTATTAGCCCACAATAATTAGCTAAGTAACGACTAGTTGATCCCACCCAAGAATACCATGGGTCTTAGGTGGTTTTGGTTCGAGGTATTGGGGTACGCCTAAAACTATCTGAGCAGAAGATCATATGGCCAAGGTGTGCAAGTGAAAAGGGTTTCTAAGGAAAACTTCTATCTAAAGTATATTTTATGTTGCAGGGGATATGTTGGTGATTTGATCTAAAATATTTTGTGCACCTTGAAATCAATGTTGGATCAAGATCATGAGACTTGAAATGACTTATCATTTAATGATCTGATATTGGTTGGGCCAAATCTAATTGTGTACACCCGTTTTATTCTTTAAATGTTATGATCTAGGTTTGTCTGAAGTCCAGATAGTAGTAAAGTTATGAGTTAATATTTGCATATCTGTACATTGGTTCATCTTGGTAAAAGTGCGTGTACACGCAGGTTCTCCTCTTCCAAGTAGCGTATACAAAGGAAAAGACTTTTCTTGAGGTCTGACTGATCTATCTAATCAGTTCTATTGTTTTACTATTGTCTATCAATGAAGTCTTCTTAGATTTGAATGAAAAATTGAATGCAGAAGGAGTTTGATATTTGATTGATTGATTTTATAAGTGAGAAGGGTGATCTCTGCTACTACCTATGTAAATCTCTATAAATTAACAATAGATGTTCAATATATTTCCAGTTGGTACATAATTGATTCAGAAGTTTTATGTTTCAGTAGTTTTGAAGGTATACGTAGGTTTGATTAAAGGAACTAGCATCTACACGGAGGTTGGGTTCAGTGAAGTAGCATACACATTCTGATTTATGATTTTTGAGGTTGCAGCTAGTTTTGAATGATGATGTAGCTTTCTGGGTTTAGCACAGTGTTCTAGTGACAATGACCTAACTATTCAAATTAACTGATTATTGTTTGATGCAGTTTGGAAGTTCTGATGTGTCCAGTATGGAAATTTGATGAAATGAGGCCTTCATGAGTATTGTTGTGTACCAGAAGCATCCAATTTGAAAACTTATGAAACTTAGTCCCTAGAGGAAGAGAGAAGGCCACAGCCTTCTGTAGGTCGTCACCTACATACTAGTAAACACATTGGATAGTACAAGAGCTATGGGTTTGTAGCCCCCTACCAGTAGAAGCTGGAAAACAAGAGAATGTTGTAGCTTTCTACAGGTGGTTGCCTACGTACTGTTATGGGTCTACACCAGTACAAGATTGTAAACAGATTTTCTTATTACTAAAAGAAGACAAAGATGGAAACATCAAGTGGTTTTCACCCACATTGGGTTTCCACCTTAAATCATGGTGTTCATGTGTGTTGCTTATGTGTGATGGTTTATTATTTTTTAACTGCACTATTTAGTAAGTTACTAATGAACTTGTTATAGATAAACACATGATAAATTAACTAAATCACAATTTCTATGGGTACAGATTGGTTTCACTAATCACAGTAGCATGTACACACTAGTTCACTTAACATAAGTAGTGTATATAAATATGTTTGGGAAATGAAAAATTATTGATCTGATAATACTGATTCACCCCCCCTCTCAGTATTATTTCCAACATCTGGTATCAGAGCAGGTCCTTCAAAAGAGGCTTGATCACTTAAAGGAAGATCTTTCAAGATGAATAATCATGAAAGAACGGGATCCATCAGACCACCAATATTCAATGGGAGCAACTTAGTATATTGGAAAATAATAACCAGAGCCTATTTACAATCGCTTGGAGACGATGTTTGGGAAATTGTGGAAGGAGGATATCAATTTCCAATAGCAATTCATACAGACTCTACAGATAAGAAGTTATATGAAACCAATGCCAAATCAATGCATTATTAGGAAGTCTGTCAGAATCAAAATTTGTCAAAGTCATGTAGCTCATGATAGCCAAAGAAATATGGGAAAAAATCATTCAGAGCTATGAAGGAGACTCTCAGGTAAAACGTGCTAAGCTTCAAACTCTCATAATTCAGTATGAAATTCTTAAGATGCATAGTGATGAGAGTGTTGCTAGTTACTTTTTATGTATAGATGAGATTGTTAATTGTATGAAGAATCTTGGTGAAGAGATAAAGGAAGCTACTTTAGTTGAGAAAAATTTGATATCTTTGTCTTCTAAATTTGAGTCAAAAGTATTTGCCATAGAAGAAAAATAGTCAAACTATTACTATGACTCAACTCCATGGAATCCTAACTACCTTTGAAATGAGAAAAGGAGGTCCATCAGATATGAGAGAAGCCACTTTTAAAGTGTCAGCAAAGGGAAAAGAAAAATAAGAGCACAATTATTAGAACACATTTCAGAAGAAGAAGATGAGGTTTTTCAAGAAGCTTCAATGGGGTTCTAGAAGATTCAGAGGTAAGCTACCTTTCAAATGCTTTGCTTGTGGTAGAGTCAATCATTATGCTACCAAATTTCATCGTAAAGATAAATATGAGAAAGGAAAGGAATATGCAAAAGGAAATAGAAAACAAGTTGTGAATAAGAGTTACTATACGCATGAAGATAGTGATGGCTTATCCAATAGTGATAAAGATGAAACTGACCAAGATTATAAACTACCCATGGCCTATGACAATGATGATTTTTTGGATGCCTTAGAAGAGGAAGACTTTCTTGAAGAAATTATTAAACTCAAAATTTGTTTAGAAGAAAATAATATGATCATCGATACATTGACACACCAACTCACTCAAAGAGAAAAGCATAATGAAAATCTAGAATGTGAAATTGTGGGTCTAAGAAAAGAACTTGAGAAGACAAAATCCCTTAAACTTAGATTTGTTAAAGGCTCTGAAACTTTAAATTAAATCATCAAAGTTTAGCATTCTCCTTTGATAACGACAGGTCCTGGATATATTGAAGAATCATCTCAATCACAGAAGCTGTCAACCTCCACCAGAAGCTATCTTGATGTAGCAAAGACCAGTGAACAGTATGTCAATTGTCAGTAAAGGCCTAAAATTACTCATCAGGTAATTCATACCCAATTTACTCCAAGGAAGAATATCAGTAGAAGCTTCAACCAATAGGTAAACAATGCCAAAAGATTCTATGATTGCAGAAACTTCTTTAATGGTCAATGTTTTTCATGTCATAACTTTGGGCATAAGGCTACTTAATGTGTTGCTTACAAAACCATCATGACTTGAGAAGCACAGAATCAAAGGAGTGTAATAGGAATCAAGAAAATTTCCTATAATAACTTTTCTCCTCTTGAAAATGAAGTAGAATGTTCGATTTGTAACAACTTTGGTCATGAAGAATGTGAATGCAGGAGAAAATTTCGGCCATCACTTGAAAAGGAGAAAACATCATTAAATCCCAAGATATGGAGAAGGAAGGAATCTTAATCAAAAAGATGTGGCACAACTCTGTATGCATAAGGATAAGAAAATTAGTGGTACATCAACAGTGGATGCTCCAAACACATGACAGGTGATAAAGAGAAACTGCATTCATATAATTCTTTAGAAAAAGAAAAGAATGTCTCATTTCGAAATGACACTCTAGTTTTCATTAAATTTAAAGGATCTATCTTCTTGAAAGAAAAGGTTAAATCTGGAAATGTCATAGTGGATGGTTTAAAACATAACCTGTTGAGTGTCAATCAAATGTGTGATCAAGGAAATGAAGTTCTATTTTGATCAAATGGATGTGTGGTTCGTGAGCTTGATACAAAAGAGACTATGATCAAAGAAAAAATAACTCCAAACAACTTATACATACTCAAAGGAGGACAACAACAATGCTATCTAAGAAAAACCAATGAAAACTGGCTATGGCATAGAATATTGGGACATCTAAGCTTTTCTCAAATAATAAAAGCATGCAGGCTCAAGGCAATTCATGATCTTCCAGATGTCATCATCCCAAAAAATACCATATGCAAACCATTTCAAGTCGCTAAGCAAACCATAGTTCACTTCAATGAAAAAGAAGGACCAGCAAGTAAGCCTCTTAAACTCATCCATAATGATTTATGTGGACCAACAAGGAAAAGGTCACCTCGTGGAGAAGAATACTTTATTTTATTTATTGATGATTTTTCTAGGATGTGTTGGATAGGTCTACTAAAGCATAAAGATGAAGCATTTGAAAAGTTTAAAGCCTTCAAAGCTTTAGTTGAAAATGAATCAGATCGAAAAATAAAATGTCTCAAATCTAATCGAAGGGGACAATTGATATCAAATGAATTCTTTTACTTTTGTGAACAACATCGAATAAAGAGGCAATTCTCTGTCACAAGAACTCGTCAACAAAAAGGTGTAGTGGAAAGAATGAATAGAACAATTCAACAAATGGCTCAAGAAATTCTTAATGAATCTAGAACTCCTGCAACCTTCTAGGGTGAAGCTGCATTTGCTTCCATGACTATTCTCAACAAAGAAAATGTTTGGATAAATAAATATCAAACTCCATATGAACTTTGGTATGGTAAACCTCCTACTATAAAACACTTTAGAGTGTTTGGAAGAAAATGTTTCATCAAAAGGACTAATGGAAAACATGGTAAGTTTGAACCTAGAGTAGACGAAGGAATTCTTCTCGGTTATTCATCCAGAAGTAAAGGATACAAATGTTATAATAAAAGACTTCAAAAAATTGTTGAAAGCATTGATGTTATAATTGATGAAGCATGCAGAAATCCAGAACAAATGAAATCAACAGAGGAATATGACAGTGACGAAGTTTGGGAATGCTTTACTGCATCAAAATGATATAGAATAAGAAACCAATGAAGCACCAAAAGAAGAAACAATAGACAGGGAAAATACTCCATCCAGCTATGTTTAGAAGAATCATCTAGAATCTCAAATTCTAGGAGAAAAGGGGGCTAGTGTAAAGACAAGAAGAACTCTTATAGGGGCCTCAAGCTATCTAGTATTACTATCCTTTACCGAACCTCATAATGTAAATGAATCTTGCAAAAATGAATGTTGGGTCAAGGCCATGGATTAATAACTTGACCAAATTGAAAAGAACGATGCTTGGCAGTTAGTTCCTAGACCTTATGATAAAAATGCTATAGAAACAAAATGGATATTTAAGAACAAGTTGAATGAAAATGGAGAAGTTATTAGGAACAAGGCTAGACTTGTTTGTAAAGGGTATGCTCAACAACAAGGTATAGATTTTGAAGAAACTTTTGCACCTGTTGCTAGACTTGAAGCCATAATGATGTTTCTTTCTCTTTCTAGTTTTTGAAAATTCAAAGTATATCAAATGAATGTAAAATCAACCTTCCTTAATGGAGATTTAGAAGAAGAAGTTTATATTGAACAACAAGAAGGATTCATTCTTGGAAATGATGACAAACTCGTATGCAATCTTAAAAACACTCTCTATGGTCTGAATCAGGCTCCAAGGGCTTGGTATTACCACCTTTGACAAATATCTACAACAACAAGGTTTCACAAAAGGTTCTGCAGATAGAAATTTATACAAAAAGTTTGAAAATGATATACTGCTAATTATTATTATTTATTTTGATGATATCATCTTTGGTACCAATGAAGAATCCATGAGTCAGAATTTTGCTTCAGTAATGTAGCAAGAATTTGAAATGTCCTTACTTGGTGAACTTACTTATTTTCTTGGTCTACAAGTACAACAAACAAAAGATGGTATCTTTCTTTCACAAACCAAATATCTCAAGCAGATCTTGAAGAAGTATGGAATGGAAGATTCTAAACTAGTATGTACTCCAATGGTAACAGGATGCAGTCTCAGTTCTAACGATGAATCACCAGCAGTAAACCAACCAACTTATAGATCTATGATTGGAAGTTTTCTTTATCTAACAAGTACCAGACCTAATATCATGCATGCAGTAGGAATTGTTGGAAGGTTCCAAGAAAATCCAAAGGAATCACATCTTCATGCAATCAAAAGATTTTTCAAATATCTTCAAGGAACTTAGGACTTTGGACTATGGTATCCTAAAGATACAAACCTTACTCTTCATGCATATACAGATGCAGATTGGGCAGGAAATGTTGATGATCGAAAGAGCACTAGTAGAGGTGCATTCTATATGGGTTCTCAGTTAGTGTCATGGTTTAGAAAGAAACAAAGTTCGATTGCCTTATATACAGCTGAAGCAGAATATGTGGCTACTACATCTTGCTGCACACAACTACTTTGGATGATGCAAACATTGAAAGACATTCAAATCACATGTACTTCAGCCATCTCCATTCTATGTGATAATACAAGTGCCATCGGTATTTCAAAAAATCCTATCATGCACTCCAAGACCAAGCACATACCCATTAAGTACCATCTTCTACGAGAACAAGTGCTTGAACAAAAGGTTAAATTGGAGTATGTTCCCTCCAAAGAACAGGTTGTTGATATATTCACTAAACCGCTTCCCAGAGAAACATTTGAATATCTCAAACAAAAGCTAGGAGTAGTTGTTGCATCATCCTGCTATTAAATCCAGTTTTTCAGAGGAAGGTTATTATACACGGGTTTGATGAAGTATAGTCATGTATACAATCGGGTTTCTGTGGATGGAGGAGCATATATGTTTTTCTAAGAGAAAAAATTGGGTCACACTCTGATATGGGTGCTATGTCTGATATTGATGATTACAGTCTGACGATATGCTTTGTTCATTGATTTTTATTTGACTGAAAAAGATGCCTTGATGAATGACTTGTTGACAATGCACAGGTAGCACAAGTTCATGTGGATCATTACCCTTCACACACATTCAACATTGTTGGCATCATGGTTGCTAATTTTAGCTATGGCTTTAGATACTTATATCATTTGTTGCATAAGTCACATAAAGATCTAGGGTGTTGTTATCACCTAAATCTGCCCTAGGCTGAAGGAAGGAAAAATTTAGGGTAACCACAAACCACGCTCAGTCTGGTAGCTAGCCCTACCAGAATAGGAGAGGGCTCTCTCCGAGTCATGATCAGTGAATAGATAAGAAAAAAACAGTCTGAGATGACTTACAGTGAAGTGTTAATCTTAGGCTAGTAAGTGAATAGGGATACAAGAAACAATTTTTATGAATGACTGAGCTTCTAGGATGGTATGGGACCAACGGTCAAAAAAGAACAAAGAGTTTAATACGAAGGCACAGATTACTTCGTGAAGCACGTCAGGCAGAAAGTGTAGCAATTTAGTTTGAAATAATGCAGAATGGAGAGATTGTTTAGGAGAGTGAAAAGGGCATAGGAACATGAATCCTTTTCAACAGAAGAAGAACAATGAACATGAAATTTTCCCTCAGGCAGAGCAATAAAATTGAATTCTACCTTATCTAACTCAGAAATTTCTCTGGAAATGAACATGAATTGAATTATGAAACATAACAAAATACATAAGAAAAAATAAGAGACACATTTGCTACACTCACAACCACATGAATCTCATGAAACAGAACTGCTGCCTTTCATTAATTCTCTGTCAAAATATACAGTGAAGAAACAGAGTTTCTTTCCCACAACCTCCCAGAAGTTACAAGCCAACCAACCCTTTGCAAATGGTTTGCATATAATATATAGAATGTTCCATGAAGAGATAGAACGCCCAAGGGTTGGGGAGTTACTCGAGTCATTACAAAATGGAGATGAAGAGCCCACCATCAGCTACAGGTGCAGCGTTACAAACATGACAAATGGCTTGGGTGACCATTTGCCTTCTTTCGCAATTTGGATAGAAGCCAATCTGGAAAGAAAATACTTTAAATGCCACCTTAGGTGCCAAAAAAACTTAAATGTAGATGAGCGGGCCCACTTGGAGAAGTCACGAATTGAAATTTTGCGAAACAGAAGCAAATTTGGCAATTTTTCCTGTGCGTTGTGCCATTTTCTCTGTGCGCTGCGCTACTTTGGAGCCTGATTTGAGGCACTTGTAGGTGTCCAAAATGTGCCCAAGTGTGCTTGTTGGAAATCATGTCCTGTCTACTTTCTAACCCAACCATAATTTCTAAATTTGGTGCTCATTTTCCCCTCCAAATCTTCATTCTCCCAAGACTGCTTCCTGTGTGTCAAAAAAGGGGCAGAGAGGCCATTTTTGGGTGTTTTTGACCTCTTGGAGACTCAGATCTTGCCAAAATTTCTTTTCCAAGCAGCAGTAGTCATGATTTTTCATGATGAATCCAAAAATTCAAACCATTCTTCATTTGGAGCTCCCAATTTTTAGCGCCGCGCCACTGAAAAACTTGTGTTTTGCCCAAAAATTTGTCATGTGACCAAAATTTCCCTAAATTCTTTGAAATTTGGGCTAGAGGTTCTCTATGGGGTGCTATGCTATGCCAAAGAGGCCTCAGCCAAGATTCGAAGCCAATCTTGCTCTTTTGCCTCTTTTTCCTATTTTTTTTCTTTGCTCAATTTTGCCTTCAAGCTCCTTATCCGAGCCTTTGCACTCATATTTCGTGTCCTGTAATGATAAGCCATGTGTCTCAGCAAAGCATGGTCCTTGTCGGCTTTGTCTAACAGCCTCTCCAAGTGCATGTTAATGCTCTCGAGATGGGCCTCCCAGTCCTCATTGATCTCTTGCTCCAATGATGTGAGCTCAACTCTTCTCCTTTGTGCAGCTTGGCGATGTTCACGAATGTTTTGTAGCTCCATGATCGCCCGCTGATCCTCAAGCTGCTTGTTTCTCTGCTCCAGGTATTTCATGTTCCACTTAGCCCTCTCCAAGTCAAGGGATAAGGCCTCGATCACTGATTTCTTCTCATGGATGATCTCTCTAAGCTCTGCATTTGTCGGTTTTGTATTTGTCTCATCATCATGAAGGAGAACGAATTCTGTCTCTCGTTCACCTGATGGCTCACCTAAAGGCCCCTCATCATGCATTAGCTCCTTACCTCTATCCTGTTCCTGTGTCGTCGATGTAGGAAGCGAGGCCCCTTCCACCCAGGTGGAGATAACACTCGCTTTGCCGCTACAAACAAATGTCTACTGCTTCTATGATAGGTGATGAATACTGGCATAGTAGCAGTCTCATGGCGCTCATACTGATGAGAAGGACCACCTATCTCATGCTCTACCTCTGATACTATCTGTGGAGTGCTGAAGAAGTCACGGGAGATTAAGTTGCTGCTGAGGGGTCTTATGCTGCATGAAATTTTTCATCCTCTCTATGTTCCCACAAATCAAAAATGGGAGGTTCATCATCTGCACTCTGGTAAAGTGCATGAGAAACCTGATGTGACAGGCATATAGGCGAGAAAACCTCCCCTCACAACTGAAGTACTTCATGATAAATTTCATGAGCGGAACATACTCATATTTCAAAAATCTGAATGGGAAGACTCTTGTGAGATGCCTCAAACAACTGGCCTTAATGTAAGGCTCATAATGATGCCTATCCACCTTCTTCTTCTTATGTCACTGTTCTCCAACATTTGGTATGCCTGTTGCCACTAAGATGGTTTCGGGTGTCAATGTGAAGGTGACCCCGGCCAAGATAGACTGACCTCCATGTAGGTGAAGCACAAAAAGACGGGCCAACTCATGATGAACTCTAACATTTGCCACCCTTTGACAAAATTCAAAACATGTTAGGTGCTGGAAACATGACATAGCAAGAGGGCATGCCTGCAATTCAGTGAGGGTGTTTGGCTCATCCCTAACATGTTTTCCACTCCTGTGATGTCTCCTAGGGGCCTGTTCTCCTGAAGCTGTATCACTGTGAGTTTCCACCTCATACTCTGATGAACCCTCAGATGCCATGACTGTTGTTTATAAACTGTATTTAGGCTGCCCCTTTGATGATGGTGAAGCTAGGTGTTGTTTGTGATATCTGCCGCCAAGGGGAACAATGAAACAAAGGGAGTATTAGGAGGGGAGTAATGTAATGGGAATAGGGGTTATAGGGAGAATTTTGTTTAGGGATATGTAGGGGTTTTGGGTATTTTGACAGGTTAGGGTTTGGGGTTTTAATTGAGCAATAGGAGGAAGGGAAAGGGAATATGAGTTTGGTAGTGTTAGGATAGTGATAATAGGAAAAATTGCATAGGGGAATAAGGAAAAGTGGTAGGGAAGGGAAAATGGGACCTTGGCATCAACAACACAATTACACAACCCTAGAAAAAATGGCCCTTTGTGTTTTCTTGTGGTTGCTTTATGAGTTTTGTTGCATTTCAATCATAGGCATAAAACCACCATATCATCTATAAAATTTGAGGAGCAAGTGATGTTATAGAGCCTACCTTGCAATTTGATGGGCTTCACAAAAGATTTGAGGGAGTTTGGCACTGTTTCTGGCCCTTTGTCTGTGTGGGTCGTGCCAGTTATGAATTTGCACTGCGGGCGGGCTCTGTGTGCGCCACGCCCTGTGTGTGCACCGCGCCCCTACCTATATGCACCACGCGCCTGTAATGGCCTCCAAACTTGCTCCAAACCACGCGATTGCACTCTCCAACCTTTTGCAATGTCTCCCTACGCACTTGATTTGCACAATGACTTCAATTGTGGTGGAAAATTGTTTATAAAGACTTGGAAGTGATGGGTTAGATTTTTGCTTCTCCAAAAACCCATTTTTCTAATGTTCTGTTTTGACACTTTTTCACTGATTAATAGCAATGCTGATTTTCACTTTCCCTTTGAAATTTTAGCTCAAATGATGAAATTTTCGGCACTTTTTGCAGGGATTGCTTGACAGGACATTTGGCCACGGAAACCATGACTGCACTTTGAAGAAATCAACTGAAGATCTTTTTGAAAATTTTGTCACCAATAACACTGTTTGACTTTTCTTCAAAACAGAGTTTTGAAGAACAGTCGAAGTTTATCAATATGACGATGAAACTCTGTGAATCATTACTTTGCAAGGGCATCACTCTGGCCTGCATGGCTTTACTTGACATATTTAAAGACCAAATTGATTTAATCCCTAGAACTAATGACTGAAAATGACCTTTGCCCATTAAAGGACCAGACCTTGACTGTTATGGACGTTTGTGATTATTGACAAAAGACGTAAGCTAGCGGGAGCCAAATATGAGGGGAAATGACTAGCATGACCTTCTCTGTCAGATCATGGCATGCCCCAAGCGGAAGCAGCTGAGTGAATGGAGCGGGACACCTAAAAATGAAATGCATAAAGAGTTTTGATCTCTGACGGAGGACTGACCAGACCAACTCTAACAAGTGTGATATGACTTCTTCTACCATGGTCTATATCTCAATCAGTCCTATTAGACATATGATGTAATTTGTATCCCCACTTTGAATGGGATGGATGATGTAATCATTTTTTTATTTCTGTCATGTATAACCAATTGGTATATCCCCACTTGATCGGGTGGATGAGTCAAATATGGTGTATCCCCAGTTGGTTGGGTGATTGATGTATGTATGAGTCATTGGTCATAGGGAGGTCATACTCACTTAGTTGAGTTATAGAGTCATGTTATTCTTTTGAAACATATCTCTACAAACTCGACATGTACTCAGGGGGGGTATGGACAACATAATGTATATCAAAGGGGGAGAATAACTTGGTCCACCCTTTTCCCTTGATGTCAAAGGGGGAGAGTATTTTGGTGTTGCTTGTTATCTCTAATAGTTTCTACAGCTTGCAGTAATCAACACCAGCATGGTTGCCATAAAGTCCAAAGGGGGAGATTGTTGGCATTATGATACAAGTGTTGTCCTTGATGGAAATTCATTCACAGGTTAGTTTAGTTTTGATGAAAGGAAACCCACAGTGTAACAGATCCATTCAGATGTAATAGGGCATTGGTATAGAGGAACAAGAAGATGGAACTAAATTCTACTAATCAGAATAAGAAGTTGAAGGTAAAGGATGGTGAAAAATAGTTTAAGATGTATACGCAGGCACACTTAGTGAAAATAGCGTATACACGCAGGTCCACAGAAAAAATATCATGTATACGTATACACGCACTCCCACAAGAGGAAAAGTATGTATAGGTTGGAAAATCAATGAATTTCAAGAGTAGAGAATACCAAGGGTCAATACCATGGTATTAGCCCACAATATTGAGTAGAGTAATGACTAGTTGATCCCGCCCAAGAATACTATGGGTCCTAAGTGGTTTTTGTAATACATTTATCCTGCAAATATATGAAATGATGCCAATATACCCAATAACTGTAAACAAACACAAAATATAGAAGTGATTCTTTTTTATTGATCAAAACCCTTAAGGTAGGGCAACACCATACAATCACTCCTTAAGGAAGGAGAACATTCCACAAGCCATATGCTTGTCCATACAATATTCCTTGACATATCTCAATGGGGAGTCTCTATCCTCTAATAGGCCTCATACATAAAATATCATGGATCATTACCATGGTTCCCTCAATACCATATATCTAATACATGGGCTTATCACATTATTGCTAACTACTTGTCGTTCCTTACATGATGTGTGTTAACCACTTTATTTATTAACTATGGCCCATCCCATTACTACATTTTTCCCTTGGGTACCTCCCTTTGTACCCCATACTATCCCCCCAAGTATACTACAGTTTTGGTCTGAGGTATTGAGAAAGGCCTAAAACTATATAAGGAAGAGAAGGTCATATGGCCAAGGTGTGCAGGTGAAAAGGGTTTCTAAGGAAAACTTCTATCTGAAGTATGTTTCATGTTGCAAGGGCAATGTTGGTGATTTGATCTAAAATATTTTGTGCACCTTGAATTAAATGTTGGATCGGGATCATGAGACCTGAAATGATTTATCATTGAATGATCTGATATTGGTTGATCCAATTTTAATTGTGTACACCTATTTTATTCTTTAAATGTCATGATCTGGGTTTCTCTGAAGTCCGGAATAGCAGCAAAGTTATGAGTTAATATTTGTAGATCTATACACCGGTTTCTCTTGATAAATTATGTGTACATGCAGGTTGTACTCTTCCAAGTAGCGTTTACAAAGGAAAAGCTTTTTCTTGAGGTCTAATTGATCTATCTGATCATTTTTGTTGTTTTATTGCTATCTGTCACTGAAGTCTTCTTAGATTTGAATGAAAAACTGAATGCATAAGGATTTTGATATCTGATTGATTGATTGTCTAAGTGAAAAGGGTGATCTCTGCTACTGCCTGTGTAAAGCTCTATAAATTGACAATAGATTTTCAATATATTGCTAGTTGGTACAGACTTGATTCAAAAGTTTTATGTTTCAGTTTTTTGGAAGGTATACGCAAGTTTGATTAAAGGAAGTAGCATCTACATGCATGTTGGGTTCAGTAAAGTAGTGTATACATTTTGATGTTTGATTTTTGAGGTTGCAACTAGTTCTGAATGATGATGCAGGTTTCTGGGTTCAACACACTGTTCTGGTGACAGTGATTTGACTGTTTATATTAAATGATTATTGTTTGATGTAGTTTGAAATTTCTAATGGGTCCACTATGGAAATTTGTTGAAATGAGGCCTTCATGTGTATTGTTGTGTACCAGGAGCATCTAGTCTAAAAATTTATGAAATGTGGTCCCTGGAGGAAAAGAGAAGGTTGTAGCCTTCTGTAGGTCAGTGCTTACTTACTAGTAAACACATTGGCTAGTACAAAAGCTATGGGGTTGTAGCTCTCTTCCAGTAGAAGCTGGAAAATGAGAGAAGGTTGTAGCCTTCTATAGGTGGGTGCTTGTGTACTAGTATGAGTCTGCACCAGTACAAGATTGTAAACAGATTTTCTTATTATTAAAAGAAGACAAACACGACAGTAAAAGGTGGTTTTCACCCACATTGGGTTTCCACCTTAAATATTGGTGTTCATGTGTTTTGTTTATGTGTGAAGGTTTATTATTTTTTTAGTGCACTATTTAGTAAGTTATCAATGCACTTGTTATAGATCAACACATGATAAATTAACCAAATCACAAGTTCTTTGGGTATACGTTGGTTTCACTAATCACAGTAGTGTGTACATGCTAGTTCACTTCACATAAGTAGCGTATATAAATATGTTTGGGAAATGAAAAATTATTGATCTGATAATACTGATTCATTACCCCTCTCAGTATTATTTCCAATAAAGAATGTTTGTACTTGTTGCATATGTCTTACCTAATACTGAAAAAATCAATATTTTGTAGATTTTTATCTTTCTTTCATTTTATTATTTCTTTTTATTTCTTTAAACTGTTCACCTAGCCCTATTTCATTTCATGCGTCATTTTCTGTGACTTTCTAAGATCATATTCCAAGATTGCTATCAATTAAAATGTTATAATTCAATTTTTTTAATGCCTTGTTTAACTACAACGAAAAATTATCTATATCTAATCTTATACATTATTTTCTTATTGAAAATTAAATACCTGATGAGCAGGGATACCCCCTATGGTGCATAGAAGGTCAGCGACAACACCTAAAGCAGGAGGACTCTTTAGTCCTCAATGAATCCATATTCATTACATTCATATGTGGGGACAAGTTGAGTACCAACAACATGTATGCCTCAATTCAACTTAGATAATGAAGGTGTTTTTCAAGGTTGTGAAGCTGGAAAACATAAAAGGGGACCATTCCCCTCAAGTGAAACTCAAACCACTGATATTCTTTAATTGGTCCATTTTGATCTATCAGGGATGTTTCCCGTGACATATTTGGGTGGATATTTGTACTATGTTATTTTTGTGGATGACTTATCTCGCAAAACATCAATCTATTTCTTAAAGAAGAAGGATGAAGTATTCAAATGGTTCCTCTCTTTCAAAGCCTTGGTCAAGAATCAAACAGGGAAAAAGATCAAAATATTAAGGACCAATAATATGAATGAATATGAGTTAAATGAATTCAAAGACTATTGTAGAGAAGTTGGCATTAAGAGGAAGACCACTACTACATATACTCCTAAAAAAAAAATGATGTTGCCAAAATGAAGAATCGAACTATCGTAGAAGCCACTTGTGACACGCTTCATGACCAAGGTCTATCAAGGTTTTTATGGGGAGAAGCTGTGAACACCACTATTTATGTTCAAAACAGATGCCCACATCAAGCTTTGGACTTCAAGACACCAAAATAATTTTTCACCAGTAAGAAACCTTATGTTTCTCATTTTAGAACTTTTGGTTGTCCTATATATTTTCATGTGCTGAAATAGAACAGAATCAAACTAGATGCATATGGGAAGAGAGGAATGTTTGTGGGCTACAAAGACACTTCAAAAGAATATAGAATCTATGTGCTTGGTCAAAGGGAAGTTGAATTAAGTCATGATGTCACTTTCGCTCAAGATTCTGCTCTTAGGAAAGTCTGAGATCTTCATATCCCTAGGCAGGTCAATGATGCTGTTAATGCAGAAAAGTAGGATGAGCCTCTGTCTGATGAACCAATGCCCGATGTGGAATGTCTAATTGATCCCATTGATCCACCTCCTAGTGAGACCTCTACTTCAAGAAAAATACCTTTGTGGATCAAATATACTCTTAAAGGTGTCGAGAAACATATTGCACCAATTGGGACATTTCATGAAAGCAAGAAGCTGAATAGGTACCAAGGGTACTTAACTTCCATGAGTACCATTGTATAATATGAGCCTTACACATTTAAAGAATTTGTGAAACACCAAGATTGGAAATATGTCGATCATGAAGAATGATGTATGGGATGTGATTCCTAGACCTAAGGACAAGTCAGTGGTCACTTCAAAATGGCTCTACAAGATAAAGCATGGAGGTGATGGGAGTGTTGAAAAGTTCAATGCCAGATTTGTTGCTTGAGGCTTCTAACAAAAGGAGGGAGTAGACTATGATGAGATGTTTTCACTGAATGCCCAATATACCAACATCCGTTTGATCATATCCCTTACCGATTCACAAATATGGAGCCTACACTAGATGGATGTCAAAATTTCCTTCTTGCATGGCTCGCTTAAGGAGGAAGTCTATGTAAAACAACCTGAGGGGCTCGAAGTTTAATATCATGAGACACATGTATGGAAGTTGAATAAAGCCCTTTCTAGGTTGAAGAAAGCCCCTACGGCTTGGTATGAGAGGATTGATAGCTATCTTATGAAGATAATATTTACAAGGATAAATGTTGACTCGAACCTATACTTCAATGTTGAAAAGGATAGACATCTCATTCTAGTCATTTATATGAATGATCTCTTTCTAAGAGGTGATGACCCTCTCATTCATCAATGCAAGAGAGACTTGGCTTCTGAATTTGAGATGAATGACCTAGGACCGATGCATTACTTCCTAGGGTTGGAGGTCTTGAAAAATACAAGTGAGCTTTTCCTTTCTCAAGGAACATAGAATGTGAAGCTACTTGAGAGATGTGGGATGGTGGACTGCAGGTCCATAACTACTTTGATGGAACTCAACTTTAAGAAGCTATGTTGAAGCGCTGTTGGGCCCGAATAAGTGAACCCATCTAAGTATCAACAACTTATGGGGGCCCTGATGTACTTGGTCAACTCCTTTCCTGACATATGATTCTCTATGAAGACGTTGAGTCAATTTCTGGTTGAGCTTGATCACATTCAGTGGATTACTGCTAAGCATATCATGAGATATCTTTGGGGCACAATCCATTATGGACTGAGATACACTACCGGGAACTTGAAGCGGCATGTATATTCAGATGCTAACTGGGCTAGTAGTGTAGTGGATCATAAGAGCATGTCTGGGTGCTACTTCTCTTTGGGGTCTACTTCAATATCTTGGATGAGTGGGAAGCAGAAATTGGTTGCACTAAGCACTGCCGAGGACAAATACATTATTGTGATCATGGCCTGTTGTGAAGAAATTTGGTTGAGGAAGCTCTTTAGTGAGCTATTTAAGCACATGTTGGATACCACTGAGACAATCTGCGACAACTAGAGTGGGATTGGCCTACCATAGAATCTCATGTTCCATAACCAATCTAAGCACATTGATATCAAGTACCACTTTATCCGGCATATGGTACAATAGGGAGCAAGAAGGCTCCAACACATTAGGATGGATGAGCAAGTCACATACATTCTCACGAAGCCTTTGGGGAAGGTCAAATTCTTAACCTTTCGAGAGAGACTTGGAGTCATGGAACGACCCTTCTATGAGGGTCCCGTATGAGTTGGACACTGAGCTCTAGGAGCTCTTAGGGGCTTGGGGTACTTCTTGGAGCTATGAACAACCATAGGGTGAGTGGTTCACCTTCCCCTAGTGGTGCACTAGATACAAGTTTCACCTTCCCCTATGATACCCCATGATGGTTGAGATGTGTGTAAGGTGAGTGGTTCACCTTCCCCTACCGAGACACATGTATGTAGGTTGAGTGGTTCACCTTATCCTATGGCATATGAGAAGGATGAGTGGTTCACCTTCTCCTATTGATGCCCCACCACACATCCTATCCATGGAGTCTGGGAATCATGGGAAGTACCTCTCATATGTCTAATGAGTTGGGAAAATATGGTTAGGTAACATAGCAATACCTATGGACACATTGTGTAATGTCGTACTATCTATGACTAGGATGCCCGGTGTTCAACAACTTGATTGGGGATCAAGGACTGACTTTTGTTAGTGGAGAGTGGTATGATCTTATGACTCATTCTTGATCACTTATTCTTCATTATTACTTGATGGTAGAGCAGAGTAGGGTAGTGATGATAGGTATGGTATAGGATGACTAGATGGCATGATGATAGATGGGTTGGTAGGTGGAATTCTCCCTAGTAGAGAGGGAGCGTTAAAGTTGGAAACTAGGGAAAAATTCCACCTTAGGATAGCTCATATGATGGAGATGTTTGTTACATTGGATTCCTCTTTTCGAGAGGTCCAATTTTGATATAAGCATCATTTCATTCCGACAAGAAGAAATGGAATTTTAAATTTATTCTCTCTCGTGCACAAATTGTCAAGGTCGGCCTCTATGAAATGTAGGCTCATGAAGAGCAGTAGATGTGTCTCCCCACCCTCATTGAAATGTATAAATAGGAGCGACCTCTCTCCTAATTTTCACGTCTTCAGCTCATCACATATCTCTTTCTCTCCTCTCTTGATTGGTTCATACAGATTGGAGGTAGCCTCTTCCTACTTCACATGTGTGACAGAAGGAAAAATTTATGGGTTTGTTTATTGGCCAAATTTTAGGAAAACAAACCAGCATTGACTTGGGCCTATTTTGATTCCATTGAATTTGATCTTGAGGAAATAATTTCAATTTTTGCAGGCTGCATTCATTGGAACAAAAATCAAGGTGAATGGGACAGTTTTAGTAGCGTTGATTTTAGATTTAACCGTAGAAATTAAAGCAATGTTTTCTCTCTCCTTTGGCTAGGTTGATCGAACTGTTTAGGCTGATTTTGACTCTCCTAGAAGGCTGAATTTGATTTTTTTGACCAAGCTACTTGGAGGACATTTTGGTGCTACATTGGCTAGCACTGACTTTCTGGTTAGGGTTGTAGTTGACTGTTGATTTTGACAGGACTGTTTTGGTTAAGTTAATTTGATATTTGTACTCTCTCTACCGAACTATTGAAGAATAATAAGAATATTTGATCAAATGGATTCCCCACATTGGGGTTTGTCCCTTGAATCTACCACATCTTGTGTCCTCTTATCTTGGCTTGTCTTCTACACATGTTTTTATGTTCTATCTGTGTTTACCATCAATGTGTTTAAGTCAATGTGATTACTACTGGATATAATTGGAAATTTTCAATATGTTTATAAAGAACATTGAAGTAAATTTTTCTAAAGCATAGAGCATACCATTGTTATCTAAAATTAACACATGTCCTCCTGCCCATGGCTAATCCTAAATGGTCCATGTCTATGCAATTTTAACAAACTTTGAAGAATGGTTGCATTAACTTATGCTTATTTCTCTTGTGCATAAATGATTTTATCATTATTTGCTTTGCAACTTCTTAATTCTTCCATCAAACTTCTCAATGTGTCATTTATATCATAAGAGTGTCCAACACCATGTTGCTCATCTGATCCATAGGGAGAGTCTCATGAACTGTAGTCTACCATCATGCTAGTCATATTTGATCTTCTTCCTACACGTATACCATGTCAACTTAAACAAAAACATAGCATAATCAACATACCTCGGTATAGTTCAGGAGAGGATATCTCGTGTAAAAGATCAATGAGATTAGCACAATACATGTATAAACATAATCATATCAGTACATAAACATCATTTCAACAATCAACTAGTTATTATGCATGACCATACCAACCACATACCATGATCTCATGCACAACAACTATAACCATGTCAACGTATGCATAACAAAACATAAACATTGACATGCATAACCGGCATATGCTCATGACAACCACATCCAACAACACCACCATCGACTTTCACATGGAAACACAACTGTAAGCATGACCAGCACCATGCATACACCACAAGCACATATACCACAAGTATAAAGAACACCTATGCAACCGATATGTATGCATGATCAACACACCATCCACCGAGTCCAAGGGGTGGGCCATATTCTAATACCACTTTGTAAAACCATCCTCTGACATTTAATCAAGCTAATCGATCCACTGGGCTAAACATGTGATGAGAGGCTACTATGATGTGATACAACTCCCCATGTATATTTAAGGAAGTGGAATAAAAAGACAAGACCATTCTAACCTTCCACACATGCTACAGAAGCTTCAAGAGCCAACCAACCCTTCCACGTGACCAACCCCTAAGACAACTTGACATTTTACTGATCTGTACCCTCAACCACTCCCATGACAATCCATGCATGCAAATGAGGCCTTCCAATCACTCCCACAACAAGGAATGCCAACAATTGTGGACTTTTTTAGGCAGTTCTATTCCAGTGGCCCCGAATGCTGAGCCACTTTCTCAAGGCTAGGTCTCAGGCCACTACTCAGAACTTCATGAAACTTTCAGAAATGGTACATAACCATGAAATCAAGCTACTAATGCAAATATTTAATCAATGATTTGACTAGACCACTACTATCCAGGACAGGTATTTAGTCAGGAATGTCACAAATATTTAATCTACAGATCATAACAACAGATCTAAGCATAGGAGTCTCATACTTATCTACAATTCGTAAAGAAGCATCATTTCCTTATCAAAATAGATGCATTATCATCTATTGGTTCATATCTTCATTGTACTTTCACTTTCTAATCAAAACATGATGAGAACCACACATCAAGTCTATCATTAAATATAATCATAACCAACATATAACCGACAAATATAACAAGGATACAACATCCATAAAAATCGCATATGACCCAGTACATTTACACATGAAATACCAAAGAGAAAGATATCTTATTAATGAATGAATAAGCCAACCAAGTCGAGGACTTCCATTAACCACCCAACAATATATTAAGCTGAACCAAATATTTCTTTCAGCCAATCAAACTTGTGCCATATTCCAAGCATGAATGTGGAACTCTCAAAAAAACAAATCCATGTTTCTTCGAGCTTTACTGCAATACCCACCAAATCACTAGGCCCTAAACAAGCATGGATGCCTCTGAATCTTTCCACATACACCGTGAGGAATTTTCTTGTCTCTTAGTCTCTAGGCTTTGCTGTATATCTCGCAATTCATGGGTCAATGATTCCTAGGCCTAATCGAGACTCCATCCTCCAGGCTTTACCATATATCTCGCCAATCACTAGTCAAGGATTCCTAGGTCTGATATAGGGCACACACCTCTAGGATTTACCATATATCCCGCCATTCACCAATTGAGGATTCCTAGACCCACTGAGGTACACAACATTCGGCTTTATCGTAATCCCACCTTCTCTGGTCTAGGTATTCCTAGGCATTTTGATCTTCTTCAAATACCACCTCACTCAGTTTCGAAACGATCCAACACTCTAGTTTAACCAAATAAAAAAAAACCCATCACACCATGGTTATCAAAAAATGGGAAGGAAGGGCTAAAAATCATGGTCACACCTGAAAAAACCCATGACAATGCTAGCAAGAGAACCAATTACACACATTCATGTACCATGCATGTCAAATGTAGGTAGGAAATCACACATGCAAATCTATACCTACAAGTAATCCTATTCTATCTGCTTGATCTTGCTCTTCCTTTCTTGAATTTTTCTTTCCTTTTCCTTCTTTGTCATTCCTTTTCTTTCCTTGATCCAATGTTAGAGTGCTCCAAGAATTCTCTATGTCAAGAGGATGAGAGAGAGAAAATAGAGAGAGAAAGCTCCAAAACTGAACTGACAAAAATGTATCAACTGATCCTCAAAAGCCTTTTTGTTAATGAAGCCTCTATTTTCTTCAATTTCCATTGTTTTCCTTCATTTTTATCCTCACATGCAACCCGTGGCCTTTCACCTTCCTTTTCGCCTAATTTTCATTATTTTCATGAATAAAATTCTAATTAATGCCTCATGCCTTTCCAAATCCTTTGCCTTTGCATTTGTCAACTTCCTTAGCCATAATAAACCAAATGAACACCCACACTAGGATGTTTTTCCCAACATTCAGCTTGGAATATGTGTCCCATGAACTTGGTTATTATTTTTCCTTTATTAACTTATTACATGAAATTTTTACCAGGGTTGTTACAATTGTGCAGGGGACTCGATAGTTTGGGTCAAAGTCATCTCAATAGAGTTCGAAGCATGGTAGACATACATCACAAATGAGCTCCATGAGGAAGCAAATGATTTTTCAATTTGGTGATTCTTTGTCCCCTTATCAATTTTTTCTTATATAGCCACCGTCTCATATGTAATTTTCTTTTTGTAATAAATGATATGTAATGAAATCCAAGAGACACGTGGAATGTGAATAGCCACATATGTAATTTAAAAAATTATGTATGGAATATGAACTATCGTAGAAGCTAAAGAGTCATGAGGAAGCTCAAAGGTCATTTCCATTAGTTATAAATAACTCCTTATAACTCAAACTAAGGGCTTGTATTCTTGGAGTCTTTGTTGAAAATGCAGCAAGAAAATCTAGTTTTGAGTTTGCTGTCAAACTAGATTAAAATTGAAATCTCTATTTCAGTAGAATACTTGGAGGTAGTTAAATGAGATGACATGGATCTTGTCACTTAGTTAACTCAGTAAATTCGAGTTTTGAAATATTGAGTTCATTTATACATGATTGATTGCTAATTTGTAGCAATCTATTTCAATTAATTTCAGTTATTGTTAGTTTAACTAGTTCTAGATGTTAGAAGAACTAGTAGAGGTCAAGTTGTAGAAGTAGAACTTCAACCACACTTAGTGATCATCTAGTTAACTAATCAATCAACCCAAAATAATTATTGCATGTAAAGAATTTGAGTTACCCAGTTGAGATGGATATTCCAAGGCATTGTACTATCAATTGTAGCATATTCCAATGTGTACAGGTGGTGCATGCAATCAAAGAATGACCTAAGGCTATTGCGTAATTCCAAAGTGTGAAATTCCTAAAAAATAGGGGCAATTTCCGAAGGGAACAATGCAAGTAAATAGGATCTTTGGAAGGCTTGAAATTGGCTAAGTGTTGGCCAAGTTCAGTCAGTGAGGCAGAGGGATAGACTACAAACTTGTAGTGTGTGCTCAAGCATGAACAAGTGTTGGCTTGATGGGATTTGACCCAGGTTCAACGTTAAGTAGCCAAGAAAATCCCTACACTACTAGTCCTTTCAGCATCAATCTATGCAGCGCGGATTGAAGTCTCACCTGACGCAATATGGGGGGATGCAAGAACCAATTTTCACACCCTCAGATGGTTGTGACATCGGTTATATGCCCTAACCCTTCCTTTGCGCAAATTTATAAGCCCTTTAGGGCTTATCAAACTACTTCGCTTATTCATCCTTGAAGCCTCTGTGGAAGTCTCTGATCATCCTTCGCAGACCCTAAATAGATAGATCATGCATTTACATGCCTCTGTAATTACTCTTACTTCTGTATTAACTCAAATTTTCTTAAGTATTGGTTAGCTTTAACATGCATTGCAGTTATCTTTGTGTAAATAGATATTCTCACTTGTGTTCATATGTCACAGTAAAACACATAGGTTCGCCCATCAATATAGCATTAATTCATAACCCCAGTATTCAACATAATATAACCACAACATTCATAATAGAAGTAAATTAATACATACACAGATAATTCCATAATACTTCTCTTTATTGATAATCCAAAATTTCAAGTACAGACTCTGACTATCCTACGCACATAGCTGAAGGGGTCCGCGCACTCAGCTATAGACTTCTACCATAGGCCTCTGCGCACTCAACTGCAGATCCTCTTTCTATGCTAAGACTCTTTGCCATTAGCTCTCAAAAACCCATAAACTTACTCAAAACTCTCCTTCCTTGTTAACTTCTCCCCCCTCCCTTAGAATATTCTAAGACTCCCTTTTTATACACTCCCATGGTCTGCGGACCAAGGGAGGATTTCATCAAGATGACACGAAATATCTAAACTAAGGGTGGAAACCCTTTTTGACTGCTTACATCTTCATGCTCCGCGGCCACAAAATGCAGAGACTTTACATTCTTTACACAAAACTTTGGCTTTTAACCCCAAAATTGACCCCAGAGGACCCATTCCCAACATGCCCCCAACACAAATCTAGTGACTCGCCCCTAAGTCACTCTGCTGGCGCGGAGATCTTGTCGCGAAGACCTCCCAACTCCACTTGTACCACTGTGACTTCGGCGATGCACTGTGTTTCTACCTACTTCACCTGCTTGACCAGCTGCTCCATTGTTGGCTTTGCGCTATCTACCTGTATTTTCTATTGTGTCTCCTGCAGACTGGCCATTTTGCCTTCAATGGAGGTAGTCAATACATAGGCCTCCTCCATCCAAGGCCCCAATATCACCTTGAGTACTATCTCCTTGCGTTGAGCTGCATCCGTTTATTCTTTCATTGCCTTTACTTCTTGTAGCTTCGCTAACCTTTGTGTAACGACGATGGTGTGTGTCGTCGCTTTAACCTCATCATATCTCTGATGTAGCTCCCGTGCCTCTGTCTCCAGCCTTTGCACAATTGGATCCTCCTGTAGGTTGGTGACTACTTTGAGAAATTACTCGAAGAGCATTGTGCACTCCTTCACGACAACATCTATAGCTACTACATCTTTAACAGTGGTCTCACACTATTCCTTTACCTCTGGCGAAGTCGAAGGCTGGGCCCATAACTTGAGTTCTGCAATATTAAGGTTTAGATCAAATTGAACCTTAGCCAGTTCTATTCATGCTTTGCGCACTCCGGTAGTGAGCTTCCACATTTTGACATCCACTGGCACATCTTCAATAATATCTAGCTTTGGAACAATCCTGCATGCCTCAGCCACTACCTTGGTCGTGTGCTCATTCTTGTTCGTGATGCTAGAATTCTTCTATGCAGCCATCTGATCATTTTTCACCCTCTTCTCACTAATAACGTTTAGTGTGTGTTGTTCTCGAGCCAAAAGTTCCGTGATCACACCATCCTGGAGAGTGTGAAGGGCTTCATAAGGATGCACAGCAAAGTTTAGCCCAACCCCCTTGAGGGAGCTGACAATGGCCTTGTTAGATTTGGCTTTTGTGGTCAACACTCCGTCCGGCATTGCTATTGCCCAGGGATCCAATGTGCACACAATTTCTACTGCCTCCAACATTCTAGGTGCTAAACTAGTTGACACTGTTCTACATCACCCGACACTGGTCTGTACCTGTGATACCTAGATATGAAGCTCACACAGACCCATTTCAATGGCAACCAAGGCCTGTTGCTGCTGCTGCTCAAACTGGTGCAGCAGCTCCGTGGTCGCATCCCTCACTGCATCACCAATGTCATTCAAATCACCCTCTATCAAGGTGATAGGGTTAAGGGACATTTTGTTGGCCTTGGACTTCTTCAGCAACCCTACTTTCTCCTGGTCCCTATTGCACTTAACACGGAACAGAGTAGTCTCCAAGTCTGCTCCTCTCTGATCGGATTACTGCACTTCCTCTTCTGTCTCTTGGGAAGGGGATTTCTAACTCCTGTCGGAGTTACACTCCTCCTCTTCTTCCTGCCCTTCCTTCTTATTTTTGGTAATGTGCTCCACTTTGGCTTTATCCTCAGCCTCTTTCTTCCTCTTCTCAGCCAACTATTCCATCTTTAGTCTAGCCTCTTCCTTCTTACACTTTTCTGCAGACTTGCTAGACCCAGTTGTCCAGTCTGAGGCCATGCACCACTCTGTAGGCCAGCGGTCAAGGACCGTCATGATTGCGCCATCTGTGGTGAGGTATGGAAATTCATACCACTTTTTCCTAGGGTCCTTCCGTGCTCGGATGGAGACACAATGAAAGTCCACCTTGAACTCCACATATTTTTCCAACTATTCGAAGACAGTCGGTGACAACTGCGGTTTGCATTTGATGGCCATGTTGATACTCATCTCCATCAAGATCTACAAGATCTTGCTATCCTTGACCCTTTGGGGGTCCTTGGTGGCCTATAGCGAAGTGAACATCGCTTCTTCCGGTAAATCTTGTGTGATTGGAGGAAACTGACTATCCTATGGTAACACCCATGCAACCAGTACTATGGATAGCATCAGCCATGCATAGTGAAAGGTTTTGCTGTTGTCATGCGCCTCTCTACAGTTCGCGAGGAACTTGCGAGAAAGGTAGCGCACCCAGTTGAATTGTATGCCCTCCATGCACTGGGTCACTAATGATTCAAGTGGTGCTGGCACTTCATTTGCATGACACTTCCTCATAATTTCCCCAGCCAAGATCTGGGTGGCTACTTTGACTACGTGGTCAGTTATACTGGAAATGGAGTAGCCACACGGCTTCTTGACGAGCTTAAATTTGTCCTTCATTTGCTTGGCGAGGTTGCGCTCACCTGTCTTTATGCCAGATTCCATGGTTGGACTTTTCCCTAAATGCGACAGCCAAGTGATCCAATGGACCAGCATGTCGGTGATCGGTATTGGCTATTACAACCACAGGCACCTATCGTGCACCTAGTATAATAGTTTTTTGATCATTATCATAGTTATTGGTGCACGGTTGTAATGCGACACCCATAGCATGTTTAGCAATCCTGCCTTGTCCACCCCTTTTATCCACGTCCTTGGCTCTAGTGCGGTCACACCGATGTCCTTATAAAAGACACGGTGCATGAACTGATCAGTCGCTAAGTGGGGAAAGTGCTCTGTATCAGCCAAATCCCAATCCTCCAGCTTTAACAGGGGGACACATGCCAGGTGATGTCCATGAAATGTGATATTGTCTAGTAGAAATAGTGTATGCAGCGTGACTTCTCTCTCGTCAATGTCCTTGGTGACCTTTTCCTTGCCTCGGCGTGGGGGAATGTATTTAGGTAGTTTAGAGATAGGGTAAAACCCTTTAATGTCAATGTCCTCAACCCCCGTGTCAATGTCATCCCCACCCACATTGATTTCTTCACTGTCTTCTTCAGGTTCCAGGTCAACTACCTTGCCCTTCTCCTGCGTGGTGGGCTTTTCCTTCTGTGGGTGCTTCCTAGGTTACACACGCACTGGTAGTGTTGCTTTCTGCTTATCTTTTTTGTTTTCAAACCCTCTTTGGTCGGCATAGCCGTCGGCCTAGGAATCCTCGGCAATTTAGGTACCTCTGCAGGTACTTCAACATTTGAAACCACCGGGGTAGCTCCCTCAGCTGCCATTTCTACCTCCAGGGTAGCTCCCTCAGTGGCCACTGCCTCTCCAGCACTCACAAATTCTGCGGGTGTTGACATGATACTAGAAAACAACTCCTATGTCTCCGTTAGCAAGTTCTCAAATGCTAAACTCACTATCAAATCTTCAAAAGTACTCACTGTTCAAACGCGCCTGAGAGCTCAACACCTCAATTCTAAAAGTTCCAAGTGTTTTTCGCTGGGTAGCCACCTATAATTTATAGGCATTTTTGAATTCAAATCCGATTGTTCCCCCCAAAATTCGCTCACAAATGTTGGATTGGAAACATATTTTCAAAGATCTTGCCCTTAAATTCTGACTTAAATGCCACCTCCCCGCTCCATTTAGCCATTTTCCCACTGTCAAGTCATGAAGAGTGAAAATAATGGTCACTTTCCAGCTTCCCTGTGTGGTCCCTTCTTCAATAGTGCAGCTCCCACACTTTTTTGCTGACACTGTGACATTCCTTCATTCCGTGCAGTTGCCCAGTCGCGCAACTCCACAACCTTGGCAGTGTAGTTTATAGTCCCGCGCCTCCTCTCAGCTGCCTGGAGCGCTAAGACCATGCTTCCACCATGTAGTCATCTCATTGGATTGTCAATGTATGGCTTCAATTGGTTGCCATTCACCCTCCGTGGGAATGGTTCTCCATTCAATTTTACCAACTGAACTGCTCCACCATCAGTAATCTCCTTGATGACAAAGGGCCCCAGCCAATGCATCCAAAATTTTTTCTGGAAATTTATCAAACTTCTTGTCATATAATATAGCTAAATCATTTACCTTGAAGGTGTGCAGTTTGATGTGCCGATCATGCCATGCCATTTCACGCTCCTTTTGAACTTGTTGATGGAATCTAGCTAGAAATCTATCCTCTTCATGCTTTGTTAGTTGCATGAGCCTCTCCTCCAGGGCTCTGCGATCAACCATTCCTATGAATTCTACTATGCGTAGAATAGGTACAATGTACTCCATTGGCATTAGAGCTTCTACACCATAAACTAGTCTAAATAGTGTTTGTCCAGTCAACTTCTTGCAAGTCGTTCTATAAGCCCATAGCATCGCAGGCATGCACACATCCCAGTCATTTCTTTGAGCATTGCAAACCTTTGTTAGCGCACTCTCCAATGTTTTATTAAATGCTTCCACCATCCCATTAGCTTGCGGATGATATGTCATGCTCTTCTGATGGTAAACCTGAAATTCCTCCGTCATCGCACTAATTATCTCATTAAGAAAATGTACCGCGATCACTTTTTAAATTTTTTGGACAACCAAACCTTGTCATCACGTACTGAAAGATGAATTTTGTTTTTGTTGTTAGCACTCAGGTTGTTCTTCTGGTTAGCTCAAAAGGATACGGCCAAGGTAACCACAGACAAATCTTTGGACTGCAGGTTCTAGCCCACCTGCAATCAGAGAGGGCTCTCTCTTTCTGATTTAGCTTTGTTGATGATGATTTTAGGCTAGTTATTGGGTTCAAGGGGTTTTGTTTGTGTTTTGGTGGGAAGGAGGATGCTTTCAAGTAGAGAGGCAAAGCATAGTGTGGTAAGTTTCAAACCATTGGACGTGGAGTCATGGAGTAAGACTACTGGTGCGTTTTCTTGGTCACAAGAGAGAATATGGAGCAAGCTAGTTGCACATGAAACAATGATTCAAGGTAAAGAGATGGATTGAAAGGCTAAGGAATGAGAGGCAATTAAGAATCTCTCATTCAGGTTAGCAAGGGGAAGATGAGCCCTATCTAGGAGTAGCTAAGAATTCCTAAATAACAGTCATTCATATGTGAAATAGATCAAACATGAGCCATAAAAGAATTCATATTTATGCCTAAATCAAGAGGAAAAACATTAAGAAGCCACATAAACTGAGCATAGAGTGCAGTTAAGAAAATTCTAAACCAATCCTTCATTCCGTAACTTGAGCATATATGAAATTGAAATAACAGAGGTGAGGAACACTTATTGATTCATATTGCAGCACAAGAATTCCAAATTCATCCTTCAGAAACCATCAACAAGACATCAAACAGTCCATTCTCCAAGCTTTCAGCAATCTTTGATTAAGAAAAACATATCTGATATACAGGCGAGTCTCCCTTGAGGATTATCAACCAACCAACCCTTTAAACAGTGAATTAGGGTTGTTTATATAAGCAAAATATCTACGCTAATCAGATTTCAGACAGATCTACTGTAATAAATGTCCTAAAACTAACACATGTCTGAAATAAGTGCGGTAAAATATCCTCGAGCTGCGCTGGGTGCAACTGTAACAAAAAGGAATTAATGTATTGCCTTTATGGCTTTGTGCTGATCACTTAGCCATAATTGTGCTTTGGGTTTCAATCCATGCTCTTGAGTGGTTCTGAGGTGCATTAACTATGATGGGAGAGCCTTGATTAGAGCTCCACCGTTTTCTTTGACTTTGTTGGAGGTCATTTAATGTTCACCTGCATTGGGAATAAAAGTTTTCATTAAAAACATTCGACTGATACTCTTTGCCGCTTCCTTTGGTACACTTTGGCGCTGAACCTGGCCTCTTTAACGTCTTCTGAGTGCTTTAGACTGTCTCATCGACTTTAATGGTTGTTGTTCGGCCCTCTGTTGCTTTAAAAACTGTGTTTGCCCCTTTCTGTATGCTTCGCGAAGAAATTCTGGTCATTTTGCGCCTTTCGGGCTTGCTGGAGGCCGAGTCACGAAGGGGCTTTCCATTTTGGCCTATTTCCTGTAGGCGCTAATCGCGCATGAAAAACTGCCTCAGATTCTGATTTCGGGCTTCCTAGGCTGCGATTTGCGCCTTTCGCACTTTTTGACGGTGATGTCAGCATGACATCAGCAGTGGGTCCCAGTACGGTGGTGACATGGCAGGGTGATGTCAGCGGGGTGACATCAGCAGTACGGCCGGGTGACGTGGCAGTACGGCGGAGGAGGTGACGTGGTAGTACGGTGGCAGCTACGTGGCAGGTTCATGGTGGCAGGAGGCCGACGCGGGATGGTGACGTCAGCATGACGTGGTGCTGACGCAGGAGGGGGGAAAAACGGTATCTGATTTCGGGCACACCGCCTTTCTACAGAAGTGGTTTCGGCAGAGGGGGCTCTGCCACAGTCGAGAGGGCAATGCGTGGCGGGAGTACGATGGTAAAACCGCCCATCTCCCGGGCGCTAACCCTCGACAGGTTCGGAGGGGAAAGGACCCGCCCACCGTAGATCTCTGGCGCGAGCGATCGGACGGCTGGCGGAACAGATGAGGCGGCGGAGGGATAATGGACGGGGCCCGTGGTGCATTTGAATAATTTATTAAATGGCGGGGGGGGTTTAAACATTAGAAGAGTGGGTTTACGGGGTTATAAGCAGGCGGGGTAGATATTTACATGTAAAACTTTAGGATAAGGGCGGAATATGGGTGTTGTAGGGTTGGGGTTAAGGGGGAATGGTTGTTAGCATGACCAGGTGTCAGAATAACTCCAGTTAGGACACAGATGGGTTAGTAGGAGCCCCAGATGGACTACTGCCTCTCGGACTTGGAAAAATATGGCTATAGTGCCAAGGGGGGGATTATTTAATATTTTTGGAATTTTATATATTTTTGCATAGTAGGGGATAGGAAAATGATTTAGGGAGCTAAATAATAGAGTTAGTAGTTAATATGGAGATGACAAAAAGCGCTAAGTATGTGGATCTTAGGCTATCAAGGGGGGAAAAGTGACTCATAGAGGAAGAATGGAAATCCTTGAGTGAAGCAGATCTTCACCCAGGCAAATGATATGGAAAATAATGAAACTAAGAGGAATCAACCAGATCTTGACCTCTTTAGGAAATTAGTGAGTGATTTGGGGAATAAGAAGAAAGGGGAGTTAGCCATGCCTTGCTTGACCTCTTCCAAATGAAAACTGCCTTGTACCTGTGATCTGAAGTACAATATCACTTTGAAACGCAAAATTGACCACAATTGAACATTCTGCAACCTCAAAACTACCTACCCAGCCTACTTACCTAACATTTTTTCTTCTTTTTGGTTTGGGTGCACTTAGACTTGCAGAACTTGCTTATCCTTTTTTCTTTTGACTGCCCTCCTATCTAAATCTACACTTATTTCTTCCAAGGGCCCAGATTAAGAAGTTGGGCTCCTTTGATTCTCTACCTATCTACAAATCTGCCAAGATTAAGCTGTTTGGACAGATATTCATTCTCTATATTCTAAAGCAAGAAATTGAAACCTAGGGAAACCAAGATTAGGCTGTTTGGACTTCCCTTTAACAAAAAATTCTTCAAAAATGGTTAACTCATCAAAATTTGGAATACAACAGTGGCATTTAGACTGGCACACTTTCATGGTCTCTTTTTTTGACCTCTTTCTGGAAATATGGAGCATTTCAGCATGCAAAGTATGACATATTTGGCATGTAAAAAGGTCGATCATGAAAGATGAACACCTGTTGCAACAAGAGGATAACAGTGGCTCCACTTGGGGATGGCTTTTCCTTGTGAAAAGCCAAGAACAGCAGGTCAGACTGCCTTGATTTTCTATTGTTGTTGTGGATTGAAAAAACTTTTTTGCGCTGGCTGCTAAAGTGTGAAACTTGGAAATATAAACAACCCTCTACTCAACTACATTGTCATAAAAAGTGAAGCACTGCCTGCTTTCTTCTACGTGCTTGATATTATATACAATGTTGCTTGAGCATTGCCTTTGAAATAGATCCAAAACATGGATCAAAACTGATGCATTTCCTTAGCCTCTGATCTGGAAACAGTTGTTGATGTGAAACTAAGAAAATGCTCCTCTCTTATTGATACTATTTGACTGAAGACTACAAGATTGGTTGTGTCTTCACAAACTTTGTTGCTGCTCCTCTAACACTCAGACTGCTTATACAAAAAATAAAAACAAAGTGCTGATATATACAAATATTGATGTACAAAGAGATATATATAGAGCTGCATTGTATCCCTTAAAAAGGATCATGGTAATGTTTTAACATTCGGCCATTTACAAGGCCTTCTTTAGCAGTGCTGCCCTCTACAGATTTGAGAAAATATGTGTTATTTCCCTGAACAACAGAAATAACGAATGGCCCTTTCCATAAAAAATAAAATTTTGCATGTTTTTCCTTGTCTTCTCTTCGTGAATCCCACCTTAGAACTTTGTTGCCAACACAGAAATCTTCCATCTTAGCTCTTTTATCAAACATCTTTTTGAGCTTCTCTTGCAAAATCTGAGCTCTGTCTAAACTTGCTCTCTGGTTTGCTGATGATGAATGGTATGATTGATTCTTCGTTGAATGTCATTTGGTTCAACCTGAATCTCCTGTAATAGTTTGATAGTAGGGATGCCCAAGGATGAAGGAAATCTGGCCTCCATGCCATATACTAGCTCATAAGGGCTCATCCTAATGGATTTCTATGTTGAAAGTTTGTCTACCCATAGGGCATTTGTGAGTTTTCTATGCCAATTCTTCTTGTTTTCTTCTAGCACTTTCTTTATGATATTAATCAGGCTCTTATTAGATGACTCTGCCAAGCCATTACCTTGGGGGTAATAGGCTGTGGAATGCCCCAAGGTGATGTGAAATTTATGGCAAAAATTGATCATTTTTTTGGATTTAAAAGCAATGGCATTGTCAGTAATGATCTTCTCGGGGCAGCCAAATCTAGAAAGGATATTGTACTCAAGGAACTGGATAATGATGGAGTCATTGGCCTGTCTGCATGGGATGGCTTCAACCCACTTGGTGAAATAGTCGGTGGCTGTTAGAATCCACTTGTGCTGGCCTGAGGAGGAGGGATGGATTTCTCCAATGAAGTCAAGACCCCATTGTTGAAAAGGCTTTTTAGTTGAGATGGGTTTAAGGGGCAGGGGCAACAGCTTTCTTTTGCCCTCAAAGATTTGGCATTTGTGACATGAAATGGAAAATTTCCTTACATCTGCAAAAAGAGAGGGCCAATAGAAACCAGCCCTTAAAATTTTATCAGCAGTGGACTTCCAATATAGATGTCCTACACAGTCACTTGCATGGAATTATTTCATGACCTTGTTAGTTTCATTCATGGTTAAACAATTAAGCAATATACCTTCATGATTTTTCCAAAATAAAGCACCATCTATGACACAAAACTTTGAAGCCTTCATTCTTAAAAATCTTTTCTTAGTTCTGGACAATCCTGGGGGAGCAAACAGGTTTAACAATACAAAGCATATATCAGCATACCATGGGGATTGCAAAAAGGTTTCACTGATCTGTGGAGTCGCCAGCTCCTGTTCATTGTCCAATTGGTTGATGTCTAAGGCTTGAAAGTTTGTTTCGGACATTAGTTTGGCTAAACCTTGTCCCTTTATCAGTTTGGTTGGTTTTATTTCTATGTCATACTCAAGGATGTTAGCAATCCATTTGCCTCTTTTGCCCTCTAATCCCTCTTGGGTTAATATGTCTTTTACGACAGCGTTTGGTACATAAGCAATCACATGTGAATATAAAATGTAGACTCAGAAATCTTTGATTGCTTTGACCAGGGCATAGGCCTGCTTCTCCATGATTGGGTACTTCAGAGGGGCATCTCTTAAGGCTCGGCTAAAAAATGCATTTGGCTTTTCAGCTCCTTGGTCATCCTTTTGCAAAAGGACAGCAGCTATGGTGTGATCAGATGCAAAAGAAAATATGATGAAGTCCCTATCAAATTGCGGACTTGTGAGGACAGGGGCTTGGGTTAAGGTAGTTTTGATACTCTCAAAGGCTTGCTTGGTCTCAAGAGACCATTTTACCTTAGCATCCTTTTTTAACATGTTACTTAACAGTCTTATTAGCTCGGCTAGATTTGGAATAAATCTCCTCAAGAAGTTGATTTTTCCAAGGAATGCTTGCAACTCTTTTATGTTTCTTGGATATGGGACTTGGAGGATGGCTTGGATTCTTCAGGATCAATTCTAATCCCGTCCTTTGATATGATATGGCCAAGAAGTTTGCCTTCTTCAAGGCCGAAGAGATACTTCTTGGGGTTTAAGGAAATGCCATATTTCCTACATGTCATGAATATTTGCCTCAAATGTTTCAGGTGCTCTTGATCAGATTTAGAGAAAGGGGTTAAGTCATCAAGGTAGACAACTAGGAAATCATGTATTTCCTTGGAGAATGCAATATCCATTGCCCTTTGAAAGGTAGCACCAGCGTTTTTAAGTCCGAATGGCATCTTCACATACCTAAATGTTCCCCACGGTGTGGTAAAGGCTATCTTGTCTTGGTCATCCGGGTGAACCGGTATTTGATTAAAACCTGAAAAGCCATCTAGAAAAGAAATTCTAGATGACCCCACTACTCTCTATAGAATATGATCCATTTTGGGCAATGGGTAGTGGTCTTTTAGGGAGACTTGGTTTAAATTTCTTAGGTCTACACATAGCCTAATCTCACCTGTCTTTTTTCTTGTGGGAACAAGATTGGATACCCATTCAGAAAATCTGATGGGTGTTATGATACCTGCTTCAAACATTCTTTTCACTTCCTTTTCAATCAAAGGGAGAAGCATAGGATTGATTCTCCTCAGTTTCTATTTGAAGGGCTTTTGGTTTGGTTTTAAGGGAATGGTGTGTTGGATTACTGAGGTGTCATAGGACTTCAAGTCCTCATAACTCCAAGCAAATACATCTTGGAATTCTTTGAACAAATCAACATATTTGGGCTTCTGATCGGGTGGCAAATTTTTGGATAATTTGATCATTTTGGGCTTCTCTGCTGTCCCGATGTTATGTTCTTCTATAGCAGTGTTTAAGGGCTGCATTTTTGGCTTCTTGGGAACATCATTTGCATCAAACATATCTTCTAACGGAGTGAGGCCAGCAGGGAGAAAGTTATCCTTTAGATCAACGATCTCGGCCTCTGTTTCAGCTATTTCCTCCAAATGCATTTGTCTCAGCTCTTCTATATTGGTTTTGTCAAAAACAGTTGGGTTTAACATTTGTTTGGTTGTTACAGCAGTTACAGCCTGCTGACTTTCGTTCGTTTGCTGTTGCTCATCTGTCATGGCATCCATGTCAATGTTAATATTTGAAAACTCATGCTCAAGAGTGAGGAAGTTGTTAATCTGGGCATCATTTTCGAACACTTGCCAATCTTTAACATTATTTGGGATAGCAGGCCTATGTTTTATCTCAGCAGTAAAATGGTGATTTGGCTCAAAAGGTAGCTTGCATGTATTAGCAAAAGTAGCTAGGCTGTGTGCTTGAATGTTATGCCCTCTTGAAATATTGGCAAGCTTGGATTCAGTGAATGCATTGAGTATATTAGTGGCAGCAGTCCTATAGGCCCTCATTCTATTATCATTGGTAACAAAGTAACCTTTCATTTGTTGTATGATTAAATCGGAGTCACCTAGGATGGACACCTTTGCATCTCCTAGAGCTTTGAACAGTTTAAGGCCTAAAAGGAGAGCCTCATACTCTGCCATATTGTTGGTGCATTTAAAGTTCAGTCTGTAGGCATGGCCTTCTGCATGATTGTTATGTGTATTGTGAATCCAGACACCTGCCCCTGCTCCTAACTTGTTAACGGAGCCATCAAACTCTAGATACCATGTGATTTATTGCTTGTGATTAATATCAAGAGTTTCAGTCACTTTTGTAGTGGACAAATTTGAAAATTTTATTTGGGGAGGTTCTTCTTGTATGTTGGTTGCATCTGTTGTTTTGACAGTTTCATCAGTATGGGCAACCGGTTCTTCATTGATGTGTGTGTTCAGTTCTAAAGCCAACAGCTTTTCATCAATGGGAGGACTTATTTCATCATTAAATAAAATAAAAGAATCCATATCAGAATGGATTGAGTAAATGGGAAAATTTTCAGGCTTGCTCTCACTAGTTACCACATATTTCATTAGTGTTTCTCTATACAGTCTCTTTGGTTGCCCAAAGACAGATATAGTGGCGTAAGAGAGATCTAATTAGAGGGATCCTTGGAGTTTTTCTCCCCAAGATCTCGACAATAGCATGCCATACTTTGGTGGAATGTCATCAACCACCACATCTATGAGGATTGTCTTGTTGGGATATTGGACTAAGGAGACACACAGGTCTTTGATGATGCCTAAACACTTGACTTGACTTGAGTCAAAGGAGAATAGATCTTTGTAGGGTCTTGTAACATCAAGGTTCAGCTTTTCCATTACATCTTTGGGCATAAGGTTGTGTGAAGCACCTGAGTCAAACATAGCATTGTACAGGACTTTGTCATGTATATGTAAACTGATATAGAAGGGTAAGACAAATCCATATGTTGATTTTCCATTAACTTCTGGACCGAACAGTAGTTCAGGTTGATCATCAAGAACATTGAAATCATCCTTGACTTCTGGCATTTGAAGTGACCTTTGAATTTGTTGCCTATACACATCATGTTTGGCAAGTTCAGATAAGGGGATGGATATCTTCAGTTTACCTATTTCTGCCTCTAAGTCAAATGATTTTTCAGATTGGGTTTTAGTATTGTGAGAGGTAGGTTTCCCTTTTTCCCGTATCAGCAATTTGGACTTGTTTATCAGCGTTAAGGGAAGTAATTGCTTGCGGTTTTTCTGTTTTAGGAGGGCCTTTTGGAATGCTGTTCAAATTCTCTTTCGAGGAAGAAGGTGGCAGAGGCTGATCTATAGAAGGTTGCATTTCTGTTATGTCCTCTATAGTCACTTGATGCGGGTTTGGGACAGGTATATCAGTTGGTTCTGTTATGACAGCCTTGCTTTTAATCTTGTTGGGCTGTTTGCCATCCTTTGGTTTACTAGGTTTAGGAATGTCAATGGTCCTAGTTCTCAGCTTATATTGTTTGTGGACCTCATACACAGCAGTATCATAGCCTTGTTTAAAATTAAAAGAATCACCAGACTTAGTCTAAAATTGATTAAAGTCATGCTCATCTTGGTCTTGTTGAGTTAGGAAAATTTGTTGTTCAGCCCTCGAATCCACCAAGTTCATGTGAGTGTCCTCTGGGAGCTCACTAGATGTAGATGCTTCCGCACAATTGTCATGAAAAGGGGGTCTTATATCATGGTCTGGGCTAAACCTTCCAGCATTTGTGTTCTGCTTTTTCTTAAAATTTGGGTTCCTTATGGTATTGGATTGTTGTCCTTCCCATGATGATTTCCTCTCAACACTTTCTACTATGTCTCCCAGCCTTTGCATGCCATTGATAATAGCATCAAGTTTCTGATCTAAGGCTGAGGGTTCTTCTTTGAAGGTGGTTCTTCTCTCCATTCTAGCTCTATTTCTTTTGGCAATTAGGTTGGCCTCTACGCTAACAGCAACATTTTGCATGTCTGCAAGGGTTTGAGGGGCTCTTTCTTTTAACTGGTAGGCCATATCTGGGTCGAATCCATCAGGGAATTTATACAAGGCAAGGTCAGGTGGAGGTCTTAGGTTCTATGGTATTGCATTATAGACATTGTTGAATCTTGTACAGTAATCTAGGACAGACTCTTGAGGGCCTCTTTTTATTGTATCATATTCAGCTAGTATGTGCAAAGGGTCTTTACTTTTCTCCCATCTATTGGTAAAGGATTGGTAAAGCTCATCCGGATTGGTTATGGAATTTGCAGCAAGTGCTCTAAACCAAGTTATTACATCACCTGTTAAACTTTGGACAAAAAATTTCATTCTCACGCTATCATCATCTCTTTCATAGTTCTCAAAATAGTCTTGCATTTTCTTTGTATGCAGAAGGGTTGTGCAAGTACCAGTTCCATCAAAATATGTGATTTTAGTTTGATAATCCTGAGGCATAGCCCCAGGATTTGCAGGTAATTGTAGGGGTGCATATCTATTAGCCATGTTTACAGGGATAAGTGGAACAACAGGGACGACAAGGATAGCGGGAACAGTTGTAACAACAATGGCAGTAGTGGTAGTATGTGCAGTGAATGGAGGTGTGGAAGGAGTGCTTTGAGATGTGGATGATGAATAAGGGGAAACAAGGGTTGAATGAAATAAAACTTTGACAAGGGTTGGAACACTGCTTGGGTGAACTGCTTCAGGACTATTATCAGCAAAATCTTGGTGTTTCCTATGAATCTTTGGGATTAAGTTGGGATTTTCAAAAGCAGCTGGGGGATTTGGGTCTGGATTTGTCCTTGTATAATGAGAATTCTTTTTGGGAGCCAAATTCTGAATTTGTTTTGGTATTTTCTATGAATGTTTTTTAGAATTAGCAAGGAACTGATCAAATTTTTGGGACAGCTATCTGCAGTTTAAAACTGGCATGAAGATTGACTAAAGAAGCATTATTTACTCCTGTAAATTCAAAGCAGGAACAATTTCAAACACTTCCTGGCCGACATTCAGACTTCATCTGTAGTTTTAAGGAATAGACAACACTTGAACAACTGATTTTTGTTCTCATGGAGTTTTCCAACTTAATTTGTGAAATTAACTGAGGATGGTCCCCAGTGGAATCGCCATTATGTTAGCACTCAGGTTGTCCTTCTGGTCAACTCAAAAGGATACGGCCGAGGTAACCACAGACCAATCTTTGCACTGCAGGTTCTAGCCCACCTGCAATCAGAGAGGGCTCTCTCTTTCTGATTTAGCTTTGTTGATGATGATTTTAGGCTAGTTATTGGGTTCAAGGGGTTTTTTTTTGTGTTTTGGTGGGAAGGAGGATGCTTTCAAGTAGAGAGGAAAAGCATAGTGTGGTAAGTTTCAAACCATTGGGCGTGGAGTCATGGAGTAAGACTGCTGGTGCGTTTTCTTGGTCACAAGAGAGAATATGGAGCAAGCTAGTTGCACATGAAACAATGATTCAAGGTAAAGAGATGGATTGAAAGGCTAAGGAATGAGAGGCAATTAAGAATCTCTCATTCAGGTTAGCAAGGGGAAGATAAATGAGCCCTATCTAGGAGCAGCTAAGAATTCCTAAATAACAGTCATTCATATGTGAAATAGATCAAACATGAGCCATAAAAGAATTCATATTTATGCCTAAATCAAGAGGAAAAACATTAAGAAGCCACAAAAACTGAGCATAGAGTGCAGCTAAGCAAATTCTAAACCAATCCTTCGTTCTGTAACTTGAGCATATATGAAATTGAAATAACAGAGGTGAGGAACACTTATTGATTCATATTGCAGCACAAGAATTCCAAATTCATCTTTCAGAAACCATCAAAAACACATCAAACAGTCCATTCTCCAAGCTTTCAGCAATCTTTGATTAAGAAAAACATATATGATATATAGTGCGAGTCTCCCTTGAGGATTATCAACCAACCAACCCTTTAAACAGTGAATTAGGGTTGTTTATATAAGCAAAATATCTACGCTAATCAGATCTCAGACAGATCTGCTGTAATAAATTTCCTAAACCTAACACATGTCTAAAATAAGTGCGGGAAATATCCTCAAGCTGCGCTGGGTGCAGCTGTAACAAAAAGGAATTAATGTATTGCCTTTATGGCTCTGTGCTGATCACTTAGCCATAACTGTGATTTGGGTTTTGATCCATGCTTTTGAGTGGTTCTGAGGTGCATTAACTATGATGGGAGAGCCTTGATTAGAGCTCCACTATTTTCTTTGACTTTGTTGGAGGTCATTTAATGTTCACCTGCATCGGGAATAAAAGTTTTCATTAAATACATTCGACTGATACTCTTTGTCGCTTCCTCTGGTACACTTTGGCGCTAAACCTGGCCTCTTTAACATCTTCTGAGTGCTTTAGACTGTCTCATCGACTTTAATGGCTGTTGTTCGGCCCTCTATTGCTTTAAAAACTATGTTTTCCCCTTTCTGTATGCTTCGCGAAGAAATTCTGGTCATTTTGCGCCTTTCGGGCTTGCTGGAGGCTGAGTCATGAAGGGGCTTTCCATTTTGGCTTATTTCCTGTAGCCATGCGTGATTAGCGCTAGGTGCTAATCGCGCATGAAAAACTGCCTCAGATTCTGATTCCGGGCTTCCTAGGCTGCGATTTTTTCCTTTCGCACTTTTTGACGGTGACGTCAGCGGTGGGTCCCAGTACGGCGGTGACGTGACAGAGTGACATCAGCGGGGTGACATCAGCAGTACGGTCGGGTGACGTGGCAATACAGTGGAGGAGGTGATGTGGCAGTACGGTGGCAGCTACGTGGTAGGTTCACAGTGGCAGGAGGCCGACGCGAGATGGTGACATCAGCATCACGTGGTGCTGACACAGGAGGGGGGAAAACGGTATCCAATTTCGGGCACACCGCCTTTGAGCAGAAGTGGTTTTGGCAGAGGGGGCTCCACCACAGTCGAGAGGGCGACGCGTGGCGGGAGTACGACAGTAAAACCGCCCATCTCCCAGGCGCTAACCCTCGACAGGTTCGGAGGGGAAAGGACCCGCCCACCATAGATCTCGGGCACGAGCGATCAGACAGCTGGCGGAACAGATGAGGCGGCATAGGGATAATGGACGGGGCCCGCGGCGCATTTGAATAATTTATTAAATGGCGGGGGGGGGGGGGGGGGGGGGGGGGTTTAAACATTAGAAGAGTGGGTTTACGGGGTTATAAGCGAGCGGGGTAGATATTTACATGTAAAACTTTAGGATAAGGGCGGAATATGGGTGCTGTAGGGTTGGGGTTAAGGGGAAATGGTTGTTAGCATGACCAGGTGTCAGACTAACTCTAGTTAGGACACAGATGGGTTAGTAGGAGCCCCAGATGGACTACTGCCTCCCGGACTTAGAAAAATATGGCTATAGTGCCAAGGGGGGGATTATTTAATATTTTTGGGATTTTATATATTTTTGCATAGTAGGGGATAGGAAAATGATTTAGGGAGCTAAATAATAGAGTTAGCAGTTAATATGTGTTAGAAAATTATATATTATGGAGCAATGGAACACATAAAATATTGCAGAAATATAAACACAGAAAGCGCATAAAACAAGAGAGACACAGATATACGCGGTTCACCCAGTTTGGGCTACGTCCACCCCGAATAGCCAGTCCTTCCTTTCTATTATCCAGCAAAATGAAGAGACACAACCTACAGTAGATTCGCTGTAATATCGTCTGTTTTCCCTCACAGTCTCACCTCTCTATTTCTCGCTCACAGAATACACATTTATCACACAGCCTCAAATACAAATGCCCTCATACAAAGAGAGGGGTTGCCTTCTAGGGCAAAAAACCCTAAACTAAACATAAGTTCTACTGTCAGATCATCCGCCTAATGAACGGCCCAGATTGACTAGAAATTACTATACTTTTACAAGGCAATTTTACAGCTATTTTTAGCTTCGGGGGTGCTGCCCCCGAAGCACCCCGCCAGGGGGGGGCTCCCAAAGGTCGCAGCCGCCCCCCCCTGGACCACCCCTACAACGAATATTTTACGGGCGGCGTTGCCGCCCCCATTTTGAATTGGGGTCCAATGTGGCGATACCTTTGAATATAGAAGATAATCAGGCTCCACACCCAACAATATGGAGATGACAAAAAGCGCTAAGTATGTGGATCTTAGGCTATCAAGGGGGGAAAAGTGACTCATAGAGGAAGAATGGAAATCCTTGAGTGAAGCAGATCTTCACCCTGGAAAATGATATGGAAAATAATGAAACTAAGAGGAATCAAGTAGATCTTGACCTCTTTAGGAAATTCGTGAGTGATTTGGGGAATAAGAAGAAAGGGGAGTTAGCCATGCCTCGCTTGAGCTCTTCCAAATGAAAACTGCCTTGTACCTGTGATCTGCAGTACAATATCACTTTGAAACGCAAAATTGACCACAATTCAACATTCTGCAACCTCAAGACTACCTACCCAACCTACTTACCTAAAATTTTTCTTCTTTTTGGTTTGGGTGCACTTAGACTTGTAGAACTTGCTTATCCTTTTTTCTTTTGACTGCCCTCCTATCTAAATCTACACTTATTTCTTCCAAGGGCACAGATTAAGCAGTTGGGCTCCTTTGATTCTCTACCTATCTACAAATCTGCCAAGATTAAGCTGTTTGGACAGATATTCATTCTCTATATTCTAAAGCAAGAAATTGAAACCTAGGGAAACCAAGATTAGGCTGTTTTGACTTCCCTTTAACAAAAAATTCTTCAAAAATGGTTAACTCATCAAAATTTGGAATACAACAGTGGCATTTAGACTGGCACACTTTCATGGTCTCTTTTTTTGACCTCTTTCTGGAAATATGGAGCATTGCAGCATGCAAAGTATGACATATTTGGCATGTAAAAAGGTAGATCATGAAAGATGAACACCTGTTGCAACAGGAGGCTAACAATTGTCATGCTTGTACAATCCTTCACAGGCTGCTCCTCTGCCCATTTGGTTAAGTACTCAGTTGTGGTGATGATGTACCATGCACCCATATTCTTTCCTAGAGGCTGAATTGGTCCCACAAAATCAATCACCCATTTCGCGAATGGCTGCAATGATATCTGCAGATATAGTGGCAGCTCATCCCTGCTCAAGGGTATGCCAGTCCTTTGGCATGAATCGCATGCCCTACAATACACTTTTGAATCCTTATGCAAGGTTTGCCACCACAACCCAGTGCATAGAATCTTTGCGCTGTTTCTTTTCCTACATAATGACATCCAGCGGTTCCACCATGAGCCTCAGTGACAATGCTATTTTGTTCAAACTCTGGCACATAACGTTGCAATATTTCATCTTCTATTGGCTTGTATATCCTTTCGGAGCCATACCTGTCATCAGGAAGTGTATAACATCTTCAAAGTGGTTATCCACGATGCACACTACAAAGAGTTGTGCGTCAGGTAGTCCTTCCTACAAATTAGTAGGCTCCTCTCTAGTTTCAATGTGCAACAGATGATCCGATCCTACATTTGATCGTCTTGGTTTCACAATGACTTCAAAATCATATTCCTAGAATAGCAACAGCCACCTACATATCTTTCCCCCCAACACATCTTGTTGACCAGGTATTTCAATGTAGAATGGTCTGTATACATCTTAAAATTTCCACCCAACATATAATGCCTAAACTTCTAGAGCATGTACACCATAGCTAATCCTTCGCGCTCTATTGTGGAATAATTTTTCTTAGATTTAGACAGCTTCCTACTTGCAAATGATATAGGGTGATCCAAGTCCCCTTCATTGGCTTATGTCAGTACTAGTCCCAGTGCAATAGATGACGCATCCAGTGCACATCAAACTCCTTCTTCCAATCTAGGAATACTAGGATCAGTGCGGTGACCATTTTCTCCTTTAGCACATCCAAGCTCTTCTGGCATTCTTCATTCCAATAGAATGTAATATACTTCTTTAGCATTTTTTCCATCGGTGTGGTGATCCAGGCATATCTCTTGATGAATTTCCTATAGTATCTCGTATGCACCAAAGTTGTGTGTAGCTCCTTCACACTCCTTGGCACCTCTAAATTGATTAAGACCACAATCTTTGTAGGGTCTACCGTAAAGCCTTGTCTGTATACCACATGACCCATCAAGATCCCAAAAGGGTCACAGAACAAACATTTCTTTAGATTGAGCATGATATCATACCTCTAACATGTATCTAGCATCAAGTGCAGACTTGCCACATGGTGCTTTACCAACCCAAACACTATCCAATCATCAAAGTATACCTCCAAAAATTTGTGAATGAAATCCTTGAACACCGCGATGACTACGCACAAAAATATCATCGGTGCGTTCTTCAGCCCAAAAGGCATCACCGTATACTGTAAACATCCCCATTCAGTCATGAAGGTCGTCTTACTTCTATCCTCCAGTGTGATCTTGATCCGATGGTACCCATAAAGCCCATCATTGAACGAATGTGCTTCTTGGCTGCCAACATTATCCAAGACCTCATTGGTGAACAGAGTGGGTAAGGTATCATGTACACAGGAAGCATTCAATTTCCTAAGATCTACACATATATGTATTTCTTCCTTCTGCTTCTTTTCCTGAACTATTATTGGGCTGACCCAATCAGATTCTTCCATCGGTTCAATAATACCTGCCGCGAGAATCTTATCTAACTCTAAGCGGACCCTTTCTTTGTACTTCAGATTGAGGCGGTAAGGTCTTTGCTTCACAGGTTTGGCATCCATTTTTATTGTGATCTTCCTGAAACCCGGGTCCCCTATTATCCCTTTCATATCTAAAAACTTCATGGGAAACAGATCTTGATATTCATGGAGTAGTTTGGTGACCTTATCTACTATCACGTTGTCCCAGTAGTCCCCAATCTTTGCAAACTTTAGTTCTACCTCTGTGCCAATGTTCACCTATCTAGTTTTGAGTGGCTGAGTTATGTCAAGGTCCTCTAGTTGTGGTCCTTCAACTTTGCGGTGACCTTTAGTCTCTAAGATATTAATCTTCCTCGGGTTTTCATCTTCTTCTTCCATTGTTACATTGTAGCACTCTAGTGCATGGCTCAGTTGGGTAGTCTAATTAGGTTGATTCAAATCTAGAGGATCCTGCAGTATCCTAAAAAGTGTTGCCTTAACCTCCTGCAATGCTTCATCAATATTGTCAAACCCATCCTCAAAGTTGAACATCATCAAAAATCATTGGCACAAAGCATCCCATTCTTCAGTGCCATGGCAGAGTTCCGTCTCCAAGTACCAATTCATCAGTATAACATCCAAGGTATAAAAAAATATATGGACCCACTTTGATTGAGGCTTCGCTCCTTACACTTCAATCCATTTGTCCAAATGGTCGTGTGGATCATTTCTCCCATCATAATTTTCTGCTAGTCATACTTGTGGGTGACCAAACCGTACTCTCATCATTTTTTTGTATACGTGCCAATCATCAAAATTGTCTTTGCGAGCGCCCCACCATCTCGTAGGTGTAGCACACAATGCCTAGTCTAGTGCCTGAAAGTGATGTTTCTCTAGCACTTCTCTCACAAATGTATCTAAAAGGTGATCAAAATCAGTTAAACCATCATAGTAAGGCAAATTTCTTACCTCTCATGATACACAACGTGATGACTTGGTCATCATATTACAGCGCGACGTAGATACTTCATGTAGTCGATTCTTCTAGTGCTCTAGTTATTTACCTGAATCTGATGTGAAAGAACTTTCGTGGTCCCATGAAACACGTCCATCTATTGTCAGATTCATCCAATCCTAATATTGTGTCGTTATCTTGTAAATTTGGTCCAAATCATCATCACTTTCATCACAGAATATTTCATTATAGCACGGTCCTTCTACAGGATCCAGTGGCACCACTACGCAGAGTGATTTCTTCTCAAATATCATCTTTCACTTCTTTAGATTGATTACCCCATTCATGTAAGTGGCCTAATTGATCCCAAGGAGCGCGGGGTAGGGATTGATGTCATCCACAATCTCTATCACTTCAAAATTAGCTAGTGCACTCGTGCCTTCGATATCAACTCTTACCCCCTGCAACCTCCCCATTGGGATGATTTTTTGTTGATTTGCCATCCTTAACTAAATTGGAGACCACTGTAGCATAGGTCTCCCCATTCTTTCCCATGTATGCTTTGAAAAAATGCTCACGTCAAAACCTAGATCCAAGATAACTTGGTCCATTTCATATTCTCCTATCTACGCAATGAGTCTCATCTCACGTCCAGTTCTTGCCTTACACTTACCAAGCCTTCTAACTATGCATCATCCGTCAGTAGCATTTTCCTTGCCAGTGCACCTATTGAGCAACTCCTATAATCCCTTCATAGCCTTGCTATCATGTAGCGGTTTCATAAAGATATCCAAGAATGTGGTAATCATGGACAAGTCCATTTCTTTAGCTAGCTTCTCTTGACTCCCTAAGGTAGAGGCCTCAACAAAACTTTTCTTCTCTTCCATAAATGTTTCTTTTGTGCGTTCTAGATCAAACTCAGTCTCCTTTTCTGGTGCTCTACGGACCCACTCACCATCTTCAAGCTGCTTCTCCTTATCCTCACCAATTGTTGCTCCACTCCGCAGCACAATATTTACCTTAGGGTCTTCCTCCCAAGGCTCAACCCTCATCATCTGCAGGTTCTAAGTCAGTTGCTGAGGGTATGCCCCTTTCTCACGTATCTTAGCTAACAATATAGGGAAATCCTTCATCGCATGGTCAAACTGAGTACAATAGCAGCATGACAACCATGTCAGATTCGGGCAGTCTCACACGTAGTGTCCTGGTCCTCCACAATTGTAACAAATAATCTACCCTCGACCTCTACCCAATCCTCCTCCACCTTGGCCTTCTCCGCGTCCTTGATACTCACCTTGGGTTCCACCAGTGCCTTGGTCCAGAGGTCGCGTTTATGCCTGCACCCTATATGCAGGTGTCTAGTCCATCATTAATTTGTAACTTCAAAAATTGCACTCATTATGACCCACAAATTGACAGAAGTTGTAGAAGTTCCGTTGTGGTGTCTGTACGAATTTCTGCAGCAAATGGCAATTGTTTGTCTCATGTTTCCTCGCTACCTGACATGTATCACACCATAGCATGGGCCCTATACTTGGCCCTATTACAACTTCCATCCTCAGAGGCATTAGTCCCCCTGCTGCAACATAATTTTTGAAAACTGGACAATGATCTCTGTCATGCCCCTGGCTTTTTCACTTTAGGCACCACACTTCTTCACACACCTCTAGTAGAGCAATTTTGTCTTTTTTCAAACTTTTCATTTCAAGGTAAATTTTCTTCAACTACACATGAATCTGTTGCACCCCCAGATTAGCATCCTGCATTGGTGTCTCGTGCAATCTCATCGCAATTTCCAGAGCTTTCGCCTGGGTCACAATCTTTTGTTGCAATAGTGCAACCCTTAGATGAGGCAGGAGCAAGGCCACAAACCATTCGCAGTGCCACCCATCAGTAAGATTCGTGTTAGGCTCATAGATCATACACTTAAATCTATGATCCAAACTCTAGGGCATCGCACCAGGCTTCATCATGATCTCTTTAAATCCCACAATCGATTACGCCTTAGACTTAGGTCTTTTAAATTCCTTATCTGGCGTAGTCTGGATATCCGCCAATGTGAACATCAGATTATCCATGCAGTACTTAATGTACCACATTAGTGTGTGGTCCTGCAAAGCACTAACCAACGTCATTTTATTCATTTGGTCATTCATGATACCCTAAGCTTCCCATACAGCCTTCGTGATGAACCAAAATTGGTCTGGATCTTCATTTACCACGCCCTTGAACACAGGTAGCTTTACGGAGTTCATCGTGTTGAATAATGGTGGAGGTGGCAGTGGTGTGGGTGAGTGTGTAAGCAGTGGGGGTGGAGATGGAGGTGGTGTGGGTGGATGAGGTATTCGCGGGAACCCTTGCTTTATCAACTGAATAGCACTCTGCAAAGAAGCTTGTGCTACTACCTCGCCATCACTCAGAGGAGGTTCAATCAGCGGGCTATATTTAGGGCCTCTTCTTCCTTTGTCCCTGAAAGTCCTTCCACTTAACTGCATAACCCACTTTTCACACAAGAGAATCTTAATCGAAGTATTTAACAATTTCAAATACTTACCTCGTGGCCCTTTGAAGAATCGGAGCTCTGCTTTACTGTAACTGACCAAAGTATCGACCGTGAATTCCGTCACAAACCCTCCTATTATACGATCAAACCAATGATCTAGAATTCTCGCAATCTTATCTTCAGAGGCTTCCAATTTCCACACTAAATCCAGTCCAAACAATTGGTTCGCCAAGCCTCCACCTCCCTTGGTCATCTACCAAGTTCGCGATCCACTCATATAATTAAACAGGGAAGGAACAAAAGAATATTTTGTGTATCTCTGTGTACAAATATCTGTCGAGCCACTGTTCTTTTTTCAATCATGGGTTCCTGTTTTCTTGCACTACTAACTAGTGGAATTTTCTATCCAGCCAATCTTCAATCTCCCTCTTAGTTGGATTCCAATGATGTGACATCACACATCTAGTTATGTAGATCTTAGTCCCATCAATGGAATCATTTGTTGGCTTAATGACCCCTGACCTAGGTTCAGCATTAAGTAGCCAAGAAAATCCCTACACTACTGGCCCCTTTGGCATCAATCCGTGGAGCATGGATTGAAGTCTCACCTAAAGCAGTATGGGGGGATGTAGGAAACATTTTTCTGCACCCTGAGATGGTTGTTATGTCGGTTATATGCCCTAACCCTTCCTTTGTGCAGACCGATAATCCATTTAGGGCTTATCAGAGTGCTTTGCTTTTTCATCCTTTAAGCCTCTACGAAAGTCTCTGATCATCCTTTGCAAACCCTAAATAGATAGATCAATCATTTACATGCCTCTATAATTACTCTTACTTCTATATTTACTCAGATTCACTTAAGTATTGGTTAGCTTTAACATGCATTATGGTTATCTTCCCGTAAACAGATATTCTTACTTGCGTTCATATGACACAGTAAAATACATAGATTCGCGCATCAATGTAGCATTAATTCATAACCCCAATATTCAACATAATATAATCGCAACATTCATAATAGAAGTAAAATAACACATACACAGATAATTACAAAATACTTCTCTTTATTGATAATCCAAATTTCCAATACAGACTCTAACTATCCTGCACACACAGTTGCAGGGGTCTGTGAACTTAGTTGTGGACTTTTACCCGGCCTCCATGCACTCAGCTGCAGAGCCTCTTCCTACGCTAAGACTCTTTGCTCTTAGCTCTCACAGACCCATAACATTACTTAGAACTCTCCTTCCTTGTTAACTTCTCCCCCCTCCCTTAGACTCTTCTACGACTCCCTTTTTATACACTCCCATGGTACACGGACCAAAGGCAGATCTCATCAAGCCAACACAAACTCTCTAAACCAAGGGAAAAAACCCTTTTTGACTGCTTACATCTTTGTGCTCCACGGCCACAAAATGTGGAGACTTTACATTCTTTACACAAAACTTGGGCTTTAGCCCCAAAATTTGGGCTTTGAACCCCAAAATTGACCCCAGGGGACCCATTTGCAATAGCAAGCATTGTGTTTATTCTCTATTCTCTCATTAATGCAATATTTATAGTAGGTGGTTTTGAGTAGTTGCTTTACCCTAGAAAAAAATGGCCATGTGTGATGTTTCCTCTTTCATGTCTATGATTCTTGTTTTATATGGTGAATTAACTTGAACATATCATTAGAGTAGCTTCAAGTCTTGTGATTTAGAAAATTTCATGAGTAGTAGTAAATATACACATTAATTTCTACAATATTTCCTTGGCTTATCATTTAGTGCATAATAGATATATCATGTTTTGGAGAAGAAAGTTGTGGCTTCATGTTCCACTACTAGATCTAGTGTTTCATCTATGTAGCAATGTACTTGGGATATTTCATTCATATTCAGAAGCTCTATGAGTCAACACTTCTTCATACATGTATTGTATATATTACAAGACTATTCTTGTTCTGTTTGTGGTACATGTTTATTTAGTTACATACTAAGTTTAAAGAACTAATTCATTGCTTAGTTATGATTATTATGGAATAAACATTGTTATGCTTTCATGATTTTTGTCTATTATGTGGACTAATATGTAGGTAACCAACAAGCCTTTCTTTTCATTCTCGGGTCCCCCTTTAGGATAGTACTATTACTTTCCTAACCATAGGCTCATTCTCCTTTACCAGCCTTCGAAGTTCCCCTGTGCAACTTACATTGGGTGTCTCACAAATATTACATACTTTCTGCCCAAACAGGTGTTGTGATCTCTTGCATGTGATTGTAACCATGACATATCTTTGAAACTTTTCCAATGGCGGTTGGACCATATAGTTGGATGGGACTCCTACACCAAACAATGTGAGGTTTAATTCAGGAGGCACATCAGGAAGATCCACTTACATGTTGGTGGCATCCAACACCATAAACATTTTGGTGCTAGAAGGAGGGCCAGATGACAAGCTGAGCCTGTGAAGTCTGTTTCAAAATCTTACCTTTAATGGCTTCATCCAAGATCATAATCGCAACTTGTTTTTCCAAAGATTTAGATCTTTCAATCCCCGTGAAATTTTTAGGTGAATTGTCACATTTGAAATTTGATGGCAAGGATACGACAAGCATACTTGATTACGCAATTGAGTTTCTTCTATTTTGTTTTTCATGTGGATTCTATTCTGAAGAAATCCGTGGGAGGTTGTTTACCCTTACCTTGGATGGTTTCCCAAGTAATGTTGTGATTCCTTACCCACTTCTTCTATCTCATGTTTTAAGCAATTGGTTAACGAGCTTCATCATGTTTTTGCCAAATATGAATATTGAGATGTTCTTAATGAAATTGGTCCACTTAGAATGGAATTGAATGAATCTATTGGACATTTTTCTGATAGAATCCCGCATCTTTGCTATGAATTTCTAGATGAGGATGTGGACTAGAAATTTTTGGATGAAAAGTTTTGTTTCCTATTCAGGATGACAAGAAAATATTTTGAAATTGATTCATCATGTTCTCTCCATCAAAATTAATTTCAACATCCTAAGGAAGAACCAGATATTCCTTTTTTCCTTCTCCTCCTCCTTTTGATGTTCTGTATTTTCAACCTGAACCCATCAGTAAACCGGAAGGCCAATTTGTTGATGAATATTTGATTTTTATTTCACATATTTCCCTTTATGATGGTTTATTTGATGTTATCAATCAATCATCTTCAAATATTGATACTCCTGTTTCGACCCTCAGCGCATTAATCAAATTGAAACCTTGTACAACCATGACCCAGATGATTTCCCTTTTTCTGAATATTATGGTGATGATTATTCTAGTGTCGTGGATGAATATACATTCTCTCAAGAAGATTCCTATTTGTTGAAGTTTCAAATGGAGCTTGATGTGATTATTGAATATTTTATTTTAGGTATACATCATTTTGATGAAGAATATGACATTCTTATCATTGAGGATTGTTTTGTTAATCTCAAAAATCTATCTGATCAACCTCAATTCTCTTATGAATCATTATTTGAATGATGACTCTTCTATAGATAAGAAATTGACTTTTTTTTTCTCAGCATTCAAAGTTAAGTATGGTGAGTATGAAACTTCATCCTACGCTGATGGTTATGTCAGGTTCTTATTTCCTTGACGATATTTGTGATTTTGATCAATTTAAGGTTTTCTCACAAGATCTTATTGTTAATGTCATCCCGTGGGATGTCGACTCTCTCTTGAGGAATTCCTTATTTATTCACATAAAAAATTTAAACCCTTGGCGTTTAAAGTTTAATGTGTCTATGGAACTTCAATCAATACATCCCACCTCAAGCAAATATTTAATCAGTTATGTGGAAACAAACAGTAATTTTAATGAATGTCAAATATTTCCATCTAGCCTATCTTTTGCATCATCCATCAAAGAATTCAACTTGCACGACAACATGGATTGTGGTCAACCTGTTGATATTTCTTATGACATGGATTAGTCTTTGATCAATATTTCTTGCCAAATTTTTCCTAAAGGTTGTTTCCATGATCCTATTGCAGACTCCCTTGAAGAGTCTTGTTAGTCTTGACCCATGTCTCATATCTTGTACCCGCATGCATTTAATCAAGTCTTGATGGACATGAGTCGAGTATTTTTTGTTGCTGTGGATTTTTTCATCACCATTGCGATTACACTTTTTGTTTCAATTTGTCAATGCGAACTTTTGTGTTGCTTATCCTTTTCACTCCACTGCATTTCATTTTTGTCTTCCACGATCACATACTTTGAGTCCAAGGTCAAGAGAAGCTTATATGGCTACATTGGAAGTTCCATTTCACATGAGCCAAATTTGTATTGTTTAGTTAAGGATAGGATAAGTTGAATTTAGGTAGATGCATTCCATTCTTGTTTTTCTTTTCCTCGCTTCGTTTTTTCTTTCATTTTCAATATTCCTCAAGTAAATTTGGTTTGATCTTCAAGATGATATGGATAATATTTTGTGAAAGGAAATTTTTGGTAACACACAACCCTTGGCTTATCTATTACCCTCTTCTTTGTTTTCGTTTACATATTTCAAGACCATGATTTTTCAATGGAAAATACGATCCTTCATTCGGGAAGCTGTAAGAAAACCATGATGCTCGTATTCATTTAGTATTCTCATTACTGAACTTGGTCCTGTCTATGAATAGTGTTTTTCCATCCTCTCTATCTAAGTAGAGTAAGATAAGGAGTAAAATTTTAGCAAGTAAAGAATTAGAGGTCTTAAACCTGTCTCTGAAGGAGAAACCTCTTCTTCTATCAATAAGTCAGGATCCCTCTTCTTTCCATTGACAATAATAAGTGCCTAAGAATATTTATATGAAAAAAGAAAGAAAAATAAAAGGTGAAATAAGAGAAAGGCTACCTACAAAGGGAGGTGAAGCAAGCAACTTCACTAGGGTAATATCCATGCTCACAGGCACCGAAGAAATGTTTGTGTTCCTAAAGCGACTCCATCAGGGTACTATCTAGGAGCAATTCTAGAGATGTAAAAATCATACTCGAGTTTGTTTTAGCTCCCCATGCTATATTACCCTTACTTACGTCGATGGAATAATGATATGGCTTGCTTGATGTTGTGTTACACCGAGTAGTGAAACTGGGAAGACTATATCTTTAATCGGGTAAGAGTGGAGAGCTAAGGTAATTCACTGATTGAATAAATACTTTCTGGAGAATTGAGATCATGGATAATTGAAACCATATAAGAGAATTTGGGGTTATCCGAGTGTGTCGCCAAGTTTTTTTGCTGTGATAATGATCCTCCAAATTATTTTCCTAAGAAAATTTTGGAGCCTACATGAACTATCGTCTCAAGCCCCTTATTCTTGTCACATTGTTTATTTTGTTATTATTATGTTTTCTCATAGTGTTGCATCCTCCTAAGTCAGTGTTTCCTAAGTGTCATCATCTAACCTTTAGAAGCGCTTGTGTTATCTTGTTCATGCTTAGGTGGACTCATAACTTTTACTGACTTAGAAACTATCATTCTCACCATGCACACACACAAAAAGCATATGAAAATCAAACAAAAGCAGGAAAATCTCTCTTTAAGGAAAAATCGCACTTCAAGTTCACGAAGACTTTCTCTTGTGTTGAGCACACTCCTTTAGGCTGAAGAAGTGCACCCCCTTAAGTACACACCATGCTTTGAAAGTGCACCCTACTTGACCACATTCCTTCATGATAAATACATGAACCGTTCTTGAGTGCATGCATGATCTTCCTTGTTGCATGTGGGTGCACTCCAAGAAAATGGGACCTCACTTAACTTCCCTCAAGTAAATCACTCAATTTTTGAAAATTTGTGAGCATGTATGAGATAAATTTATGTGTAAACTCTTTTAGATTAACCCAGTTAATCGTTCATTCTCATAATCATCCTCATTTTGGTTGGGCGTTGTTGTTGCAGCTACAACCACCCTCCAAAATTTTTCCTTAGCCTATTTTGGAGCCTCCCTACCAACCTTACACAGCACTTTGTCTTGCTTCGTCAAGTACTCAAGCTTTAGTGTTTTCCTCGCACAAAGGCAGCCTATGTTGATCACAGTTGATCTACTCCCCTCACAGGCTGCTTACCCAGATTTGGTCCAGTTATAGGTTGAGCAGCTTCCCCTTGAAAATTGTGCATCTTTGGAGGGCAACCATCCTTCCCTTCAATAATTGTGCAATCCTCTTCGACAACCTGCTGGGCTCCAGGATTACGCAATCCTACCAGCGAACCCTCCCAGCTGGATTTGTGCAAATTTTCCCAGCAACAGGTTGTTCAGCCCAGGATTTGCGCAAATCTAGATAGCAGTCAGTTGCTTTGCCCATAAATTGTTCAAAAATCCTGGGCATTCAACCCATCTCCCAGCCAAGAATGAACATTTTACCCATGCAGTTGAGCACTTGCATGCATGGACAATCCGATTGACCAGTTCTACCTGAGACCAGAGAAACTTCACTTGCATGCATGCATGACTTAATCTTCCCAGAATAGCAATAGACAACATGCAAAAGGCATCCCATGATTTAAGGAGCTATTTTTAGCAACCATGGGTTACATGCAATGTTGTTTTAGAAGTTTCCCTCCAAGTGTCGCTTTTTCCTAGATTTGTGGCATGTGCGTCATGAGACCAAACTTATTTATTCGACGCATTAGATTTCATTCATTCACATCGATCTTGGATCTCTAACATCACACATCACCTCTAGGACTCTTCGACACATCCACCTCAACTATTCATGGGTAAGTGGCCTCTTGTCTTTTTCAGCATTTCTGTCACTTTTTTTGTATTGACTTGTGTGAGTGTTGTTTTCTTGATTTATTTGAATGCCTACTATCGTTTACATACATTCTAGCTTTTCCTAGCTCTATTTCAATTTTCGTTGATATCTCACTGTTGTTGCATGCATGAAATTGTTTTGCATGGACATTCGCCCAACCAGCGAACTACCTCACCCACATGCATGTTGATCTGTCTGCTAATTGTTTCTTTCATGTTTTTCATGCACTGTTAGTCACTTATACTATCACTTAGTGTCGCCATGCAATTCATTTTCTTACTTGCTTTCAGTTGCCTGTCGGCAAGTCGGGCCAACCTTGGCCCAGGGCCTACCTTTAGCAAGGATACATTATACAATTTGGGGAAGGAAGGCTCACCTTCATCTCCATATTTGCACATTGTTGACTTGCACTGGCATCTAGGACTATTTTGCACATTTCTAGAGGACAATGGTTGTTTGGCCCAAAAATTTACACAAATTTGTCCCTAGGCCAACAATCCTTCTGAGCAGGAATTGCACATTGCGCAATCCCAGGAACCAACTGCCTGAATGGATTGCACATTTTGTAGATCTAGCGGCCAATCCAGCCTCCTAGATAGCCCATACTAGCTTTTTCATAGTTCTGACAGCCAGTTACCCAGCCTCCCAATGAATTTCATGCAATCTCGCTCATCAGTTCCCCAGGTATGCGCTGTGTCCTTCCATTAATTTGTTTTGTTTTCACTAACATATTTCTTTCCATGCATGTTTCTTGTTTCTAGATCTTTCAGGTTGTCATGTGTCTCAATGGTTTCCAATAGAATAGGATCTCAGGACACTGATCGTATTGCAGCCGGAGTAGCAGTTGAGCAGGTGTCCTCTAGTGTTAAGCCCCTATACTACTAGTGTAACCCCTATTGTTATTAGTACAACCCACTTATTATATTGATCTATCCACATAGTGCCCATATTGTTACTATTGTGCCCCATAGAAGCCCACTATTGTTATTATTGTGCCCTTACATTATTATTGTTATGTCGGCTATGATTATGTTATGACCCTTTAGACTCCTATATATAGAAAGGAGGTATTTTCATTTGTATCATCCAAGAATTGTTCATTTGTGTAATGTAAAAGAGGTTGCCCCCTCGAAGAGGCTGAATTCTAAGGCGTTGATCTCTCTTTTCTATCTTTTTGTGAGCTGGTTTCATAACATTTGGTATCAAAGCTTTGGATTCTAGGGTTTCACTGCTCCAAACAGGTCATCGTGGAATTTTCGCTGTAACTTTTTTTCTGCGAAGTTTCAGAAGCTAAAAAAAACCCATTTTAGAAGAAATCGTGCTGAATCTCGGATCCAAATTTCATAGCTTTTCGCACTATATTTTCGGAGATATGATCTGAGGAAGTTGGTCTTTTTGCAGACTCCTGAATTACATTCCAAACAGGTGACCTGGGGAAAATCATCATAACTTTCTCTCTGAGCATTGGATTGAAATTTCGTAAGAAGGTATAGAAAGAGGATAGACTTTAGTTTCTTTTATATCCTTTTCAGATCCAAAGGTAGAAAGAGTGACTCGTGCCACGTTATACAAGTTTTCTCTACTGAACTAGTCTATAACCAGGTCACCTTGGGAGATTGTGTATAACTCTTCCTTGGAGAATCCAATTTGGATCAGACTGGTGGCATTGGAAAGAGAACACGGAGGGCTATTACAGGTCGCAATTTTAAAATTTAAAGATCTAAAAGTATAGAGTTACAATCGTTTCAAGATCGAGCTCCTAAAATCAAGAAAAAGCAAGACAAGGATGTTTGATGGCAAGGATCCGGTAAATTGGATACTTCAGATGGAGCAATATTTGATCTACATCGTGTACTACTATTACAAAAGGTATGTATTGCATCTTCATATTTAGAACCAGATCAATTTTTATGGTATGAAGGGTTTTTTTCTCGTAAACAAATTGTTACATGGTCAATTTTCACGAAGGAAATGATAGCACATTATGAGGATACAAAGAGAAACACCACAACAATTGGAAAGAGTAAAATGGCTTTCTGACATAGTGGGAAGCAAAATTATGGAAACCAGGAAGCATACCCCTCACAACTATAAAGATGGAAGTGTTGTTTCTCCTAGCTTTCCACAACCTACAAGGGTTACACCACAACAATTGGAAGAAAAAAGAGAAAAAGGGATTTGTTACAATTGTGATAGGAAATGCACTAAAGGTCATAAGTGTGCTGAGAAGAAATTATTTTACATAGAACATGAAGAGGAGGAAAAAAAAGGATCAAGAAACATCAAAAGAAGAAGATATACGCCAAGACCCCACCCCGGAGGAAGAAGAAATGAATCAGACCATATCTTATAAAGCATTGACAAGAATTACCACTCCTCAAACTCTCAAGATAGAAGGACATATCAAGAAGAAAAAGTTGCAAGAAGTGAAAGATCACATCGAGAAAGAAGAAACGAATCCAACCATATCTTGTAATTCATTGGTCGAAATTACCACTCCTCAAACTATCAATATAGAAGGACATATCAAGAAGAAAAATGTTCAAGAAGTGAAAGATCACATCGAGCATCAAGAAATGAATCTGGCCATATCTTGTAAAGGATTGGAAGAAATTACCACTCCTCAAACTCTAAAGATAGAAGGACATATCAAGAAGAAAAAGGTTCAAGCAGTGAAAGATCACATCGAGCATCAACAAGTTCTCCAACTTTTAAATGATAATGCCACTTCGATGCAAAATCAAACGAAACAACTGGTAGATCAACATCGTAGTAAAAAACGTTTTGATGTAGGTGATTGGGTATTTTTACTACTACATCTCAAGCAAGCTATTTATGAGAAGGAAATGTTGGCAATACTACATGCACTTAAAAAATTGCAACCTTACCGAATCGGAAGACTCTTCAAGGATGAGGATGTGGAAGCATTGTTTTGTGTTATTTCTATTATCCAACCAGAGGATAAACGAAGCAAGGGATGAATGGAATAAGGACGAAGAAGTATGGCCACTTATTCAAAAGTTTCAAAAGATCCCAATTCAAACAATATTGCCAGAAATTGAAGAGGAAGGAAAAATCATATTGGAACCTGGAGCAGTCACAGAAACAAGAACCCAACAGCTACACAATCAATCAATTCCAGAGTATCTCACCGAGTGGAAGAACTTACCCGCTGAAGATTCCACATGGGAGGACAAGAATTTTATAAAAAAGCATCAAAAACTACTCAAGTCTTGAGAACAACGCTTTTTGAAGGAGAGGGGCATGTTAGGCCCCTATACTACTAGTGTAACCCTTATTGTTATTAGTACAACCCACTTATTATATTGATGTATCCACATATTGCCCATATTGTTACTATTGTGCCCCATAGAAGCCAACTATTGTTATTATTGTGCCCTTACATTATTATTGTTATGTCGGCTCTGATTATGTTATGACCATTTAGACTCCTATATATAGAAAGGAGGTATTTTCATTTGTATCATCCAAGAATTTTTTATTTGTGTAATGTAAAGGAGGTTGCCCCCTCAAAGAGGCTGAATTCTAAGGCATTGATCTCTCTTTTCTATCTTTTTGTGAGCTAGTTTCATAACATCTAGTTTGCCGATATACGAAGATACGAAGTTGTATCTAGACAAGGACATCAAACTGAAATGGCAAGAGGTTAATGAACACTGGCACTTTTGGGGCAGACCTCAAATACCATCAAGTGTACGTGAACATTCACAAGCCCGGCTTGTACCAGATTCCATGTAGATACCACACGTTCCCATGCGCAGACATGATTCACTAGATCATTTCTCACACTGACCCTGAGACGATGACCATGACTAGTGTCAATGGGATGAAGTTTGCAACCTTCTAGGCACAAGATTATAATGAGATGTATCGGATGTCTGAGCCTATGACTATCATGACCCCTCCATTCAGCTTACCCAACAATAGAGCTCATTCTATACACATTATGGAGGATTGGGTAAAGGATCCAGCTCGCTTCAGGATGACACCCAACGAAATATATAGGACAAATATATTTAGTAAGGCATACCAATACTTGGTCATACTTTCATGTCAACTGAGTGGCCAAGAAAGCACTGAAACCTTTCCTTAGAGTTTGGTGATCACATTGGACCAACTGGCTAGGGAAGGAAGACCATGCAACTACTCTGGCATGCTAGCTCACAAGCTGAAGAAACAAGTCACAAAGGCTCAACAGTCACCCGATGGTATGGATGTAGAGATTTATATGTCCACTTCCATTCTCGATGCAGTTTGTGCCCGACATGAATTCCTGGGCTTATAGTGGCCATGGTCGCCGGTGGAGACTGTTGTGAACACATATTTCAAGTTGTTTTCTGAATGCAGCTTTAGAGGAGTTATCATATAGTTGTCTAGCCATTTTGTCACCCCAGTGTACAGGTTGATATTTGAACAAGATCCACCCTGCATGTCAGAGGAAGTGATGAAGGCATTGCAGATTAGTATGCCTCACCGTCCAGCATGTTCATCCAAGTTTTCAGTGCAGAGAAGTCTCTACATGTTCTGCCAAAGTTTTCCTTCAATGTGCTTGTCATGCAATAAGTAGCATACCACATCTCGGCAAGATTGACAGCTAGACTATAGTGGAAGAAGAATGCACCTTGGACTGCTCGTCCATAGTGGATTGGGTTATATGAGATCTGGAGTATCAAGCAAGAGGATGTAGAAGCATAGCAGATGAGGAAGTATCCGTTTGAACCCTGAAGATTCAACCTGTATGACCCACATTGCATTGTTAAGGATCACTTAGCGAGAGTTCAGTTCAACTGGATCCATGGGACATGTCATTGCTCAAAGGAGGATTCATGGAGATACTGTTAGAATTCCTCTAGACCCAATGAACAGGTCAGCTTCATTGTAGAGTGGTTAGCAACACAGCATGAAGCAGCTTCACAGAGAGCACCAACAGTTGAAATAGTAGCAGCAGCAGTAGAGGCAATAGAGCCAAGCATACTTGTGCATCACAAAGGGAAGAGGACGATTGTCGACCACATGGAGGAAGAGCAAAGTTGGAAGTTTCGAGCAGACTCACTTATAAAACAAGCATCTATGGCTATTCAGGCGAAGAGGTAGCAACGTGACAAGTGAATCACACGAAAGAAGAGGGATAAGAAGAGAATGTAAGAAGAAAAGAAGGAGTTGCATGAGCTAACAGAGCAACTCCATAAAGAACAAGAGTTGTGCATGTAGCAGTAGGAAACGCAGCAGCATCAAATTCAGCAAGGGGCACGTCACATGTAGACAGACCAAGTAGCACACGTACAAGTAGTTGATTCATCTGAATAGTTAGCATCAGGAAAATAGGGTGGACCATCACAAGGGCAATACTTTTCTCATGAGATAGAAAAGGAGCTTAAACAGTTGGATGCAGACATCGAGCAACAGGAGTTGGAATAGGATACCGACCTCATGCCTCACCACAAAGAGGTTGACTCACCCACTTCATTGCATCCTGATGACGAGCAAGTATTGAATGACCAAGGAGGCACTGAGATCCTTGGTTGTCAACTGGAAGTAGAGATGCACAACATCACCTTTGACGAATCTCATCACAGAGTTGTGTAGTCTCAGAGAGTACCAACAGCAGAGGACCAAACATCCCCTACACATTTTGAAGAGCAACTGATCATGATTGATGTGCACAAGCATCCAACTACTTTGGTTGATGCAACTAGAGTGTATGTCGAAGCCGCTAGCTCAAGTGTTCATTTTCTCATAGCTGAGAATGAGCGAATGGCGAAGGAACTACAGGTGGCCAAGTAGGGAGGAGACTTGGTGACAATGTCTGCTCGAGCTAAACTTAAGAAGGCAATACTAGATGAAGTATTGTCCTTGGAAACAGTTATGTGAGCATTGTAATCCAAGTTCGGCACCGTGCATCAAGCATTTTTTCATCTCCACAGATAGCAGCAACAATGTGTGAGAAGATCACGCATCTTGAAAAACATACATATTGTTGTTGATAACATGCAAGCATGGATGATGAAGTACAAGCGAGCCCCACTTCACTTACCTAAGATGATGAAGGCCAATGCAGTTGAGCTACAAGCACGTATTGAGAGTCAGATCCGAAACTATGAAGACCTACCGCAACTCATCACTAGCATACAGGCTTCCCATGCACGATTATTCAAAAGCATGGATGTTATAGTGCACATTCATGTGATCCCATCACTTGGGACTCTCACCCAGGAGAAGAACAAGAAGTAGGTCTGACAAGAGCTTGACTTGTACCTCGACGAGTTGATGTGCACAGCCACCAGCATAGACTTACCCATTAATGCAGACATCATGCACAAGTACATTTTTGGTTCGGCTAGACTCAAGACAATGATGTGCATGCTCACAGACGAGTTGGATAGAGGAGCCCGAGCAATGTGCCCAGATGCTATGGAGGCAAGGTTCAAGTTTTAGATGGATGTCACAATAGAACACACAGACACTCTCAAGGACTACAATATTGGCATCAATATGTCACCGTTGATCAGCATGAGGATGTCGAGCAGTTGGACTTCTATGGTTGTCTAAGTCCAAGTGATGTCTATTTTGGCTTGTCAAGCCATTTTTCACATGGGTACATGTGCACAAGTGTAAGTCAAGTGTCAAGAGTGGATGTAACAGTCATAGAGTAGGTGAAGAGTCATGATGGCAGTTGAATGGTCACAAAGGGGAATGTCAAGGGTCACCCCACCCTTTGCTATAAATAGTCCCTCATAACTCATTGTATAGGCTTTTGGTCAGCCAAGCTGCTACTAAGACTACCTTGAAGAATACTTGGAAAGTATTGTAACGCACCTTGGCTTCTCCACTACACGGTGCTAATACATCTCTTTAGAGGAGCAGGCAGATGTGGCTGTAACGTTCCACTGTTGGGGCTAGCAGGTTTACATGGATTTATTGTATGATTTTGACTTACACTTCTTTAAATAATAAGAGCCATTACATTTTCATGTATATGTTCTTATTGTATTTGGATTGGTCCGGTTGCTTTAATGATATATTTTGTTTAACTTACGTACTTGTGTATGAACTGATTCACATGAAATTATATGAATATTATTGTTAATGTGTTGCATATGTTGTTAATGATGTCACCGTATGTGTCGACTACTCTGCCAGACATTAGACAGACATTTCACTTGAACCTTTCCATAAAAAATTTCGCACTCGTCTCGAATTGATACATGAGTGTTGTACATGATATCTTACCTTGTATGATGTGATTGCCGCATCTGAGTGGACTGCTCTGACGAAAGTTGTGCATGCCCTTTGTGTTGTGTGTTCCTAGCCAAGTTGGGGTGTTACACTAAAAAATGTCACCATGACTATTTACAGTTAGTATGGCTCTATCAACAGTCATGCTATCCTCTTAGGCAAGTCTTATGCCTCTGCTCTCCATGTCAAACTCCAAAAAGAGAGAAAGTCTTTATAAATGTATTTATCTCTGGGTACGCAGGTTCTCTCAACCTTACCTGTGGGTACGCACCCAATGTTCACAAAAGCTGCGTCTTTGGACGCTCTGTATGTAAAGGGGCAGGTGCGTCCCCCTGTAAAGGTCAAAATGCGCAAGTTTCATCTTTAAAAAGTTACTTGTGGTCATTTCTAGAGCATTCTAGAAGGTTGTTCGATGTGTATTGAGCGCCTCCAGATGGTTCATGTACCCCTACCAAAGAGGAACTTATCCCATCAATAAGGGAGCTATCCCATCCAAAGAGGGGATTATCCCATTGATGGTGGACCTGATTAACTTCCTCTTGAGCACTATAAATACAAGCATTGGGCCAGAAGGAGGAGAGGTTGGAAGCTATACATTTCTAAGGGTAGATGCTGCTGGAATTAGGACTCCCATTTAGAAGCTTGTGAGGAGAGATTGCCATCTTTGCTTGTTCTATTTGGAAGTGGGTGAGCTTTGTCAAAGTAAAGGAGAACTCTTGATGGACCCTGGGAGGGACTTGCACAACACCAAGGCTCAGGTTGTATTTGTTCCTTTTGTTACCTATTAATGCAAATGAGTCCATTCTTCTCAATAACTTATTATTTATGAGTTGTTTCATGTACTCCTTGGTCTATGTGTTAAATATGTTTTATTCTATGAGATTATCAAGTGCTATTTAATCGTTTGATTGTTAGTGTATGCAGGTTTCAAAGTGAAGGAGGAGCTCATCCGGATCAGCGGAGCTGGACTGCTACAACAACGTTGGATTACAGGTAGGATCTAAACACTTGATTTCTTATATAGTAAATGCATGTTTAGAGAAGGATTGCTCTTGTTTGTCACTAGAGAGTCTTACGCTCCTAGGGAGGTTGGTTGTGTCTGCACAATCAACTCTTTCCGCCTGACAAATTGGCGACTCCACTGGGGACTCCATTGATGTGAAAGTCTTTTCCTTTGTATGAACTTTGCTCTAAGAAAATTGGTTTATTTTTCTGGTTTCTGGCTTTGTGACTTTGTTTTTGGGTGGGTTAGCTTAAGGTTAGTTTCATTTTAGTTTTTCTTGAATTTTCCAGTAGGATGCACCCTCTGAGTATTGCACAGTGCATCCTTGGACGCACTGTCGCTGTGTGCACAGAGCAGGCCCGCACCTTTTTTAACGGGTTGCCTGCGTCCCCTGCTAAAATTTGAGAAAATTCCATTTTTGCATTTTTTCTCTTAGATTTTGCTTTTTCTCAGTTTTTATTGCCCAGATCCATTAGTCTCTTGTCAAAGATCTTCACCTGAACTTGTTTCGATAGCATTGAGTGTTTTAGTGGATTTCATAGAAGTTTAAGCCCTAGGGTTTGATTTTTGAGTAGGTCTTGTAGTGACTTTGGCGGTAGAAGTTGTCAAGCCTTAGATCTCTCTGGTTTTGTCAACATTCTTAGAAGTCAGACCTGTCATAAAGTCTGCCTGTGAGAGCAACTTACCTTTGAGTTGTTTCTTTGGCAAATTTCGAAGTGCTTGTTGATTGAGTATTGAATTCCATTTTACAAAAAGAACAAAAAGATTTGAGTTTTGTTTTGACTAGTCTTTTGATTCTGCATTAGCTGGTCCTTGACTTGATTTTGGTCAAGTAAAACAACCTAGAATCATCTTTGTAGGCTTTTGCCTCGTTAGGTTTGCTTAGAGTAATTTCCTTTTTGATTTCCTTGTGAGTGAAGTTTTCATAAATTTTATAGCTTTTGAGATTGATTTTTGTTAAAATAGATTTATATGCTTTATTAAATAGAGAAAATACAAAAACATCTCCTTTGAAAAGTTTTGTTTCAAGTAGCTTTGAAGAGTTTTGAAAGAAAAAGAGTTTTTCGTGCACGTAAGGAGTGGTCATGTTTGTATGCTTGAAAAGATAAAGAGAATTGTTTCTTTGATTGTCTTTACTAAGAAAGTTGTTTTCCATAAAATTTGCATCTCTCAACTCTCTTAGTTAAGAATTTCATTGAAAAAGAAAAGTAGCGTAAATCATCTTACGTGCATCTTTGTAGTGGTTTGAGTCGAGTCTACACACCATTGGTTTCACTTCCGCTACCTTTTGTCTTTAAGAAAAACCATAAAATTAACGCTTAAAGTAAAATCAACATAGTAACTTTTATTTACTAGGGCTCTGAAACACCAATTTAGATCAAGCTAGTGTCTTGGAGTAGGTGAGTAATTAACTCTCCAAGACAACAAAACCAAACAAGTAGCTTATCTTGTGATAGAATAAATCCAATTGTCTCATTTGTACTCTGGGAAAGCTCCTCTTAAAGGAGAAGCACGAGCTCGTGTCCGAACCAGTGAGGGGATCAATCCCCCCTCGTTGGGAACGACGCCAGACACGCACGTATTACAAACGGTAAACCTCGGATTAACCATTGTCGAGGAGCCAGGGGTCACTTGTCGGTAAACCTTGGATTATTGTCAAGGAATCGGCAAGGGGATTGAGCTTGATACTCTGCCCTTGCGTGCTGTCGGAGTGTAGACTGTTCCCCCAGGTGCATTTGTTGCGGTTGGTAACCTTAGTGACCATTATCTTTAGGATTCTACCGAGGTGACGGTGGAGGGAAGATCCCACTGTACCTGGAGCAGACGTCGGTGAGACTCACTTGGATTTTCCGGGGGGTTCACTTCACTCGAGACGGTTAAAGTGGAGGAACTTGTGCCAGTCTATTCATTAAGCAGGTTGCCGGGGTAACTGTTCCACCCGCCACTTCTGTACTGAATCCGGCGATGTTGGGTTTCATCACCAACTAGCGCTTTCGGTCTGGAAGGCTACTGTTTGTGCTTGGTTTGACGCCCTAGATTCTTTAGGCGTGTGATTCAAATTTGTTTGGTTCTTTAGAGACTTTAGGTGGTTTGATTTTAGATTTTACTTTGTTTTCGTGTGTAGTAGTTAAAAGTTTTTAGCTATGGCGGAATTACCGAGACAGTCCCGTAGACTTCGGGGCCAGTCTCCTGAAGTTGTTTCTGTGGCCGAATTGTTGAGAAGATCCCGTAGACTTAGGGGATCACCTCCTCGAGACGACCCCGGTAATCTAGAAGGTTTAAAGGTCCTTGTAACTCCTCCTAGTGGCAGTAGAGTAGGTTCACCTGAAGAAGGAGAATCTTCCTTGGTAGTCCATTCAGATTACCAAGGCTTAGAGACAGGTTATAATCCCGAAGCTGTTACAGTTTCCGAGCTTGTTGGTAGTTTTTCGTCTGCTAGTGATACAGGCGAAGAACCTGAAATATCTGAACCTGTTACTCTGACTTCTAGTGTTCCAGATTCACCGAGAATAGAACGAGTTATCACCGAAAATCTTCCTACTGGTTTGATTACTATCGAAGAACTTGCTCCAGAGGAAGAAATAGGCGTCTCTAACCTTGAAGATCAACTTACTATTGATCTAAGGGAGCGTGAATCCATCTTTTACAGTCCTCCTAGAAGTACTACTTGGTACCTTTCGTTAACCAATTATTTAGACAACTCAGGGGTAGGTTTTTCTACACCTCGTACTCCTTTTCCACCTGGAGGTATTTATACTCCTGTAAATATGTCTGGTCAGTCGTCCGTGTTTACTCAAAGTCCTGAATCTTTCTTACACGACGGTCCTTCTGTTCCCACCGGGTATCAATCACTTTCTGGTACCTTTACGGGAGCATCTCCTCAACCCGTTGATCATGGGTTATTAGCTGGAAACAGTGGTAATATACCATTGGGTGTAGGAGACATTTACATGATGTCAGGTTCAGTTCCCGTTTCCCAACCTCAAGGTGGCCAATTACCGCCTGGGGGGCAACCTCAAGGTACACAAATCGTGTCTGGGGGGCAACCTCAAGGTCAGTATGCTCCTATGGTGCAATACATGCCTCAAGGTCAACCCCAGCCTCAATATGTACCCCAAGGTCAACCTCAGTATCAATATCAACCTCAGGGATGGCAACCTCAAGGATGGCAACCCCAAGGGTATCAACCCCAAGGGTATCAACCTCAAGGGTATCAACCTCAAGGTTAAGGTCAACCCCAGTATCCGTATTTACCTCAAGGTTATCAACCTCAAGGTCAATACTCAGGTCAAGGTTATCAACCACCTCAAGGTCAGTCATATGTTCCAGGTATGGGAACTGCACCTTACAATTATCAATCCTATCCTCAATCCGATTATGGATCTCAGTATCCTCAACCTGTTACGGGTCAATACCCCGGAATGTTAGTGTGGGATCCATCACAGGGTCAACAGGTGTTGCAGCCAAGTTTACAGTTGGTACCTCAAGCTGGACAACCCGTAGTTTCTGGTCCACCCCAGCAACCGCAGCCTGTCCAGTCAAATGTTCAAACTTCTGTAACTTCGGTAGTTACTCAGCCGCCAATCGCACCTAGTACTCCATCTCAAACGGCTGCTGCAACTACCGCTACATCTGCCACACTTACTTCTGGAGTATCGACAGCTCCGGTTTCTACTGTCTCTGCGACCATGCCTCAGACATCTTTACCGTTGGCTGGATCTACGATTCAAACCACGGTCCAGATGCCTACAGGTCAGCCTGGAATAAGTACGGTTGTCACTACTCAACCTCAATTTGTTCAACAACCGTACCAGGGACAGTACCAACCTGGGCAAGCTGTCCAACAGTCGGTTTACCAGTATCAACCGTATCTTGGGTACACTTATCAACAACCTCAACAACCCCAGTACGGTCCGGTTAATCCTGGTTTTCCAGGAGGATATAATATCCCAAATGCGACTCCTGTTCCTAGTTATCCTGGATATCCTCCTCCTGGGACTAGTCTTGTGACCCAAAGTTTTAGAGATCCTAACCGGCAGTTACCGTTTATCGCAACTTTGGATTTACCAGACTTGACGCGCCTAACGAACGATCCAATTCAATATCTTCAGTTCTGGCCGCCAATGCCAAATAAGTTGCCCAGTGATATACCCAAGTTCGAAGGTAAGTCTGGAGAGGATCCGTCCAATCATGTGATGACTTACCACCTCTGGTGTGCTTCAAATTCTATCTCGGATGATTCGATCCGCTTACATCTTTTCCAGCGTACACTCATTGGTCTCGCGGCCAAGTGGTACATTGAGTTACCACGGGCCTCTTTTTACAATTTTAGCCAGTTAGCTACCTCGTTCTTAACTCACTTTCAGTTGCCAGTCAGATACGATAACGGCACGGAGTTATTAACTTCACTAAAACAATCGACGTCCACGTATATTTCTGATCACATTCATGAGTGGAGACGTCGAAGAAGGTTAGTGAAAGTTTTTATCCTGGACCAAATCTTAGCTGAATGGTTTGTTAAATCATTATTACCGAAGATTATAGAAGATGTAGCTAAGGTCGGAATAGTTACTGAGGAGCAAGTCATTGCTCAGGCGCAATACCTTGACTTAGTTTATACTCAGTCGGGTACGTTACACGAGAAGATTCCGGATCTTCCAAAATCGAATCAAATCCCTGCTGCTCCTTCGGGATCTCATGCCGCTGATGGTATGATTGGTATCGTGAATACAAAGAGCAAAAAGAAGTCTTCCAAGGCTTCAACTACTCCTATAATCACTTTGCCCGATTCCCCGACAGGAGAGTCTTCTCCTGAACTTACCGCCGATATTCACGCTGTAGAGTCATCTACGGCCAAATCAAAAAACGGTGGAAAGAAGAAAGGAAAGAAGAAGGCTAAAGCAGACAAGGCTCCGAAGGAGAAAACGGAAAAGTCGGAAACCAATGACGAAAAGCGCAAACCTCGATATCCTTGTCTTATTTGTGAAGAGGATCATTTTACAAGAGATTGCCCTCATCGGGCCGAGGTTGTGAAAATAGTCAAAGGTTCTCCCACTCCTGCTGTGTTAAAAAATCCATTTCCGGAGCAGGAGAATAAGATGATAGGTTCTTCCTCGAATGCCAGTGAAGAACCCATTTTGATGATGTCTCATGTGAGGATTGCGACTCGATCGCAAGATTATGGTAGTAAGAATCCTGTTGATGGTAAGGAAGCAGAATCTTCTCACTCTAACCCATCAACCTCAGCTCCTGGTTCCGATCCACTACAGATCGAGAAACCTAACCCGGACTTAGTAATTAAACCGCCCGCCAAGGGTGTACTTCGAAGGTCTGCTTTCAATCCACATGCGAGAGCGGCCCAGAATTACAACATTGTTGAGGACTTAGCTGTTTCACCCTCAGCAATGTCGGCTTTAGAAGTGCTGCAATCATGCCCAGCACAACGAAAATTACTTTTGTCGGCTATCGGAGCTGTTGATGTTCAGGACCCGAATCTAATAATCTTCGATCTAGAAAATAGTACACCGCGTCTCCCCCATCAAATGGCTTTCCAAATTCCAGTGATAGTCAAAAACAAGCCTATTCATCGGACTGTGATTGATGAGGGAGCTTCTACGTGTATTATGTCGATTCAATGTTGGAGATCGCTTGGTTCTCCTTCATTGAACCAATCCCCGACCATCCTTAAGGCCTTTGATGGCCGTGGGTTCCGTCCATTTGGTATTCTACAGGAATTGCCTATAGGGGTAGAAGGTAAAACCGTTAGTCTGGATGTGGAAGTGGTTGATGCCCCTCTAGACTACAACCTTCTTTTGGGTCGAAGTTGGTCATATGCTATGACAACGGTCGTTTCATCGGTCTTCAGAGTAATTAAGTTTCCATATAACGGTAAGATCGTGACAATTGATCAGCTGACATACTTTTCATCCGACCCAGCCTCTTCAGAGAGTATCCAGCATGTCGGTAAGACGACAATCCCTTATAGGGACGTTGGCGTAGGTTTAGTTAAAGATTCCGGTTTACTGGGAACTTTTCCTTTCCCTCCAATCAACGCAGACCCTTCATTTGCATCAATTCATATGATTACATCAGACAACATTATTTATGATGATCCTTGGATTGTCCCATCTGAATCTGAGATAGACTCATTCGGTGATGCTATGCCTTTGAGTCCATATGAAATTGCTTATGAAGCTGTCATGTCTTTTACCGACTCGCGTTCAACCCAGCTCGACCAAATGAATGTGGTCAGTGAAGAATCACTTTTCACCTCAACCTTAGAACGGATAGCGTTTCCCGAAGTCGTGTCATCTGACGAACAACTTCGCGAAATCCTAAGTGTAGACGATCTACCATGGGAAGATCTCCATCACAGATCTTCGTTTTTACCTAAGGATGATGCTTTTGAAAATGATTTTTCATCTATTTTTACCGCTGAATATGTCAAAGACGCTCAGAATCCAACGAAACATTCTGATTCAGAGTTGAATTTAGGGAATATTTCTCGCACTATTCCCATTGATATTTCAGTGAAGCCCGGAATTGAGGAAAACATTCATATAGGTGCCTCATGTACAGAAGATGAAATCCAAACTTACAAGGCCCTATTCCAAGAATTCCGCGATGTGTTTGCCTGGTCTTACGAGGAAATGTCGAGAATCGATCCTGCCATTGTTGTTCATGAAATAAAGACCTACCCGGACGCTAAACCCGTCCGGCAACGGTTGCGTCAGATTCACCCTCGGAAAGCGGCTGCGATTAAAGCAGAAGTCGAGAAGCTGTTGAAAGCAGGTTTCATTTATCCGATCCCGTTAACGGATTGGGTATCGAATATTGTTCCGGTCAACAAGAAACAAGGAACAATAAGAATCTGTATCGATTATAGGGATATAAATCGAGCTTGTCCAAAAGACAACTATCCTACGCCTTATATCGATCAAATTATTGATGATTGTGCCGGAAGTGAAATGTTTTCCTTTATGGATGGTTTTTCGGGCTATAATCAAATCAATATTCTACCTGCCGACCAACCAAAAACGGCATTCATTTGTCCATGGGGGACATTTGCTTATTGCAAATTACCTTTTGGGCTTAAGAATGTCGGGGCCACTTTTCAACGGGCGATGTCTTATGCATTTCATGACATCAAGCACATTGTGCAACCGTATCTCGATGATTTGCCTGCTCATTCTTTACATCGAGCTGATCACCTTGTCCACTTACGAGCAATCTTTATGAGGTGTAGGCATTATCGAATTCAGTTGAATCCCCACAAATGTGTTTTCTGTATAGAGACGGGTCGATTGCTGGGATTTGTTGTTTCAAAAGCCGGCATTCGCGTCGATCCCTCGAAGGTTGAAGCTATCATCAAATTGCCTCCTCCTTCGAGTTTGCGCCAACTCCAAAGTTTGCAAGGGAAAGCGAACTTTTTACGCCGATTCATTCCAAACTACGCCGAGGTCACTAAAGGTTTTACACGGTTGTTGAAACAGAACGCTCAATTCTTTTGGGACGAGATTGCCCAACAATCTTTTGATGCACTTAAACACGCGTTGACCCATGCACCGTTGTTGCATCCTCCCAACTACAACTAGGACTACTTCTTATACCTCGCAGCTTCGCATTCCACTATTGGAATGGTGTTAGTTCAAGAAGATGAATTCGGAGCGGAACATGTGATATATTATCTTAGTAGGATCTTAAATCCCACTGAGTTAAAATATTCGCATGTGGAGAAATTGGCCCTGGCAGCCGTTCAAGCTGTCCAGCGTTTTTGTCACTACATTCTTCTCCGTAAAACTACAGTTATTTCGGATTGCAACCCTATGATTTATATTTTGACAAAACAACTGCTAGGGGGAAAGTACTCTAAATGGATCGTTATCCTGCAAGAGTTCGACTTGGAGTTTGAGAAGTCCAAGTCTAAGAAATCCTTAGTTTTTGCGGAATTGATGTGTGATTTCCCGCGTGCTGACACAGAAACTGTGGCAGAGGAGTCCATTGCGGACGAATCTTTGTTTCTTATCAGTACTTTAGATCCGTGGTACGGGGATATAATCATCTATCTCCAAACCCAAACCTTTCGGCCTGAAGCTTCAAAGTCGGAACGTCGAAAAATTCGGTTTCAATCCCAGCAATACAAAATTATTGGAGATACACTTTATCGCTGGGGGGCAGACTTAGTTTTTCGACGTTGTTTAACTCACGAAGAGGCTGAGAGGGTTTTGAATGATTGTCACTTTGGAGCATGTGGCAGTCATATGTCTGGGTATGCCACAGCTCAGAAGGTGTTGCGCGCTGGCTACTTCTGGCCCTCCATGTTCAAAGATTGTATCATTGCAGTCCGGAAGTGCCACAACTGTCAAGTGTTTGATCGCAAGATGCGCACACCACCTGCTCCTCTCCACCCTATAATTTCCGTTGGTCCATTTGCCAAATGGGGTATCGATTTTATTACTTGTAACCCTCACTCGGCCGGGGGGCATGCGTATATCATCCTCGCGGTTGATTATTTTACTAAATGGGCCGAGGCGATGCCTACATTCGACGCAAGCTGCAAAACAGCTGCAGTTTTCGTATTCAATCATAGTATAACTAGGTTTGGTGTCCCACAAGCAATCATTACTGACCATGGGAGCCATTTTCGAAACATCATGATGACTGAGCTTACAAGCCAGCTTGGTTTGCGCCACGATAGCTCTACTCCTTATTATCCGCAAGCCAACGGTTTGGTTGAGTCTATCAACAAAGTTCTGGTTATCATGATCCGACGAACCATTGGTATTCATCGGTCGAATTGGCACAACATGTTATTTTCAGCGCTATGGGCATACCGAACCTCAGTAAAAACTTCAACAGGGTTCACTCCTTTCCAGCTAGTTTATGGCTTGGAAGCTGTGTTACCCATTGAATGTGAAATCCCATCACTTCAAATGGCTGTCGAATTACTTCCAGCTACTTCCAAAGAGGAGAAACGTTTATTATACTTAGCTAAATTAGATGAGACTCGACGTGACGCTGCATTGGCAATCGAGACTCACGCGAAGCGAATGAAAGCTCAGTATGATAGAGATGTGACCCCTCGAAGTTTTTCGGAGGGAGACCTAGTGCTATTATATGATCAAGCTAACGATAAGCTAGGTGCTGGAAAATTCGTTCCTATGTGGCATGGACCCTACATTGTAAAGCGAAAGCTAGCAAAAGGGGCCTATGAGCTGGTAGATTTTGATGGGGACTCTTTGGGTAAACCCAGAAATGGACTTTACCTAAAGAGGTATTATGCTTAAATGGTGGGTATGGAGAATTTTTTAGTTAGGTTAGGTTTTCTTTCTAGCTAGTATGTTTGTTAGTGTAGTCAGTGTGCTTAGCTTAGAGAGTGTGTTTTTCGTCATTATTCTGGCTTATCTTGGTTTTACTCTTGATATTGCAGATGTCGACGCCTCTCCAAACATACATTGGATTTGCTGATGGTGCTTGTCGTAGTACACGGAATATCTCTTCCGCAGCTTGGGTTATCTATTCGCCCTCTGACGAGTTAGTTTCTATGCATGGGGTAAGCCTCGATCAAACAACGAACAACATTGCAGAATACAGTGCAGTGGTTGAATTATTATCCGAATCTATTTCATTTGGAATTCGACGTTTGATAGTGAGGTTAGATTCTGAACTTGTTGTATTACAGCTTAATAGAGTATATGCCATTAGAAATCCTGTGTTATTAAGATTGTTTTTGAGAGTGCGTCTCTTGGAACGTGAATTTGATTACATTGAATATCAGCATATTCCAAAGTCTTTAAATACATTAGCAGATGCAATTGCTTTTCGAATGTTGGAAAGACATTTACAATAATCATGCAAGTAAATTTAAAAACATTTCATCACATATGTTAAACAAGATAAGCCGGTAATAGTGATATATATATAGATAGGAGACATCGTCTTCGATCATAGGTTGAAAAACACCTTATGATCGGCAAAAATGATAAGTACAAAAAGCCAAAAATGTCATATGTGTCTACAAAAGTGACTAGCCAATCACTGGTGGTGCTCTCTATACGACACCACTGCACGGGCTACCTTACACAAAAATCTCCTAAACGGTCCAGGGACTGCGACTACATAGCGCTGAAGCCTGATAGGAATATCATCTATGGTAGTCTCAGGTATATCCACCGTCAGACGCTCTAGATCCTGCTCCAACTCAGCTAGTGACTCTGCAGCCGCGTCCTGTGGGGCCGGTACCGGTGCAACTGGATGTCTCCTCTCAAAAGGCCAGAGGTTGGCTGGGCGCTGTGGACCAACATCTGCATTTTGAACATTTTTACTGTCAGTTTTGAGACGATATATATAAAAAACAAAAAAATATATAATTTGAAAACTCGTGGAAAATAAAGTACCTCTGTCGTCCCATTGTTCTCCCTGTGGAAGAACCATGTCCGGATCACCTCGAAAATCTACTCCGGCATACGGAAAGTCCTGGATCGAAAAAACCTGGTCCTCTAACCAGTGAAAATAACTATCAGGGAATCGAACAATCGCCGCGCCCTCGTCAGGATGCCGGGCCATCACCGTAACCCATCGTATCAGCTTTGGCTCCTGAGGACCCAAGATTTCAACAGTGAGTTGCTGAGGGATCAGCATCGGAACTCTCTCTAAGGCAAAGCTCACAACTAGAGGCCCATATCCAAAGGTCTTCAGTTGTCCGTTATTTTCCCTAGTCAGTTGGCTCTTCATATTAGCCGACACAGCATCACACCAGTTGAAAATGGTGCCTTGGAAACAGTCAATCGCCATCCGCATTTGGGACCCGGTGGCAATATGTAAAGCGGATGCACCGCAAATTCTGGTAACCGTGAAAGCTATAACCTTGAGTTCACGCAGAGAGATGTGTTTGATTTCTACGCCTTTCACATGGTGTGCATTGGGTGTGCACCAATCTGCCCGGAGACTAGTAAGGGATTGGCCACCCGGCCTAGTCCCGACTAGATTGAGTTGCTCGCCCCTATTTGGCAAGCCAGTGAGAAAGTATATGTCAGAGGGCTCTATCTCGAGCTGGTGCCCTCCGATGTAAAAGCATTGCTCATGAATGTTCCATCTCTCAACCAGCCACTCCAAGAATCTCACCTGAGCCCTCATGCCAGGTATGGCCCAGTATTTATATAGTCCACATGCTTTTAGGGCATCAATGGAAGGTTGATGATTAATTGCGGCTAAATCAACGTCCTCGTGCTCTCTTTCTCTCCAATCCAACATGGTGAGTGCCCTACACACCAAGAAACAAAGATTAGAATTAGTTTGGGAAATTTTAAATGGTTGATTTGGGGTTTGGGATTTTCAATTTCCGCCTTTCGCGGGGGACGCACCCCGCGTTTAGAACACAGAGCGTCGGGACACAGCTGGCCTGAAGGTGGGCTACGTCCCTCGACCTTTTTCCTGTGTGGAAAAAATTCGGGGGACGCAGGTCACCCTTAGGGCACCTGCATACCCCGCAGAGCGATTTTTGAAACCCAAAACCCCCCAAAAATCAAAACTAAAACCTAAAACAAACTTTTAATCGGATGAAATTGAAAAGGAGGATGTTGTGAAATACCTGGAAGAGAAGGCGTTCGATTCTGACGGTCGGATTCTCCGCAGCAACCACGGGAAGTTTCTTGCCAAAAGCCCTTTTGTCAACCTCAACAGTAAAATGGTAAAAATGACATGGTAAAAAGTCTTTTTATAGGTTTTTTGGATGGATGAATGCTAGGTTTGTTCATTTTTCACCATGGAAGGCTATTTTTCAATGTATTTTTGCCTATCTTAAACAGGTATGAGTAATGTGTCGTTTTTGTGCAGGACAAAGGGATTTAGAGGGAAAATTGTCATTTTTCACGAACCAAAATATCAGAGTCATCTTTTAAGCCCTTTTCTGACTCCTAAAATATGAAAAGATTGCTGAGCGTTTGTTTTACACTCGTTAAAACGGAATTAAAAGACGGTCCCCTTATAGCCCTTTTCTGACCGTAAAAACAGGAAAAGATTGTCGGGTTTTTGTCGTTTCAAACTCGATATTGGAAATAAAACGACGTGTCCTTGATCGCTTTTTACTTTTCAGGTCAGTGGCACTAATTATGAAAGTACTCCTTGGTCGCAAGATCAAGCGGTTCCCCCAGGTATTATTTTATACTTTTTCGGGCTTGAGGGACACAAATCTACGAAAACGTTCAACTTGGAGTCTTCTTAAGTTTTTCAGACTCTCTAAAATTTAAAAACGCCGAGTTTTTCCTATACTGGGCTCGTTAAACATTTCACAGTAAAGGACCTGTTCAATTACAAACAGGAACAAACCACTCCTTCCTAGTGCTCGAATCAAAACTAGGTTGGACTCATCCGAAGGATGAGCTTATAATCAAGCATATGTTATCCTCCTCAAGCTTGTTAAAAATAAAGAGGTACTTGCCAGAAATGGTGGGGGAAAAGAGAGAAGAATGAACCATTTTGTTATCTTTTGTCTCAGAAGAAACTTTATTACCACTCTTGGACATGACACTTTTCATTCACCTGGGTTGGGAAATTCTTTACCTCACAATTGATCAAACCACTTTGAAAGTCTTCAGCCGGGTTCCGGGGACTAACTTTGAGTTATTCATCACCAAGCCATTTGTCATGTCGTTATGTGTTCAAGAGGTCTGCAAGCAAAACTTTCATCTGCAAAATACTTGTCATCCATTTGACCATCCCTGAGTCAGTCCTTACAGCAACATTTCTTCAACTTGAACAATGATTTCGTGTTGTGGGCTTGCCTGCAACGGGTCGCTTTCTATCGACATCAACACATTATCTAGAGAGATGACTTAGAAATCGTCAGTACCTTGAAGTCTGCATGCATCAATGGCAGGTTTCTCGCCTTTGACGTCAGTTTACATCATTGACTTTCGATCGAAGGATTCCGTGAAATGTTCGACATCAACTCATTCATTCACATCTCATGGATTGTACTGGGTACTTTGAGAACCATTGACATTACTGGTGGTCTCTCTCACACTTGTTAACAGTTTACATCATCAACTGGTAATCAAGTGGTTTCTACCATGTTCGACATCAACTCATTTATTCGCATGGTTAGAATCGTACCAATTCGAGAAGTAGAAATGAAGACCCTGGATCTAGTTTCCACCATCCAGGCTGCGAGGAGTTTTGTATTCATTATCTAAGTAGACTAATCATAAACAGATGGCTGCGCCCATACTGTGTCTACAAAAGTCTATGATTATGATGTACTGCAAGATCATTCCTGTATCAGAGTAGTTAGTCTGTTAGTTAAAGTTTTGATCTGAGTATGGGAATTCCTACCTCAGTGATGATATAATCTTATACATGTATTTTGTGTTGAAAATTGCAAGTTCTGACCAGGCTCTCCATGAGATAATCCTTGAAATGATAAAGTGCTTCACCCTTCCTAGATAATACAAAACCCTAATCTATTACAGGCTTCGCACTTTAGGGGGCAATCTGTTACACTAAAAAATGTCACCATGACTATTTACAGTTAGTATGGCTCTATCAACAGTTATGCTATCCTCTTAGGCAAGTCTTATGCCTCTGCTCTCCATGTCAAACTCCAAAAAGAGAGAAAGTCTTTATAAATGTATTTATCTCTGGGTACGCAGGTTCTCTCAACCTTACCTGTGGGTACGCACCCAATGTTCACAAAAGCTGCGTCTTTGGACGCTCTGTATGTAAAGGGGCAGGTGCGTCCCCCTATAAAGGTCAAAATGCGCAAGTTTCATCTTTAAAAAGTTAGTTGTGGTCATTTCTAGAGCATTCTAGAAGGTTGTTCGACGTGTATTGAGCGCCTCCAGATGGTTCATGTACCCCTACCAAAGAGGAACTTATCCCATCAATAAGGGAGCTATCCCATCCAAAGAGGGGATTATCCCATTGATGGTGGACCTGATTAACTTCCTCTTGAGCACTATAAATATAGGCATTGGGCCAGAAGGAGGAGAGGTTGGAAGCTATACATTTCTAAGGGTAGATGCTGCTGGAATTAGGACTCCCATTTAGAAGCTTGTGAGGAGAGATTGCCATCTTTGCTTGTTCTATTTGGAAGTGGGTGAGCTTTGTCAAAGTAAAGGAGAACTCTTGATGGACCTTGGGAGGGACTTGCACAACACCAAGGCTCAGGTTGTATTTGTTCCTTTTGTTACCTATTAATGCAAATGAGTCCATTCTTCTCAATAACTTATTATTTATGAGTTGTTTCATGTACTCCTTGGTCTATGTGTTAAATATGTTTTATTCTATGAGATTATCAAGTGCTATTTAATCATTTGATTGTTAGTGTATGCAGGTTTCAAAGTGAAGGAGGAGCTCATCCGGATCAGCGGAGCTGGACTGCTACAACAACGTTGGATTACAGGTAGGATCTAAACACTTGATTTCTTATATAGTAAATGCATGTTTAGAGAAGGATTGCTCTTGTTTGTCTTGTTTGTCACTAGAGAGTCTTAGGCTCCTAGGGAGGTTGGTTGTGTCCGCACAATCGACTCTTTCCGCCTGACATGGGGTTGATCCCTTTCAACCTGGAACTCACCTTCACCTCCTTCCCCCTTTGAAGTGTTGGAACCTCTCATACACCTTCCTTGACTCACTGCATCAGTCACACCCTTACTGCTAACAGTGTTATTCTACTTGCCTATGTGTGACATCACGGTCAAGGAATTACCTTACAACCCACTGTTGGGACTCCTACACCAAATGTCTGAGGTCTAATTGGGAATTCTTACCGGGGATATCCCCTCGACATGTTGGCGGGTCCAGCGCTATCAACATTTCTAGTGCTAGAAGGAGGGCCTAATTACAATCATTGTCCTCTCATCCAGTTTTGAACCTTTTCATATCTTTCATGGAGTCTTGCATTCTTCTTCCCTCAAGGTGTTTTTTGAATCGTGAAGATGTCTCCATCTCAGGGAATCTTTTCGATCTATTGTCCACTCACACATGGTGAAGGCAAAGTGGCCTAGCCTGAGCACTTACATAACTTTATTTCCATGATTCATGAGGAAGATGAGTTTGCTGACAAACAGGTTGGTTTTCTACTTGCATACACAATTTGTGAATCTCCATTTCGTTGGGTGCTTAGCCTATCAGCGAACATCGTGCACTCATTTGAGCACTTTTGTGATCTTATTGAAGACACATTCTATCATTTTGATCCAAACCATCTTGATCGAAAACTGTTACATCAACAAAGGGCTCCACATGAATCTGTTATTGATTTTTGGTAGCACTTCCGTGATTTGCAGTTTCAAGCTCCGGGGAGCCAAATGAAGTTTTCTTCTCTTTGGGACCAGATCAAGTATTGGCTTAAGAGATGTGCCCATCCCAAGAGGAAGATTGATATCAAGCCTCACTCAACATTATTTATTGATGGAACTATGCAATCTCATGTGGGAGTGGGCACTGTCTCAAATCAACTGTCCACTTCCCTCTCATTCAACAACTCCACCACTGCCTAGTGATGTTGAGGATCATGCTCACACACCTGTTCATCCTTCACACTCTTCCAACATCACTCCACTCAATTTTCATGCAGATGTGGTTGTGATTCCGTTGAGTTCTCATATGCATTCTTTTCTTCAACCTCCATCTTTACACTCAGGTGTTCCTCTGGATGATGTTGTCTTGTGTTCATCCATTCCAAACTCATCACTTGTTGTGAATGAGGAACAACCCACTGACGAAGTTGGTGTTGCACAACCAACATGTGCTATCATTCATGAAGAGTATGAGTGTGAGCTTGAACATCATCACTTAGAAAAGGATGACTCCCTTCGGTACGAGCCTCCTCTATTCTTTCCTAACGTCTTTGGTGAGCATACCATCCATGATTTTGCATGTGTGTCTTCGTCCACGAGTACACCAATTCTTGATCACTCGCAGGACTCACCAGATGTTAGTATATCATTAAACAATGGAGTGGATAAGTTATTCATTGAAAATTCACTTGATCCTTCATCTCTCTTTTCCGGAAACACAAAGGATGAGTTCATCTCTTTTCATCCACCCATCTGTTTGATTCATCTGATCATGAGGATGCCGAAGAATTCATTGATTTTTTTTATCATGGTTGTCATGATCCATTTGATACTAATTTTTATCATGATCATGAATCTACTACAGTTGATATTACGAAGCCAGGGGTGTATGATGATCTACCTGATGATGAAGTTGAGACACCCAAGACTATTGAGGCACTTTAGCCTGAGCTGATGGCTATGTCGACCCCTCACTCTCTTGGGTTTAGTCTCACTTCTGATCATGAAACTGTTCAATCACACAAGGTAGCTCATCACTCATCTGTATGCATAGATCCATCTCACTCACAGATCACACTTCCTCCACTCGAATTGCATGATCCCATTTCTCATGTATTCGAGGAGTCTTACATTGCAAGCACTCGTTTGCAACTGAAGTTATCTTTGTTTCTTTCGTTTGCTTGCATGTCACAATCAAGAGTGTGCTTATGCTTCAAAGTTGCACATAGCATCAGACGACACCATGATAAGTCCACGAACCGCCCATGCACATGCACTCACTTATGTCCCATGGGCACTTTGAAACACGAAGTGTGGTTGTCTTCATTGTTATATATTTCTTTCTTGCTCGTTCACACCACTAGGTTGCTCACAGACAAATCCTTCACCAACATGGGTCTACCAATGCATCGATGGCTGCATTGGAAGTATCACTTCACGTTATCAGGCACATGCACATTAGTGTAGGAGTAGGAGTAGTGTTTTCTTTCAGTTGTTTGCTTGCATGGTTGTTTTCCTATATGATTTGTTTGCTTACTTGTTTACTTAGCTGCTTTTCTTTCACTTTCACTTATGCTTTTGCTTTTATTTGATGTTTGTTGGTTTGTTTGTTTCATTCATAGGTTAGCCTTGCATGAAGCCATGTATGACTCTTGAAGCGAGATAGGTAAAGTACAAGAGGACTTGTACAACTATCACTACTTGGTTATCTGTCATATTCCATTTGTATGATGAGCTTGTTACTCTTAGTCCTTGATACATCGAAGGAAAATATGTACTATTCAAAGTGAACCTTGGTGTAAACACAAAACTTGCATGCTAACTAGTGTTACCTTCTCTAGTCAATTGTTTTTGGGTTAACCCTTGTCAGCTCAGTCAAGTAGAGTAAGGTGAGGGGGAAAACCTTAACAGGCACGTTAGAGATACAATAAACTACTTCTCTGTTGGAACAACCTCCTCTGCTCTCAATAAGTTAGGATCCCTCTTCTGCCACTGAAATGAATAAGTGTTATGCACAGTGAAAATGAAAAATTAAAAGTCAAAAAATTCAAAATGAAAAATAAATAAGGCGAAAGAAGAGGAAGTCTTCCTGTGCGAGGAGGTGATGTAAGTAACTCCATCAGGGTACTGACCAGGCTCACTGGCAGTGAAGCCATCCTTGTGTTCCTATGTGACTCCACTAGGGTATTGTCTAGGCCTGCTGGCAGTGGAGCAACACCAGAGATGAAACTAAAACTCTGACGACTATACTGCTTGTGCACCTTTATACCCCACAACCCCAATCAAAAAAACTGTGTTGCATTGGCTTGGAATGTGGGTCAATCAACCAAGGGCTTGGAAAATGATATGTCTTACAATCAAGCTAGTGTGAAACCAATATGAGCTGACAACTGAACAATACTTCTGGAGGTGTTAGACATGCTTTTCACAAACAAGGTCTATGTAGAGATCAAGAGTTCTACAAGTGTGTTTCCAAGTGTTGTAGCGCTACAAACACCCTCCAAAATTTTGCCTTAGCCTGTTTTGGAGCCTCCCTACCAACCTTACACAACACTTTCTCATTCTTCATCAAGTACTCAAGATTTAGTGTTTTCCTCGCACAAAGTCAGCCTATCGATCACAATTGATCCATTCCCCTCACAAGCTGCTTACACAGACTTGGTCCAACTGCAGGCTGAGCAGCATCCCCTTGAAAATTTCACATTTCTAGAGGGTAGCCAGCCTTCCCTCTAGGAATTGCACAATCCTCTCTGATAGCTTGTTTTGCTCCAGGATTGCATGTTAGGGTCCAACCCTAACCCCCTTATTTATGTAATAGGGTCGAGTCATAGCTATAGTTAGTTAAAGAGTCAATAAAGCCTACATTAATAATTGTAATTGGTTGACTCGCATTTAAAGAAGGGACCACGGTTAGTTGCAAATGGGCCATGGTATTAGATAGATGGTATTAATAAGAACCATGGTACTAACCCATGGTATTTCATGTATGAATCCTATATAAAGGATAGGGACTCCCCATTGAAGAGTGTCATGTCTTATTTTGTAATCGAGCCCTATTCTATTGGAGGTTGCCCCCTCGAAGAGGCAAGTGAACATTGCTTTCCTTTCTAAATAATAAAATACATGTTCTTATTTTTTATTGTTCTATGTTCTAGGTTATATTTCTTCGCATATTTCGTATTCTAGTATCTTCTCGCAGGTCAAGAGCATAACAAGTGTTATCAGAGCACTTTCCAAGGCTGGTGGGAACTCCATTTTTAGCAGATTTTTTTTTTTTAGCTAGAGACATGTTCCGGCATCTTTAAACCACAGGATCTATCGTTGAGAACATAAACCTGAAGATTTGGGGAGGCAAGCACACAAGAAATACAAGAGGTGGTTAGGCTTGTTAGACTCCCTTGTAACCCCCATGGGTACCCCTTCAAGCTGTTGCACATCAGACAGAACCGCGCACAGACTATCTTCCACGTACCCTCTGGGTATATCGGAAGCCCCCTAGGCTCACCTGAAAACTCACTGTAGATAAACCATCGGCTGTCTTGATGCTACAGTACACCAAGAACAGCACTCAGGGAGATTACTCGTGCATACGATAGGGTAGTCGAGTAGTATGGCTAAGTGTATGGTTGATCCTCCTTAGTTAGTGCCCTGGAATATTGGGCCGAGTACCACTATTGGACCCTTATGTATATTGTGATTAGTAGCACCTGACACTCCTTGAGACCATAGTTCCCTTGTCTCTCTACAAAATCGCCCATAATCTTCTTTGCCAGATCAAATCTAGCAGGTTGGGTTCTATCGTAGCAGCAAAAATCATATCTGCGATTCAGATCTAGCAGCGTGGGTTCAATCACTGCCACATTCCTACTCACACTCAATAGTTGAGGATTTCACAGACAGATCAGACTATTTGTGCAGGGAGGCTTGTGGCTTCTATATGTTGGAGTGATTCTTGCAGGACATTGGTCAGGATTAACTTTTCTAAGAATTGGCTACTACAGTATTCCTAAGTAAGGAGTAAAACTCTGTTCGGAGTAAAAAATAAAAAATAAAAATAAGTCTGAGGCCCTCTCGGGACTCTTATAGGAGACTTAGCCCATAAGAATCTGGATGATGGGCTAAGCAAGGTGGTACCATTCAATTGTCAGCTTCAAATTTTTGGGTGGTCCCAATTTTTTTTTTCCAATAACGAAAAGTGCACCAGATCTGTGCATGGTACAAACTAGAGCTCAATCTATGGCCAATGAGAAGATAGACACCCTTGAACAAAAGTTGGATGAATTAATGAAGGAGATCTAGTCCTTAAGTTACGCAATCACAAAGGGCAAGTCGAGGTTACAATCAAAGGCATATGCTTTTAATGAAAACCATGAGGGTGAATATAACCATTCTCTTCACTTCTATGGAAACCACCAGCAGTCCCACCCTCGACCACCCAAGCTGGACATGTATAAATTTGATGGCTCTCATCTACCATATGGCTATCAAAAATGGAGTAATATTTCACATTGAATCACATCAGAGATGATGAGACTAAGCTAAGTGTGGGAAGCCTTTACTTGGACCAAGAAATATGGCAATGGTGGCAATGGCATCAACAATGCTATGCAAGGCCAATGACTTGGCAGATATTCTCAAAAGCCCTTTCTGATCACTTTGATCATGAATCTAACTTTTTAGGTCATCTTACTAAGCTCAAACAGATAGGCACAGTACAAGAAGATATTAAAGCCTTTGAAGAACTAGCATTCCACACAGGACATCTAGAAAATGAATTCTACTTTGAATGTTTTATCAGTGGTCTCAAAGATGACATACAAGCCGACGTCTAGATGCACCACCTAGTCACATGGCTAGTAGCTTGCACAACAGCTCATGAAGTAGAACGCATGTTAACGGCCCAGTCAACTCGTCCAAATTTCCTAGCCAAGGGACGCCCCAACCAGGCTCTGAGTACTACCCAAACACTAAAGGTCCAAAAGGTGTCACCAACGGAAATGGCGGAAAGAAGAAAGCAAGGATTGTGTTACTACTGTGATGAGAAATACTCCCTTGGGCATAAATGAAAGGAACCCAAATTCTTTCAAATTGATGTTACTGATCATAGTTCATCTGAGGAAGCCCCACCATTTGAGGGACCAGAGGAGGAAGGTGAGGACAACCAGCCGGACAATGAGCTCCTAGCTACACCAGAAGAACCAATTATCTCACTCCATGCTTTGGCAAGCATTTCTTCTCCCCAAACTCTCAAAATCAGAGGTTTTTATTAAACATTGCCCTGTAGTAGTCTTGATTGATAGTGGTAGTACGTATAACTTTATCCATCAAAGAGTTGCCAAAGCAATGCATTGTTTTGTCAGAGCAGTCTCTAATTTCCAGGTCCAAATCACTGATGGGGGGACAATGAAATGTGATGGCTGCTATGAAAATTTCAAACTTCATATGGGGGATTATCACCTAAAGACCATCATGTTTGCATCAACATGAGTGGGTGTGACATTGTCTTGGGTTCTAAATGGCTCTGCACACTTGGCCCAATCACAATGGATTTCTAGGAGTGATATATGAGCTTTAAGCAGAATGACCACATGCATACCCTTCGCAGACTCCGGGCAGGTGCTCCTTCTATCATCAGCTTGCATAGGATGGAAAAGTTGTTAAAAAAGGGCCACCATGGAGTTATAGGCCAATTTAATGCCATCTAGGCCTTCGAGCCCACATCTCTTCATTTTCATCCTAAGATGCAACAAGTCTTAAAAAACCATCTACAGGTATTTGACAAGCCTCATCAGCTTCCACCCTCAAGAGGGGAATATGATCATAGCATTACTTTGGTCCAAGGGCACAAACACCAAATGTGCACCCATATAGATATCCTTTTGCCCAAAAGAATGAAATTGAAAAAATCATCAAGGAACTCCTGGAAGCCGATGTCATTCGTCCTAGCATTAGTCCTTATTCATCGCCTGTGGTTATGGTGCTCAAGAAAGATGGGGAATGGCATATGTGTCTAGATTTCAGGGCCCTCAAAAAGCTGACAGTCAAAGATAAATTTCCCATCCTGGTTGTTGATGATTTGATGGATGATCTAAATGGGGCTCAATTCTTTACTAAGCTCAACCTTCGCTCGAGCTATCACCAAATTCGCATGAAATAAGTAGACATTCCAAAGACTGCTTTCAGAACTCATGAAGACCATTATGAATTCCTGGTCATCCCATTTAGTCTTTGTAATGCCCCATCCACTTTTCAGAGTCTCATGAATCAGCTGCTCAAAACATATCTCAAAAAATTTGTCCTTGTTTTCTTTGATGACATCCTCATCTACACCCTCACCTAGGAAAAACATCTTCAGCATGTAGACCTGCCCTTGCAACTGCTCCAAAAGCATAAATTATTTGGCAGATTTTCCAAGTGCTCTTTTGGAATGAAAGAAATCGAGTATTTGGGCCACATTATGGGGAGTGAAGGTGTCAGGTTGGATCCCAAAAATATCCAGGCAATGCAGGATTGGCCTCAACCAAAGACCTTGAAGAGTTTGAGAGGATTTTTGGGTCTCACCGGCTACTGTCGCAAATTTCTCTACAATTATGGTCGCATTGCTAGATCCCTCACTCACCTTCTCAAGAAAAATTCATTCCTCTGGAATGATGAAGTGCAACAGGCATTTCTAGCTCTCAAACATGCCATGTGTTCCACTCTCGTATTGTCACTACCCGACTTCACCAAATCTTTTGTGATTGAATATGATGCTTCAAGGACAGGGATTGGGGTTGTCTTAATGTAGGAAGGTCGACGCTTGGCCTTCACTAGCCAACAAATAAGTGGAACAAATTTGGGACAATCTACCTATGAGAAGGAGACGATGGCCATCTTACATGCAATGGATACCTAGCGACCATACTTATTGGGGTGGCGTTTTCAAATCCGCATAGACCATCAAAGCCTTAAATATTTTTTGGAGCAATGCCTATCCTCACCACAAAAAAATAAATGGCTAGCCAAAATGTTGGGATATGATTATGAGATAATTTACAAGAAAGGTGTGAAAATGTTGTAGCAGATTCTTTATCATGCCAATTTTAGGAGGAAAGCACCCTGCTAGCAATCTCTCTTCCCATTCCAAATTGGATTGAAGAGGCTCACGAGGAATATTTTTCACATCCTTCACTCTCCCAACTCATTAATAAATTGCAGGTAGATCCAAATTCCACAACAGGCTACTCTTGGTAGGAAGAAATTCTTCGCTGCAAGGACAAAGTAGTGATATCACCAACATCCACCCTCAAAAGTCGCAATTTGGCAGAGTTGCACTCATCTCCCATTGCAAGCCATTCATGCTTTCAAAAGACTTATGCTCGCACTCGACATTCATTCTTTTGGAAAAACATGAAAAAGGACATTCTTACTTTTGAGTGATGTGTTCAACACCACAAAGGAGAAATGGTCAAATCCCCAGGCACTTTACAGCCATTTCCCATCCTTGCCTCAATCTGGAGGGAGGTTTCTATGGATTTCATTACTAGTCTTCCAAAGTCAAGTGACAAGTCAGTCATCATGGTGGTTATGGACAGACTTTCTAAGTATGCTCATTTTTGTGCCCTACCCCACCCTTTTACACCCGCTTTGGTGGCTCATTCTTTCATGGACCAGATCTTCAAATTGCATGGCATGCCCACTTCCATTGTGTCTAATCATGACTCGATCTTCACTAGTAACTTTTGGAAGGAACTCTTCAAGCTACAAGGTACCCAACTACAACTCAGTACTTCCTATCATCCCTAAACAGATTGTCAAATTGAAGCAATCAATAAATGTTTAGAGACCTACCTCAGGTGTTTCACTTCAGAAAAGCAACATCTATGGGTACAATGGTTATCTCTAGCCAAATGGTGGTATAATACTAACTATCATGCCACCACCAAGATGACTCCATATGAAGCAGTTTATGGTCAACTCCCCCCTTCACCTACTTTTTATATCCCAGGATGCTCTAGGGTACAAGTAGTGGATCAACTCCTACAGAACCGTGCAACCATGCTTGCCCACCTCAAAGATAATCTCCATCAAGCTCAAAATTGCATGAAGCAATAGGCAGACCAACATCGTTCAGAGTGCACATTTCAAGAAGGGGATTAGGTATTCTTGAGGCTGCAACCATATAAGCAAACATCACTCAAAGACAAGGGTTGTCAGAAATTATCTCCAAAATTCTACGGACCGTATCAAATACTTCAGCGCATCGAAGAAGTAGCCTACAAGCTAGCCTTGCAACCCACTGCAAAAATCCATCTCATCTTCCATGTCTCATGCCTCTGGAAAGTGGTGGGAACAATTGTAGAATTCAAACCAATCTACTAGAATTGGATGAAGAAGGTTAAATCTGGCTCCAACCTACACAGGTTCTTGACACGCGAGAACAGCACCTACGCAACTGCACGATCAAGGAAGTCCCCATCAAGTGGAAAGACACCTCTCTAGAAGATGCGACCTAGGAACCAGCCACTATTCTTCAACAGTTTTCGCAGCTTTAGCCTTGAGGACAAGGCTATTTTTATGGAGGATGGCATGTTAGGGTCCAACCCTAACCCCCTTATTTATGTAATAGGGTCGATTCATAGTTATAGTTAGTTAAAGAGTCAATAAAGCCCATATTAATAATCGTAAGTGGTTGACCCACATTTAAAGAAGGGACCACAGTTAGTTGCAAATGGGCCATGGTATTAGATAGATGTTATTAATAAGAACCATGGTACTCACCCATGGTATTGCATGTATGAATCCTATATAAAGGATAGAGAATCCCCATTCAGGAGCGTCATGTCTTATTTTGTCCCCCCGAAGAGGCAAGTGAACATTGCTTTCCTTTCTGAATAACAAAACACATGCTGTTATTTCTCATTGTTTTGTGTTCTAGGTTATATTTCTTCGCATATTTTGTATTCTAGTATCTTCTCACAGGTCAAGAGAATAATATTGCACAATCCTACCAGCCATCCCTCCCAGCAGGATTTGTTCAACTTTCCTAGCAGCAGGCTATTCAACCCAATATTTCCGCAAATCTCAGCAATAGTCAACTACTCTACCCAAAAATTTCACAAACCTCCTAGGTAGTCAGCCTAGCTCCCAGCCAGGAATGCACATTTTACCCAAGTAGTTGAGCACTTACATGCATGGACAGTCTAGTTGACCAGTTCCACCTAAGACCGAGGAAACTTGACTTGCATGCATACATGACTTGATCTTCTCGAAATAATAAGAGACAACATGCAAAAGGAATCCCATGATTCAGGGAGATATTTTTAGCAGTTGGGGGTTACATGAAAAGTTGTTTTAGATGTTTCCCTCCAAGTGTCTCTTTTTCCTAGTTTTGTGGCATGCGTGTCATAAGACCAAACTTATTTATTCAACACATTAGAGCTCATTCATTCACATTGATTTTGGAGCTCTGACATCCCACAGCACCTCGAGGACTCTTTGACACATCTGGCTCAACTATTCATAGTTAAGTGGCCTCAACTTTTCTTTTTCATCATTTCTGTCACTTTTTGTGTATTCTTTTGTGTCAGTGTTGTTTCCTTGATTTCTTTGAATGCCTACTATCATTTACATATATTCTATCTTGTCCTAGCTTTGTTTCATTTTTCGTTGATATCTCACTGTTGTCGCATGTGTGAAACTATTTTGCACGGACATTCGCCCAATTGGAAAACTACCTCACTCACATGCATGTTCATATATCTTCTTATTCTTTCATTCATGTTTTACATGCACTTTTAATCACTTATGCTGTCACTTAGTGTTTGCATGCATTTCATTATCTTACTTTCTTTCAGTTTCCCGTCAGCAAGTCGGGCATTATGCAATCTGGGGAAGGAAAACTCACCTTCCTCTCCATATTTGCACATTATTGACTAGTGATGGCCTCTAGGACTATTTTATGCATTTCTATAGGATAGTGGCTTCTTGGCCCAAAAAATTAAGCAAATCTATCCCTGGGCCAGTAGTCCTTCCTAGCTGGAACTACGCATTGCGCAATTCCAACAGCTAGCCGCCTGACTCGATTGCACATTTCACATATCCAGCAGCCAATCCAAACTCCCAAATAGCCCAGATGGCCTTTTGCGTAGTCTTGATAGTCAATCACCCAGCCTCCTAGTGAAATTCATGCAATCTCACTCATCATTTCCCTAGGTATGTGTTGTGTTCTTCCCCGGATTTTCTTTGTTTTCGCTGACATATTTCTTGCCATGCATGTTTCTTATTTCCAAATCTTTTAGGTGTTCATCTGTCTCAATGGCTTCTAAGAGAACAGTATCTCAAGACACTAATGGTATTGTAGTTGGAGAAGTAATTGAGCAGGTGTACTCTAGTCTACCGATATATGAAGATACAAAGTTGTATCTAGACAATGACATCAAACTAAAATGGGAAGAGGTTAATGAAGAATTCACAGACACTTTCGGGGAAGACCTTGAATACTTTCAGGTGTATGTGAACATTCACAAGTCCATCTTGTACTAGATTACATGCTGATAGCCCGCTTTCCCATGTGCGGACATCATTCACTCGATCGTTTCTCACATTGACCACGAGATGATGACCTTGAGCAGTGTAAGTGGGACTAAGCTTGCAACCTTCTGGGCACAGGATTAAGATGAGATGTATCAGATTCTTGAGCCCATGACTGTCATGATCCCTCCAGTCAGCTTTCCCAATAGCAGAGCTCAGTCCAAAGACATTATGAAGGATTGGGTAAAGGAGTCAGCTTGCTTCAGGATAACACCCAACCGGATCTACAAGACAAAAATATTGTGAAAGGCGTACCAATACTTGGTCATATTCTCATGTTGACTAAGTGGCCAAGAAAGCACTGAAACCTTTCCTTAGAGCTGGGTGGTCGCACTGGATTAACTGGCTAGGGAAGGAAGACCATGCAACTGGTATGGCATGCTAGCTCACCAGTTGAAGGAACAAGCTAGGAAGGCTCGATAGTCACCCAATGGTATGCATGCAAAGATTTAGATGTCCACTTACATTATAGATGCAGTCTGTGCCTGAGATGAGTTCCTGGGCTTAGAGTGGGCATGGTCGCCAATGAAGACTGTTGTGAACACGTATTTCAAGATGTTGTCCCAATGCAGCTTCAGAGGAGTGATCATACGGTTGTCTGACCATTTTTTCACCCCAGTGTACAGGTTCATATTCGAACAGGATCCACCCTGCATGTCAGAGGAAGTGATGAAGGCAATGCTAGGCATTATAGATTGGTATGCCTCACCATCTATCACATTCATCCGAGTGCTCAGTGCGAAGAAGTCTCCAGATGTTTTGCAAAAGTTTGCCTTCGACATGCTTGTCATGCAGGAAGTAGCATACCACATCTCGGCACGATTGACAGCTATATTGCAACGGAAGAAGAAGGCACCTTGGCCCGATCTTCCATTACGGATTGGGTTATATGAGATATAGAGTATCAAGAAAGATAATGTCGAAGAAGAGTAGATGAGGAAGTATCCTTTCGACCTCCGAAGCTTCAACCCGTATGACCCACATTGCATTTTGAATGATCACTGTGCGAGAGTTCAGTTTAACTAGATCCATGGGGCATGTCATTGGGCCAAGGAGGACTCATGGAGATACTATTGCAATTCCTCTAGACCCAATGAACAGGTTAGATTCGTCATAGAGTGGTTAGCAAAGCATCATGAAGCAGCATCATGGAGAGCACCAATAGTAGCAGTAGTAGCAGAGGCAGTAGAGCCAAGCATACATGTGCATGACAAAGGGAAGAGGAAGATTGTCGACTGCATGGAGGAAGAGAAAAGATGCAAGTTTCGAGTAGATCCACTTGTAGAACAAGAAGCTATGGCTATTCAAGCGAAGAGGGAGCAGCATGTCAAGAAAATCGTGAAAAGGTAGAGGGATAAGAAGAGAATAGAAGAAGCAGAAAAGGAGTTGCATGAGCCAAGGGAGCAACTCCGGAAAGAACAAGAGTTGCACCAACAGGAGCAGGAAGTGCAGTAGCAACATATTCAGCAAGAAGCACATCATGTGAAACTAGACGAAGTAGTGCCCATACAAGTAGTTGATTCACCTGAACAACTGGCATCAGGTGAATAGGGTGAACCATCACAAGGGCAAGACTTTTCTCATGAGATAGAATAGGCGCTTGAACAATTGGATGTAGACATGGAGCAGCAGGAGTTGGAATAGGATACCGACCTCATGCCTCAACACAAAGAGGTTGACTCACCTGCTTCATTGCATCTTGATGATGAGAAATTCCCGAATGACCAAGGAGGCACTGAGATCCTTGGTGGTCAACTAGAAGCAAAGATGCACAACATCTCCTTTGACAAATATCATCACAGAGTTGTGTAGTCTCAGAGATTACTGACTCCGAAGGACCAAACATCCCCTATGCAATTTGAAGAGAAAGTGATCGTGACTGATGTGCACAAGCATCCAACTTCTTTGGCTGATGCAACTAGAGTGTATGCCGAAGCCACTAGCTCAAGTGTTTGTTTTCTCATATCTGAGAATGAGCGAATGGTGAAGGAAATACAGGTGGCCAAGCAGGGAGGAGACTTGGTGACAATGTCCACCCGAGCTAAACTAAAGAAGGAAATACTAGATGAAGTATTGTCCGTGGACAAAGTTATGTGAGCATTTTACTCCAAGTTTGGCACCATGCATCAAGCAGTCGTTCATCTCCACAAATGGCAGCAGCAATGTGCGAGAAGATAAGGCATCTTCAAGAACATACATATTGTTTTTGATAACATTCAAGTATGGACAATCAAGTACAAGGGAGCCCCGCTTCACTTTCCTAAGATGATGAAGGCCAATGCGGTCGAGCTACAAGCATGTATCCTAAGTCAGATCTAGAACTATGAAGACCTACCTCAACTCATCACTAGCATACGTGCTTCCCATGCATGAGTATTCAAATGCATGGATGTTATAGTGCACACTCATGCGATCCCATCACTTGGGACTCTCACCCAGGCGAAGACCAAAAAGCAGGTCCAATAGGAGCTTGACTCATACTTCGACATGTTGATGTGCACCACCACCAACCAAGACTTGCCTATCAGTGCAGACATCATGCACAAGTACATTGTTGGTCTGTCCACACTTAAGACAATGATGCACATGCTCACAGACAAGTTGGATAAAGGAACCTGAGCAGTGTACCCAGACGTTATGGAGGCAAGGTTTAGGTTTCAGACGGATGTCACAGAAGAACACAGAGACACTCTCAAGGACTACCAATCTTGGCATCAATATGTCACCATTGATTAGCATGAGGATGTTAAGAAGTTGGACTTCTATGGTTGTCTAATTCCGAATGATGTCTAGTTTGGTTGGTCCAAGCCATTTTTCACATGGGTACATGTTCATTGTAATGTTAAGTCATGTCAAGTGTAAGTCAAGTGTCAAGAGTGGATGTAATGGTCATAAAGTAGGTGAAGATTCATGAGGGTAGCTGAATGGTCACAAAGGGGAATGTCAAGGGTCACCCCATCCTTTGCTATAAATAGTCCCTCATAACTCATTGTATAGGCTTTTGGTCAACCAATATTCTACTAAGACTATCTTGAAGAAGGCTTGGACAGTATTGTAACGCACCTTGGCTTCTCCACTACACGGAGCTAGTACATCTGTTTGGAGGAGCAGGTGAATGTGGCTGTAACATTCCACTGTTGGTGATAGAAAGTTTACATGGATGCATTGTATGATTGTGACTTACACTTCTTTATATAATAAGAGCCAACACATTTTCATGCATATGTTGTTATTTTAGTTGGACTGCTCTAGTTTCTTTAATGATATATGGTGTTTAACTTACATACTTGTGTATGAACTGATTCACATGAAATTATATGAATCCTTTTGTTAATGTGTTGCATATGTTGTTAATGTTGTCACCTTCCATGTCGACTTCTCTACCAGAAATCAGATAGACATTTCACTTGAACCTTGCCATAATAACCGTCGCACGCGTCTCAGACTAATCCGTGAGTGTTGTACGTGTTATCTTACCTTGTATGATGTGACTAATGTATCCAAGTGGACTGATCTTCCAGAAGTTGTGCATGTCCTTTTTGTTGTTTGTTCCTGGCCAAGTTGGGACTGATCCCTTTCAACCTAGAACTCACCTTCATCTCCTTCCCCCTTCTAAGTGTTGGAAGCTCTCATACACATTCCTTGACTCACTACATTAGTCACACCCTTACTGCTAATGGAGTTATTCTACTTGCCTCTATGCGACATCGCGATCAAGACATTACCTTACCACCCACTGCTGGGACTCCTACACCAAACAATCTAAGGTCTAATTCGGACTTCTTACTGGGTAGATCCCTTTAACATGTTGTTAGGTCCAACACTGTCAACAGGCACACATCTTTGGATCAATAAAATCTTCATCAATCTGCATTGCAAGTAAGTTTTTCCAGTTGAATCTATTGATTTCCTTTCATGGTTTCCTTGCCGATATTTCTTTTCTTGTTGGCGTCTCTATTCAATGTTACCTATACAAGTGTTTATCTCTTGTCACAAGCTAAAACTCTGCATGTTCCTTATCTCTTCACATTCTAATCATGATCGTGACAACATCCATAAAAGCTTCTAGATATTTCTTTTGTTCATCTCCATCATGAAATCTTGCTTGTAGACTTGTCCTTGAGGTTTCCTCTGGCAGAGCACACTTCTAGAACCCAAAGTCTGATCAACTCAGAAAGCTACAACCAAATTATAAAATTTTACCTTTTGAGTTCACTCCTTCATCACGAAGAACTATGCCCTCCTTGAGCACATGAGCGCACCCCGAAGGCTTGAATGTTTTACCTTCATGTCTTCGGCATGCACCAGTGCAACCTCCTTGTCCTTGAGTGCATGAGTGTACCTTGAATGCTTGAATTTTTTCCCTTCATCCCATCAGCATGCACCAGTGTGCCCTCCTTGAACTTGAGTGGATGAGAGTACCTTGAAGTCCCGAAGCTTCATTCCTTTGTCTCTTCAGATTGTGCCAGTGCACCCTCTTTGTCTCTTTGAGAGCATGAGCACAACATGAAGGCCTCAAGGCCTAAAGACTCTTTTATTCATCTCTTTGGAGTGCACCCTTGTAACCTTGAGGTTTTCCTTTTCTTTCTTGAGCACATGAGTGCATTATGAAGCCTTGAATGACCCTTGGAACCCCTTCATGCTTTGAAAGTGTCCCCTCCTTGTTTGCATGTAGATTTTAAACCCATGCATGTAACTATATGCTATTGGTAATATATTTAAATTCTTAGTTACATTTAATGTCTCTTTGACTATGATTTGCTAAGATATTGCTGCACTAGTTAGAATATTTCATAAAGCTAATCTTGTCATCATAGGTATGATTTCAAAAATAGGTGTTTGAGTTGCGAGTATTGTCACTTTTTCTTCATCTGCTTTAGTTGAGCCTCCCACTACACGTAAAGTGGCCTCCAAAGAAGCCTCAGAAGAAATCACTAAGGAAGTAGTTAAAGTAACAAAGCCTGCATTCCCATATCTGTAGACACACAATGCTTCATAGATAATTGTACTGAGGTCACATGAAGCGGCATAAATGACACATTCATGCAGAAACAATTTAATGCGAACTTGGAGGACTTGGAAGTATATATCAATATCAAGTGGTCCATAATACACAAGGTCACATGCAGATTCCCAGTCATCCCCGATGTGGAATTGATTGAGTGGATTATTACACACATTGATGACTCTCATCTTGTGCTTCATTGTAACAACCTTGGTTAAAAATTCATGTAAAAAATATAAGACCAAGGTCATGGTACATGTATTCCAAGCTGAATGTTGGGAAAAACATCCTAGTGGGTGCCCATTTCGGTTATAATGGCTAAAGGAAATTGGAAAAGGAAATGGAAAAGGATTTGAAAAGGCAACATGAAATTAATTAGAATTTTATTTATGAAAAATAAATGAAATTATGAGAAAAGGAAGGTGAAAGGTCACAGGTTGCATGTGAGGATGAAATTGAAGGAAAATAATGGAAAATGAAGAAAATAGAGGCCTCATTAATAAAAAGGCTTATGAGGATCAGTTCACAATATTTTTTGGACAATTTTTTGGTGGAGCTCTCTTTCCATTATCTCTCTCACACACTTAGAGAATTCTTGGAGCACTCTAGCATCGGATCAATGAAAGTAAGGGAAGGACAAAGAAGGCAAATGGAAGCAAAGATCAAGCAAGGAAGAGCATAATCAAGCAGCTACAATGGGATTACTTGCAAGTATTGACTTGCATGTGTGATTTCCTTGCTAGATTTGGCATGGTACATGCATGTGTGTATTTGGTTCTCTTATTGTCATTGGCATGGGTTTCTCCAGGTTTGATAGTAATTTTCAACCTTGCCTTGCCATTTCTAGATAGCCATGGTGTGATGGGTTCTCTTTTATTTGGTTAAGGTGGATTGCCCAATGGTTTTGAAACTAAGGTGGTCTCTGAAGAAGAACACAAGGCCTAGGAATCCTTGGACCAGAGAAGGTGGGATTGTGGTAAAGCTAGATTTTATGTACCTTAGTCGACCTAGGAATCCTTGACCAGTGAATGGTGGGATATATAGTAAATACTACAAGTGTGTGCCCTCAATCGGGCCTAGGAATCCTCGACCGGTGAATGGAGGGATATACGATCAAGCATAGAGGGTGGAGACTTGATTAAGCCTAGGAATCCTCAACCGGTGAATTACATGATATAATGTAAAGCCTAGACACTAGGAGATAGGAAAATTCCTCGTGGTGTAGGTGGAGAGATTCAGAGGAATTCATGATTGTTTAGGTCCTAGTGATATGGTGGAGATTGTAGTAAATCCCGAGGAGACTAGGATTGGTTTTGCTGCAATTCCCACATTCCGTTAGGGGAATTTTGAGGTCTAAAATGGGCCTCCTAAGGAAATTATAAAATAATAGTGGAAATAATAAAATCAGATTAGATTACATCATCAAATTTTAGAGGAAAAAAAATCAACTCGTATTTTCAACTTATCTCCCTATGGGTTTACTCAAATTTTGAGCAGAAACACTCGTTGGATGAAAAAATTGATTCCCCATTCATGGAGTACTCATGTTGCATACTTTTGATGGACCCTACTACACAAAAAATGAGAAATACATTAAAAACATGATTGCAATCACGTTTTTTCATGTATTTCTCAGTTTTTGCATAGCAAGATCTATCGAAAGTATGCAACATGGGTACTTCTTAGATGAGGAATTAAATTTTTCATCCAACGAGTACTCCCGCTCAAAATTTGAGTAAAAACTTAGGGAGATAAGTTAAAAATACGAGTTGGAAAAGTCGTTTTACTATTTTATTATTTTTTAATATTTTTACCTTTTTACTCTAAATATGGTGAAAAATCCCCCATGGTTGACATCATCATCTTGAATCCTATTAGTTCTTATAAAGTTTATTTTGGTTGTACATTTTTCTTAGGAGGTCCATTTTGGACCTCAAAAGTTCCCTAAGGATGCTTGGAATATGGCAAGGAGGTGATTGGCTAAAAGAAAGATTTGGTTCAACCCAATATATGTTCAGGTGGTTCTTGGAAGTACTAGCCCTGGTTAGCTTATTAATAATTAATAAGTTTTATTTATCCTTGGTATTTCATGTTGTTATAGACATATTTGGGCACTGCAACCCCAATCACATATGTCCATAAAACAAGGGCTTCTAAGTCCCTAAAAGCATTGTTTCATACCCTAAAGGAGCAAGGTCAGCTGATTACATCATCTCCTAGAAGTTCTCCCTAAAAAACTACTAAAAACTGTTCAAAATTGGACCATACAGACTTCTCAGTGCTAAGGGTGTGATGCATCTCACCTGCCACATGCAAAAAGTGCGATGCATACTGAAAAGCCCTTTTGTGGTGTGCGATGAGTGAGAGCAGACAAATGGCAGAAGCAGTTGCCTAGGTGGAAACCCACAAAATCTTCTAGAAGCTACCCGTTTGACACTTGCCTCTCTGAATTCACCTAGGGATGAGTAAGAGATCATGAATCTCCAAGTGGAACTAAGAACTCTTAGAGAGAGGACACTAATCAAAATCCCAAAAGCTGACTCACCCACCTGCAAACATCTATATCTGGATCCCTCATCCCAGAGATCCAAAGGATGGAATTTGGTATTTTGCAAGGAAGTGTTGTTGGCTTCTCTGTGCCACGTTGTTGGGTGATCTAATCTTTTCATAAGGTGAAGAAGGGCTTTCATGTTGGGAGGATGGCGCTGGGTCAGACCAATGGGTTGTAATTCTCTCCTCTACTCTTTCTATCAATAAAGTTATTTGAGTTTTCGTCCATATTCTTGTATGTCTGAGTTGATATATGCATTTGTATGGTCAATATATATCTGATCCTATATTTTTTATGATTGTAGATCTCTATGCTTTGATGGTATTATGCCGCTTTGACTCTACAGGTGTTCTTTGAAGCAGGACAAGCGAGGAAGGAGTGGCAAAGATCTGTCAATGGGGAGAGGAAACAAGCAAGGAGCCAAGCGAAAGACTAAGGTTGGTACTCTCTGCTTCTCTCTCATCTATCTGTCATAAAGGAAAACAAAAGTGACTTTAGTTTGTTTGTTTCTAAGATAGCTACCCGTCTTAGTGGGACTAGCAACTCTAAATGGACACTAGTTTCCCAATAACAAAATGGCGACTCCACTGGGGAGCGAATAGCTTGTTTTCTTGTTTATATTTGTTTTCTTTATAAACTACAGATGAAGCCTGAAGTCAAGCCAGCTAGCCTTCAAACTGCTTTTTCTATGCAACTGCAAAGTAGATCAATGTTGCTTCAGTCCATCTCCAGGTTTTGTTTATAAACTAAACAACTGATTTGCAAACATCGTAATTTCCCTGGTGGTGGCTCAAGTAACCTCATTAGATCAGCCCCTGTACTTTGCATTTACTGACTATCATTAGCTTAGCCTAAATCCCTTAACTAAGCTGTAAATTGTGACCAAAAACCAAGTGAAAGTCTCGTCCCTGGACCATCACACTGTCTCCTCTTGACAGTCTTGATGCATTGCACCTCCCGTGTGTAGTAGGTGAGATGCATCCCTGTTTCCCTGTGTTACAACTGCGATGATCGGATAAGACTATTTCTGCCTCTAGATTTTGGTTTTTCTTCATTCTCTTCAGCTTTATTCAGGAGTTTTGCTATCTGTGACCAGCATACCATTGTTGAAACTCCCTTCCTTTTCATTATTCATCCTCCATTGTACAAAGAATTGTGGACATTTTTTTATGTATTTTTCGCTATTTACAGTTCTCTTTTACAAAAAAGTAGCTTAATTGAATTGTTGTCTTTTGATTTGAAAGTGTCGCAAGTGTCATTTTCAGTCAAAGAAAAGAATCCTACTCTTTTTGATGGTCGATTACACTATTACTCTTATATTTGATTTGAATTAATAGTATTTCAAGTGTCGAAAGCAGTTTTCAAATGAAAGTTGAAAGTGTCACTCTTAGCCTTCCCTTCATTTTTTTAAATTCGAAATCGCAAAGTGTCGTCTTAGCCTTCCTTTCATTTTTTGAATTCAAAATCGCAAAGTAGTCTTCCTTTCATTTTTGAATTCAAAATCACAAAGTATTGTATTAGTCTTCCTCTCATTTTTTGAATTTGAAATCGCAAAGCGTCATCTTCGTCTTCCTTTCATCTTTTGAAAATAAAATTGTTAGTACTGTCACTTTGAAAAGATAATTCATATTTGTACTTAGCATTCTTTTTGTCATTCACACATTAAGAAAGTAGAAAACAAATACGTGCATGTGCATTTTCATTTAGACTACTTGTTGATTTTGATTTAGGACAGTGCATCTAGTGTGTTCTCTCTACTCTATGTTGAAATAATTTCACTTCTCTTTCCTTAGTAGCTAGGATTTTCATTGCAAAAAGAAGAGTAAACGACTATTTATAATCTTAGATTGCATATTTAGGATTTGTATATCTACATCACACAGTGAACCTTAAAGGCAAACTTCTTAAGAAAGATCAACTGTAAAATGAATTCAATGAACATAAAAATGCTTTGGAACCTAACGCACAACATTTATAAGTCTAGGCTAGAGAGGTATTCCGGCGTCATAAAACCTGGTAACTATCACTTTCATCGTAGGTTGGGTGAATCCTCCTCTTTGAGACGACAAGTGCCAGTACAGACTTGCGCTCCCACATACCGTCGAGTATATATTGGGAGACCACAATAGGCTATATCCTTTATCCTTAGGAAGCCGTGTCTATCGCCCTATTGATCACAATGCACTGAACACAACATTTGGGAAGATTGACTACCGTACCATAAAAAGTATTCTGTAGTTTTGTGATTGGTTTGTTAATCCTTCTATCTAGATTTCCAAAGTAGTCTTTTTTGTTCCTTTTCAGACTCCTTAAAAAAAAAGGTCCATCTGAGCACTTGTCACTTTAGGCTCATTAAAAATCAAAGGCAACTAGGTTCATCTTTAGCTTTTTCTTGAATCTTAAAGATTGAAAAAGAAAGTTGTGTCAAAGCGTCATAAAATTTATTTTAATCAGAATAACGTCACTGTTCCCTCGTTGGTCTTAGGTTGAGAAAATGGAGTTCGCCAATCAATGGTTTCCCCTCAGGGGAAATCCTAGTCCTTTCTCCTCTTGGGGAGATGTTGGTGCACCTCATATGGCCACATTGTCCCTTCCAGGACTGACAATTTTCCTACCAATATGGCTCTTCTCGACCTCTGGCGTTCAAAGCACCGTGATTCCTAAGCAATCAAATCAGCAACCGGATGATACTGAAGTTACCCTCCAACCTTCTACTTCGTTTATTTCTCCCTCTCCTTCTTCCTCTTCACTTGGTAAAGTTGGTAAAACTAAAAACCAAGTAACTGAGAAGAAGAAGAAAGAGAAGGAGAAGAAGAAGAAGAAGCCAACGGGGAAATGACGCAACCTTGCATCATCTGGCGAAAATCCACACGCTGCACCATACAAACCAAAATCTCTGTGTGTCATTTTCAAAGGAGACCACTATCATCGAGATTGTCCTTGCATCCCATGGATCTTAAGGGACTCGTCTCCCTGCTTGCACAATCCAGTGTCGTCAACCTCTGATGATCATGTTGAAAGTACATCGTCAACTAGTGAAAACGAAGTCGCTGGACAAAAAGGAAGATCTAAAATTCCTTGTAGACTATGTGAAGGCGATCATGCCATCCACCATTATCCCTTCCTAGATGAAGCTAAAAAAGTCTTGGATAACTGTCCTACTTCACCGCTGCAGCCTCCTCCTGGATACAAGAAACTCTTGCCGAGTCCATCGCTAGTTGAAAATCTGACTGACACACCTTTGTGGTTGGTCAAAGCATCTATCATTGAAGATAAACCCTTTGAGTCCACACTAGACCAAAGTCAATAGGTCGAGATGGCAGTCGACCCAGTCTTGTCTTCAGAAGGTCTACCTTCAGATGATACAGTCACCAAAGAGAATGAGAACGACACCATTCAAATTCTCTTCATAAACACAGACTTCGATGAACATGGGGGAAATATACTCATTCCTTTACCACGGGAAGGAAGTTCATCAGAGATGTATCCTGCTGTTTATTCGGTCCCACCTCCAAGCAACATAATCGTTTCCTTCGATTGGAATCTACTAGGCAAACCTCGCCTACCATATAATGTACCATTCTGAATCATAGTACAAGCTTACAGAATGGTCATGGTCAGTACTATCATAAACGAAGGGGCTTCTGTGAGTATCCTTTCCTCAACTGCTTGGAAATCGCTTGGTTTGCCATCGCTTCATCTTGATATGCGAAATCTAACAGGCTTCAACAAAGGAACCAGTCAACTGTTAGGGATCCTTCCAAATTTGCCTATAACTTTGAGAAGGAAAACCGTTTATCTGAATGTGATGGTAGTCCAAGGACCTTTAGATTACAATCTACTCCTTGGGTGTGACTACATTTATAGCATGGGAGCCATTGTCTCCTCACTCTTTCAAGTGATGTGTTTTCCGCATGAAGGCAGAGTGGTCTAGCTCGTAGACCATCTTTCATTCCCCGGCTCACACATAGCTAATAGTCAAATGCCATCCCTAACTGGTCTTTTTGCGCAAGGAATATCTCATCAATCTCCAATCCATCCACTTGATGAGCGCGAGTAATTCGGTGATTGTGACTGAAACCTAGGGGGCATCGCCCTGGTCTGCTTCGGCAGGAAAACCCAGTTATAAGGTAGGTTTTTGCATTGGAATATAACTAGTCTGACGCACCCGTCCGTTTAGGAAAATGGGATTAGATTGGAATAAGATTCCTCCGTCAGAAGGTATGCCTTTCCCGATAGAGCAAGTGTTTTATCTACAAATTGAATGGTAACCTGGAAACTCTACTTCATTATACTTGGTGGCATGCAAACCTTTTTGCATGCAAGTGAAAAGCGGCCAACGTAACTCTAACCTCATAGTTTTTACTAACTTCAACTGCTTAAGTTAGGTGATTGGTCTATTCAACTATTCACCTTTGCTGAGACCAACGGAAACGATAAAGTAAAGGATATGTTTCCCACCGAGAAGCTATCCTACCTAACCTTAGTAGTTCTTTAACCCCTAGGACAGTAGTTGGTCATTCCTAGCTTGCATAATGAAAGGATCTGGAGCAAAGTTTCGAATGGGGCAAGCTCCCTAAAAAATGAATCGATGAGACATCCTTATTATACAACTGGCACGAGCAGTTTTACACGAAGTTCAAGCTCGTTAAAAAATAAACCTAGCAATGAGCATATGTTCCACTAGTGTTTAAGCTCATTAAAAAATGAACCCACCTTCAGTAAATAACCATTGCGGTCGCATTATCATCATCTTTTGAGCCTTGGTCGTGTTCTTACCATCACCTCCACTCTATTTTAGCCGATCATAAACCTCCATTTGATTGTTTACCCCTTTTGAGGAATAGCTGCGACGAGTGATTCTATTAGCCACCTTCTTTACACTGCCATGACTGAAGAGTTCCAACCCTCACTTGGAACTAGCCGCTACCCGAAAACATCACTCGTTCCTCAAAAAACAAGTCTCCTTTAAGCTCTTTTCATCTGACTCGTAAAATATGAAAAGATTGCCAAGCAATTGGCCTCTCCAACTCGTTAAAGCGACCGGAAGTGTTATCCCTCCTCTACACTTTAATCTTTTTTGACCTGAGGGATTATTACACAAAAAGATCAAGCGCTTGTCTTGTTCGGCTCATTAAGACTATCGAAAACTCATCCCTTTCATATTATTTTACACTTTTTTAGACTTAAGTGATTACATGACGAAAAAGGAATACTAGAGTTGCCTTTTTGTCCTTTTTCAGACTCTCTAAAAATGAAAAGGACCGAGTTATCTTTGTCGTTAAACTCGTTAAAACCAATAGCGATAAACTTGTCCATGCAGGCAAGAACGAGTTTCACTGTTGCTAGGCTCATTAAAACATAATGACAGGTTTGCCCGAAGGGAAAATTATAGAACAAGCATATGTTATCCTCCTCAAGATTGACAAAAATAAAGAGGTACTGGTCAAAAATGACTAGGGAAAAATTGGGAAGAAAACTTGAAAAAACTTTATTGGTAGCAAGTCGCTCTTGAACATGATACTTTCACTCTATCACCATGATTGAGTCGGGTTGGGTTATTCCATTCACCAGTCATATTACCATTGGTCCACCATACCATCCATTTCAGTGTCACCGATATTTTCAAGAGAAGTCGCTCAGAGAATTCACCAACCCAGCTTGTGTCTCATCCATTTCAATACCTTCACGCTTCATTCTTTCATGACCGCCACCCTGAACCCTGTATCATCAAATTGTTTTCACCTCCACAAAATCATTTGCTCCATTTGGTGTCATAGATGTTGGATTCATTAATTCCCTCCTACGACGGGTCACTTCTTGTCAACATCAGCTCATTATCCAAGAAGTTGACTTAGGAACAACCCCTTTCAGTACTTTGAAGCTTACATGCCTCAATGGCAAGTTTCTCACTTTCAGCGATATGTTTACATAAATAGCCTTTGACCAAAAGATTTTGCGTGGTGTTCGACATCGACTCATGTATTCACACCACGTGAATTGTACTACAGTACCTTGAGGGTCATTATCATTATCGGTGATTCTTCTCGCGCCTGTTAATACCTTACATCATTGGCTGGTAATCAGGCGATATCTTTTCATGTTTGATGCCAGAACATCTTTTCACATGGACCGACTTGTACTTCAGGCAAAGATTGAACGAGTTTTGAAGACCCTGGACCTAGTTTCATCCATCTGGGCTGTGATATATTCAGGAAAATAAAGACATCAAATGTACATCATTGCTGTACAGATAATCATCCAAGCCGAAGGATGATGGCTCTACCAGAATCATCAGTCTACCACACAGACGGTTGTCTGTCCTATGTACATGAAAATGAATTTATAAAGCTAAGCATGGGAATGCCTGCCTCAGCTAGATCATGAAAATATTATGAAGATAATGTATTGTATTGTATCTTATTACAGGTCTCCTTCCAGTTCGAAAAACCTCGAATCCTCATGATAAAGAATTTCACCCGACATCAAAAGGATTTACGACCTCATTCTTTAGGGGGCAACTGTTATAGACATATTTGGGCACTGAAACCCCAATCACATATGTCCATAAACCAAGGGCTTCCAAGTCCCTAAAGGTGTTGTTTCATACCCTAAAGGAGCAAGGTCAATTGATTACATCATCTCTCAGAAGTTCTCCCTGAAAAGCTACTCAGAACTGGTCAAAATTGGACCATACAGACTACTCAGTGCTAAGGGTGCGATGCATCTCACCTACCACATGCAAAAAGTGCAATGCATACTGAAAAGCCCTTCTGTGGGGTGCGATGAGTGAGAGCAGACAAATGGCAGAAGTAGTTGGCTAGGTGGAAACCCAGAGAATATTCTAGAAGATGCCCATTTGACACTTGCCTCTCTGAATTCGCCAAGGGATGAGTAAGAGATCATGAATCTCCAAGTGGAACCAAGAACTATTAGAGAGGACACTAATCAAAATCCCAGAAGCTAACTCACCCACCTGCAAACATCTATATATGGATCTCTCATCCCAGAGATCCGAAGGCTGGAATTTGGTATTTTTCAAGGAAGTGTTGTTGGTTTCTCTGTGCCACATTGTTGGGTGATCTAAGCTTTTCATGAGGTGAAGAAGGGCTTTCATGTTGGGAGGATGGCACTGGGTCAGATCAATGGGTTGTAATCCTCTCTTCTACTCTTTCTATCAATAAAGCTATTTGAGTTTTCCTCCAAATTCTTGTATGTCTGAGTTGATATATGCATTTGTATGGTCAATATATATCTGATCCTATATTGTTTATGATTGTAGATCTCTATGTTTTGATGGTATTATGCTACTTTGACTCTACAGGTGTTCTTTGAAGCATGACAAGCGAGGAAGGAGAGGCAAAGATCTGTCAAAGGGGAGAGGAAACAAGCAAGGAGCCAAGTGAAATACTGAGGTTGGTACTCTCTGCTTGTCTCTCATCTATCTCTCATAAAGGAAAACACAAGTGACTTTAGATTGTTTGTTTCTAAGATAGTTACCCATCTTAGTGGGACTAGGAACTCTGAATGGACACTAGTTTTCCCAATAACACATGTGTATATGTACTTGTTCATATGTGATTTTTATTGTTGTTGCATCCTTGTTATTTCTGTTGGTTATATGTTGGTTATGAGTGTTTTATGACAAACTTGATGTATGGATCTTATCATGTTTTGATTAACAAAAGAATGAACCATGAATATGTGACCTAATAGATGATAATGCAACTATTGTGATCAGAGAACAATGCTTATTTATGAATCTCATCTAAGTATGAGACCCCTATGCTTAGATCTATTGTTATGACCTATAGATTACATATTTATGACATGTTTGACAAAATTCTTGTCATGGCTAATAGCCGCTAGATCAAGTACTTTTACCAATGATTGCAATAGTAACCATTTTCCATTTGTATTTTTCATTTCTAATTTCATGAAGTTTTGGGCAGTGGAGTGAGACCTAGCTTTGAAAAAGTAGCTCAGAATCTAGGGTTGCTGACTCAAAACTGCCTAACAAAGTCCACAGTCGTTGTCATGCCTTGTTGTGAGAGCGATTTGAAGTCCTCATTCACATGCATGGAGTTTTATGGGAGTGATTGAGGGTCCAGATTAGAAAAATGACAAGTTGTCTCAGGGGTTAAGCACCTTGAAGGGTTGGTTGCCTCTTGAAGGGTTTATAGATCCTGAGGAAGGTTAGATTGGTTTGGTTTTGCCGGTTCCACTTCCTTAACTATACATGGGGATTTGAATAACATCTTAGTAGCATATTGTCACACGCTTACCCCAACAGGCCTGTTAAATTGGGTAAATATGGGAGGATGGAATTACAAGGTGGTATTAGAGCTAGGTTTCATTCTCTTTGGGTGGTTTCTTGTTTTGTTATCTTCGTGTGGTGTCTGGTTTTTGTTCTACTTGTGTGATATCTAATACCAGAGAGTGGTATCAAAGCATGGTTCAACACATGGTCTGGATGGGCAGAATGTGTTTTTCATGCATACATGTCAATTGCATATGTGTTCATTATACTTGTGGTCTATGTGCTTGTTATGTATGCATGGTAATGGTCAATGTTATAGTTGTGCTATCATGTAGAAGTTGATGATGTTGTTGTTGGGATGAGTTTTTCATGAGTGCATATCAGTTGTATAAGAATTTTTTATGCATGTCGGTGTCTATATGTTGTTATGCATACATTTTCATGGTTATGGTTATGCATGCATGGTAGGTCAGACATGCATCATGGTGGTCATTATGTAGTTTGTTTCATCATTATGTAGTTGGTATATTATAATGTTGATGCGTTGGTTGAGATAGAGTGGGAGATGCATATCATTAAGGTGACGTTGCATCACTAGACCTCAGAGTGAGAGCAGGTCATCATATAGGTTTGGTGGGTATGAAAGTATGTGTTTTAATGATTGTTATATAAATTATGGTTACAAATACTCTTGTCATTCTATCATTGTTGTGGTTACATGTATGATAGATGCTAGTTGTCCAATGTGATCATGTGTACATGTGTTAGTTAGTCATGAAGGATAGTAAATTTTTATTATATGCATTGGGTCATATGCATGATGGTTATGGTCATTGTACTTAGGATCTTGATGTTGTATGTATCATGCTAAATTGGATTAGCCTATGTAGATGGTTAGGGTTATGAAAATTAGGTTTGAGTTGACCCATTGTGATATTGTGTTGTACTAATCTAGACAGGTTATGCATCTGTGATTTTTATGCATGAATAACGAATGTTTATTGAGTTTATGATGTGAACATGTTAGCCAGTTACTATTATGGATATCATGACCTTATTTATGTTTGAGTTAATATGTTGTGAAGTTACATCGTGCTAATCTAGATTGATTGTGCAGACAAGATAGCCTCCCCTGAGATATATTAAGGTACGAGTTTGCTTATGTCATCTACATGGCGCTTGAATGTTTGACTATGTCGTCTATTTAGTGTTTGAGTGTTTGATCATGTTTTCCATTTAGTGTTTGGTGTCTATTATGTCATATATTTGTTGTTTTAATATTTGATTGATTGCATGATATGAGTATGTGTCTATAAGATTTCATGAAGTAATGACCTTGCTTTAAGATGGTTGTGTCAACACATTATGTGTTGAGATAGATGATATGTACTTGGGTGTAAGTAGGCGATAGTTGTAAAATTATGTATTATGACTGATGAATCTAAGTTGATTGTTGAATATGACATGCTTGTTAGACATGATAAAGGTTGATTTCAAATTAATAGATATGTTGTCTTGATCTTTGGGACATGTGGCTAACATGTGTGTTTAATTACAAGGCAGCATGCTTGGCACAACAAGGTAAGATAGCTAGTATATTGTATATTTATTGATGTGATAACAGTTATGTGTTTATGGAAGTATGATACAAGGGATTACTGGCAAGAGAGTGTCATGAAATCTTGAAGAAGGCTCATGTTGAGCTTTCCCTTGGAAGCATTGGGAACCATGGGGATTTAGTCATGGTGTTTGTTGCTAGTATTGTGACTTTGGTATTTTTTTATTTGTTTACGCTTGATTAGTGGTCTTGATTGTGTTTAGTGCATGATCCTGCCACTTTGTTTGTGGTGTCGTATTGTAATGTTTTTCATGGTTTTCTTCTTGTTTGTTCTTAATCTTGTCTTTTATATTTTGAGGGTCTTGGGAATTGGTTAGGAAAAGAGGAAAGTTAATGAATCTCATGGAGACTTGTGTTGAACCTAGTAGGTAACGAAAGACTTAGATGAATCTTGGTGCATGAGTAAGGGAAATTGAAGGCAAGAGTATGACAGCCAGTTGGATTGGTTGAGTCCATTGGTGTAAATGGATGATAGCAGGACAGTCATGAAAAAGGCAACTTGAAAGGTAGATTAAATGGATTTGAGGCGTCAAATGCCTTGGCTAAGTTGGGAATTGTTGTTCTCAAATTTGTGCATGATTGTACATGAACAAAGGAAATTCTCTTAACATAAACCTTATGATATCTGGTAATTGTGTTATGAGTATGATTATGTTGATGTTTATATATGCATATATGTATGTATATATGTATGTGTGTCATTGACTGACATGGTTATTAGGATCATTTTGTGCTAGTGTTCACACACACATATATATGCAGTTGTCTGACAGGGTCGCCAGGTATCATGATTGTTTTATGCTAGTGTTTTGTGTGTGTGTGTGTGTGTGTGTGCTAGCTATTATCTGAAACGTTCGTTAGGGAAAATGATTGTTTTATTCATAAGTTTATATTTATATATGTAAGTATGTATGTCATTTTCTGACAAGGTCATCAGGGATCATTCTTGTGGAGGAATGATTTCTTATGCAAGTGAACGACATAAAGAGGTTCCTGGTCTTATGAGGAATCAAGTGGGAAGAGTAGCCCTGACAAATATATGAGATCAATATCATGTGGATATGAATTGATATTATGTGATTATACTATGTCTATATTATGGCAGGTATGCTGAGGGTTACATTAGCGAAATGAAAGAAGTGTGATCTGTGGCATGTTGGAGCAAGCATAGATGATGGAAAGACACTACAAGCAAGGTTTCTTGGTAGAGACAGTGTAGTCTCTGGATGTGCAGTACTACTATTGTGTATATTTTGTACATATTGTACATGTTGTACTTGTGATGTTGTATACAAGTGGTGTTGTGTATATATGGTGTGGTGTACATGTCCTTTATTCACTGTTGTGTACAGATGGTGTTGTGTGCATGTTGGATATGTAGTGTTGTGTACATATGGTCTTGTGTGCATGTTGGATATGTGGTTATGTGTACATATGTTGCTTTTTGCATGTTCCATATGTGGTGTTGTGTACATATTGCGTTGCGTGCATGTTGTACATATGGTGCTATGTACATGTGATGTTGTACATGGGGTGTTGTGTCTAGGTGGTGTTATGTACATGTCGTGCATGTGGTGTTGTGTACACGTTGTGCATGTGGTGTTGTGTATAGGTGGTACTATGTACATGATGTACATGTAGTATTGTTGTACATGTGGTATTGTGTGCATGTTGTACATGTTGTGTGACGCACGTGTGGTATTGTGTTCATGTTGTACAATTATTTTGTGTACATGTGGTACTGTGTATGTACATTTCATAGTTGCGGTATCATGACGTGTGTATTCATTGTGTTGTACTCTATGTATGTATATGTATTGTGTTGTACACCAGGTCTAGGTGTATGTATTTTGTTGTGTTGTACACCGAGTGTAGGTGAATGTGTTGTGTTGTACACCAGATGCAGGTGTACGTATTGTGTTGTGCGTCGGGTGTAAGTGTATGTGTTCTGTCGTACACTAGATGTAGGTGTATGTGTTGTGTTGTATGCCGGGTGTAGGTGTATGTGTTGTATGTCATATGTAGGTGCATGTATTGTATTGTGTTATATGCTATGTGTGGTTGTATGTGTGTGATGCACACTATGTGTATGTGTATGTGGTTGAAGAGAAGACACTAGGTGTTTTTTAGGTGTGGCAACCAATCTGGTGTGTGTACAAAGAGGACAAGGATAATGATAGAAATATAAGGATCGATTGAAGGATAAGTATCAGTACTTTATTTTAGTTTTAATTATGCATGTGATCTATGACTCTGATTTATGATGGTACATGTGATCTATTATTTTGATTTATGATGGTTGCATCTTGAGCTAACCGGATTATGTTCAAAGAACTAGTTTGTCTTGTTATGACATGAAGTAAACACAATTGTAAGTGTACCTCGTTGACGAGCTACCAATGAGGTATAATTTGGATTTATTTAAATTTGTTTTGAATCTAATGGGAATTATGTGCTTGGTACAAGAAGGCATGGAAAAATACACGGTTGGGGTGGTTTGAATTGGTTGTCAAGGAATTAGCAACAACAAAAAGGAATTGGAATAGGTGATAGTATGTTGGTAAAGTACTCAAGAGCAGGGCCATTGTGGGGCACAAGTACCCAATAGTGTCCATTGATTTCCATGAGAAGACTATGACTGGTATTATGGTTTTGCGGCAGAGATATGCCTTGGTGTTTGGACCTTCCAATGTGAGGAAACCTTTGCCAACTTGGAGGGTGAGTGACTGCACTGAAGGGGTGACCTAATTGCCCAAGGGACTGAGTAGTAGAGAAGGGAAGTTTGGGAATCGATTTGTTTTGGTCATTAACATTTCCAGATGGAATCATATGCACATTAGAGTCTTCCCTGGAAAAATGAGTCGGTAATTGTTCACTAAGAGAACAAGTGGCACAAGATTGTAGTGTTGGACATTGGATGTAGATTTGATTTTAACATTGGATTCTGGACTTCCTAGGAAGGAGGTGAATCCTAGTATTACTTTGAGGGTGGAGGTGTGAGCCTTTGGATTCCCTTGTTGCCGAAGAAGGCATCGTATCCTTTTATTTGTTGGTTAGCTAAAATGTACATATGTGTATATGTGTGTATCATTGGAAAATTGTATCAAGAAGGATTTATAAAGCTCCATATAAAATATGATTATTTGTTGATTGAAGTAAAACTATGTTATAAAGCTCGATTAAACGATATGATTGTCATGTTTTTAGAACGTTGTTCATTGTAAATACTACAATGAGTTGGGTTATAAAGCTCCATGGGCGATATGTTTTTATTTTCAGCAGTTTTGCTGGTTATAGGTGTCATTGAACAATGAGGATGGTGTTCCCTCAAGGAGAAGGGTTTTGTAACATCCTCGGCTAAAACTTCATGTAAAAGAAATATAATACCAAGGTCATGGGACATGTATTCCAAGCTAAATATTGGTCAAAACATCCTAGTGGTGTTCATTTCAATTATTATGGCTAAACGAAATTGGAAAAGGCAATGGAAAAGGCTTTGAAAAGGCAAAGTGGCATTAATTGGAATTTTATTTATGAAAATAAAAGAAATTAGGAGAAAAGGAAGGTGAAAGGTCACAGGTTGCATGTTAGGAGAAAATTGAAGGAAAATAATGGAAAATGAAGAAAATAGAGGCCTCATTAATAAAAAGGCTTATGAGGATCAGTTCACAAGATTTTTTGGAAAATTTTTTGGAGGAGGTCTCTATCCATTCTCTCTCGACACACTTAGAGAATTCTCGGAGCACTCTAGCATTGGATCAAGGAAAGAAATGGAAGGAAAAAGAAAGCAAAGGCAAACAAAGATCAAGCAAGGATGAACAAGATCAAGCAACTACATTGGGATTACTTGTAGGTATCAATTTTCAAGTGTGATTTCCTTGCTAGATTTGGTATGCATGGTACATGTGTGTGTATTTGGTTCTCTTGTTGTCATTGGCATGGGTTTTTCCAGGTGTGACAACGATTTTCAACCCTGCCTTGCCATTTTCGAATAGCCATGGTGTGATGTGTTCTCTTTTATTTTCTGAAGTTGGATTTCCAGATGGTTTCGAAATTGAAGAAGAACACAAGGCCTAGGAATCCCTAGACCGGAGAAGGTGGGATTGCGTAAAGTCAAATTTTGTGTACCTCAGTGGTCCTATAAATCCTTGATCAGTGAATGGAAGGATATATGTTAAAGCCTAGAGGTGTATGCCCTTGATCAGGCCTAGGAATCCTCAATTGGTGAATGGGGGGATATATGGTAAAACTTGGAGGGTGAAGCCTCTATTTGCCTAAGAATCCTCGACTGATGAATGGCAGGTGATCCGGATCTCTTCAATTATTGAAATTAACCAAGATCTTTTACTTTTTTTTATGTTATTAGAATTGCATGTGAAAGAGTATGAAAACCCACATGCACATACTTTAACAAAGAGGAAACATGATGACAACCAAAAGAACACACAGAGATTGATCCCTCAACCCTTAGGGAATCTTTTAGATCCCTCATGATTCCACAAATATTCCTCTCTACAAGTTGACTGAACATCTATTGCACATATCCGAAAACTGACCATGCCATCAGACTCTTGGCAAAATTTTGGTTCATTTGAGTATAACTTGGCATGAATATGATAATGTGAAAATTTTCCCTCCAAGGAATATTTTATATTCCTCCCTCATTGTGCATGGAATGTTAGGTGGAATATTCCCTTGGAATATTCTCAATCTCGGTAACCATGTGCGCAGGGTTCCAACTCTGGGTTCCACGGACTGGTTCCTCTCTATTGAGTGCTCTACCCCCGTTCAAATGAAACTCAAATTTTATATAAAGTCCCAGATGGAGTTTACAAAATATGCCCCTCTGGCTAGGCAGTTATGACGTGAATGTTAAGGCATTAGCCGGCAAGTAGGTCGGTGATTCCAACCGCACCCCCACCCATTTTAACATGTGCTATTTATGGAAATTTTTGGCGTTGTATTATTTTTGGGGCCACAGGTTGGTGGGCTAGCCCAATAGGCTAGGGCAGTTCGATCCCCACCGGCCCCACATTGTGTGGTGGTCATTTATAATGGTCGGTCATTAGCATATGTGGCAGGTTGGGTGGCAGGTTGACTAATTTGGAGACTTGCCCCGATATATAATATATAGATTTTTTTTGTTGGGGTTGGCAAGAGTGGTGAACTACCATCGGTCCCTTATTTTTATATTTTTATAAAATAAGATGGACAAAAACCCATCAGCAGATTTTAAGGGTCACTGGAAAAATCAAATAGGCAACAAATTCACCCATTCTAGCTGCCAGAATTTGTCATCGGTAAGTGCCAAATTGTAGCCTCATTAATGGTCACCAAATTTAGTGGCTTTTGCAAAATTCAGGTTGACCTCCAATTTTAGTAGACCTTCAAATTTAGTTGGTGCCCCTACCAAATTTAGCCAATTGGCCTAGTTTGACCAAAACTTTGATTCGCCATAGATTTCACATATGAGCTCGGATTGAGGTGTCGTTTATGTCATTGGAATTATTGCGACGAGTTCGTATATCTGACCTTAGGTTCATTACAATCCAATAACTTTTATTTTTCATCTTTTCCTTAGCCCTCTTGGATCTCTAAGTGTCTTTGGAGCCACGTGGATCATTCCTCCCCACTAAGGAGCTTTTGGACCTCCAAAATCATAAACACAATCTGCAATTTGATGTACTTCCTCATAAGCACAACAAGTTCCCTAACAAAACACACTTCCTTCTCCTTCACCTTTGTCCTTTAGAGCCATAAGTGATGAACCAACACCAAGGCTTTAAACATTTTGTACATATTGGAAAATACATGTTCAATTACATGACCTATCATGAATGAAGAAAAAACCATACTTTCCAAGAGTTTATAACACACTCTTTCATCAACTTTACATCATAATTATAATAGAAACCAATACCCCAACTATCAACAAAAGGCTAAAAACATCATCATGTTGAATTCATGAGTGATGGAAAACACTTCACTTTTACAATCATTTCACCACATGTGATTTACAAAATGCGGCTATAAAAAGCTACTATCTCTAATAACTCTGTCTCTCACTCAACAAAGTGAATGGCCTTCATTTTGGAGCTACTTTTCTTGTTCAACAACTTCACTAGTTGGTTCCTTCCCAGGTTCTTTATCCTTCTTGAGACACTACTTTGGATGGAGCCTCCAACATGTCGCTCTCTAATGTCCACCTTTGTTGCAATGACTACAAAAATTCTTCTTCTTGCAAACAAGCGTAACCTTCTTCCTTCCTTGATGTGGAGAAGCATTTTCATGTCTCACCCTCTTTCTTGCTGCCATTATTTTCCAACACTTGGAAACTACATGGTTATACAAGCTACAAAAGCTACATGGTTTTCTATGCCACAACTTTTCTTCACAATTAATAATATGCATGTTGATAACAACCAAAAGAACACACACAAGTTGATAATGGATTTTACCCAGTGTGAGCTATGTCTCTAGGCCCGATGTCAAGAGTGGGGAGGTTGTTTCATTAAATGCAGCAAGATGATGATGAGTACATGGTAAATTCTTTGCCATTACAAGGATAAAATCCCTCAACTAGAGTGGCATGTCTCTCCACGAGGTGTTCTCCTATAGGAACTCTCACTCCCATGGGCCCTCCTTTAGCTTGACAAGATATCTAATTCTCTCATGAAGTGGCATTCAATTATCCTCCAAAAGAATGTAAACAAGGATCTCAACATCAAAAATCATCATCTCAGTAAATCAAAAGAAAGACATAGCATCATTGCATCATATACCTCCACTTCCAGGGATGGCCTGAAAATACATAGCTATACTGAAGAAATGGAATGCACCATTGAATTTATGGCATGAAATCATGTCAAATGATTGTAAACTTGCCTCCTTTCTGGCACCATCAAAATATAGACCCTCTGAAATCTCAAAGATTCCTTCTCATTGGTGGACTGGAACTCTACTACTCAGATGACAAATCTGACTTCACCACTATGTTCCTTGTGAAAACTGAGTAATTTGAGTATAAATTCGGCCTTGTTCTGAAACTATTAAAATTTGACCCTTAGGAAATCTTTTAGATCCCTCATGATTCCACAAAGATTCCTCTCTACAAATTGATTGAAGATATGTTTCTCATATCTAAAAAACGATCACACCATTAGACTCCTAGAAAAACCTAGCTCATTTGAGTATAAACTTGCCATGAATCTGACACTATGAAATTTTTCCCTCTAGGGAATCTTTTAGATTCCTCCTTGATTTTACATGGAATATTCTATGGAATATTTTAGGGAATATTCTATAGGAATATTTAGGTAATATTCCATAGGAATATTCTTTGTCTCAATAACCGTGCACACATGGTTCCAGTTCAAAGTTTCTTGGACTGACACGCTTTCTTGAGCTCTCTCCCCCAATTCACAAATGAAACTCAGTTTTTATATAAAGTCTCAGGAAGAGTTTACAAAATATGCCCCTCTGGTTGGGTGGTTATGGCATGAATGTTAAGGTGCTCACTGGCAAGGAGGTCGGTGGTTGAAAATGTGCCCCCACCCATTTTAACATGTGTTTTAGTGGCAATTTTTGGCGTTGTATTATTTTTTGGGTCGCTTGTTGGTGGGCCAGCCCACCGGGTCGAGTGAGTTCGATCCCCGCCAGCCCCACATTCTACGATGGCCATTTATAATGGTCAGTTGTTGGCATATGTAGTAGGTTGGGTGGCAGGTGTGTCAATTTTGTGACCCACCCCCATATATAATATTGTTTTTATGTATTCATTGGGGTTGGTCGGGGCGGTGGCCTAAAACCCCTCTCTTTTTTTATATTTTATTTTTATTTTTATAAAATAATATGGACAAAAACTCGTCAACATATTTTAAGGGTCACTGGCAAAATTAAAGAGGTGATAAATTCTCCTCTTCCGACCACTAGAATCCATCGTCGATAAGTGAAAAATTGTATCCTCATTGGTGGCTGCCAAATTTAGTCAGACCTCCAATTTTAGTAGACATTTGAATTTAGCAGACCTCCAAATTTAGTTGGTGCCCCTACCAAATTTAGCCAATGGGCCTAGTTTGACCAAAACTTTGACTGGCCATAACTTTCACATACAAGCTCGGATTGAGGTTCTGTTTGCACCATTGAAAATGTTGCAATGAGATATTTGGCTTTACCTTGGTTCCACTACAATCCATAAATTTTAATTTTTTAGTTTTTCATGAGCCCTCTTAGATCTTTGAGAGTCTCTTAAGCCACCTGGATTAGTGGGATATACAGTAAATCCTAGTGACTAGGAGACAAGAAAATTTGTCATGGTGTAGGTGGAGAGATATGGAGGTATCCATACTTGTTTACGGCCTAATGATTTGTTGGGGATTGCAGTAAAGCCAGAGGAAACCTAGTTTGGTTTTTTTGTGAGGCCCACATTCATGCTTGGAATATGGCACGGGGGTGATTGGCTTAAAGAAAGATTTGGTTCAACCCAATATATGCTCGAGTGGTTTGTGAGAGTCCCAGACCTGGTTGACTTATGCATTCATTAATAAGAGCTTTTTCTCCTTCGTATTTCATTTTTAAATGTACTGGTTCATTTTTGACCTTTATGGTTTTTATATCCTTCTTATTTCTATTGGTTATATGATGGTTAAGAGTATGTTTTATGATAGAATTTATATATGGATCTTATCATGTTTTGATTAAAAAATGAATGAACAATGCATATGTGACATAATAGATGATAATGCGGCTATTGTGATAAGGAAATAATGCTTCTTTATGAATCTCAGATAAGTATGAGACCCCTATGCTCAAATATTTTATTATGACTTGTAGATTACATATTTGTGATATGTTTGACGAAATGTTGGTCATGGCTAGTAGGGGTCATATCAAGCACTTGTACCAATTATTGCATTAGTAACCTTACACATATTTTTATTTATCATTTCTAAGAGTTTCATGAAGTTCTGGGCAGTGGCCTGAGACCTAGCCCTTAAAAAGTGGCTCGGAATCTGTGGTCGTTGGCTCAGAATGTCCTAAAAAAGTACACAAGCACTAGCATGTCTTTTTGTGGGAGCGACTGGATGGCCTTAGTCACATTCATGGTGTTATAGGCCATTTTCTTGCATCTGGTCAATAGGCCTTCAAACGAGACCAATTCACATCGTTCACCATATTTCCATCATCCCTACACAAAGCCCTAAGCCTGACTCTCCCTAATCCCTAAGTTTTGCCTAAAAGAACCTTGTTTCAGTCAATTTAAGGACAAATTCGCCCTACATAACTAAGAAAATATGTTTCAATGCACTCTCTCCTTCTCTCAAGGTGTTATGTAGTGCAGCCTGCATAACTGTGGGGGTGCATTGATTTTAGAAATTAGGAAAAAACAAATTAAATCTTCCTCTTCCAGAAGTTTCCAAAGGTTGTTTCAACCATTTACCTTGGATAAACATTAAAATCCTATAGGTTTCCACCTTGGAGAAATCACCATCTTATCCCTTCAACTCATCTTCCCATCACTTTTGGATCTCAATCCTAGATTGGTAAATGGACAAGAATTCATGAACTACCTCTCATTCCCATATATTTACCTCATTCCACAAGCACCTATTTATTTTTTGGTTGGATTTTGGAGAGTGATTATTCCCTTATGTTTTTGTAGTGAGTGGTCATCATCTCATGCATTTAGGGTGATTGGAGGTGCTTATTTTGACAAGGAAAGGACAAGTCAACAACTTGGAGGAGCTCTTCTACAAGATCAACTGCTACTTATGGTTCCATTTATATTAATGCAAATAATTCATTTTTTTCCTATATGTGATGTTATTATTTCACATATTTCAATACCATGTTGATCTATTGAATGAAGTATTTAGATGATATTTCATAGATCTCATTGTTTCTTGGCTTGGGTTATCTGACTGTGTAGGTTCTAATTTTGGCATTCAGAGCTAGAATTGGAGCTTCCAAGATAAAGAAGGAGCGAAGTGTGCGAAGGGTTTTAGGTAGACCTCACCCTATCATATATTTACTTTAAAGAAAATCATTGATTTCGCATCTCTCTATTGTTCTAGGTTAGCCACCAACCTAAGGGAGACACTTTTGTCTACAATCGTAAATACCATATAACAAATTGGTGACTCCACTGAGGAATGGAGTATTCCCTTCATGGTTTCCTTATCCATGGTGTTTTATTACCTACTTGAAAGACCTTTGTTGTATCATCCAACACCAAACATACCTAGGAAGTTTCATTGAGCCTTTTTTGCAATTTTTGTGCTAGAATCCAATTTCCCAGGCCCAACACACCTCATGTGCCTTTGACAAAGCATTGCACCTTACCCTAGCCTACTCTGCACCAGCATTGCAATGTACTGGTGCCTCTTATGCACAAGCATTGGCCCCTATTTTTGCATGAATTTTTCCTTGGTTCTTGGGCGTCTCTTTGGTCAGCCTACTTCTAGTTTAACTTCCCTAATTTTTCAGTGTCTTGTGGTCTCTCTAAAGCCTCCGTTTGGTTTTCATTTGTGTTGTTTTTCTTTACTAAGAATTGGTTTTGATTTTTATTTGTTCTCATCATTAGGTCATTTACAAACTAATTTCATTTGATTGTTGGTCACTTGGATGAATTTTTGTTCTAGTCCTCATTCTGAAAAGTGTAATTGAATTACTAATTGAACATTTTCATCTTAGTTTTCTTCATTTCGAAAATTAAGTGCGGTGAAAAGAAAAAAAATTCATCGGCATTTAGGGTTTTTCATGTGCATTAACATAGGAACAGTTTCATCAGAAAGGAAATTTCATCTTGCATCTTGTTTGTTGCATATTTTGTGCTACATATTGATTGTTTCTTCCCTTTCTTAGCTAGATTTTCATTGAAAAAGAAATGATTTCTATTTTCTCATGCTAGATTTACATTTTAGGATGTTCAGGTAACATTCATGGTAAGCCCTAAAATTAAAACATAATCAAATATAAACAGTCAAATTTATTGAATCAACCTAAGTATCATTTGTAACATTAATGCAAACATTTAGAGGTCTAGGCTAGAGATGTGTTCCGACGTCATTAAACATAGGAGTTGTAGTTGTTTTCTAGTGTTGCATCCCGTGGGTGAAATCGCGTTCCACATATGTAAGTGTATAGGATCGTACTCCACCTACCTTTGGGTATATTGATGGCTCTCCATGCATGTAAAGTATATGGGAACACTATCACCGAATGATTATGCATTAGGCAACACTAATACAAACTACACTCCCACGTACCATCGCCTATATTTTGGGAGTCCTTAATAGGTTGTTATCCATTCATAGGTAATCAAGTCATCCTCTTTGTATATCGTGATACACCAAACACAACATTCAGGGAGATTCTTGCACGTATGTTAAGTCCTTGGTTCGCCAAGGTATATATTGAAGTTCATGGTTGCTTGGTAAACCTTTATGCCTAGTTACCCCTTTGTTTTCTTTGTGTTTCTAATTTATAAAATCAATTAATTGACCATGGAACAACATCCTCCCCATGGAAAAAATCCTTAGTGGATCTTAGGTTGAGACTAATGGAAATAGTTCCAGAGTCTACCAATCAAGGGAACCCCTCTGACAAGAATCCTAGTCCTTTTCCTTCTTTTGGAAATATTGGTGCTCCTTATATGGCAACATTGTCCCTTCCTAGATTTACCATTGGTTTTTTAGTTTGGTTATTTTTGACCCCTATGGTTCCGAATGTCCAAATTTCTTCTCAACCGAGTTCTCCTCCACCTAAACAACATCAACCTCATGTTGATCCTAAAGTTGACCCTTTGCCTTCTTCACCTATTGTTTCTTCATCCCTTTCTTCCTCTTTGCCTAGTGAAAGTCTTGATTCTAGTAACTAGGAAACTAAGAAGAAGAGGAAAGGGAAGAAGAAGAAGAAGAAGAAGAATAAAAATAACCATGGGGAAACCAAGCAACCATTGCTACGGATGCAACTAGTATGGAGAAACCTTCCAATTATCCCTGCAAATTTAAAATCCCTTGCATGTTATGTAAGGGTGACCACATTCTTAGATGTTTTCCTGGTATTCCCAAGGTATTAAAAGTGTGTTCTACAAGCTCACATTAATGTTTGTCGTCAGCTTCTGGAGATCATGCTAGTGACAAACTTTCAACTAGTGATAATAAGCCCCATGGGGAAAGGGTAAAATCAAATTTCCTTGTAAGTTATGTGAAGGGAATCATGTTATTCACCTTTTTCCTTATATGGATGAACCCTCAAATGTGTTTGAAAATATTATAGCTTCTCAACCATGACTTCTAGATGGTAATCAGAAGCTTTCTCCCAATCCTCCACTAGTTGATGAAGTGATTGATCAAAATCCGTCTCTAATCAACCCCACTGTCTCTGAACGTGAATCCCATGAGTCTGTTCCTGATCAACCATTGGTTGAGAAAATAGTTGACTCGATTCCACCTTCAATTGATCATATCTTTCCCATAGAGAGTGAAGTTCATACCGCTCAGGTTCTTCCCATTTATTTAGGTTCCAATGAATACGGGGGAAGTCCTCCCATTCCAATGGAACATGGGGGAAATCCTCCTATTACCACAACAATGGAGAGCATTTCTCTCGTTCCCATAGCACAAGGGGGGAATTTTCCCATCCTCCAAGTTGTATGGTCACTTCCTTTGATTGGAGTCGACTGGTGGGATATCATCTTCCTCCTTATGTGCCCTTCCAGATCATAGTACAAGCTTATAATTTGGTCATACCTAGCACTATCATAGATGAAGGAACATATGTTAGTATTTTTTCCTCAACTTCTTGGAAAGCTTTAGGTTTTCCACAGTTTGTTCCCGTTACACAGAATATGTTGGATTTTAACAAAGGAACTAGTTAATCATTAGGGATCCTTCCTAAGTTGCCTATTACTTTTGGAGGAAAGGTTGTCTGTATCGATGTGATGGTAGTAAGGCCATTTGGATTTTAATTTACTCCTTCGAAATGACTATGTTTATGTCGTGGGAGCTCTTGTCTCTTCACTCTTTCATGTGATGTGTTTCCTGCATGAAGGAAGAATCATGACTATTGACCATCTTTCATTTGTTGGTCCTAATTTGACTCCCAATAAAAAAACATCCCTAAATGTTCCTTATGTGCATGTGGTATCTCCCTCACCACAAATTAATTATGTGGCAACCTATTCCATCCCCACAACTATTGACGATCTAGTAGACAATATGGTGAATCATTTACTAGGGGCATTGGAGTCTGATCTTTCCATTGTATCCCTTCCAGAGAGTTGTTATCCCATGTAATCAAAACCTATTGGAATCCATGGCCTCTTGGTAGTCATGATCAATATTCTTTGGAGTATATTTCCTTTTCTTTTATCAAGCTCCTTAAAAAATGAAACAAGGTTCCTGGAGCAGATTTCCTTTTCTTAGTTCCTTTTCTGGTGTGATGCTCGTTTAAAAATGAATCAAGATCCTCGTAGCATAGTTCCTTTTCTTGTGTCAAGCTTCCTAAAAAATGAAACAAGGTATTGGGCATAGTTCTTTTTTTGTGTCAAGCTCATTAAAAAATGAAACACGGTCTTGAGCATAGTTTTTTTCCTATGTCAAGCTCGTTAATCCCCTTGCAATTAGAGTCTTTGATTAGATCTTGTAAATTCCCAGTTAATTCTTTCACTTGATCTCGTAAATGAACCTTCATTCCATCCACCTGTTAGTACCTAGTAGTCTTCTTAGGTGCATGAAATGAAGCTTGGGGGGAATTTACCTCAGAATTGAGTCATTATTATGGGGGCATGCAAACTTATTTCAAGCATAGTTTCCCATGTTTCAAGCTTGCATAAAAATGAAACAAATTTCAAGCATAGTTTCCCATGCTTCAAGCTTCTATAAAAATGAAACCATTCCCCTTTTATCCCTTGAGATTTCCATTTTATCAGCTTATTTATGCCATATGAGCCTTTCTTTTCTCATTCCATCATCACCATCTGCTTGGCCGATCATATGCTTTCACTTGGTTGTTTTTACCCTTTCCTGAGGAACTGCTGCGATGAGTGATCTATTTAGCCAGCCGTTTCACCTTTGCGTGTTTTAAGCAATTACATCATTATCGGGACCAGTTTCTACCTTTTATACCACTCGTTCCTCCAGGAAGATTCCACTTTCAACTCTTTTCCGACTCCCAAAATATGTAAATATTTTCAAGCACTTTTCTTTTCAAACTTGTAAAAGTAAATGAAAAGATGTCTACTCAATATAAGTTTAACCCTCTTCCGGACTAAGATAGACTAGTTAAGAAAAAGGAATACCTTAGTCAAACATGGGTAAGAGGTTCTCTTGGGTATTTGTTTCTACCTTTTCGGACCTAAGGGACTACCTACGAAAAGGGGCATTTGGAGTTTTCTTTTTCTCCTCTTTTTCAAACTCTCTAAACATGAAAAATATGTCGATTTTTACCTTCACTAGACTCGTTAAAACATCAAACAATGATGGACTTGTCCAACATGACGAAGTCGAAACACTCCTTCTCAAGGTTGGTTAAATATACTCAGAGGGATTCATCTGAAGCACAAACTTACAGATCATGCATATGTTATCCTCCTCAAGCTTGTTAAAAAAATAAAGAGGTACTGACTAGTATGGTTGGGGAAATTGGGAAAACAAGGGATTCCATTTTGTTAATGGCACCAAGTCACTCTTAAACATGACACTCTCCCACTTCATCTCTGTGGCTATTGGGTTGGGTAATATTCTTGTCTTTTCATTATCGTGCCATTTTGAGAGCCTCCATTTCAATTTTGGGTCAATGCTACCAACCCCATTCAGTGTTGTCATTGTGCTCAAGAGAAGTCATTCAGTTGATCTTGGCAATAATAAATATTAAGCCTTCATTTCATGTTTACATTTCCTGATCCAATTCCATGTCAACATTATTATGATCATTTTTTCTTAATCATGATACCTATTTCATGTCATTGGTGGGGGATACATCAAAGCCCTCCCGTGACGGGAAACTTCCTCTTGACACTAGCACATCATCTAGGAATATTTGACTTAGAAACATGCCTTTGGTGCCTTGGTGCTTTCATACATCAATGGAAACTTTTATTTCTCTAGGCGACAGGTTTACATCAATGGCCTTCAACCAAAAGATTCAGTGTGGTGTTCAACATCAATTCAATTATTCACACCATATAGATTGTATTATTGTACATTGAGAACCATTAACATCATCGGTGGTTTCTCTCGCATCTGTTAATGGCTTACATCAGTAGACGATGATCAGATGGTGTCTACCATGTTCAACTCCATCTCAATGATTCACATGGTTAGAATCGTACATTGCTTGGTCGTGTGAACAATATAGAAGACCTAAAATCTAGTTTGATCCATTTGAGTTGCGATTTCAGGAGTTATACAAGGATCATAATGTATGATGGTCGTGATCATATAAACAGTCATCCAGTCATGGATCCACTAGTTTCATCTGTGGACACGTATTTTGATCATTGTACATGTTATGTTAGCTCATGTGTTGAGTATGGGTATTCCTCCCTGATTGTCCTTGATCTCGACTTGTCACAACGTAAATCGCTTTAGTCATCATCTATCATTTCTAACATTGCACTTTAGGGTGGAATCTTTTATAGGCCATTTTGTTGCATCTGGTCAATAGGCCTTCAAACCCGACCAATTCACATCCTTCAACATATTGTCATCATCCATACACAAAGCCCTGAGCACGACTCTCCCTAATCCCTGAGTTTCTTCCTAAAAGCACCTTGTTTCAATCATTTTAAGGACCAATGCACCTTGCTTAACTAAGAAACTATATTGTATTACACTCTCTCCTTCTCTCATGGTGCTATGTAGTGCACCTTGCATAACTGTGGCGGTGCATTGGTTCTCAAAATTCAGGGAAAAAAAAATATCAAGCTTCCTCTTCCAGAAGCTTCCAAAAGTTGTTTCAACCATTTACCTTGGACAAACATTTCAATCCTATCTAATTCCACCTTGAAGAAATCAACATATTATCCCTTGAGCTCATCCTCCCATAACTTTTGGATCTCAAGCCTAGTTTGGTAAATGGATAAGAATTCATGAACTACCTCTCCTTCCTATATATCTACCTCATTCCACAAGCACCTGGTTATTTTTGGTTGGATTTTGGAGAGCGATTATGCCCTTATGCTACTGTAGTGAGTGGTCATCATCTCGTGCATTTAGGGTGATTGGAGGTGCATATTGTGACAAGGAAAGGACAAGTTAACAACTTGGAGGAGCTCTTCTACAAGATCAACTACTACTTATTGTTGTAATCTTGATCCATTTTTATTAATGCAAATAATTCATTATTTTCCAATATGTGATGTTATTATTTCACATATGTTAATACCATGTTGATCAATTGAATGCAATACTTAGATGATACTACATAGATCTCGTAGTTTCTTGGCTTGTGTTATCTAACTGTGCAGGTTCTAATTTTGGCATTCGGGGTTGGAATTGGAGCTTCCAAGCTAAAGGAGTGAAGTGTGCCAAGTATTTTAGGTAGAGATCACTGTGTCATCTATTTACTTTAAAGAAAATAATTGAGTTCCTTGTCTCTCTATTGTTCTAGGTTAGCCACCGACCTAGGGGAGATACTTTTGTCTGCAATCGTAAATCATGTATAACGCATGGCCTTTTATGGGAGTGCCTAATGGTCCAGATCAGTAAAATTACAAGTTGTCTCAAGGGTTAAGAACCTAGAAGGGTTGGTTGACTCCTGAAGGATCTGTAGCTCCTGAGGAAGGTCAAATTGGTTTGGCTTTTCCAACTCCACTTCCCAAACAGTACATGGGGATCTAAATCACATCATATTATCCTCTCATCACATATTTACCCCAGCAAATCGGTCAACTTGGGTAAATGTGGGAGGAGGGTGTTACATTCATAGTGAAAGTGGCATTCAACTTGATACCTACTATGGAGAAGACATGAAAACTTACTATAATCTTTTTACGCCCACAGAATATGCAAATAATGATTTCTACATTAGATGGGTTGATCGCGACATGAGAGGCATCATCAAATCTTGGTGTCCAGAGCCTTCTAAGTTTTTCCACCACCCATATGCAGTCTATCCCACCAAGATTCTTAGATATGTATATCAATATCTTATTTCCATGTGATATCAATTGCATGGGCGGAAGAATGTATAGGTGTTTATGGAAAACTGGATATACATGCTCAATATGGTGGTTACGCATGGTAAAGCTTTCAATTGGTAAGATATGTTGTAATTTGAGTTGCAGTGTCATGTGGGGCATGAAAAAGGATCTTTGAAGGTGAATACAGCTCCAAAATTCTATATGTCTAAATTTATTTTAGATGGAATCGTTGCGTAATATGCTTTCCCAGGAATGTATTGGAACTAGACCCCTCGAAACAAGTTCCCAGTTTGCTTCCACTGTAGAGTGTTGTTAGAATCAAGCTTCAAAGTTGCATATGACATATTCGTTTAGCACTTATTTGTAGTCATTTTCTATATGATATTCGAGATTGATCCTCCTTACATGACCAAACAAGTGAAGGAATCACTACAAGATATCACGTATTTGTTTGCATTTCCTAAGGGCACATAAATTTGATGTTCCAGATGTCAGATCTCCCCTCATCTGAATGCCATGATATGTGACCAATGAGGCGGTTATGCAAGAAGTAGCATATAAATTCGACAAGGAGTTTTCAGGAGTCTTCCTCAGTGGAAGAAAGCCCCTTGACTCTCCTCAACTTTCAGGATCAAATTGTATGAACTAAATAGCAACAAGATGGTAGATGAAAAATATAAGATTTGGATCACTATCACTTCACAACTAAAGACTTTCATGGATATGATTCCAAGAGACTGTGCAAGCAACATTGTGAAAGGATCATTTTCAATTTAGAATATTCATCAATGTCCATAGCAAAATATGAGAAGGTGAAGAACTAGTACAATGCAATTTGAAAGACACATATAGGGATGGAGGACAATTCACTCGAAGATCCATTAGCTCAATATATGTAGGTGTAGGAGACAAAACAAATAACCGTTCAAGCAAAGAGTGTAGCTCCTAGGAAGATGATCAAGTATGATTCGATAGGAGAAAGCAACAAGAAATGGAAAGTTGATCCTTTGAAAACATGATTTTTTCAAGCAGAACAAGAGAGGATAGAATTAGATGAAGAGGAGAAGAGGGAGAGAGATGAGTTGCTCAAGAAACAACAGGAAGAAGAAGAGGAAAGGAGAAGATTAGAAGAGGAACATAAAAGGAATTCTCAAGAGGAAAAAGAAACACAGAGACTGGAGAAAGAATGGCTGACTCAAGAAATAAAAGAAGAATTGGAGGAAGATACCATCCAACCCATGGAAAATTAACCAGGTTCTCTAGAAGAACCTCCTCTCATAGGTCGTCATCATCCATTTGGATAAATGGGAATGACACCTCCTCCTTAGGAAAGAGTCATGGATGTGTGCAATGTCATGTTTGATCAACACAAGAAGAGGATCGTGTGGCGAAGATGAAGATACTTCTCAATTGATCCTCAAAACCTAGCATTAGTATCTACAAAGAAGGTGATAACTACCAATACCAAAAGGAATCCCAGGGAAATCATGGTGACAAATGTTTCTTTTTCTATAGCAGTATAGAACAAACCTAAACATTTTTTTAATGAAAATGCTATGTTAAGGATAGAACTAGCTGTAGTGAGGCAAAAGGAGTAACACATTGCAACAGAGAATCAACAGTTATCCTCACACAACTTTAACAGCATAGAATGGCATTCAACCATGTAGGATGAACTGGGGCTAATGGAGGTGTTGGCTTGATGGGCCCTTTAGCGTTAATTCAGCCAAACAAATCCCTACACTATTAGCCCTTTCAGCATCAATCAGCGGAGCACAAACTGAAGTCTCGCCCAAAGCAGTATGGGAGGATGTAGGAACTGTTATCACTCAGGTTGTCCTTCTGGTTGGCTCAAAAGGATACGGCCGAGGTAACCACAGACCAATCTTTGGACTGCAGGTTCTAGCCCACCTGCAATCAGAGAGGGCTCTCTCTTTCTGATTTAGCTTTATTGATAAGGTTTTTAGGCTAGTTATTGAGTTCAAGGGGTTTTGTTTTGTTTTTTGGTGGGAAGGATGATGCTTTCAAGTAAAGAGGCAGGGATAGCATGAAAGTTTTAGAACCATTGGGCGTGGAGTCAAGGAGTAGGACTGCTGGTGCGTTTTCTTGGTCACAAGAAGGAATATGGAGCAAGCTAGCTACATATGAAACAATCATTCAAGGTAAAAGAGATGGATTAAAGACTAAGGAATGAGGGGCAACTAAGAATCTCTCATTCAGGTTAGTAGAAAGAAGATAAATGAGCCCTGTCTAGGAGAAGTTAAGAATTCCTAAATAACAATCATCCATATGTGAAATAGCTCAACATGAGCCATAACGGAATTCATATTTATGCCTAGATCAAGAAAAAAACATTAAGAAGCCACAGAAACTAAGCATAGAGTGCAGCTAAGCAAATTCTAAACCAATCCTTCGTTCTGCAACTTGAGCATAAATGAAATTGAAATAACAGAGGTGAAGAACACTTATTGATTCATATTGCAGCACAAGAATTCCACATTCAATTCTTGAAACCATTAGACACAGAGTAGAGAGTCGTTTCCCCAAAGCTTTTCAGCAATCTTTGATTAAGTAAAACATCTCAGATACCCAGTGTGAGTCTCTAGTGAAATTTATCAACCAACCAACCCTTTAAACAATACAGAGGGTCGGTATAAATAGGGAAAATCATCCAAAAATTAATCTGTTACAGCCGACCTAAACAGGTCTGAAAGAAAATGATTATTTTGACCTAATCTTATCCAGAAATAAATGCATGAAAATATCTTTGAGCTGCGCTGAGGGCAGCTGTATCAAAACTGAGTTAATGTCTGTCCTGGGTGGCTCGGTGCAATCCTCCTGTAATAACTGTGATTTGTCCTTTATCTCCACCTCTAACTTGGTTTTGCTGTTGTTTGCTGGCATTAATGTGCACTAATCCCGACCAGATAGGATTTTAAATGGCCTTAACTGCTCTGCTGACTTTGATGAAGGTTTTTAATTTTCACCTACTTTGATGTTGCTGAATTGATACTCTTTGCCGCTTCATCTTCCCTCTGATACTCTTTGGCGCTGATCCTGGAGTCTTTAATATCTTTTGAGTGGTTTACACTGTCCCATCGATCTTTCATGGCAGTTTTTCGGCCCTCTGTTGCTTTAAAAACCGTGTTTTCCCCTTTCTGAATGCTCCACGAAGAAAATCGGGTCATTCTGCGCCTTTCGGGCTTGCTGGGGGCCACGCGGTGAGGGGCTTTCCGTTTTGGCCTAATTCCCGTAGCCATGCGCGATTAGCATTAGGTGCTAATCGCACATGAAAAACTGCCTCAGATTCTGATTCCGGGCTTCCTAGACTGCGATTTGCGCCTTTTGCACTTTTTGACGATGACGTCAGCATGATGTCAGCATGACGTCAGCAGTTGGTCCCAATACGGCGGTGACATGGTAGGATGACATCAGCAGTACGACCGGGTGACGTGGTGGTACGGCGGAAAAGGTGACTTGGCGGTACGAAGGCAGCTACGTGGCAAGGACATGGTGGCAGGGTGAGGGGACGTGAGGGATGAGGTGGCGGAAATCGTGGCACAGCGGTGGAGGCACAGAAGGTGACGTGTGGTGGAACGTGGCGCTGATGTCATGCAGGAAAGGGCGGTAAGTGGTTTCCTGGCGCACCGCTTTAGCGTCTGGGTGGTTTGGGAGGAGGGGGTTCCGCCACAGCCGAGGAGGTGACGCGTGGCGAGAGTACGACGAGAAAACCGCCGATCTCCCGGACGCTAACCCTCGGCATGTCTGGGCGTGAAAACACCCGCCCACCGTAGATCTTGGGCGCGCCAGATCTGACGGCTGGCGGGGCAGACAAGGCGGCGGAAGGATAAGGGACGGGGCCCGCGGCGCCTTTTTAACTTATTTGATTCGGCGGGGGGGGGAACTTTAGGAAAGTGGGTTTATGGGTTATAACAGATTTTTAAAGGCATCGGGAGGGGTCTGAAATCCTGGAAAGATGGATTTATGCAGTTTGAGAAGGGTTTAAGGCAAAACGAGGGGTTTATGCCTTGGGAGGGTGAAAATAATTCAAATAAGATGCTTTTTATACACATGAAAGGAATTTTATGCTGTGTGATGGAGTAATATGCATGAAAAAGATAGTTTGAGGGTGGAAATGAGGGTTCTTGCTAAGTTTCAGATAAACTTAGCAATTCCCAATGAACTTATGGTTATGTTTCAACCAGGGGGAGGGGATAAGTATATAGGGGAGCTATTAACATAATTTTAGTAGGGGAAGGGGAACACAGATAGGGATTTACATAATAGAGTCAGTAATTAATATGGAAATGACAAGAAAGCGCTAAGTATGTGGATCTTAGGCTACCAAAGGGGGAAAAGTGACTCATAGAGGAAGAATGGAAATATTTGAGTGAAGCAGATCTTCACCAGGCAAATGATATGGAAAATGATGAAACTCAAATTAATGAAGCAGATCTTGACCTCTTCAGGGAAATTAGTGAGTGATTTGGGGGAAGAGGAAAAAGGGGAGGTTAGAGATGTCCAGTTTAAGCTCCTCCAAATGAAAACTACCTTGTACCTGTGATCTGAAGTACAATATCACTTTAAAACACAAAACTGATCACATATCAACCTTTTGCAACCTCAAAAACCACCTACCCAGCCTACTTACCTAGCATTTTTTGTTCTTTTTGGTTTGGGTGCACTTAGACTTGCAGACCCTGCTTTACAATTTTTCTTTTGACTGCCCTCCTATCTAACTCTACACTTATTTCTGCCAAGGGCCCAGATTAAGCAGTTGGGCTCCTTTGATTCTCTACCTATCTACAAATCTACCAAGATTAAACTGTTTGGATAGATATCAATTCTCTACATTCTAAAACAAGAAATTGAAACCTAAGGAAGCCAAGTTTAAGCTGTTTGGACTTCCCTTTTACAGAACATTCTTTAAAAATGGTTAAGTCATCAAAATTGGAATACAGCAGTGGCATTTAGACTGGCACATTTTCATGGCCTCTTCTTTGGCCTCTTTAAGAAATATGGAGCATTGCAGTATGAAAAGTATGACATATTTGGCATGTAAAACTGTCAATCATGAAAGATGAACACCTATTACAACTGGAGGCTAACAGTGGCTCCACTTGGGGATGGCTTTTCCTTGTGAAAAGCCAAGAACAACAGGTCAGACTACCTTGATCTTCTATTGTTGCTGTAGATTAGAAAACTTCTTTATGATGGTTGTTAAAGTGTGAAACTTTGAAATATGAACAGCTCCCTTCTCAACTGAATTACTGTGAACTGTATAGCATCGCCTGCTTTCTTCTGCGTGCTTGATGTTATGTACAATATTGCTTGAGCATTGTGCCTTTGAAAAACATAGATCAAAACTGATGTGTTTCCTTTAGCTCTGGTCTAGAAACAGTTGCTGATGTGAAATTAAAAAATGCTCCGCTCTTATTGATACTGTTTGACTGAAGACTGCAAGCTGCCACTGTTTGCTTTTACCATGAATTTCTGTGATATGATAGTGCTACTATTGTTGTTTTACCAAGATTAATGCAGAGACAGAGCTTTAAAAATGGAATACTGGCAATTGGCTGTGTCTTCCCAAACATTGTTGCCGCTCCTCTAACACTCAGACTGCTTATACAAAAACTAAAAACAAAGTGCTGATATATACAAATATCAATGTACAAAGAGATATGTACAGAGCTGGATTGTATCCCTTTAAAAGGGATCATGGTAATGTTTCAGCATTCGGCCATTTACAGGGCCTTCTTCAGCCATGCTGCCCTCTACAGATTTGAGAAAATATGTGTTATTTCCCTGAACAACAGAAATAACGAATGGCCCTTTCCATAAAAAATCAAATTTTGCATGTTTTCCCTTGTCTTCTCTTCGTGAATCCCACCTTAGAACTTTGTCACCAATATAGAAATCCTCAGCCTTAGCTCTCTTATCAAACATCTTTTTGAGCCTTTCTTGCAAAGTCTGAGCTCTGTCATAAACTTGCTCTCTGGTTTGTTGAAGATGAATGGTTTGGTTGATTCTTCGTTGAATGTCGTTTGGTTCAGCCTGAATCTCCTGTAACAGTCTGATAGTAGGGATGCCCAAAGATGAAGGAAACCTGGCTTCCATGCCATATACTAGCTCATAAGGGCTCATCCCAATGGATTTCTTTGTTGAAAGTCTGTCTGCCCATAGGGCATTTGTGAGCTTTCTATGCCAGTTCTTCTTGTTTTCTTCTAGCACTTTCTTTATGATATTAATCAGGCTCTTATTAGATGACTCATCCAAGCCATTACCTTGGGCGTAATAGGCTGTGGAATGCCCCAAGGTGATGTGAAATTTGTGGCAAAAATTGATCATTTTTTTGGATTTAAAAGCAACGGCGTTATCAGTAATGATCTTCTCAGGGCAGCCAAATCTAGAAAGGATGTTGCACTCAAGGAATTGGATAATGATGGTGTCATTGGCTTGTCTGCATGGGATGGCCTCAACCCACTTGGTGAAATAGTCGGTGGCTGTTAAAATCCATTTGTGCTGGCCTGAGGAAGAGGGATGGATTTCTCCAATGAAGTCAAGACCCCATTGTTGAAAAGGCTTTTCAGTTGAGATGGGCTTAAGGGGTAAGGGGCAACAACTTTCATTTGCCCTCAAAGATTTGGCATTTGTGACATGAAATGGCAAACTTCTTTACATCTGCAAAAAGAGAGGGCCAATAGAAACCAGCCCTTAGAATTTTATCAGCAGTGGACTTCCAATATAGATGCCCTCCACAGTCACCTGCATGGAATTCTTTCATGACATTGTTAGTTTCATTCATGATTAAACAATTAAGCAATATACCTTCATGATTTTTCCAAAATAATGCACCATCTATGACACAAAACTTTGAAGCCTTCATTCTTAAAAATATTTTCTTAGTTCTGGACAATCCTGGGGGAGCAAACAGGTTTAACAAAACAAAGCATATATCAGCATACCATGGGGATTGCAAAAAGGTTTCACTGATCTGTGGAGTCGCCAGCTCATGTTCATTGTCCAATTGGTTAATGTCTAAGGCTTGAAAGTTTGTTTCGGACATCAGTTTGGCTAAACCTTGTCCCTTTATGAGCTTGGTTGGTTTTATTTCTGTCATACTCAAGGATGTTTGCATTCCATTTGCCTCTTTTTCCCTCTAATCCCTCTTGGGTTAATATGTCTTTTACAACAGCATTTGGGACATAGGCAATCACATGTGAATATAAAATGTACACTCGGAAATCTTTGATTGCTTTGACCAGGGCATAGGCCTGCTTCTCCATGATTGGGTACTTCAAAGGGGCATCTCTTAAGGCTCGGCTGAAAAATGCAATTGGCTTTTCAGCTCCCTGATCATCCTTTTGCAAGAGAACAACAGCTATGGTGTGATCAGATGCAAAAGAAAATATGATAAAGTCCCGATCAAATTGTGGACTTGTGAGGACAGGGGCTTGGGTTAAGGCAGATTTTATGCCCTCAAAGGCTTGTTTGGTTTCAAGAGACCATCTTACCTTGGCATCCTTTTTTAACATGTTGCTTAACAGTCTTATCAGCTCAGCTAGATTTGGAATAAATCTCCTTAGGAAGTTGATCTTTCCCAAGAATGCTTGCAATTCTTTTATGTTTCTTGGATATGGGATTTGGAGAATGGCTTGGATTCTTTCAGGATCAATTCTAATCTCGTCCTTTGATATGATATGGCCAAGGAGTTTGCCTTCTTCAAGGCTAAAGAGGGATTTCTTGGGGTTCAAGGAAATGTCATATTTCCTACATGTCATGAATATTTGCCTCAAATGTTTCAGGTGCTCTTGATCAGATTTAGAGAAAGGGGTTAGATCATCAAGATATACAACTAGGAAATCATGTATTTCTTTGGCAAATGCAATATCCATTGCCCTTTGAAAGGTAGCACCAGCGTTTTTAAGTCTGAATGGCATCTTCACATACTTAAATGTTCCCCACGGTGTGGTAAAGGCTGTCTTGTCTTGGTCATCTGGGTGAACCAGTATTTGATTGAAACTTGAAAAGCCATCTAGCAAAGAAATTCTAGATGACCCCACTACTCTCTGCAGAATATGATCCATTTTGGGCAATGGGTAGTGGTATTTTAGGGAGACTTGGTTTCAGGGAAAATTTTAAGAACCCCCCCTAAATTAACATGTATAATAAATGGGCGAATCTCCATGGTATATAGGAAAAATGGAAGGCAATTTTATCAATAATATGATATGTATATATAATTTTTTGGCGAATCTCTCACCAGCCATGGTGAATATTTTACTCAATTATAAAATCTTGTGTTCATTGAATACACAAATGAAATCATTGCATTTCTTTTAAATATCTTTTGAAATCGAAATTACCGAAATTACATATCGATAACCTAGTGGGTGTAGGATAAAATTCACCTGTGCCATTCACAGAAAGCATGAGAAAAAACCTAATATTATATATAAAACCAAGAAAAATTCAAATTCATCACTTCTAGGGACCTCGTAACCCCCCTGCCAATACACAAGTATGTTCCTGTTTGCAATTAGAAAAATTACCCAAATTACAATCTGTTTACTCCAACATATGTTGGAAAGTTATAGAAGGATGACTAGTGCAATCAATCTGTTCCTCTTAGCCCTGGATTTGTTTCAGTTTAAAACAGAAGTATACAAATATACTTGTCCAATGTCTATGCTTTAACCATTCACCTTAAGATGTTTTTACAATATAATTTCCTAAGTCTATTTAATATCTTCATTATCATAAAAACCAACCTATATCCATCTTAACTCCACATCTACCACTCTTAAGGGGATGAAATCTATTTATCCCTCTGAGCACTTGATAGACCCAGAATTAAGATGGATCTAAGATGATAGAATTTCCCCTTTAAATAGTCTATGCTCACATGAATACCATGATATTACCATGGGTCAATACCATGGGTTATCATAAACCTGGAGCTTAAAAATTACTATTAGTAATTTATAAAAATTAATAAAATTAATAGTTGATTTTTATTTTATTTTATATTTTAACCAAGCTAAAATGTTTAACATACATTAAATTACAACATGAGCTTAAAAATTACTATTAGTAATTTATAAAAATTAATAAAATTAATAGTTGATTTTTATTTTATTTTTTATTTTAACCAAGCTAAAATGTTTAACATACATTAAATTACAACATCCATTTTTACTCTTGATCGAATCAAATATTTTTCCACTCTATGCTAGTTTGCATATCACGATATTTGATACCTCTCGTGGGTTAGTAGATCCAAAGTAAGGATGGATCTATGCTGGTTTAATTCCCCGTTTTTAAATAGTCTACATTCCAGGTGAATACCATGGGTCAATACCATGTGCCATTTTGGTGAATAATATCGGTCAATATCATGTGCCATTTTTATTTTTATTAATACTAATATTAGGGTTAATAAGGTTTTTTTGCATGGTATTAATAACAATCTAGTCCATGGTATTTGTCCCATAGTATTTTGCCCATAGGTTTCACCTAAATATAACACATTTTTTGAGTGTTCGTAAATATAAGGTGACTTATGGAGTAAATAAAAAAAAATGTTTTATTTGTTTACCATACCTCTCGTTTATTTATATTTTTATTAATTTACCATACCTTTTTTACAAATATGGTATTTGGCCCATAGGATTCACTTAAATAAAACCTCTTTCTTGAGCCTTCATAAATATAACGAGGGTTATGGACTAAATATAAAAAGAGGTTTTATTTATTTACCATGCGTCTAGTTTATTTATATTTTTATTTATTTACCATACCTCCACTTTACTTATATTTTTATTTGTTTACACCCTTGCATGTATATAAGGTGACTTATGGAGTAAATATAAAAAATGTCTTATTTATTTACCATACCTCTCATTTATTTATATTTTTATTAATTTACCATACCTCTTTTATAAATATGGTATTTGGGCCTTTGGCCCATAGGATTCACTTAAATAAAACCTATTATTGAAAATGGGCGAATGGATTCACTTAAATAAAACCTATTCTTGAAAATGGGCGAATGGAAGGTTGTAACTCCCAATTTCAAGGGCTAAATTTACCTTTTTTACCCTCTCCCTTAAAATAAGGTGGGCTATTTGAGGTGATTTGTAAAAATGTACTATGATACAAAATATTCGCCCACTAAAAATTCAAAACCCCTTAATTTCGCCAAAGGGCGAACATTCGCCCCTAAAATTTTCTATGCTTGGTTTAAATTTCTTAGGTCTATGCATAGCCTAATCTCACCTGTCTTTTTTCTTGTAGGAACAAGATTGGATACCCATTCAGAAAATCTGATGGGTACCATGATACCTGCTTGAAACATTCTTTTCACTTCCTTTTCAATCAAAGGGAGAAGCATAGGATTGATTCTCCTCAGTTTCTATTTGAAGGGCTTTTGGTTTGGTTTTAAGGGAATGGTGTGTTGGATTACTGAGGTGTCATAGGATTTCAAATCCTCATAACTCCAAGCAAATACATCTTGGAATTCTTTGAACAAATCAACATATTTGGGCTTTTGATCAGGTGGCAAATTTTTAGATAATTTGATCATTTTGGGCTTCTCTGCTATCCCGAGGTTATGTTCTTGTATAGCAGCATTTAGGGGTTGCATTTCTGGTTTCTTGGGAACATCATTAGCATCAAACATGTCTTCCAACGGAGTGAGGCCAGCAGGAAGTAAGTTATCTTTTAGATCAACGATCTCGGCCTCTGTTTCGGCTATTTCCTCCAAATGCATCAGTTTCAGCTCTTCTATATTTGTATTATCAAAAATAGTTGGGTTCAGCATTCGTTTGGCTGTTATAAGTGTTACAGCCTGTTGATTTTCATTCGTTTGCTATTGTTCATCCGTCATAGCATCCATGTCAATGTTAATATTTGAAAACTCATGCTCAAGAATGAGGAAATTGTTAATCTGGGCATCATCATTCTCGAACACTTGCCAATATTTAACATTATTTGGGACAGCGGGCCTGTTTTTTATCTCAGCAGTAAAATGATGATTTGGCTCAAAGGGAAGCTTGCATGTACTAGCAAAAGTGGCCAGGCTGTGTGCATGAATGTTATGCTCTATTGAAATCTTAGCAAGCTTGGATTCAGTGAATGTGTTGAGTATACTAGTGGCAGAAGTCCTATAGGCCCTCATTCTATTGTCATTGGTAACAAAATTAACTTTCATCTGTTGTATGATTAAATTAGAGTCACCTAAAATGGATACTTTTGCAGCTCCTAGAGCTTTGAGCAGTTTAAGGCCTAAGAGGAGAGCCTCATACTCTGCCATGTTATTAGTGCATATGAAATTTGGTCTGTAGGCATGGCCTTCTGCATGATTGTTATGTGTATTGTGAATCCAGACACCTACCCCTACTCCTAACTTGTTGACAGAGCCATCAAACTCTAAATACCATGTGATTTCTTGCTTGTGGTTAGTGTAAAGAGTTTCAGTCATTTTTGCAGTGGACAGATTTGAATTTTCTGTTTGGGGAGGTTCTTCTTGTAAGTTGGTTGCCTTCATTGTTTTGACAGTTTTATCAGTATGGGCAACCGATTCTTCATTGATGTGTGTGTTCAGTTCTAAAGCCAATGGCTTGTCATCAATGGGAGGACTTATTTCATCATTAAATAAAATAAAAGAATCCATATCAGAATGGATTGAGTAAATGGGAAAATTTACAGGCTTGCTCTCACTAGTTACCACATATTTCATCAGTGTTTCTCTATACAGTCTCTTTGGTTGCCCAAAGATAGATATAGTGGCATAAGAGAGGTCTAATTGGAGGGATCCTTGGAGTTTTTCTCCCCAAGATCTTGACAATAACATGCCATACTTTGGTGGAATGTCAGCAACCACCACATCCATGAGGATTGTCTTGTTAGGAAATTGGACTAAGGAGACACACAGGTCTTTAATGATGCCTAAAAACTTGACTTGACCTGAGTCAAAGGAGAATAGATCTTTGTAGGGTCTTGTAACATCAAGGTTCAGCTTTTCCATTACAGCTTTGGGCATAAGGTTGTGTGAGGCACCTGAGTCAAACATGGCATTGTGCAGGACTTTTTCATGTATATGTAAACTGACATAAAAGGGAAAGATAGATCCATATGTTGATTTCCCATTAACTTCTGGACCAAACAGCAGCTCAGGTTGATCATCAAGAACATTCACATCATCTTTTACCTATGGCATTTGAAGTGACCTTTGAATTTGTTGCCTATACACATCATGTTTGGCCAGTTCGGATAAGGGGATGGATATCTTCAATTTACCTATTTCTGCCTCTAAGTCAAATGATTTTTTAGATTGGGTTTTAGTAATGTGAGAGGCAGGTTTCCCTTTTTCCATTGGAGTATCAGCAACTTGGTCTTGTTTATCAGTGTTACGGGAAGTATTTGATTGCGGTTTTTCTGATTTAGGAGGGCTTTTTGGAATGCTGTTCAAATTTTCTTTCGAGGAAGAAGGTGGCAGAGGCTGGTCAATAGAAGGCTGCATTTGTGTTATGTCCTCTACAGTCACTTGATGCGGATTTGGGACAAGTATATCAACTCGTTCTGCTATGACAACCTTGCCTTTAATCTTGTTGGGTTGTTTGCCATCCTTTGGTTTGTTAGGTTCAGGAATGTCAATGGTCCTAGTTCTCAGCTTATATTGTTTATGGACCTCATACACAACAGTATCATAACCTTGTTTAAAATCAAAAGACTCACCAGACTTAGTCTGAAATAGATTAAAGTCATGCTCATCTTGGTCTTGTTGAGTTAGGAAAAAAATGTTGCTCAGCCCTCGAATCCACCAAGTTCATGTGAGTTTCCTCTGTGGGCTCACTAGATGTGGATTCTTCTGCATAATTTTCATGAAAAGGTGGTCTTATATCATGGTATGGACTAGACCTACCAGCATTTGTGTTCTGTGTTTTCCTGAAATTTGGGTTCCTTATGGTATTGGATTGTTGTCCTTCCCATGATGATTTCCTCTCAACACTTTCTACTCTGTCTCCCAGCCTTTGCATGCCATTGATAATAGCATCAAGTTTCTTATCTAAGGCTGAGGGTTCTTCTCTCCATTCTAGCTCTATTTCTTTTGGCAATTAGGTTGGTCTCTACGCTAACAGCAACATTTTGCATGTCTGCAAGGGTTTGAGGGGCTCTTTCTTTTAACTGGTAGGCCATATCTGGGTCGAATCCATCAGGGAATTTATACAAGGCAAGGTCAGGTGGAGGTCTTAGGTTCTGTGGTATTGCATTATAGACATTATTGAATCTTGCACAGTAATCTAGGATAGACTCTTGAGGGCCTCTTTTTATTGTATCGTATTCAGCAAGTATGTGCAAGGGGTCTTTCTTTTTCTCCCATCTGTTGGTAAAGGATTGGTAAAGCTCATCCGAAGTGGTTATGGAATTTGCAGCAAGTGATCTGAACCAAGTTCTTACATCACCTATTAAACTTTGAACAAAAATTTTCATTCTCACACTATCATCATCTATTTCGTAGTTCTCAAAGTAGTCTTGCATCTTCTTTGTATGCTGAAAGGCTATGCAAGTACTCGTTCCATCAAAATATGTAATTTTAGTTTGATAATCTTGAGGCATAGCCCTAGGGTTTGCAGGTAATTGCAGGGGTGCATATCTATTGGCCATGTTTACAGGGACGACCGGAACAACAGGGATAAGTGGAACAACTGGGACAACTAGAACAACAGTAGTGGTAATGGTAGTATGTGCAGTGAATGGAGGTGTGGAAGGAGTGCTTTGGGAATTATATGATGAATAAGGGGAAACAGGGGTTGAACGAAATAAAACTTTGACGGGGGTTGGAACACTTCTTGGGTGAACTGCTTCAGGATTGTTATCAGCAAAATCTTCTCTTTGTTCTTGCTTCCTAAAGATTTTTGGGATTAAGTTCGGATTTTCAAAAGTAGCTGGTGGATTTGGGTCTGGATTTGACCTAGTATAACGAGAATTATTTTTGGGAGCCAGATTCTGAACTTGTTTTGGTATTTTCTGTGAATGTTTTTAGAATTAGCAAGGAATTGATCAAATTTCTGGGACAGCTATCTGTAGTTTAAAACTAGCATGAAGATTGACTGAAGCAACATTTATTTACTCCTATAATTGCAAAGCAAGAATAGTTTCAAAGGCTTCCTGGCCGACATTCAGACTTCATCTATAGTTTTAAGAAATAGACAGCACTGACTTTTGTTCCTATGGAGTTTTCCAACTTGATTTGTGAAAATATCTGAGGATGTCCCTAGTGGAGTCGCCATTATGTTATCACTCAGGTTGTCCTTCTGGTCGGCTCAAAAGGATACGGCCGAGGTAACCACAGACCAATCTTTGGACTGTAGGTTCTAGCCCACCTGCAATCAGAGAGGGCTCTCTCTTTCATATTTAGCTTTGTTGATAAGGTTTTTAGGCTAGTTATTGAGTTCAAGGGTTTTTTTTTTGTTTTTTGGTGGGAAGGATGATGCTTTCAAGTAAAGAGGCAGGGATAGCATGAAAGTTTTAGAACCATTGGGCGTGGAGTCAAGGAGTAGGACTACTGGTGCGTTTTCTTGGTCACAAAAAGGAATATGGAGCAAGCTAGCTGCATATGAAACAATCATTCAAGGTAAAAGAGATGGATTAAAGGCTAAGGAATGAGGGGCAACTAAGAATCTCTCATTTAGGTTAGTAGAAAGAAGATAAATGAGCCCTATCTAGGAGCAGTTAAGAATTCCTAAATAACAGTCATCCATATGTGAAATAGGTCAAACATGAGCCATAACAGAATTCATATTTATGCCTAGATCAAGAAGAAAACATTAAGAAGCCACAGAAACTGAGCATAGAGTGCAGCTAAGCAAATTCTAAACCAATCCTTCGTTCTGCAACTTGAGCATAAATGAAATTGAAATAACAGAGGTGAAGAACACTTATTGATTCATATTGCAGCACAAGAATTCCACATTCAATTCTTGAAACCATTAGACACAGAGCAGACAGTCATTTCCCCAAAGCTTTTCAGCAATCTTTGATTAAGTAAAACATCTCAGATACCCAGTGCGAGTCTCCAGTGAAAATTATCAACCAACCAACCCTTTAAACAATATAGAGGGTCGGTATAAATAGGGAAAATTATCCAAAAATTAATCTATTACAGCCGACCTAAACAGGTCTGAAAGAAAAAGATTACTTTAACCTAATCTTATCCAGAAATAAATGCATGAAAATATCTTTGAGCTGCGCTGAGGGAAGTTGTATCAAAACTGAGTTAATGTCTGTCCTGGGTGGCTCGGTGCAATCCTCCTCTAATAACTGTGATTTGTCCTTTATCTCCACCTCTAACTTGGTTTTGTTGCTGTTTGTTGGCATTAATGTGCACTAATCCTAACCAGATAGGCTTTTAAATGGCATTAACTACTCTGCTGACTTTGATGAAGGTTTTTAATTTTCACCTACTTTGATGTTGCTGAACTGATACTCTTTGCCGCTTCATCTTCCCTCTAATACTCTTTGGCGCTGATCCTGGGGTCTTTAATATCTTTTGAGTGGTTTAGACTGTCCCATCGATCTTTCATGGGAGTTGTTCGGCCCTCTGTTGCTTTAAAAACTGTGTTTGCCCCTTTCTGAATGCTTCGCGAAGAAAATCGGGTCATTTTGCGCATTTCAGGCTTGTTGGGGGCCGCGCGGTGAGGGGCTTTCCATTTTGGCCTAATTCCCATAGCCATGCGCGATTAGCGCTAGGCGCATGAAAAAATACCTCAGATTCTGATTCTGGGCTTCCTAGGCTACGATTTGCACCTTTCGCACTTTTTGACGATGACATCAACATGACATCAGTAGTGGGTCCTAGTACGGCGGTGACGTGGTAGGATGACGTCAGCAGTACGGCCGGGTGAAGTGGCGGTACGGTGGAGGAGGTGACTTGGCGGTACGGAGGCAGCTACGTCGCAAGGACATGGTGGCAGGGCGAGGGGAGGTGAGGGGTGAGGTGGCAGCAATCGTGGCACAACAGTGGAGGCGTGGAAGGTGACGCGTGGTGGAACGTGGTGCTGATGTCATGCAGGCAAGGGCGGTAAGCGATTTCGTGGTGCACCACTTTAGTGCCTGGGTGGTTTGGGAGGAGGGGGCTCCGCCACAGCAGAGGAGGTGACGCGTGGTGGGAGTACGATGGGAAAACCGCCGACCTCCTGGACGCTAACCCTCGACATGTCCGGGCGCGAAAAAACCCGCCCACCATAGATCTTGGGCACACTAGATCTGATGGCTAGCGGGGCGGACAAGGCGATGGAAGGATAAGGGACGGGGCTCGCGGCGCCTTTTTAACTTATTTGATTCGGCTGGGGGGGAACTTTAGGAAAGTGGGTTTATGGGTTATAACAGATTTTTAAAGGCATCGGGAGGGATCCGAAAGCCTGGAAAGATGGATTTATGCAGTTTGAGAAGGGTTTTAAGGCAAAAAGAGGGGTTTATGCCTTGGGAGGGTGAAAATAAGTCAAATAAGATGCTTTTTATACACATGAAAGGAATTTTATGCTGTGTGATGGAGTAATATGCATGAAAAAGATAGTTTGAGGGTGGAAATGAGGGTTCTTGCTGAGTTTCAGATAAACTTAGCAATTCCCAATGAACTTATGGTTATGTTTCAACCAGGGGGAGGGGATAAGTATATAGGGGAGCTATTAACATAATTTTAGTAGGGGAAGGGGAACACAGATAGGGATTTACATAATAGAGTCAGTAGTTAATATGGAAATGACAAGAAAGCGCTAAGTATGTGGATCTTAGGCTACCAAAGGGGGAAAAGTGACTCATAGAGGAAGAATGGAAATCTTTGAGTGAAGCAGATCTTCACCAGGCAAATGATATGGAAAATGATGAAACTCAGAGGAATGAAGCAGATCTTGACCTCTTCAGGGAAATTAGTGAGTGATTTGGGGGAAGAGGAAGAAGGGGAGGTTAGAGATGTCCAGTTTAAGCTCCTCCAAATGAAAACTGCCTTGTACCTGTGATCTGAAGTACAATATCACTTTAAAACACAAAACTGATCACATATCAACCTTTTGCAACCTCAAAAACTACCTACCCAGCCTACTTACCTAGCATTTTTTCTTCTTTTTGGTTTGGGTGCACTTAGACTTGCAGACCCTGCTTTACAATTTTTCTTTTGACTGCCCTCCTATCTAAATCTACACTTATTTCTGCCAAGGGCCCAGATTAAGCAGTTGGGCTCCTTTAATTCTCTACCTATCTACAAATCTGTCAAGATTAAACTGTTTGGATAGATATCAATTCTCTACATTCTAAAACAAGAAATTGAAACCTAAGGAAGCCAAGTTTAAGCTGTTTGGACTTCCCTTTTACAGAACATTCTTCAAAAATGGTTAAGTCATGAAAATTGGAATACAACAGTGGCATTTAGACTGGCACATTTTCATGGCCTCTTCTTTGGCCTCTTTAAGAAATATGGAGCATTGCAGTATGCAAAGTATGACATATTTGGCATGTAAAACTATCAATCATGAAAGATGAACACCTGTTGCAACAAAAGGCTAACAGGAACCACGTTTCTGCACCCAGACATGGTAGTGATGTCGCTTTATTTCCTTAATCTGCCTTCGTGTAGGTCAATAAGCCTTTTAGGGCTTATCACTATACTTCTCTTATTTGGCTTCTAGACCTTCGCGAAGGTCTACGACCATCCTTTGCGTACCATAAATAGGGTAATCAACCACTTACGTGTCTCTGTAATTACTCCTAATCTTGTATTTTCCTAGATTGGATTAAGTATCTGATAAATTCAACATGCATATAAGATATTATTCATGTAAATAGATATTATTACTTGCATGCAGATAACAACGTAAAATATGCATATTCGGGCATCAATAAGGCATTAAAATATAAACCCAATACATATCATAACATAATCGCATTCATTCATAACAAAAGTAAATAGATCAACACAGGTATCTCTAGAATAATCTTCTTTGTTAATGTTTCAGATCTTCTTTACAGACTTTAACTACCCTATGCACACAGCTATAGGGGTCTGCGCACTCAGCTGCAGAATTCTACCCTAGTCCTCTGTCCACATAGTTGCAAAGCCTTTATTCTATTCTAAGACTCTTCGCTCTTTCCACTAATGACCCATTACATTCAACATCAATTACCAACTAACTGCCTTAGACTCTACTAAGGCTCTCCCTTTTTATACAATCCCCTGATTCGTGGACCATGGGTGGATCTTCTAGTGCTGACACAACTTACATAAAAGAAGGGAAGAAACCCTTTATGAAACCTTACATCTATGCTCTCTGCGACCACAAATTACAGATACTTTACACTTTTCATACAAAAACTTGGGCTTTTAACCCCAAAATTGGCTCTAGGGGACCCTATCCCAATAGGCCCCCAACACAAATATGGTGACTTGCCCCTGATTCACTATGCTGGTGTGAAGATCTTGTTATGAAGACCTCCCAACTCCACTTGCACTACTGCAACTTTAGCGGTACACTGCGTCACTACCTGCTTAACCTACTCTACCAGCTGTTATATTTTTGGTCCTACACTATCTACATGGATCTTCTACTGCACTATTTATAGGCTGACCAAATTATCTCCAATGACGGTGGAGAGTTCATAGGCCTCATCCAACCAAGGTTCCAATCTATCCTTGAGTACTACCTCTTTTTTTGCGGTGCTTTCCCCTATTCTTTCAATTCCTTTGCCTCCTACAGCTTGGCCAATCTCTATGTGATGGCGACGGTGCGTGTTGGCACGTTGGCTTCATCATACTACTACTGTAATTCCCTTGCCTCAATATTCAACTTCTGTAGGGTGGGATCTTCTTGCATACTAGTGAGAACATCCATCGATCGCTTGAAGAGTGTTAAAATTGGAAACTAGGGAAAAACTTCATGTGGGTCATCTTATTCATGGCTGATAATATTTTTACTAGATTCCTCTCATCGAGAGGTGTAGGATTGATATAAAGATCATCCGATTCCGATAAGTATTCATGGAGATATGAATTTATTTTGATTATGGAATTATTATCAAGCCGACCTACAACTCATGTAGCCTCAGAAGCCCAATAGTCGCATCTATTCAAACACCAACTTTGTGTATAAATATAAGAGGACTTTTCAATTCAAACATCTATTCAAACATCTCTCTCTCTCTACTATGCAGAAATGAGTCTCTTCTCTACTGCACAGAAAAGGGTCTCTCTCTCACACATGTGAAGCTGGAAGCTGTTGACCCTGAAGCTGCAACTGCAGATCCAAAGTTTGACCTGCATGGACCATCAGATCTCCTCTTTAGAACTATACTATAGGTCCATCTAGATCTCCTCTAAAATCTGCAACTTTTGGTGGTGGAATGAAGTAAATCCGATGAATGGTTTGCAAGATATCGACTGCCCTAGTTTGACGCCGGAAACTGCTGAAACTAATGCTGCAACTACAGAAGTAAAGATTGACCTACGTGGACTAGAATATCTCCTCATCTGAACTGCACTGTAGGTTCATCTGAACCTCCTCTGGAATTTGCAACTTTTGGTTGTGGAATCAAGCCGATCCGACGGTCGGTTTGTGAGATATCGTCTGCCCTAGTTTGATGATGAAGCCGCTCATGCTGATGCTGCTGATCTAGGGTTTGCTACTGCTAATATAAATCAGATTTATTGTACTATTTCTCTCTGCTGAATTATTAAAGATAAAAGAAGATTTGATCAAAGGTTTTCCCCACACATTGTGGGGTTTGTCCCTGGCTAGCCGCCACATCTTGTGTCTCTTGTCTTGGCTTGTTTTATGTCGATCATTTAGTGTTCTATCTGCACTTTACTTTATGTACATGTGATTGCTAATCTGTGGAATATAATAAGAAAAAGAAGTAAACTGTTATAAGCATAGAACATACCATATCTTAACAAAGAGCACAGTGGAGTCTGCCACTATGGCATCTACTACAACGACTACATTCTTGAAGGTTGCCTCGTGTTGTTTTCTGACATCTGGTGGAGTTGAAGATTGTTCCCTCAACTCGAGCTCGATAATATTGAGGTTTAGCTCAAATTGAACCTTGACCATCTTGTTCCAAGCATCTTGCACAACTACAGCCAATTTTTGAATCTTGGCCTCCACAAGCGCCTCTTTGGGATTGTGCAATTCTGGAATGGTTCTGCACACTTCTACTACCACCACTGTGGTGGCCCATTCCTCTCCTGGACCTTCTTCAAGGTTTCTATCACTTTTGTTTTCTCAATGCAAAATTCTTCGTTGTTAACCTTTTTCTCGTTGATCACACTCAGTGCACACTGCTCTTGGGCCCCTCTATTCTGGTATCACACCTGCTTGCAACGTGTGAAGGAATTCACTTGGGAGTGCGGCCAAGTTGAGACCAATGTTCCTTAAAGTAGCCCCGTCAGCCTTTGTCTCTACGCTTAGGGATCCATCAGGTAGTGCAACAACCCGAGGATCCAAAGAGTGAACTATCTCCACTACTGCAGTGGTCCCCGATGCAAAACTAGTCGATGTCGCATTGCTCTGCCCTTCACTAGCTTGTAGTTGAGTAGTTTGGATCTGCAGATTACGCAGGCCCATTTGAACGGCCACCAAGGCTTTCCTCTGCTACTACAGCAGCTCCACGGTCGTGTCCCTCACCTTATCCCCAATGTCGTCCAAGTCTCCCTCTGTCAAGGTGATTGGATCTATTGATGACTTGGTCACGGCTTTAGACTTCTTCCACGGCCCTTCTTTGTTCAGCTCCTATTCCACTTCACCCGAAATGGGGTGCTCTCCTGTTCTCCACCATCCTATTCAAATTGCTCCTCTTCCTTCATCTACAACGAAGGAGACTTCTGACTTCTGTCAAAGTTGCACTCTTCCTCCCATTCCTTCGAGGCACACTCCGCTTCTGCTCTTACTTTGTCCTCTGCATCATTTTTCCATTTTTCAGCCAACTCCTGCATTTTTTATCGAGCCTCTTCCTTATTCTTATTTCCTGTAGACTTACTAGACACCGCTAACAAATATGAGGCCATGTGCCACTCGACTGGCCAACGATCGAGGACCGCTAATATGGCATCATCCGTTGAAAGATATGGGAGATCATACCACTTCTGGTTGGGGTCCTTCTGCACCTAGATGGATATACAGTGGAAGTCCATTTTGAACTCCACGTATGTCGACAACTACTCAAAGACAGTTGGTGACTGTCGTGGCTTACGATTGATGACTGTGTGGATGCTTGCCTCTATGAGTACCCAAAATATTTTACTCTCCTTGACCCGCTCGGCATCCTTTGTGGCCCATAGCGAAGTGAACTTCGCTGCTTCTGGTAAATCTGATGCAATAGGAGGAAACTGGCTATCCTCTAGTAATTCCCACACAACCAACAAAATTGATAACAATAGCCAAGAGTAATGGAACATCTTGTTGTGGTCTTGTGCTTCTCTACAGTTCATGAGGAACTCGCTGCAGAGGTAGCACACATAGTTAAATTGTACGCCCTCCGTGCACTGGTCTACTAGTGAAACAACTAGTGTCGGCACCTCATCTGCACAAAACTTCCTCATTACCTTCCTAGCCAAGATCTGGGTGGCTACCTTCACCATGGGGTCAGTTATGCTTGAAATTGAATATCCACGTGGATTCTTGACAAGCTTAAACTTGTCCTTTCATTCTCTCTGTGGGGTTGCGCTCACCCACCTTTTCTCTAAATGACTTGGTCAAATTCAGCCATGAGTTTGGTAGCAATGTGATCCTATGGATCAGGATATCTGTGATTAGTATCATCTCTCCCAACCACAGGCACCTGTCGTGCACCAGACACATGAATTGTTTGATCATGATCAAATTTATGGGAGTGCAGTTGTAGTCCGACACCCAAAGCAGATTCAACAATCCTACCTTCTCCACCCCTCTAATCCACTTCACTAGCTCCAACACAGTGACACCAGAATATTTATAGAATGCATGCATCATAAATGTATCTTCGTCAGGTGGGGAAATCGCTTAGTATCTGACAATTCGCAATCCTCTAACTTCATATGAGGGATGAACACCAAGCACGGACTTTCAAATGTGATCTGATTAGGTAGCAGAGGTGTATTAAGTAGAAATTTTCCCTCATTAGGGTCCTTTGGGACCTTCACCTTACCCAGGCATAGAGGATGTATTATGGTAGCTTTGAGATAGGGTCTACTCCTTCAATATCAATAACTTCTACGCCTTCATCTACGCCCTCATCGGATTCTAGGTTTACCACCTTGCCTTTCTCCTACGCAGTGGGCTTCTCTTTCTTCTGGTGCTTCCTTAGCGACTCATGCACCAACTGTGTTGCTTTTGTTTGTCCTTCTTTTTCTTGGAATCCTCTCCTATCGGCGTAGGTTTCGGCCTAGGAAACCTCATTGATTTTGATACTGCGGCGGGCACCTCCACACTTACAACCTCAGGGGTAGCTCCCTCAGAGACCATAGATCCTCCAACACTTGCAGTTACTATGGGTGCCAACATGAGGCTATTTAGGAACTCCTAGGTTTCCTTAAGTAAGTTTTCAAACACTGAACTAGCCACCAAATCTGTAAAAACCCTAGGATTCATGCACAACCGATAGCATGACACAAAGGCTCTCAAAATGCAAAGTGTTTTTCCTTGGGTGTCCATCTATAATTTATAGGCAAATTCAAATTCAAATCCAACCGTTCCCCCCAAAACCCACTCATAAATGCTAGATTGGTGACAGACTTTTAAAGATATCACATTTAAATTCTGCCTTAAATCCCCCCCCTGCTCCTCTTAGTCGTTTTCTCACTGTCAAATCATGAATAGTTATCGTAACGGTCACTTTTTGGTTGCCCTGCACAGTCTCTCTTCCCATAGCACAACTCCCTTCACGCTTCTGTTGATGCCGTCATATTCTTCCCTTCCATGCAGTCCCCTAGTCGCACAGCTCTACAACACAGTAAATGTAGTTTATAGTCCCACACCTCCTTTTAGCTGCCTGGAGCACTAAGACTGTTTTTCCACCATATAGTCATCTGGTCGTATCCTCAGTGTTTGGCTTCAATCAGCTACCATTTACCTTTCCCAGGAATGGATCTCCGTTCAATTTCATTAGCTGAACTGCTCCACCATCGGTAATCTCCTTGATGACATATGGCCCCAATCAATGCACCGGAAATTTTTCTGGAAACTTATCAAACTTGTTGTCTCATAATAAAACTAGATCGTTTACCTTAAAGGTGCATAGTTTGATGTGTCGATCGTGCCATGCCTTTTCGCACTCCTTTTGGACTTGTTGATGGAATCTATCCAAAAACCTATCTTCTTCAAGCTCTGTCAACTACATAATCGTCTCTTCCAGGGCTTTACGATCCTCTATTCATATGAATGCTACTATGCATAGACTAGGTACAATATACTCCATTGGCATCACAACTTCTATGTCATAGACCAGCCTGAAGGGCGTTTTCCCAGTCATCTTCTTGCAAGTAGTTCTATGAGCCCATAGCACCACCGATACATGCACATCCCAGTCATTCCTCTGTTCATTGCAAACCTTCGTCAGTGCTTTCTCCAATATCTTATTAAATGCTTCAATCATCCCGTTATCCTAAGGGTGGTATGGTGTACTCTTATGATGATAAAATTGGAATTCCTTCATCAACGCGCTGATCATTTCATTAAGAAAATGTGTACCGCGATCACTCATCAAAATCTTCGGGCAACCAAACCTAGTCAGCACATATTCAAAGAGGAACTTCACTGCAGTTGCCCCTGTACAGTCCTTCACAAGTTGCACCTCCACCCATTTGGTCAAATACTCAGTCATGGTGATGATGTATTGTGCACCCCTCTTCTTTCCTGCAGGCTGAATTAGTGCTACAAAGTCAATCACCCATTTATCAAATGGTTGTAATGACATCTACAGATTCAGAGGCAACTCATCCCTCCGCAATGGCTTGCCCATCCTATGACATGCATCATATGCCTTACAATAAGCCTTGGAATCCTTATGCAGTGTCAGCCACCACAGCCCAATGCGTAAAATCTTCTATGATGTTGCCTTTCCTACATAATATCCTCCCACGGCTCCTACATGATTTTCAATGAGGATGTTGTTGCATTCAAACTCAGGCCCATAATGTTGCAAATTTTCATCTGATCCCATTTTATATAAATGTCCTGCAATGAAAGAAAAGTCTGCCGCAAGCATCACCAACTCCTTCCTTTGTTGACTAGTATACCCTTCTAGAGTTGTTCCCATCATCAGGAAGTGTATGATATCTACAAAGTGATTGTCAGTTATGCACACCACAAAGAATTGTGCATCAGGCAATCCTTCCTCCAAATTAGTAGGCTCCTCTCTCGTTTCAATGCATGACAGATGATCTGATCCTGCATTCAATCTTCTTGGCTTCACAATGACTTCAAAATCATCTTCCTGAAACAAAAGCAGCCATCTGCATATATTTCCCCCCAACACAGGCTTGTCAACCAGGTACTTTAATGTGGAATGGTCTATATACATCTTAAAGTGTCTGCCTAGCAAGTAGTGTTTGAACGTCTGGAGCACGTACACCATAACTAAACCTTCGTGCTCTGTTGTTGAATAATTCTTCTTAGCTTTATACAACTTCCTACTTGCAAACGCTATAGGGTGATCCAACTCTCCCTCACTAGCCTGTGTCAGTATTGCTCCGAGCGCAACACATGACGTGTCTACATGCACATGGAATTCCTTCTTCCAATTCAGGAAGACTAGGATCGGCACAGTGACCATCTTTTCCTTTAACACATCCAATCCCTATTGACATTCCTCATTCCAATAGAATGTAGCATCCGTTTTTAGCAGTTTCTCCATCGGCGTGGTAATCTGGGCATAACTCTTCATGAACTTTCTATAGTATCCTGTATGCCCCAACGTTGTGCAAAGTTGTTTCACACTTCTTGGTGCCTCCAAATTAATTATAACTACTATCCTAGCTGGGTCCACCATTAATCCTTGTCTGCATACCACATGGCCTAGCAATATTCCGAAAGGAACACATAACAAACATTTCTTCAAATTGAGGCGATCTGATACCTTTGGCATGTATCCAGCATCAAGCATAGGCTATCTACATGGCATTTCACTAGCCTAAACACCGTCCAATCATCAAATTATACTTTCAGAAACTTGTGAATGAAGTCCTTGAATGTCGTGATGACTACATGTGAAAAGATTGTTGGCGCGCTCTTTAGCCCAAAAGGCATTACAATATACTGAAAGCATCCCCATTCGGTTGTGAAGTTCGTCTTACTTCTATCCTCCAGAATGATCTTCATTTGATGGTACCTTCAGAACCCATCAGTTAACGAATATGCCTCCTATCCTCCTACATTATCCAACACTTCATCCATGAACGAAGTCAGAAAAGGATCATGAACGTAAGAACCATTCATATTCCTGAGATCTACGCATATCCTTATCTCATCCTTCTGCTTCTTTTACTAAACTACTATTGGGCTCACCCAATCAGATTCTTCCATTGGTTCAATAATTCCTGCTGCAAGCATTTTATCCAACTCTAAGTGGACCTTTTATTTATACTTTAGATTGAGGCAGTAAGGCCTTTGCTTGATTGGATTCATGTCTAGTTTCAACGTAATTTTCATAACTCCCAGATCCCCTATTATCCCCTTTAAGTCTAAGAACTTCATAGGGAACAAGTCCAAGTATTCTTAGAGCAACTCAGTGACATTATCCACCATAGAATCATCCCAGTAGTCCCCTATCTTCACAAACTTTGGCTCTGCCTATGTCCTAATGTTCACTTGTCTTATTTTCAACGGCGCGCTGATATCTAGGTTTTCTCTTTGTGGTCCCTCAACTTCACGTTTTCCTTCTATTTTTGGGATATTAATATTCCTCAGATCCTCATCTTCCTCTTCAGTGGTCACATTGTAGCATTCCAGTGCATGGCGCAGCTGGGTGGTCCAATCTGGTTGAATCAAATCCAAGGGATCCTATAGTATTCTGAAGATCGATGCTTTGACTTCCTGTAGTGCTTCATCAATAGATTAAAATCCATCTTCAAAGTTGAATTTCATCTAGAAGCCCTGTCTCAAAATATCCCATTCATCTGTGCCATTGCAGAGCTCTATCTCCAAGTACCAATTCATAGGTATGGCATCCAAGGTGTGACAAAATAGATGCACCCACTCTGGTTGCGTTCTGCTCCATAAGCATCGATACATTATGTTAATTGATCATGTCTTTCACTCCTTACATCATATTTCTCTATCAATTGTACCTTCAGGTGACCAAACTACACCTTCAGCATTCTTCTATATTCTCTCCATCCATCGAAGTTGTCTTTATGTGTACCCCACCATATTGTCGGTGTAGCGTACAGTGCCAAGTCCAAGGCTTATAAGAAATGCTTCTTTGGAACTTCCCTTTCAAATGCATCCAGAAACTTATCAATGTCAATTAAACAATTATAATAAGGTAGACTTCTTACCTCCGATGATCCGCAATGCAGTGATATGGTCATAATGTTACATCGTAGCATAGACACTTTGTGCAATCTATTCTGCCAGTGTTCCAATTCCTCATCTGAATCTAATGTGCAGAAGTTCTCACGGCCCCATGAAATACATCCATCAATTGTTATATTCACCCAACCTTTATCTCACATCGTTATCTTATAGATATAGTCTAATTCATCATCACTTTCGTAATCGCAGATTGGTTTGATGTAGCACGATCCTTCTATAGGGTCCAACGATACTACTACGTGGAGAGATTTTCTTTCAAATGACATCGTCTGCCTCTTCAAATTGATCACCCCATTCATTTTGATAGCCCAGTCATTCCCAAGGAGTGCAGGGTAGGGGTTGTTTTCCTCCATAATATCTATCACTTCAAAACCGACCAATGCAATCGCACCTTCGATATCAACCGTCACTCCCTGTAATCTTCCCATGGGGATAATATTTTTCATATTCTCCATTCTCAATTGAATAGGAGACCACTATAACGCAGGTCTCCCCATTCTCTCCCACACTTTTTAAGGCAAAACATTTGCATCAGACCCTATATCCATAATAACTTGGTCCATTTCATATTCTCCTATTTGTGATCAGCCTCATCTCACACCCTGTTCTTGCCATATGCTTACCAATTTTCCTGACCACACTTGGTCTTTCAGGAGTATTACCAGAACATTTATTGCTCAGCTGCTATAATCCCTTTATGGCCTTGCTATCTCAATGCAGCTTCATACAGGTCTCCAAAAATTTAGTAAGCATGGATGGGTCCTTTTCTTCAAATTGCTTATCCTAACTTCCTGAGGTAGAAGCCTCAATGAAGCTTTTCTTTGCTTCCATAAATGTTTCCCTCACACGCTCCAGATCAAACCCGACCTCCTTTTCTGAAGCTTTGAGGACCCACTCACCTTCTTCAAGCTGCTTTCCCTTGTCTTCGATAGTCGTCACTCCACTTCGCAACACTATGTTCACATTAGGATCCTCTTTGCGTGGTTCATCCCTCATCATCTACAAGTTGTGAGTAGGTTGCTGAGGTTGTGCCCCTTTTTCACATATCTTAGCTACTAATACAGGACAATCTTCTATCACGTGGTAAAACTGAGTGTAGTATGAACACAACAGGCATATCGGGTTTGTGCTTTCTCACACGTAGTGTCTTCGTTCCCCAGAGTTGTAGCAAATCACCTATCCTCGACCTCTACCAGGTCCTCCTCAACCTCGGCCTCATCTACGCCCCTGATATCCTCCTCCCACTCCCCCAACGCCTTGATCCAAAGGCCACATTTCTGCTTGCACTCTATATGCAGGTGTTCTATCCATCATTAGCTCATAAATACAGCAGTTATGCTCATCATGACCCACTGATTGATAGAAGTTGCAGAAGAGTTGTTGCGGTGTCTGTACAAATTTCTGTAGCAGGTGACAATTGTCTGTTACATGTTTTCCAGCTACCTAACAGATAGCACACCATAGCACAGGCCCTATATTTGGCCCTGCTTGAGATTTCTGCCTCAGAGGAATTGGTCCTCCTACTGAAACATAATTTGCAAATACTGGACAATGATATTTGTCATGCCCCTGAATTTTGCATTTCAAGCACCAAACTTCTTCACACACCTCTGGTTGAACTACTCTATCCTTCTTCAAACTTTGAAAGTCTAGGCAAAGGTTCTGCAATTGCACGTGAATCTGTTGAACTCCCAAATTAGCATCTTGCATCGATGTTTCATGCAATGTCATTGCAATCTCCAGGGCTTCTGCCAGGGTCCCAATGTTTTGTTGTAATAAAGAAACCCTTAGATGAGGCAAGAGAAAAGCCACAAACCATTTGTAGTGCTACCCATCCGTAACATTCATGTTAGCTTCACGAATCGTACACTTGAATCTCTGGTCTAGATCCTAAAGTGTCTCTCCATGCTTCATTATGATCTCCTTGAATCCCAAAATCAATTGTGCTTCAAAATTAGGCCTACTAAATTCTTATTCAACGTGGTTTGAATATATACTAATGAAGCCATCGGGTTATCAGTGCAGTACTTAATATACCATGTCAATGTGCCTTCTTGTAAGGCAGTGACCAATGTTTATTTCTTCATCTAATCATCCACTATACCTTGAGCTTCCCATACAGCCTTCACGATGAACCAAAATTGGTCCTCGTCCTCATTTCCCGAACCCTTAAAAACAGGCAACTTTACTGAATTTGCCATATTGAACGGTGGTGGAGCTGGTGGTGGTGTGCGAGAAGGTGTATGTTGTGGAGGTGAGTGTGGAGGTGGGGTGGGTGGATGGGGTATTCACAGGAATGCTCACCTTATTAACTAAATAGTTCTCTGTGGTGAAGCCTGTGATGTTTCTTCATCGTCACTTAGAGGAGGTTCGATCAACGGGCTATATTCAGGGCCTATTCTCCCTCTATCCTTGAAGATCTTTCCACTTCGCGTACCTACAAACATCAAGGTGACTACATAACCCTCTTTTCACACAAGAGCATCTTATTCCAAATATTTAAAGACCTTAAATACTTACCTTGTGATCCCTTAAAGAAGCAACACTCTGCTTCTTGTAATTAACCGAAGTATCGACTGCGAACTTTGTCACGAATCCTCATATGATACGATCAAGCCATTGATTGACAACACATGTGATATTATCTTCCAAGGCTTCCAATATCCACACTAACTCCAGGGTCCACACTATCACATTATCAATCCTTTGCCTTCCTTGGCCATATTCCAATTTAGCGATCCACTCATATAATTCAACCTAGAAGGAGAAAAAGAAGATTTCATGTATCTCTATGCATAGGTATCTGTCCAACCACTATTCTTTCATCAATCACGGATTTTTGTTTTCTTGCACCACGAATTCATGGATCTTCCTATCCAACTAGTCTTCAATTTCCTTATTAGTCAGATTCTAGTGATGTGACATCACACATCTCTTTATGCAGATCCATGTCCCGGCAACGGAACCATTTGTTGGCTTGATGGGCCTTGACCTAGGTTCAGCGTTAATTTAGCCAAACAAATCCCTACACTACTGTCCCTTTCGGCATCAATCCACAGAGCACGGACTAAAGTCTCACCTGAAGCAGTATGGGGGGATGCAAGAACCAAGTTTCTACACCCAGAGATGGTAGTGGTGTTGTTTTATTTCTTAAAACTTCATTTGCACAGATCGATAAGACTTTTAGGGCTTATCACTATACTTCTCTTATTTAGCTTCTAGACCTTCGCGAAGGTCTATGAATGTCCTTTGCGTACCCTAAATAGGTGAACCAACCACTTACGCATCTCTGTAATTACTCCTAATCCTGTATTTTCCCAAATTGGCTTAAGTATCTGATAACTTCAACATGCATATAAGATATTCTTCACCTAAATAAATATTATTACTTGCGTGTAGATAACAAAGTAAAATATCCAAATTCGCGCATCAATAAGTCATTAAAATATAAACCCAATATATATCATAACATAATCGCATTCATTCATAACAGAAGTAAATAGATAAACACATGTATCTCCAGAATAATCTTCTTTATTAATGCTTCAGATCTTCTTTACACACTCTAACTACCATGTGCACACAACTGCAGGGGTCCATGCACTCAACTGTAGACTTCTACCCTAAGTCTCTGCACATATAGCTGCAGATCCTTTCTTCTATTCTAAGACTCTTCTCTCTTTCTGCTAATGACCCATTACATTCATCATCAAGCACCAACTAACTGCCTTAGACTCTTCTAAGACTCTCCTTTTTATGCAATCCCATGGTCCACGAACCATGGGTGGATCTTTTAAATCTGAAACAACTTACATAAAAGAAGGGCGGAAACCCTTTATGTCACTTTATATCTACACGCTTCGTGACCAAAAATTGTAGATAATTTACACTTTTCATACGAAAACTTGGGCTTTTAACCCAAAATTGACTCTAGGGGACTCTGTCTCAACAGGAGGAAACCATGGCATGATTATATGATGAGATGATACTTCTACAACAAGTAGTGGCCCCTCTCGTTGGCATTCAGAAGAAAGCACAAGAAGTGTTAAAACTCTTGAAAGTGGAAAATAGAGTAATTGACCAACTGCACGAATGGGCTACAAAGTATCTAGATGCTCCACAACATTTGGAAAGAAATGACATGATTGTCATTGAGATAGATAGAGTTCAGTTGAGACTCCACCATCATAAATACATGTGTCTTGGAGAACAGTCGATTAGTACTATTTCCGCTTATAATCAACTGCATAATGGTTCAATTATTTAGCACAAAAACATGGAATGCCATCAATAGGATCAATTGAAGAAATCAGAGGTGTAGAAATCATCTTTGAGGATATCAGGCAATACATACAACATATCAAGCAAGCATTAGAATAGGAAGGATTCGAGATGACCAAAGACATTATTCTACAATATGTCATCGCACCATTCAAAGCTCATATGAAACTTTCATGGATATGGAATAATGTACAATTAAGCTCCAAGACCATATTTATGGAGGCATAGGAGGTGAAGATGCATTATGCAAGGGATTTACCAATTCGCGTCAATTCATCTCAATGGAGTTCAGAGAATGGCACACATACATCACAAATTAGCTCCACGAGGAAGAAAATGATTTGTCAATTTCGTAAGACTTTGTTCCCTTATTAGTTTTGTCTTATATAGCCACTGTCTCATATGTAATTTTTATTTTGCAATAAATGATAGGTAATGAAGTCCAAGAGCCACATGTGGAATGTGAATAGCCACATATGGAATGTAAAACATTATGTACAGAATATGAGCTATCATAGAATTTAAAGAGTCACGAGGAAGCCCAAAGGTCATTGCCATTAGTTATAAATAACTCCTCATAACTCAAGCTAAGGTCTTGGATTCTTGGAGTTTTCCCTTGGCTTCTGTTGTAGTTGTTGGGCATGGAATCCTCCTAAGGCATGTTTTGGGGCTCAAAGCCCAAGTTTTGACCTAATATTGTTGTAAAGACTCTGTGAATTGCAAGCATGGAGCGTGAAATGTATGATAGAGTCACAGGGTTGTCCGCCCTAGTTTTGTAATGTAATGTTGGCTAGATAGAATTGTATAAATAGAGCGAGGCTCTAAGTTTAAAAGATAACAAATAGAGCAAGGAAGTAGTAGAGAAAATAAAGAGTCTAATATCTAAGTGTGTCTTTGGGTCGTAGGGTAGGGGAAGGCTCTGCAGCTGAGTGTGCAGAGGCCTAGTAGTCTGCAGCAGAGAGCACAAACCCCTGCAACTGAGTGTGCAGGGCGAAGTTGAGTCTGTAACTGAGAAAGGAATTAATAAAGAGAATTTTAATATCATATTTGTGTATATGTTCTTGGGTTAATGCATATTTGATATAAATTGCAAATATACTATTTATTTACTCCGCACACCTGTATGAATGGTTTATATTGTTAAGTATAACTTAAAGCATGCAAGTAGGCTAAGTTAATCAACTAACGTTAGAATACTAGTAAGTACTTTGGTAAATACAATGTTCGGCCCTCGAGTAGGGCTGTGCGAAGGCAATATCTTAGGCTTTCCAGTATGGAAGGTGTGCGTAGCGATGTGTGCGCAGGGTCAAAACGCAGACCACTTGAACTCATCAGACATCTCCAGGGTGCAGAAACTTGGTTCTAGCACCCTCCCATACTACTTTGAGTGAGACCTCAGTCTGAACTCTGCGCACTGTTGCCGAAAGGGCCAGTAGTACCAGTAATTGTTTGGGTAAATCACCTCTGAACCTGGGTCAGGCCCAAATAAGCCAACAAATGGTTCTGTTTCTGGGATTAGGATGTGCATAAGAGATGTTTGATGTCATGTCACTGGAATCTAACAAAGAAAGAAATTGAAGTGTGGCTGGACAGAAACATTCACGAGTTCGCAGTGCAGGAAAATAGGAATCTGCGAGTATTGAAGGAAGAGTGGTTAAAGCACTACTTGTATATGGAAATCCATGAAATTTTCTTTGCATCCTTTCCCTTTGAGTTGTACGAGTGGACCACGAAGTTAGCAGAAAATCAGGGCATGTTTAGGCACGACAAACCGATTGTGTGGAATTCGGAGTTGGTGCGCAGACTCGAAGCATCAGAAGATAAGATCACGCTCATTGTGGACCATTGCTTGATCGAATTATAGGAGGGTTTATCACTGAGTTCACGGTAGATACTTTAGTTAGCTACAGCAAGGCAGAACGATGCTTCCTCAAAGGACCGCGAGGTAAGTACGTTAAATCTTTGAACACTTGGATTAAAATGCTACTTTGTGAAAAGTGGGTTATGAGAATAAATTGATTTTTGGGGCTATGCGAAGTGGGAGGGTCTATAGAAACGAAGGTAATGTAGAGATAGAAACTAACCCCTTGATTTCACCTTAGCACGAAAGCAAGGAAAATCTTATGAAAGTTTCACCAAGAAGTGCAACCAGTCTAATAAGGCAGCGACTTTCACGCATACCACCCCCACCTACACCACCACCAGTTTCACCATATTCAGCCACACCACCTCCACCACCACCATAGTTCAATATGGAGCGCGATAAAGTTTCCGGTGTTCAAAGAAGTACGGAACGAAGATCCAAATCAATTTTGGTTCGTGGTAAAGGTTGTATGGGAAGCATAAGGAGTCATGGATTACAATATAAAGAAGGCAATGTCGGTAAGCGCATTGTAGGATTGTGCACTAACGTGCTACATTAAGCATTCCAATGACAATCCAAAGGTAGGGATCGCGGATATCCAAGCTGCACTAAACAGGGAATTTAGTAGGCCAAAATCAGAGACACGGTCGATTATCAGGTTTAAGGAAATCGCGATGCTTCCAAGTGAGACCCCCTGGGAGCTAGATCAGAGACTGAAGGGTATGATTCATGAAGCCAACATGACCTTGACGGATGGATAGCACCATGCATGGTTTGTAGCATCACTAACGCCGCATCCAAGGACCACGTTGTCACAGTAGAAGCTATCCACTCAAGCTGAAACTTTCGAGATTGCAATGAGACCGCACGAGACCCTAATATGAGATCCTAACTTGGGAGTCCAACATATCCACGTTTAGTTGAAAAACTTGTGTCTTGACATGCAGATTTTGAAGCAGGACAGGAAAACTCGCCTAGAGGCGTGTGAGGAGGTATGGTTCATAATGTGCAAAGGCTAGGGACATGACAAGGACTGTTGTCTAGTCTTCATGAACTACCTGGCGGGATGATCTAGGTGGATCTTGGTGGCCACCTACCAAGTCCACCTAGACCCCCACCATTGTTTCTCTCAGCATTTTCAGTTTCCTTAATTGTAGCACAACTTACTATTTTTAGCAGTTTTCGGGTCCTGAAATTCCGAAGCCATTTTGAGGCCCTAAACAACTTTTTTTGGGAAATCTGGGGGCAACATGTGTCTTTGGTTTGATTTTTCCCTTCCCAAAGTGGTATTTCTCAGATAGATCTTTCTAACGAGCTATTATACGCATCAAACAGAGATCGTATGCCAAAGTTACGACCCCGGGAAGTTGATGTACCAATTTACCCAAATGGGGCCCACAGTTTGGCATTTCATCTTCTAGGGTTAGGTTTTGGAATGTCAATAGTTTTCCATTGTTTCTAAACAATAAATAGGCCTTCGAGCCTCATTGTAACATAGTTCAGAGGCATGTAGCCACCACATCTCTTCTCAGAGATAAGCTACCATCGCCCTAGCTGGTTTATTTCCGTTACTATTTGTAAGGATATTTCAATATTTTACATTAATGAAATGAAGTATTATTTCCGCTACATATCTGTGTTTATGGTTATCTCTGTAATTTTTTGTGTTCCTATTTAAGTCTGAATCAGTGGTATCAGAGCGGTCTACTTTTTCTCTGTTTTTCTTTGCATGTCCCCAACAAGGTCGGGATATAAGGAGTTAGGGCTTGAACTGGTCTAACCTTTGCAAGACCAGCCTCGCAAATCCCAACGGTCTTCCATGGCGGATGAGAAGAAAGATGAGGGGCCAGGAGATCTTGCTCGAAGAAGCCCTCGAGCGAAAATGGAATGCGATGATGGACAGCTTTGCCCAAATCCTTCAGTGGCTACCCAGAAGCGACGCATCGGCTTCCAACAACTACTCTGGAAACACCACGCCATTTAAGGTACAAGTTAATTTTGAAATCCCCATATTCGAGGGTCAGATAGATGCAGATGCCATAGATAAATTGCTAAATATTCTAGAGGTTTATTTTTCTGTTCATGAATTTTCGATTCGGGAAAAGATTTTTTCACTCTTCTCAAAGCAGCCCCCCATGTCAAGGACTGGTGGGAAACCTACTGCGAGTAGAAGGATGAAAGTACTGGCTCACTATTTTCAACCGCACCCACTTGGAATTCATTCTGGGATGCCATCAAGGAGCAGTACTACCCTGTCGGAAGCTATGAGGATGAATACATAAAGTGGACCATGCTGCGGCAGGGAAGGGACCAAGACATGCCAGAGTTCACCAATCTTTTCCATCCACTTTGCACAAAGTTGAGTATCAAGGATTTGGAGCAACATTTGATACTCAAATACCATGGTTTCCTGCACAAGTACATCCAAGAAGAAATAGAATTCCTGAACATCTCCTCGCTTGGCACAGCATACCTATATGCCGTCAAGGTCGAGCAGAAGTTTAAACAAAAGAAGTGAGACTTTTGATATGCGAATCCAAAGCAAGGGAAAGGTGCCCCTAAACCATAGAACAAAGGACAAAGCCAAGGCGGGGCTGTTATAGACATTTTCGGGCCCTACAACCCCAAGCCTGAAATGTCCATAAACCAAGGGCTCCTAAGTCCCTAAAAGTGTTGTTCTAACCCCTAAAAGAACAAGGTCAACAGATTACAGCTTCTCCCAGAAGTTCTCCATGAAAAACTGCTCAGAATTGGTCAAAATAGGATCATTTCAGCTACTCCACTGGCTAAGTGCATTGCATCTCACCTAAATACATTGTGTGGGTGCGTTTCATTTCAAAAATCCCTTCTATGGGGTGCGATGGGCGAGAAATGACAAATGGCAGTGTCATTCCGCGAGGTGGAGAGGCAATGGAAGCTTCCAGAATCTTCTCCTGTGACACTTGCCTCACTGAATTCGACCAAGGATGAGTAAGAGACCATCAATCTCCAAGTGGAAGAAAGAACTATCAGAGGGAAGACACTAATCAAATCATGAGCTAACTCATCTCCATTACAATAATTTATATATGGATCCCTCATCCCAGAGATCCAGAGGCTGGAATTTTGCATATTGTAAGGAATTGTTGTTGGTTTCTTGAGACAAACATCATATTGTTGGGTGATCTAAGCTTTGTTTGAGGTGAAGAGGGGCTTCTTTGCTGGGAGGTTGGTGCCGGGTCAGAACAACTAGTTGTAACTCCTCTTGGCTCTTTTCTTGTTTATCAATAAAAGCTATTCGATTTTTCCTCCATGCTTTTGTGTCATTGATGCTTGCTACATTTGTATGGTCAATTTACATCTGATCCTAGATTGTTTATGATTATAGATCCATGTCTTTGTATAGTGCTATGCTTCTGTGATCTTACAAGTACTTTGTGAAGTTGGGCGTGCAAGGGAGCAGGTAGCTGAAGACTATCAAAGAAGAGAGGAATCAAATCAGGAGATTAGCGCAAGACAAAGGTTGGTCTTTCTGTTCCTCTCTATCTATAATTCATAAAGGAAAAACAAAAGTATCTTTTCTCTGTTTGTTTCTAAGGCAGCTGTCACACCTTAGTGGGATAGAGCAGTTCTATATAGACACTTTTCCTTGTAACAGGGGCAGCGCAAGACAACCCGCCAAAGCTGCAAGCAAAGAACAGCGCTGTAAAGCCGAAAAGGGACACGGGAAAATCGTGTGAGTTCCATAAGAGCTCCACTCACAACACAAGTGAGTGTTGGGCCAAGGAGTCACTAGTGGTTGAGCTAAAGGTTTCAGAATCAGATGCATGTTCCAACTCTGAGTCAGAACCTGACAAGGGGAATGAAAAAGGGAAGCAGATCATTGATGCGGATCCCAATGCCACTGTTGCTACCGCCAAGATCCAGAAAAATGAACCTGAAGATCCAGAGGAGGAGGAGCATCTCTTCCACTCCCAGATGTGGGTAAAGGGCTCCCCGCTACAGTTCATTGTCGATGGCGAAAGCCAAAAGAACCTCATTTTGATAGAGGTTGTGAAGTGGTTGGGCTTACCAACCATAGCACATCCACAACCGTACACCATCAGGTGGATTCACCAAGGACGGGATCTTCGTGTGAGCCAGAAATGTCACCTTTCATACAACATCAAGCCCTTCACAGATGAGGTATTGTGTGACATTGCTCCCGTTGAAGTTTGTGATGTATTATTAGGACAAACATACTTGTGGAAGTGACATGATGTGCATGAACAAGGCCCTGTGCTGTTATTATTACATTGGGAAATAAGTTATACAGGATACTAGAGGTAGCACTGCCTACCGCTATCTCTTTGCTTACTGCAAAAAAATGCAGTAAGCTCATTTCCAAAACCGGGAAATTTGTTTTCCTAATGATACGCCCTCAAGGAAAGAAGAAGACAGTGGCCACGGCCTCCAGAAAAGGCCCCTCCGCATGACAACTATAGATGGACAAGGTCATGGAGGAGTACGAGGACATCTTCACCTCCCTCACAGGGGTTCCTCTGTACTGTTAGGTCAAGCACTCCATCGATCTGAACCTAGGTGCGCTGCTACCTAGTGGACCAATTTATCGGCACTCCGTTCTGGAGAACGATGAAATCAAGAGGCAGATTCAGGAGCTCCTGTAGAAATGTCACATCCGTCCGAGTTCATTTCCTTGTGGGAGCCCAATCATGTTGGTACAAAAGAAGGATGGGACTTGGAGACTCTATATTGACTATCGAGTGTTGAACAAGATCACTGTCCATAATAGGTACCCAATCCCGCGGATTGATGACCTCCTGGACCAACTAAAGGGGGTGAAATATTTTAGCAAGATTGATCTGAAGTCAAGATATCACCAGGTACCAATCGAACCCTCTGATGTGTGGAAGACTGCCTTTAAAGACAAGGAGGGCCTTTTCGAATGGTTTGTTATGCCTTTCGGATTGACGAATTCTCCTACAACCTTCATGAGGCTAATGGATGACATCTTGTGGCCATTCACCAACTCATTTGCAGTGGTATACTTGGATGACATTCTGATCTTCAGCCAGAGTTGGGAAGAGCACCTCCACCACATCCGACAGGTTCTCCAAACACTGCGGCAACACAAGCTATGTGCCAATTTGGAGAAATGCACTTTTGGCATGACCCAGATTCAGTATCTGGGATACATTATTGATGAATAGGGGGTGCATGTGGATCCAGCCAAGATCCAAGTCATTCGGGATTGGCCATATCCAACCACTCTGACAGAGCTCCGCAGCTTTCTAGGTCTTGCCAACTTCTACTGCAGGTTCGTGTTGCGGTTTTCTCATATCACTAGGCCCTTGAGTCAAGTCACCAAGGGAGGAGCGAAAGAAAAATTCTTTTGGTCTAAATCTCAACAGAAGGCATTGATAAAATTGAAATATTACCTCTGCACAGCACCAGTGCTCGCGTTACCATATTTACAACAACCATTTGAGGTCGAGACAGATGCCTCTTGTTATGCTATTGGGGCAGTCCTTACTCAACATGCGCATCCAGTGGCATATCACAGTGAAACAATTTCAGACACTATCTAGAAGTATCCCACTTATGATAAAGAGATGTATTCCATTGTACAGGCCTGCCGACAATGGAAGCATTACATTTTGGGGAAGGAAATGGTCATCCATATAGACCACCGACCCCTACAGTTCATACAGACCCAAGGGAAATTGCAAAATGATCACCATCAGAAGTGGTCTACATAACTGCAACAGTTCCACTAGAATATCAAGTATAAGAAGGGCAGCACCAATAATGTTGCAGATTGCCTCAGTCAACCACCGATCATGGTGTTAACCACCGTGCTCAACTCTTGTGGGCACAAGACTTCTGATTGGCCACTCCTCTACAAAAGCGACCCAGAATTCGACCACACATACCAGACACTCTTGGAGGGTCAACATGTTCCAGATTTTCACCTCCAGGATGCCCTGTTATGCCACCTAGGTCACCTTTGTCTTCCTTCAAGCGAGCGTGCCAAGATGATTTGGGAAGCACACTACAGTCGGGGGCATTTCGAGGTCGAGAAAACGGTGGCAGTACTGCAAAAGTATTTCTATTGGCCGAATCTTCAACAGGATGTTGGGAAGTACATCATATCATGTACTGCCCGTGCCATTGCCAAACCGACCATCAAGAAGCAAGGCCTCTATGTCCCACAGCCTACCCCTAGTCGACCTTGGGAATCCTTCTCCATTGATTACATGTCAGGCCTTCCTTCCACTAAGCATGGAAATGACTGTGTTTTTGTGGTCGCGGACAGGTTCTCTAAGATGGCCATTATGGCAGCTTGCAAGAAAAATATCACAGCAGAAGCCACTGCTAAACTCTTCTTTGAATGAGTGTGGGTACACTTTGGGATCCCACAGTCTATCATCTCAGATTGGGACAGTTGGTTCCTTAGCAAATTTTGGTCCAGTCTCTGGTCAATTCTAGACACCAAACTCACTAAGTCCACAGCCTTCCATCCTCAAACTAATGGCCAGACAAAGGTTGTCAATAGGAGGATTGTGCACATTCTTCACATGTACAACTTAAAGCATCCACACACATGGGACGAGAGCCTCCCCTATGTTCAACACAGCTACAACCGAGCCCTTCATAGCTCGACTTCCCACAACCCTTTTCAGGTGGGCTTGGGATTCCAGCCACTATGCCCCATTGATGTGGCCATGCCACTTGCAGCTACTCACATAGATTCGGCTCATGTCCAGTCTGAAACAAACAAGAAAACCAGCTTCATTGAGCACATCCAACATATTTGCCAATAGGTCCATGACATTTTGGAGAAATCAAATGAAAAGTACAAGCAGCGACATGATCAACATCGGGTGCCACACAAGTTTAAGGTGGGCGACAAAGTCTGGTTGCATTTGCAAAAGGAACGCCTTACTGGAGCCTATCAGAAACTGAGACCACTTTGATATGGTCCTTACACCATTACTAAGGCTATGGGAGATAATGAATTTAAGCTCAAAATTCCCCCATTCCTTGCCCTACACGCAGTGTTCAATGTGGACCGCCTTTGGCCATACTTTCCACCATTGCTGGACACATCCTACATCGCAGAACAGCTCACACCCACAGAATTAAATCCAGATTGCATGGAACAAGCTGCAACTGATCGAATCATGGACACATATATCAAGAACACTCACCAATAGAATATCCAACTGTATCGAGTTGTCAAAGCAGGCCAACTGCTTCACCAGGGCAAGTGGCTCACTAGGGACCAAGTTCAGCAAAAGTTTCCTCATCTCATGGAGGAACTCAATGCAATGGGGACCATTTCTTCCTAAGGGGGTAGGAATGATCTAAGTGGATCTTGGTGACCACCTACCAAGTCCACCTGAACCCCCACCATTGTTTCTCTCAATATTTTCAGTTTCCTTAATTGTAGCACAACTTACTATTTTTAGCAGTTTTTCGGGTCCTGAACTTACGGAGCCGTTTTGAGGCCCTAAACGACGTTTTTTGGGAAATCTGGGGGCAACATGGGTCCATGGACAAATTTTTTCCTTCACAAAGTGGTAGTGCTTGGATATATCTTTCTAGCGAGCTATTATATGTGTTAAACAGAGATCGTATGCCAAAGTTACGACCCCGGGAAGTTGATGTACCAATTTACCCAAACGGGGCCCACAGTTTGGTGTTTCATCTTCTAGGGTTAGGTTTTGGAATGTTAAGGGTTTTCCATTGTTTCTCAATAATAAATATGCCTTCGAGCCTCATTGTAACACAATTCAGAGGCATGTAGCCACCACATCTCTTCTCAGAGATAAGCTACCATCACCCTAGCTGGTTTATTTCCATTACTGTTTGTAAGCATATTTCAGTATTTTACATTAATGAAATGAAGTATTATTTCCACTGCATATCTGTGTTTATGGTTATATCTGTAATTTTTTGCATTCTTGTTTAAGTCCAGATCATAGGAGGAGGGCCAATGCCATTGAGACCAGAGGCACAAGCAGGACCGAGCGCGGTGCTTGCATTATGGTGCAAGATTTGTCAGATAGGAGGGAAGCATGCTACAAATAACTGCCATCTATTACAGAAGTATACGTAGACATCCCAACAGTTCTTCTATAATTTCTGTAGATCAGTAGGCCATGATGAATGCGCCTGTAGAAGTTATGAACTGATTATGGATCGGACTCCTACCTATAGAGTTCAAGCTGAAACACGATCCCTCACTCAAAATGCAGGGATGGCATGCACTGTATTTTAGGGGCGCGAATGCGATTGAGGTGGAATGGGACTAGGAAGGGGATGCAGACAACTGATCTGTTACAATTGCGAAGGGCTAGGGCATTATGCCCATGATTGTACACATCTAATGAGAGCATCATGTTTATATTTTACCTAGTTTGATCATGAGATGGAGGACTGCCCCACACTTATAGCAAGGTTGCGTGATAAAGGAACACTCCAGCCTCCCCCGACTCAAAACGTGGAAATGATGAGGTCTAAGTCGCATGAGGAGGACCCGAATATAAACATCATGCTTCGAAGTGGTATCACGATAGGAGATGACAAGGGCAAGAAACCCAAAGAGAGCACCTAGGTTCGCAAGGCTATAGCAAAGGAACCAGAGTTCGATTTGGAGTGCGTGAAGGAGACATTCCTGGAAGCTAATAAGAGCTTCACAGAGGCCTCCACTTCAGGTAGTAAAGATGAAATAGAACTGGAGATGGACCCATCAATGCTCACTAACTTTCTGGAGACATGCATGAAGCTTCTGCACGACACCATAGCGGTGAAGGAGTTGCAAGAACTCATCACTAGATGTGTCGGATCAGGGGAACCATGCATAGTCTAGAAGCTCGGTGTTATAGACATTTTTGTGCCTTACAGCATGGAGCATGAAATGTCAATAATCTGAGGGATCCAAAGTCCCTAAACATGTTTTTCTTACCCTTAGAGGAACAAGGTCAGCAAACCACAGCACTGCAAATCAGTTCTCCACTGAAAAACACTCAAAAACAGGTCAATTTTGGATCAAAGCAGCTGCTCCACTAAGCATCTGCGCTGAATGACAAAAGCTCCATGCTGTACCTGCGCTGCATAGCAAGTGCAACAAAGGCTACCTGCGCTGGGCGTACTTTGACATGTGGAGGAATCTTTTCTCAATGTGCCAGTGCCCAGGAAGCTTCCAAAATGACACTTGGATCAGAAGATTCGCCTAATGATGAGTAAAGAGGTTCTAAAACTCCAAGTGGAAGGTAGAAACTCCGAGTGGACTCAAGGACTGAAGAACAACTGGAGTTGAAGAGGACAACAAGTCACACATCAAGCTGACTTATCTTCACTCCAAAACTCTATATAAGGATCTCATCCCATGGGATCTGAAGGCCGAAATTTTGTGCAAAGAATTGATGTTGGTTTATAGTTGAGAGTATTGGGTGATTGCTTGAGGGAGGTGAAGAGGAGATTTCTTTCCGTCGGGAAGGTGATGCTGGATTGGACCTCTCACGGTTGTATCACCGCCTGAACCTTACTTCTTTATATTAATAAAGCATTTGAGGTTCTTCTATTCGCATTTGTTTCAATGGTGTATTGTCTTACTTGCGTATTTGATTTATGCTAATCCTTGAATCAATTATGAATGCATGCTTCTTGTAGTTTCCTTTTCTCGTCTTGTTTGCAGGATCTTGTGTAGCTGGGCCCGTGAGAAGACTTGGAGCTGGGAGCAAGCAGCAAAGAGAGAAGATTGGATCGACCATTTGCGCAAGACATCGGTAAGTGGATCTCTTCCTTTCCTCTTTTGCATGTCATAAAGAAGTAATCTTAGATAGCTTTGCTTCGGCTGTTGCTAAGGAACTATCACCCTTAGAGTGGGATAGGGTCATTCCGTGTTGGATACTTTTCCCCACAACAGACTGGCGACTCCACTGGGGATCGTGTCTTGTTGGTAGCTTGTGTTTCTTGCTATTCATTTCCTAAACGAAGGGAGTACCGAATCGAACTGCATTCGAATCCTTCGAATGCAAAGTAGAGGGCAGCTACTCTAGCTCAGTGCTGGGCATGTTTATGATTTGAAGAGCTGATCCACAAGGACTCTTTTTAGCTCTTTGTGATAGTGTTCATCTTCCTTTAATCATCCTCTAGTGTATACTTGACTGATAGCCTCTGATTTGGCCAAAAACCATTGATTTTTGAGCAAACTGTGACCCGGAATCTGAGAGAGACGAGAGTTGTCTCTTCAGTGCAGCTGCAGCAAAGGCTACCTGCGCTGCAACGTAGGTCCCGAAGGGGCTACCTGCGCTGCATGTCAGATTGACAGTGCAGCACCTGCGCTGATCCAGTTTTGCCTTGTGCAACTGGGGTTCCCCAATGTCTGTTGCCCAGTTTTCAATATTGTTTTTGCAGCCTGTTGTCAACCTGTATACCCAGCTGAAACTACCTTTCTTTGCCTTCATTTCGCCTCAGTTGTATGAAGAAACCGTGATTGTTCTTATTGTATTTCTTGCTTTCATTCACAGTTTCCCGTAGCGAAAGTGAACTAGTCTTGCTGTGACCTCTTGGATCTAGACCTGTGATAAAGTGTCGTTGTGATTCTAAGAGCTAGTTTATTGTTGTTCATAGCTGCTTGAACATTTGCTTTCGTTATATGGTTCGAATTTCAGTATTTCTTGTGTTGAAACGAGTGAATCTTAAGGTGTTCTTTTGATTATTGGACAAAAACTTGTTTGCTTTCGCTTGAAATTGAATTCGAAATTATACAACAGCTTTCTTTTTGTAATACATCAACATTAAGGAAGAAGAAAAGAAATACTTGCATTGTGCATGTGCATTTTGACAGTTTGCATGTCGATTTAGGAAAGTGCATCAGTGTGTGCTCTATGATCTGTTTGAAAAGATGATGTCTTTCTTTTCCTTCAGTAGTTAAGATTTTCATAAGTTGAAAGAATTGAAAAAGCTTGCTTATCATTCTTAGACTGCATTTAGGAGTTGTATCATATATCACGTGGTGATCCATAAAGGCAAACTGCTAAGCAAGATCAACCTAAAACGAACTGAATTTACCTAACAACGCTTTGAAACATAACGAAACACAGTAGAGGTCTAGGTAGAGACGTGAACCGGCGTCGTTAAACATAGTGACTGTCAATCTCTACGAAGGTGGGTGATTCCTCCTGAGGGACGATAGCACTAATACGGATTTGTGCTCCCGCGTACCGTCGCGTATATTGGGAGACCCCTATAGGAATAAAGCCTTTATCCATAGGAAGCCATGTCAGCCGCCCTACTGATCGCGATGCAGTGAACACAGCATTCACGAAGATCGACCACTCGTACCGTAAAACGTATTCTGTGGTTTCGCGAAAGGTTTGGCACACCCTCTGCCTAGAACTCCAGAGTAGTTTCTTTTGGCCTTTTTCAAACTCTATAACTGAAAAAGTCCATCCGAGCATTTGTCACTTCGGGCTCGTTAATACATCGAAGGAGACTAGAGTCATCTTTAGCTTTTTCTCGACTCTTAAAACATGAAAAAGCAAGTTATGTCTTAAAAAGCGTCTAAAATTAATTCAATTCGAAAACACATTTTACCCTGTGCATTGTTGGTTGATCAAGTAATCCGCAACCGTGGAAGAAAGTCAATCGATGAACCGTCGTTCGCGGAGGCGTACGAGTCAACCGTCTTTGTCTCCGGAATCGAAAACAACCCGGGCAAAGCGATCTCGTTCAACTGGTTCCAAACCTCCTGTCAAAGTTAGAACAAGTGTTCCGACGACATCTGAGGTTCCGGTTACTCCAAACATTTCTGGAAACCCTGCCCCTATTGAAGAAGTTCAACAGCCCTAGAAGGACAGTAACACTGATCCTAGTCTGAGAGAAAATACTTGTGTTACTGAATCCGTTCCATCAGTGATCGGTTCAGAGAGTCTTGCTCCTCAAACAACTGTCGCTGTCGAAACAACCCCTTCTTCAGCACCAGAAATATTCTACGGACCTGACGGTCTTCCTCTTCCACCCGGTCTGATCGTAATAGAAGAAATTGTAGAAGATCCGCAAGCAACTAATCCAACACATTTTGGAGCAGGGATCACTCTACTTCCTACTGCATCAGAAGCTAGCCTATCACCCAGAGAAGTTCCTGAAGAATCACTAGGCAATCTACTGGATAGACTCAAAATGTCTGAACAACCGTCAACATCTAGGACTGTGCCAAATGACCCAGCGACAGCAGAACTCCCTGCAGTCATTCCGACAATGTTCGCCGGCATGCCATCTGTCTCTAACTCTCAACAGCTGGAGGGGGTCCCTTCGGGGGCCATGACGACAGTATGGTCTGTTCCTGTTTGTTCTCCCGGGATAATACCCAGTAACTCCTATGTTGGAACTCAACAAATTGATCCTTTCGGGAATCAGTTTGGGCAATCTGGTCCTCGAGGTGTAATAAATCCCCTTGGTTCCAGACCACCAACGTATGGGGGGCAATATGCCTTTTCGTTACCCCCTCCGGGAGGTTACCCATACGGGAGTTCACAACCGTATTCAGGTTATACTGGAATAACTACAAGTGGTTGGATACCTATGCTACCCCAGCAACCAAGAGTTGTGTACTCTATGCAACAACAGATGCCTGTGACGAACATCCCGACGACACCAGCAATTGTGACTGTGTCGCAAGTTCAAACAATACCTGTTGCATGTCAACCTCAGTTTTCTCAGGTTGTAATGCAACAACCCTTTGACCCTGCAACCCAACCACAATCGCCGACTGGCGAGGCGACACAAGCACAAACGGGTACCCTTACCCCTCATCTTGGCCCAGTGGTAAGCATCGCACAACAACCAATGGTATCACAACCATGGTTGGTGCAGTATCAACAACCGCAGTTCCAGCAAGTGTACCAAGGTACCGAGCAGCAGATTTTTGCGAACAATGGACAACCGTACCTGCAATACGGTCAAAACCAACCACTTTACAGTGGGGTAGTCCACCAACCGTATCAATCATACCAGCATCAAATACATTATGCCGGTATGCAAAGACCAACTGCTCAGGCGATCCCTTCGTATCCTGGGTACGCTTCGCCTAATCTGAGTCAACAGCTGCCATTCGTGGCAACTCTAGAGTTACCCGATTTACATCGGTTGACAAACGATCCGATTGCCTACGCCCCTTGGTGGCCAGCGATTCCTCACAAACTTCCCTCGGACATTCCTAAATTCAATGGAAATCCAGGTGAAGACTCGTCGAATCACGTCATGACCTTTCATCTGTGATGTTCATCGAACACTCTGAACGATGATTCGATAAGACTTCGCCTCTTTCAGAGGACATTGACAGGTCCGGCGGCTAAATGGTATATAGAATTGCCAAGAGCCTCTTTCGACAATTTCAGCTCCTTAGCCACAACTTTCTTAACCCATTTTCAATTACCTATCAGGTATGAAACAGGAACCGAGATACTGACCAACTTCAAACAGACGACAGCCACTCACATATCTGATCACATACATGAGTGGCGTCGCCGTCGTAGGATGGTGAAAACATACGTTCCTGATCAGCTATTAGCCGAATGGTTTATAAAGTCATTACTTCCGGCTATAACGGAAGATGTGGCCAAGGGGGGGGTCGTAACAGAGGAGCAATTGATTGCTCGTGCTCAATATTTAGACTTGGTATATACTCAGTCTGGCACGCTCTACGACAAAATACCTGATGCCCCCAGACCTGAATTTTCAATTCCTCCCCCCCCTAAATCGAATATTGACTCTCATGCCGGAGATGGCATGATTGGCACTGCAAACGCGAAGTCGAAAAAGGCTTCACCTCAGAAAGCCCGTAAGACTTCAGATCGAAATGCCCATGAAGAGATTCTTGCTTCGGAAGTAAATGCCATATCAGCAAATAAAGGCAAAGAAACCAATCAACCAGGAAGCAAGAAGAAGCAAAACAAAGGGAAGAAGAAGCAACAGGATGATCCGTCACCTGAAAAAACTTCTTCGAGCTCTCCTGAGAAAGGGAAAAAGAAATGGCCCTGTATGATATGTGACGAAGATCACAAGACATCAGAGTGTCCGTACAAAGCTGAGCTCAAGAGATTCTTTAAAAGTCCAAAGAACCCAGCTGTGTTGACAGATCCATTTCCCAATCCAGGTCAAAATATGGTTGATAGTGGAAATGCTTCCCCGTCACAAGTGCTGATGTTATCGATCTCCAAGCAGCAGAATGATGCTTTGATTTCGACAAGGAACAAAGATTACGGGAATCCGCAACTGTCAAACGAAAAAGGTAAAGATCAACCTAGTAGTTCGACAACAACTTCGACAGAAGTTGTCCCACCCATAATGCCAGAATTAATGATAAAACCACCTAAGGGTGTAGTACACAAGTCGACTTTTAATCCTCGTGCCAGAGCAGCGCAGCATTATAACGTAGTAGAAGATTTGGCTCAATCGCCATCCGCTATGTCGACTCTAGAAGTACTACAAAATTGTCCATCCCAAAGGCAGGCATTGTTATCGGCAATAGGGGGGGTTGATCCTAAGGATTCCAATCTTGTTTCCTTTGATCACAAAGGGTATGACCCTCAGTTACCAACTCAACTAGCTTTCCTTATTCAAGTGAAGGCCCTCAACAAAACTGTTCACAGAACAATTATTGACGAGGGGGCATCGACATGTATTATGTCAATGAGCTGCTGGAAAACGCTAGGGTCACCAACCTTGTCGAGATCTTCTACAACACTAAAGGCTTTCGACGGTAGGACATATACCCCCTACGGTATCCTAAGTAACTTGAAAGTTGAACTAGGTGGAAAAACAGTAGAGATTGATGTTGAAGTCATAGACGGAAATCTGGATTACAACATCCTACTGGGAAGACCATGGATTTATGCCATGGCAGCAGTCGTGTCGACTTATTTTAGGAAGATCGCATTCCCGTTTGAAGGAGGGATTACGGTCGTCGACCAACAGAACTTCCTCCTTAATGGTTCACAAGTTACGGGAAGCATTCCCATGATCCATGAAAGCGACCATTCAATCCAAGATATCGGAGTAGGCCTGTTGAAGGACCCCACGATGATGGGGACTTTCTCGCTACCAAATTATATGTACATAGGAAATGTACCATTGGTGGCTACCTGCAACATGATATCTTCCACGAAGGTCGTAAAAGACAAAGTCGTCATGGATCGGGCAATGGTCTTGCACCCGAGCCCAATCGAAATATTGTAGCAATCAATGTTTCAGGCATGGGAGGTGAGCCCAAATCAATGCTCGTCAAGCGTTTGGGTAGATAGGTCAGGAGAATGTGGTACCCCTTTGGATCCTTGGTCACGAGTGCATGCAAGTGACGAAGGAATCCTGCAATCAATGTGGATTGAAGGGGCACCATGGGATGATAACCACCATCGTTCCCTTCCTAAGGAAGATACTCAAGGCGACCAGTATCACCCTTCAGTATTTGAATTCCTAACGAATACTGTAAATACGGTGGACTCCGAGAGAAACCTATCCAATATAGAAGAAACTATAGCCATAAATATCTCGACCAAAACAGACATTGTAGAGAATATTTATATCGGCAAAGGTTGTTCCCCTTCAGAACAAGAAATATATAAAGCTCTTTTCCGCGAATTTAGAGATGTCTTTGCTTGGTCATATGATGAAATGCCAGGCATCGACTCGAGTATCGTTGAACATGAAATTAAGATGTATCCTGATGTCAAACCAGTAAGACAACGGCTTCGGCAGGTGCACCCCAAGAAAGCCGCTGCCATTAAGGCAGAAGTTGAAAAACTCCTCCATCCTGGTTTCGTCTACCCGGTTCCTCTAACCGACTGGGTATCGAATATTGTCCCTGTTATGAAAAAACAAGGAACAATACGAGTGTGCATCGATTATAGGGATGTAAATCAAGCTTGTCCAAAGGACAACTACCCTACACCCTTCATCGACCAGATAATTGATGAATGCGCCGGATGTGAAATCTTTTCGTTTATGGACGGATTTTCCAGGTATAATCAAATTAATATCCGCCCACAGGACCAGTCAAAGACTGCATTTATTTGTCCGTGGGGCACATTCGCTTATCGAAAATTACCCTTTGGTTTAAAGAACGCAGGGGCGACGTTTCAGAGAGCAATGAATTATGCTTTCCATGACATCAAGAACATCGTTCAACCTTATCTCGACGATCTTCCGGCTCATTCGCAAAAGCGGACTGATCATCCGCATCATTTAAGAGCGATATTTCTACGTTGCCGACACTACAAGATAAGACTCAATCCGCACAAATGTGTGTTTTGCGTCGGTTCTGGTCGTTTACTTGGCTTTATAGTCTCCAAGGATGGGATTCGTCTCGACCCTTGCAAGGTGCAGGCAATCATTAATTTGCCTCCACCTTCGAACTTGCTTCAGATTCAGAAACTCCAAGGGAAAGCAAACTTTCTGAGGGGGTTCATTCCAAATTACGAAGAACTTGCTAAAGGTTATACCCGTCTCCTGAAAAAGGATGTACCTTTCGTCTGGGACCAGGTTGCGCAAGCTTCCTTTGATGCTCTAAAAGAAGCGCTAGTAAAAGCATCATTAATGTACACCCCGGACTATCAAAGAGACTTCAACCTGTATCTGGCTGCAGCAGATACGACCATTGCAATGGTTTTAGTCCAAGAAGTCAACGGAATTGAACACCCTATATATTATTTAAGTAAAAACTTAAATGATACAGAAAGTAAATATTCTCATGTTGAAAAGCTAGCACTTGCTGCTGTTCAAGCGATACAAAGATTTCGGCATTATGTCCTCTTCAGGAAGACCACCGTATTGTCAGATTGCAACCCCATGACTTATATACTGTCGCGACAGTTGCTTGGGGGCAAATATTCAAAGTGGATAGCTATCCTTCAAGAGTTTGATCTGGAATTTGTGAAATCCAAATCAAAGAAAGCTTTAGTTTTCGTAGAATTATTATGCGATCTCCCATCATCGTCCAACGATGAAACGTCCAAAGAATCGATCGTGGACGAAAGTTTGTTTCTGATATCAGCAAGTGATGAGTGGTATGGAGATATAATAGTTTATCTCCAAACCCAAAAGTTTCGGCCAGACAGCTCTCACTCAGAACAAAAACGCATTCGATACCAAGCAAAAGACTACATGATCGTCGGTGATACGCTTTATCGTCGTGGTGTCGATACGGTCCTGAGAAGGTGCCTAACCCATGAGGAGGCCGAAAAAGCCCTGAATGAATGTCATTCAGGCACCTGTGGGGGGCATCAATCTGGATATGCTACAGCACAAAGAATCTTACGAGCAGGATACTTCTGGCCAACCATGTTCAAAGATTTCATAACTGCAGTTAGAAGTTGCCATGCATGTCAGATTTTTGATAGCAAAACCAGAAGACCCCCCGCTCCTTTACAGCCAATAATAGCTGTGGGGCCTTTCGCCAAGTGGGGCATCGATTTCATGCAATGTAACCCCACCTCGACCGGGGGGCATGGGTATATTATAGTCGCAGTTGACTATTTTACCAAATGGGCCGAGGCGATGCCTACATTGGATAACACTGGTGAAACAACAGCCCTATTCTTTTTTAATCATGTAGTCGCCAGATTCGGCGTGCCACAGGCCATAGTAACAGATCATGGATCGCATTTTCGCAATCACATGATGGTTGAATTAACTTCCAAACTAGGATTGTCTCACGACAGCTCTACCCCGTACTATCCGCAAGCTAACGGACAGGTTGAAGCGATCAACAAGGTCCTGAAGCGCATGCTGCAAAGGATGGTGGGGGTTCACAAAAGAAGATGGCATTTGATCCTGTACTCGGCTTTGTGGGCCTACCGAACATCGGTAAGGAATGCCACTGGGTTCACACCGTTTCAACTCGTGTATGGCCTGGAAGCGATCCTACCAATCCAGTGTGAAATTTTGTCCCTTAAACTCGCAATTGATCTCCTCCCCGGAACCTCGGAAGAAGAAGCTCGTTTCTTGGAATTAATCCAGTTGGATGAAACCCGTCGTGATGCCGCCTTGGCCAACGAAGCCCACAAGAAACGAGTCAAAGCGTAGTTCGACAAAAATGTCAAACCCCATGTCTTCTCGGAAGGTGATTTGGTCTTGCTTTATGACCAAGAATCCGATAAATTGGGAGCTGGGAAATTCAAGTCCTTATGGATGGGCCCTTATATTGTTAAAAGTGTGTTAGCAAAAGGTGCCTACGAGTTGGTAGATTATGACGGAGTTCCACTAGCGCAACCCCGTAACGGGTTGTACCTTAAACGTTACTATGCCTAATAGTAACCTGCATGCTTTTGTTACATTTTTGTTTTCGCTAAAGCGTTTGTTCCGGTTTAAGTAATCCGCTTTTTACACTTATTGCAGATGTCAAATCCATTGGAACCGTGGGTTGGACATGCTGACGGAGCGAGTCGTAGTTTGAGGAACCTATCCTCTGCAGCATGGGCCATTTTTGACCCAAGCGGCGAGTTAGTGAGTTTCAGGGGGGTATGTATTGGTCAATCAACAAATAATATCGCTGAGTATAGCGCGTTGATAGAGCTCCTCTCTGATGCCATCACCCATGGCATACGCCGGCTAGTCGTCAGGCTAGACTCACAGCTCGTGGTACTACAGCTCAATGGTACCTACTCTATCCGAAATCCAGCTATTTATCGCAAGTTCCTAAGAGTTAAAATCTTGGAAAGACAGTTTGATTTTATCCAATATCAACACATTTCCAGAAACTTAAACACATTAACCGACTCATTAGCAAACTATGTGTTAGATAGACATTTGCAAAATTGATAAAAAGAGAAGCATCATCGGTGTTTCATACATGGATCACATAAAAACTGGAATAAACCCCGAAAATCAAAAATATATATAACTGTTTACGGTTTACATATAATGTTCTGTAACCAAGACAAAATCGATCATACGACCCCAAAACTCAAAAATGGGTGGGGGGGCACCCCAGCCTAGTGATGCTCATGATAACATGCCACGGCCTGTGCGATCATGCGCAGAAGATGAGACCATCGTCTAGGAACACCAGCAGTATGTCGCTGCAATCGTAGAGGCAACTCGTCGATCCGTACATCCGGAATCCCAAGGGTAAGACCCTCGACCTGTTCCTGCACAGCTGCAAGAGTCTCGGCCAAGTCAAGGTCACGGAGAATAGCTCTCCCTGGAGCCTCCCCTACTGGGGCAGCGGCCGGAGCTCTCGGACGAACTGTTGGACGGACGGGACCAACATCTGCATGCACACATGAGTTTGATTAGAGTCTTGATAGAGTAAAGCACAAGGACATTTAAATAAAAAACAGTAAACAATGATAAGGTCAAAATATTTACCAAGATCACCCCACTGCTCGCCATCCGGTAGTACCAAATCCGGATCACCTCGGAAATCCATGCCAATATATGGATACTCGGAAAAATCCATATCCTGCCACTCGAACCACCTAAAGAAGGCATCAGTAAAAGTAATCTGAGATTGACCCGCATGTCTAGCCATGTGATCGACCCACCTCTGCATGCGTGGCTCAGTAGGAGATGGCAAGTCGAGAACAATGTACTGAGGTTGCATCAGGGGTATCTTCTCCAAAGCGAAGGCAGTCAAAACTGAACCAAAGCCAAAATTCTTTAGTTTCCCGTCCTTTACTTTGGTCAACTGGTTTTTCATCTGAACCAGTACTGCATCACACCAGTTAAAAACTTTCGGCTGAAGACACTCCAGGGCATGCTGCACATAAGACCTGTTGGCAACATGAGGGGATGCGCTGCCGGCCATCCTAAAAATCATGTACAGAATAGACCTGAGAGACCTGTCAGTGATATCACGGATAGAAACCTTTCCGTCTCTGCTCGGCTGGGATCCCTCCCTACAATACTGACGGATATAATCTTTCACGGAATCGCTCCCTCGGGCCGAACCGGACAAGGAAATGGGGGCACCCCGCCTTGACAACCCAGTCAAGAAGTAAATGTCCACTATGGTCAAAGGGATGGACTTGCCCCTAATCTGGAACACTTGGTTAACAGGATCCCAGGCATCAAGCAAGTACTGTAGTAAACGTATCTATGCCCTCATGCTAGATATGCGGAAGAATTTTAGCAAGCCACAGTTCCGCAACGTGCTCACGGTAACAGGATCATGGAGGGCAATCATGTCCTCCTCTTCATGCTCTCGTTCTCGCCACGTAAGAGTCATTCTGCTCCAATAAACTCTGCAAAACAAACAAGAGGAGGAGTAAGATCCTTGACTCGGTAAAGAAAATGGCAAAATTCTCATGAAAAAGAGTACAACCAAGAAGTTTTCTGCGCCCAACGCAGGTAGAGAAGGGTCTCACCTGCGTTGGGGGGCAAACTGCCTTTGAAAATGAAAACCCCCAACGCAGGTTTCGATATGGGGCACCTGCGCTGATGGCAGAGCACCCTAGAGAAACCCTAGGGGCTCATGGGTGCAGGAAAACAAGCATAAAACTGAGAAATAAGACCATGAAAAGTTAGAGCTAGGGTTTAGCTCCTACCTGGTGGAAACGGCGCTGAAAATCGTCCACAGAATCTTCTGAAATCAGCTGGTGAAAAATCGAGAGGAAGAGGCACCTCCAAAGCTCCAACAAACCAAATGCACATGAAATGGTAAAATGAAAGGTAAAAACATCTTTTAATTGCTTTTTACGTAGTTCAAAGTGAAATATTAGTATTTTTACTTCATGTTATCCGTTTCTAACAAGTTTGTTGCAGCAATTGATGAAATAGTACTATCTCTGGAAAAGAAAAACTAGTCATGGTAAAATATGAATTTGACCTTATCAAACGAGCAGTTTTGGCATAGTTCATGCTCGTTAAAAAATAAACGCAAAACCGAGCAGTTTTAACGCGGACTTCATGCTCGTTAAAAAATAAACATAAGCATGTGAGCAAGCTTCCCCCCAGAGTTCAAGCTCATCCAGAAAAAATGAACTGGTAAATAACCATTTGAGACCGTAAATTCATCAGCCATAAAAGCCTTGGTCGTGTTTGTGCACCGTCACCTCCACTTTTCATTTGGCCGATCATTCACATCCACTTGATTGTTTACCTATTTTGAGGAACAGCTGCGAAGAGTGATTTCACTTAGCCATCCTTGTAATACTGCCGTGATTGGAAAATTCCAACCTGTACCTGGAATCTGCTGCTATCCCTGTTTATCACTCGTTCCTCAAAATACGAGTCTTCTTTGAGCTCTTTTCACTAACTCGTAAAATATGAAAAGTTTGCCGAGTTTTGGCCTTCCAGCTCATTAAAAGGACCGGAAGAGCTATCCCTCCACTAGATTTTAATCTTTTTTGACCTGAGGGATTATTGCAGAAAAAGATCGAGCGCTTGTCTAGTTCGGCTCGATAAAGATATCGAACATTCATCCCTTCTGTATTGTTTTATACTTTTTCGGACTTAAGGGATTAGATGACGAAAAAGGACCCTTGGAGTCCACTTTATGTACCCTTTTCAGACTCTCTAAAGATGAAAAGGACCGAGTTGTCTTTGTCGCTGGGCTCGTTAAAAATATTAGATAGCGACAAACTTGTCTTTAGACGAGAACGAGTTTCCCTATCGTTAAGCTCGTTAAAACATAGCGATGGGCTTGCCCGAAGGGCAGGTTATAGAACAAGCATATGTTATCCTCCTCAAGCTTGACAAAAATAAAGAGGTACTGGTCAGAAATGACTGGGGAAAAATTGGGAAGAACCTCAAAGCTTAATGGTAGCAAGTCGCTCTTGAAAATGACACTTTTGCCTCCGTAAATATCGGGTTGGGTTATTATCATTCACCGGTCCCTTCACCATGGTCTCGCCATACCATCCATACATGGGGTAATGCTACCGATCCATCACATCAGTGTCGTTATATGTTCAAGAGATGTCATTCAGAAAGTGTCAACCGGGTCCCATCCACTACCATACATCATCTTTCATCCTTCCATGACCGCCACCCTGAATCATATTTCACAGATCGTTTTCACCATCATCACTAGCTCCGTTCCGTGTCACTGATGTGGGATTCATTAAGGCCCTCCTTTGACGGATCACTTCTTGTCGACATCAGCTCACTATCCAAGAAGTTGATCTAGGAACACCCCCTCAGTACTTTGAAGCTTGCATGCCTCAATGGCAAGTTTCTCACTTCCGGCGATAGGTATACATTAATGACCTTCGACCGGGAGACTTTGCGTGGTGTTCGACGTCAGATCCTATATTCACGCCACGTGAATTGTGCTGTTGTACCTTGATGGTCATCATCATTATCGGTGATTCCTCTCGCGCTTGTTAACAGTTTACATTATTGACTGGTAATCAAGCGATGTCTTTCCATGTTCGACTTCAAGAAATTCTCACATGGATCGACTTGTACTAGAGTGAAGATCGGACAAGTCTGGAGACCCCGGATCTAGTTTCATCCATCCGGGCTGCGATATATATTCAGGAGATAAAAACATAGACATGTGCAGCAGATGATCATCCTACTAAAAGGATGATAATTAAAAGCAGAGAATTATCAGTCTATTATCAGACGATCGTCTGTTTATGTACAGCAAATGTATTTATAAAGCTGAGCATGGGAAATGCCCGCATCAGCTAGATCATGAAAAGAAAGTATGAAAAGATAATGTATTGTATTGTATTGTATTTTGTTACAGGTCACCTCCTGACGATTGAATGAACTTCGGATCCTCCTAATAAAGCATTTCACCTGATAAACGACCTCATACTTTAGGGGGCAACTGTTATAGACATTTTTGTGCCTTACAGCATGGAGCATGAAATGTCAATAATCTGAGGGATCCAAAGTCCCTAAACATGTTGTTCTTACCCTTAGAGGAACAAGGTCAGCAAACCACAGCACTGCAAATCAGTTCTCCACTGAAAAACACTCAAAAACAGGTCAATTTTGGATCAAAGCAGCTGCTCCACTAAGCATCTGCGCTAAATGACAAAAGCTCCATGGTGTACCTGCGCTGCGTAGCAAGTGCAACAAAGGCTACCTGCGCTGGGCGTACTTTGACATGTGGAGGAATCTTTTCTCAATGTGCTAGTGCCCAGGAAGCTTCCAAAATGACACTTGGATCAGAAGATTCACCTAATGATGAGTAAAGAGGTTCTAAAACTCCAAGTGGAAGGTAGAAACTCCGAGTGGACTCAAGGACTGAAGAACAACTGGAGTTGAAGAGGACAACAAGTCACACATCAAGCTGACTTATCTTCACTCCAAAACTCTATATAAGGATCTCATCCCATGGGATCTGAAGGCCGGAATTTTGTGCAAAGAATTGCTGTTGGTTTACAGTTGAGAGTATTGGGTGATTGCTTGAGGGAGGTGAAGAGGAGATTTCTTTCCGTCGGGAAGGTGATGCTGGATTGGACCTCTCACGGTTGTATCACCGCCTGAACCTTACTTCCTTATATTAATAAAGCATTTGAGGTTCTTCTATTCACATGTGTTTCAATGGTGTATTGTCTTACTTGCGTATTTGATTTATGCTAGTCCTTGAATCAATTATGAATGCATGCTTCTTGTAGTTTCCTTTTCTCGTCTTGTTTGCAGGATCTTGTGTAGCTGGGCCCGTGAGAAGACTTGGAGCTGGGAGCAAGCGGCAAAGAGAGAAGATTGGATCGACCATTTGCGCAAGACATCGGTAAGTGGATCTCTTCCTTTCCTCTTTTGCATGTCATAAAGAAGTAATCTTAGATAGCTTTGCTTCGGCTGTTGCTAAGGAACTATCACCCTTAGAGTGGGATAGGGTCATTCCGTGTTGGATACTTTTCCCCACAACACTCGGGAAGCACACAATGTGAACAGGAAGAGAGATGAGACTGGCCATGAAGATCAAGGAATATGAAATGGATCAAGTGATTTTGGATCTAGGGTTGGACGCGAACGTCCTACCAAAGCAGACATGGGAGGGTATGGACAGACCTGCGTTGCAATGGACTCCTATTCAATTGCGAATGGCGAACAAAAAAAAGATCCTACCAATGGGAAGATTGTAGGGAATAATGGTAGACATCGAAGGTGCAAGCGTGCTTGCAGATTTTGAAGTGATAGATATTGTTGATGATAGCAATCCCTATCCTGTGCTACTGGGAATATATTGGGCCATAAACATGAATGGAATGATAAATCTAAAGAAGCGCAAGGTGATTTTTGACAAAAATTCACTGTGCGTAGTGGTGCCTTTAGACCCTACGGAAGGATCACGTTACACAGAACCAGTGCAGGATTGTGACAACGACAACGATCTAGACTATATCTACAAGATAACCATGTGAGAGAAGGACTGGGTGAATCCAACAGCGGATGACGGGATTGCGTGGGAGCTTGAAATCTCCTGCACCTTAGATTCAGACAAGGAAATAGAATGATGGTAGAACTGGTTACACGAGGTAACCATGCTTAACTACAACATGATGACAAGGTCACTGCACTATGTAGCAATGGAAGCAAGAGATCTGCCTATGTATGACGGGTTGAACGAGGTGGATGATTTCTTGAAAAAAATTGAAAAAGAAGTACCTGAACAACAGCGTTTCAATGCTCTGAAATGGGCACTGCACACTACGCTCGCAAGGTGGTAGGGTACGCACCAGCAAAATTTTGAGGATTGGCTGGAATGCAAAAGGATGTTCCGCCTACAATTTGGGAAACATCAGATGCGACTAACAGATAAGTATGAAGGATGGGATGATCCACGTGCACACCTCGCAAAATGGACCAAGGTCTATGGGGAAGAGCCACAACCTAAATGGGTGCATCTGTTCTATCATACCTTGGATATCATACCCATGCATTGGTATACTGAGATGGAGCTCTGCCATGGCACAAGAGAATGGGATATATTGCGTGAAGGATTCCTATTAACCTTCACATTTTAGGATCATTGGTGGGATACTATTGATGATGTGCTACAAGCAATAAAAGAAACTATCTTCAAAATACCATAGGAGCCAATGGAAGTGCTTCTGCCGGAATGGGCGACCCAGCTGAGCTGTGCACTAGAGTGTTACAATGTAAATCTTGAGGATGATGAGGATCCACGAAAAATAACATTCCAAAAACTGAAGGCTTTCGCGAGGTTCGAGGACCATTGATTGAAGATCCTGACATCACCGCACCACTAAAAACAAAGCAGGTAAACATTGGAATGGAGGCTGAATCAAAGTATGTAATGCTCGGTGATTATTTGGATGATGCCACAATGGATAAGGTCACTAAGTTACTCCGCAAGTACCAAGACTTATTCCCGACCAAGATTACAGACTTAAAATGGATTGTTGGTGACTTAGGGATGATGAAGATCACCCTAAAACTTGATGCAAAGCCTGTTAAGCAGAGGCCTTACTAGTTGAATTCGAAGTACAAGGAAAACGTTAGCGTAGATTTGGACAAAATTCTCGTGGCCAGAATTATTGAGATGGTGGAAGAATCTAACTGGGTAAGCCCTATGGTAGTATAGGAAAAGAAGTAGAAAGGTGAGATAATAATATGTGTGGAACTTAGGAAATTGAATGATGCCTGTGTGCACGACCCATTCTTGACACCGTTCAAAGATGAAGTATTGGAAAATGTTCACGATAAGAAGCATACTCTTTCACAGATGGGTTCTCAGGGTACCACCAGATCAAAATCGTGCCAGAATACAGGAGCAAGATGACATTCGCAATGGAATGGGGCTACTTTCAATACATATTTATACCGTTTGGGTTGAAGAACGCGCCAACCATCTTTTTACGCATTGTTGTTGCCACATTCAAAGAATACATCCACAAGTTCCAGGAGGTCCATCTGGATGATTGGATTGTCTTTGCATTGGTTAAGCACCATGTAGCAAGCTTATGCTTGATGCTGGATACTTGTTGACAGCACCAAATTGCGTTGAACCTTAAGAAGTGTATGTTATCACTCAGGTTGTTCCCTTTGACTCCCAAGGGAATATGGCCGAGGTAACCACTAACCAATCTTTGGGTCACAGGTTCTAGCCTACCTATGACCAGAGAGGGCTCTCTCTTTATGCTTTAGTTTTGTTTGTGAAGAATTTTTAGGCTAGCTATGATGCTCAAGGTTTGTTTTTGGATTTGGTTGGATGATGCTTTCAGTCAAGATATATATGTGCTCCCTAGAATGTTCTAGGCCATTGGGTATGGATTCAGTGGTCCTTTAGTAGTTTGGTGTGCTGTGTAGATACATTAGTGATGCTGCAGAGCTGGATAAGTGTCTGAGAAACAATGCTTTGAAATTGTGATTAAGTGTGATGTATCCAGTTCATGAAAGGCAGTTAAGAATCTTCCAATAAACTGATATGCAAAGGAAGTGAGAATATTATTTAGAAGCAGTGAAGAATTTCTAGACAACATTCACATTTATAGAATTAATGAAACATGAGCATTTAAGAATTCATGTCCACAGTTAATTCTGAAGAAAACATTTACAGCAATAGAAGATTGAGCACAGAGTGTAATCAAACATATCCTGCACTATCCCTTTTCTCTATTGCTAGATTTAGTGAAACATGAGCATGAGTTAATAACATAAGAAGACCAAACAAAGATTAAGAAAACTTATTATTCCATCAGACAGCACAAGAATTCTGCAACAGCATGCATGTCATCAGCAAGACATCAAATTTTCAGGAAATCACTGAGTTGGTCCAGTCCTTTGTATTAGATAATCTGAAAGTGTATAATACATTTGCCTCAGAGCGAAAATCACCAACCCCTTATGCGTTGCTAAGGGGGGTATATATACAAAATTTACATAAGAAAATATCAAGAAAATGAGTTAATGGCTCTTTAATGTTATGCCAACTCCTGGAGCTTTGTAGCTGAGAAAGTTAAAGATGTAATAACTCTTCAGTGCTTTAGCTGTCCAAAATAGTCAGAAACTGCTGACTTGGTGGCTGTTGGAGTCGGTTGAGGGTACGCTGTCCAAAATTTTTGTATCTTCTTATCCTTTGGGCTAGCTGTCGTTCTCCATGCGCTTAGTCACCTTTCAGCTGCCTTAAATGCTAACTTTATTCTGCTGTTTGTCTTCTAGTGAGTTGGAGCTGGCAATGACTGAGCAACTGGAGCTATCGTGGCAGAATTTGAAGCATTGCCTGCCACCAATCCTCCTTGGGCAACTGATGTCTCCGAATTTTCACTAAAGTTTCATCGGCCTCTGTATATCTGTAAAAATTTGGAGGAATCTCAAAAAGGTGCTTTACCTCATTTTCAATAAAAAACAGGCCTTCAAGTTTATTGTATAAGCTCTGTCCTGTTGGAGGCCCTGTTTCCTCAGAGGTACTGCCAGATGCAGTGATTTGATTTTCAATGTAAGTTGCCATCCTGTTGGCATACTGCTCTCTGGAGATCAGTCTTCCTGCACCGCTTAGTAGGCTGGGCAGTCCTTTTGCTTGCAGTGCTGCCATTTTGTGTTGGTATTCATCCACCTCTGCCTGTATTTCATAGCACTTTCTCTCCACAGTTTGTACATAATTCCTGAGAGTGAGTACCTTCCTAGCTGTGAGGACAGCCTCTGTTCTGTTGACTATGCCAATGGCTGCCAGTTCCTCCTTTTCTTGCCTGTTCAAAAAGTCTATCATTCTATTGGCCTGGTCAGGCCTGTTTCCCAGTGATGTCTTGGCCCTTTGGATCTCTGTTTGTGCCTGGCCTATTAAATCCATCTGCTCATGTATGGTTTTAATTGACTTCCATTTCTTAGTGATGGATTGGTCAATTTTGGCCCATAGAATCCTTTTTATTTGAGCCATGGTTCTTTCCAGATTCAGCTCCTTCTCCAAGGCCTTTATCTTGTCTTTCAAGGCCTTTATTTCTCTGCCTTGTTCTGCCACAGTTATTTTTGATTTGTCATATTTGGCATCTAATTCTGCCAATTTTTCCTTGGCCTGTTTTATTTCATTGGCCTGGAGCTCCATCTCTTTAACGGCCTTAGTCAATTCTTCCATGCTTGTGCTGGAATCTGGAGCTGTTGTCGTTGCTGTTGCTTCTGTTGTGGGGGCCACTGCTGCCTCTGTAGTTGTTGCAGTGGTTGAAGTAGTTGGAGGAGCTTGGGATGTAGATTCTCCCTATTTATCTTGTAATTCCCCTTCAAGCTCTCTCTCCAAATCGAGGACCTTCTGGTTTAGCTGCATTATGAGGTCCAATTGCTCATCAACCTGCTTTTCCTTTTGTAGCTCTGCTGTTTGAGGGTGCTCTGTGGGCAGCAGCTTTAACCTCTTCTTTAATGCATTGAGGTCATCCTCCTTTTTCTTCATAAGGGCCCTTACACCCTTTGGATCATTGGGATCATGTCCTAGGTCGATAATAATGTCCTCAAGTGATTTTATTCTATTGTCTTTGGCTAGGGAGGACATTCTTTCAAAATCCAACTGAGTGTTGGTATTTTTTAGTGACTCTTTCAGCTCATGGGCCATGGTTGCCCTGTCTACCAAGGTTGCATAGACCATTTCTCCAGTCTGCTTGTGGAGTTCAATTTGGTCCATGGGATGGATGTCTTTGGCTAGGACCTCCACCCTTGTCTTCACATAATCTGCCCCTGATTTTGGATGGGGCACTGTAGGTTTGAAATGGCTGAGGATCATTTTCTCCTCTTGAATGTCATATACAGACATTAGCCTTTCTTTTTGGGCTGGTGTTGCATTAAGAAATTGTTTATAAACTTCCACCCTCAGCAAGTCATTTTATGCCTTAATTTGCTTGAAAGAAGCCTTAGTGCTTTTGGGCTTCTTGCTCTGCTGAGAGGAGGAGGACACCTCCAAACCAAGTTGTAATCCTTGCTCCTGCTGAAAGGAGCTTGTACCTGTATGCTGGCTGCCCTCCCTGTCTTTCCTTGAACTGTCAAGGATTTCTTCAGTGATGTCTTCTACCTCTGGGGAGTCAGCCCTTTGCCTTTTGGTCTGGGGTTGTTGGGAGGATCCACTAGTAGGAGTGGACTCTTCTCTGTCTCTTTTTGTACCCCTCTCCTCCTATGCTGGGGTCTGCATAATTGGAGCTATTTGTGGCTCAGTTTGTGGAGGGGGAGTCTGCTCTTGTTGCTGCTCTGGTTGCTGCCCTTGTTGCTGCTCTTGTTGTTGCTCACCTGAAGGGGCAGGCTTTTCTTTCATGGTTTCTTCTTCAGCACCCATTATTCCTTTCCCTTTGTTTGTACCTGGTGTTGCTGTAGACGGTGCCTGTGTGGTTGGTGCAGTTCTTGAGGCCGAGGTCCCTTCTCCTGCTGAGTGCGGCCGTTTGAAGGGTACCTGCTGCACAGAATCTAGGTCAAGAGTCTTTTCCAGTTCCTTGAAATTCTTTAGCATTGTCTCTTCTTCAGTTAATTTTTCAATTAAAGTATCCTGATGCCATTCTTGCTGGTTGGCATATTTTTCAATGTGTGGATATTTGCAATGCTTATAACCTAGTAGCCTGTACTTGAATCTTCTAGCAGTAATGAAGCCTTCAGGGTCGTAAGGGACCCACCAGAAACTATGTGATAGCTTGTATTTGTCTTTGAGGATTAGGTCAGCATCTTCCCATCCTTCTTTTTTATTCATGATGAAGGGGCTCACCTGGTGCTTGAACTTGAGATGGGCTTTCTTCTTGGAGCTGTGAAAGTGAGTGAGGTCAGAGTGAATTAACTGCCTATAATACTCCAAGGCAAATATCCTCATAGGCACATATTTTGGGAGCCTGTATGGACAGAGCTCACAGCCATAGACTCTGATGACTGTATGATCCTCATATAGGTACCAATCACCTATTTTGTAATTCTTGGAGAGCTGCAGGACTTTCTGTATTTCAGTTGATATTCTGGGAGGAGGGGACCTCATCAATAGCAAGAGACAGGGTATACAAATTGGTCAATAAATTCACAATAGGAATAGGGTGAATTTTGGACTTTGTGATAGACAGATGTCCAGAAGATAACAGATCTTCTTTCCCCTTTATAATCCAGCTTTTTGATGTAGCATGGAAAAACCTCGGACTGATAGTACATGAAAAGGTGGTAGATGTAGGATGAGTACTTGAAGACACCCTGTCTGTCTACTTTGCACAACTGATCATGAATCTTATTAGCTATGAACTTGGCAAAGTTATATTTGCGGGCAGGGGGTTGGCCTGGGCTGTAAGCAGCTAGCAATACCAGCATTGTTTCATCCACATGCTCACTGGTTCTGTATCCCAACACATAAGCAATCATGTCTAGCAACAGTCTGCCTACCTCAGTAAAATAGACATCCAAGTAGGGAGGTGGCCCTGTGGGCTGGCATTCAGGTCTCATAAATGTCCTGGTGATCTTCTGAATATCCTCACTGGTCATCTTGGCACCAGTGTCCAGCAGATAATTCATGGAAAATGGGAACGGAAGCTTAGTTTGATCAAAGTGGAGCATCTTATTGATGGATTCAGGATTAATGTGAAAGAGGATGCTCCCAGATGGAGACTTAATAGCTCTTTGCTACACATCATAGTTTTCAGCACATAAGCAAATAATCTCAGGAAAAATATTGACAGAGGGGAGACAGTAGTATGGCAGATTTGACTCCCATATCCCATATGTATCCTGACCATTTAGGTAGTCATCTCTTAATTTCCTGAAGGTCTGCAAAAAGTCCCTGTTACCCACAAAGTCTTCAATGAGGTAGTCCCTGTCAACAAGAGGCAAGGACTCCAGGTCTTTATTTGGTGCATTTAGAGGAGCAACACTGAGGGCTGAGGGTGCAGGAGCAGCCATTGTGCAATCTGATTTTGAACAAGGTGAGTGCAATGGCTTGCAAGGTTCCTCAGAGCTTAAGTGACAGGCTTGCTGTAGATAATGCTTGGAATTTTCTTCAAAGTGGGATAAGCAGGCTTGGCAGACTTGTCTCTGCTGTTTTTTGGTAAATTCACAGGGATTGTGAATTGGTCAGGATGATTACAGAGGGTGTTCAGGCTCTAATTTTGTGATATGCAGACTTGAGCCTCCACCCGGCAAAAGGGAACAATGCCGGGCAACTCGGGGCTAAATATTTAAATTTCAAGCCATGAATTATGGTTTGAATGTCAAATTCTAGGAGCTGGGGCAATGCAGGTTGATTTAATTGTAAATTCAGTAGTGGACAATATGCAATTTAGGATTTGACCTATGCTTATTGGAGAATTCGTATAGAAATGGCATGCATAGGGGCGAAACAAGGAACTTGCGGTGAATACCTGGAAAAACAGCACTGAATGTCTTCGGGCCGAGCAGGGGGAGCTCACTACGGCTGGATTGACAAGTGATGGCAGCCGCGACTTTGAATTTGATGGCTCGGAGGCAATTTCGCGGTAAACAGGTTAGCCGTTGTTGCGTCCTTTCCACTTGAAAATGACCAAAAATGGCTAGTTTGGCTGTTTTTAACGACAAATTTGGGCAAAAAGGGTCATTGGCGCTTTTTCCGCCAATGACATCAGCATGATGTCATGGCGGGCCCGAGGTATGGAGGGTGACGTGGACGCTGAGCTGGAGGCCAGCATGGACAGACACGGTGGCGGGCGGAGAACAGTGGCAGGGCGACGTGGAGGGCCACGGGGCGCCGGGGCGGGCGGAGGAGGCACGACGTGTGAGTGACGCGGAGCCGTAGGGGTGGTATCAGGGAGGTCGTAAGCGGTCTCCCCGCACCACCTTTGGTGATAGGCAGTATCGGGGAGGGGGGCTCCGAACAACCCCAGTGCATGCCACGCGTCCTGGGTACGACCCCCAATACCGCCCTCTCCCCGGACGTTAAAGGGAGGCAGGTCGGGATCCGATATTGACCGCCCACCGTTAGATCTGGGGTGGAGGAAGATCAACGGTTGGCGGGTATTCTCAACCGGTCGCGCATGTTGGGGGGGACCCGCCCGTGTATTAAAATAATCATTTTAATATTTGGGACGCGGGACTTTAGGTATTTGGGGATTTTTGTGGGTTTTCGGGGTTTTGAGTTAATTTGTGGGGGGAAAAAGGGTTATGGTTAGGTTTGAGTGAAGGGAAAGGGGCTCTTTGGTGAAATTCTTTAGGAAAAGAGGGGGGATGATGGATTAGGGGGAGATTATTACTCCAACCAGAGGCTAGAGTAATCCCATGATAGGGTTGACCATAGTCCCTGGTGGACTAATGTCTCCCTTAAACAAATTTATTTAGCTATAGTGCTAACAAGGGGGGATATTATACATGTTTAGGGGTTTATACACCATGGTGTTACAATAGTAGGGAAAAGGGGAACATAGGGGATTTAGATAATAAGAAGTTAGGGGTTAATATGAAGGGGGGGAAGGGGGTGAGAGGGTGAAACACTAAGTTTATATGAAAACAACTTAGTTTAGAGAGTAGATCAAAATAAAAAGAATTTTAGACAAGAAATGTGGCTCTTAAAGAACCAAGAACCAACATAAAACCTTGAATTCTTTCATGAAGGCAACTGGTGTGGGGATGTTAGTAATGAATGTGAAGGGGGGGAAACAGGAAGTTAGACATGCTCCTTTGCTTTGCTGCAACATGATGGAGAAGAGAAATTTCTCTATGCCTTGATGTTTCTTTCATGTTAGACCAGCAAGATTCAGTTTAAATGAATGACATTTCTGCAACCCCATCTACCTACCCATCTACTTGCCTAGCATTTTTTGTTTCTTCATGAAGGGTGCACTTAGGCTTGCAGACCCTTATGTGCCTTTTTCTTTTCTTTTGGCTTTTTATTTTGATTTTCTATCTAGAACTATCCTTATTGCTTCCAGGGTCCCAGATTAAACAGTTGGGAACCTTCTTTCTCTACCTAACTACTTTGTCTGCCAAGATTGAACTGTTTGGACAGACTTCTTTCTCTAATCTATAACAAAAAATTGAAACATGGCCTGACCCAGCTTAAGCTGTTGGATCACCCATTGGGAGATAGGGCAGCATCAACCAAATGCAAATGTATGTCTTCCATCAGAATATGAGATCTTTGCATCCCAAAGTAGATCATATTGGCCCTTCCCATGCCAATCATGAAAAATGAAACCTATTGGTATAGGTAGCTAACAGTGTACATTCCTCGTTCCCTTTGGGAACCTGTTGGGACATGTGGTCTGCAAACAGGGACTGATGGTAGACCCCGTGAACATTGCAATGATTCTAAATTTGGAAGCACCGTGAAGTGTTAAACAACTACACACTACCTTGGGACACATAGAGTACTACAGGAATTTCATCAAAAGCTATGCCCAAATCACCACGCTGATGGAGAAACTATTGAAAAGGATGTCACATTTTGCTGGAATGATGATTGCATGAAGAGCCTAGATTTACTAAAGGGGAAATTGGAATCTGTTCCAATCCTAGTCTTTCAAAAATGGGATGTGGAGTTTCATGTCCATGTTGATGCATCATGTATTGCATTGGGAGCAGTGCTCACACAAGAAGGTGGAGAGGGCTTGGATCACCCTATCACATTTGCAAGTCGTAGATTGTCCAATGCTGAGAAGAACTATTCCACAAATGAGCATGATGGGTTGGCAATGGTGTACATGCTCCAAAAATACTGGCACTACTTGCTAGGAGGACATTTGAAGATGTATACAAAAAATTCCACGATAAAGTACTTGGTCAATAAGCCTGTGTTAGGGGGGGCACATATGTAGGTGGCTCTTATTGTTCCAAGAATATGACTTTGAGGTCATGGTAAAACCTATACGCCTGAATGCAGGACTGAACCAATTGTCGAGTATTGAGACGGGTGAGGAACCTACAGTTTGGAGGAAGGATTACCTGATGCACAGCTCCTTGATGTGTCCATCGTGGACAGGCACTTCGAAGATATAATCCACTTTTTGACAACAGGGACTGTGCCGAAGGAATACTCCGTCCAACAGAAGAAGGAATTGGTGGTGCGCGCAGCAGATTTTTCTGTCATCGCTGGGCACCTATACAAAATGGGAAATGATGAGATATTGTGAAGGTACGTACCTAAATTTTAAGAAAGTCAGATCCTCGCGGAAGAACATGGGGGCGTTGCAAGGGAACACTATGCAGGATGAGAAACCATGTACAAAAGATTCTTTGCGCAGGGTTGTGGTGGCCAACCCTGCACCAGGATTCAAAAGCACACTATAAGTCCTGCGATATATGTCAAAGGACTGGAAAACCATTGCGGAGGGATGAGATGTCGTTGAATCCACAAATGACGCTGTAGCCGTTGGAGAAATGGGCAATCAACTTTGTGGGACCTATCAAACCTCAGTGAAAAACAGGCATGCGCTACATCATCACTGCGACGAAGTACCTGACATGATGGGCGGAAGTGCAGCCAGTCAAAGAATCTACGGCCGTTATGACTGTGAACTTTTTGTTTGAACACGTGTTGATTGGATTTGGATGTCTGAAAATCTTAATGAGTGATCGAGGTACATATTTCCTGAATGAAACCATCAGTGCACTCACAGAAGAGTTCCAAGTGTATCATTAGAAAAGCACACTAAATCACCCACAAGCCAATGGGACAATAGAAGCATTCAACAAAATACTAGAGACTACACTGACCAAAGTGTGAAATGCACAGTGAAGCGATTGGGACCTATGCGTACCTGTAGTATGATGGGCTTATAGGACAATGTGCAAGAAACTAACAGGACAAGAACCTTTCCGATTGATTTATGGTGTGGTAGTTGTCATGTCGATGGAATATATCTTACCTAGTCTATGCATAGTAGCACTCACAGGGATGATGGACTATGAAGCTCTGGAGGAAAGGCTCGTGCAATTGGAAGAACTGGAGGAGGAACTTTTCTTGGTTGGTTTTCATCAGCAGGTACAAAAGCAATGTGAAAAGGCCTAGCACGATCTCCATATTAAGTTACGCACATTCAAGGTAAATGACTTAGCGTTACTGTATGACAATAAGTTTGAAATTTTTTTGGGAAAATTAAGAATGAATTGGTTGGGACCATACGTAGTTAAGGAGGTCACAGATAGAGGTGCAGTCCAGCTAGTCAAACTAAATGGAGAACCCTTCCCAAGCAAAGTGAATGGCAGTCGCTTGAAGCCCTACACGGGTGGGCCGACTATCTAACTAGCTGGCAGAAGCACAGTCTTCGCACTCCAAGGAGCTGGCAAGGTCCGGGACTATAAACATATGCAGCAGATACTGGTACAGATGAATGGAAAGAGTTCAGAAACAGAGGTCTTGGAATAGCGGATGCAGCAGATGCAACAAGCAACAGCTCAGTGCACTACGGACCTCAGCAAAGTTCGAGAACAATTGGAGGGACTATGCGCTAAGATCCCTGCACTAATCGAGTGACTCAAGGGTGAGTCATGATGTTTGTGTTTGGGGCCTTTTGGGCATGGAATCCCCCCAAGGCATGTTTTGGGGCTTAAAGCTCAGGTTTTTACCCGATATTGTTGTCAAGACTCCGTGAATTGCGGGTGCAGAGCACAAAATGTATGATAGAGTCACAGGGTTCTCCGCCCTAGTTTTGTAATGTAATGTCAACTGGATAGAGCTACCCATGGTTCGTGAACCATGGGATTGTATAAATATAGTGAGGCTCTAAGTGTAAAAGATAACTAATAGAGCAAGGAAGTAGTAGAGAAAATAAAGAGTCTAAGTATCTAAGTGTATATTTGGGTCATAGGGTAGGAGAAGGCTCTGCAGCTGAGTGCGTAGAGGCCTAGTAGTTCACAGCTGAGTGCGTGGACCCCTACAGCTGAGTGCACAAGGCAGAGTCGAGTCTGTAACCGAGAAAGGAATTAATAAAGAGAAGTTTGATATCATATTTGTGTATCTATTCTTGGCTTAATGCATGTTTAATATAAATTGCAAATATACTATTTATTTACTCCGCGCACCTGTATGAATGGTTTATATTGTTAAGTATAACTTAAAGCATGTAGGTTAAGTTAATCAACTAACGTCAGAATACTAGTAAGGACTTGGGTATATACAGTGTTCGTCCCCCGAGTAGGGCTACGCAAAGGCATCATCTTAGGCTGCAAGGTACAGAAGGTGCTCACAACGACGTGCGTGCAGGGTCGAAATGCAAACCACCTAAACTCATTAGACATCTCTAGGGTGCGGAAACCTAGTTCTAGCACCCTCCCATACTACTTCGGGTGAGACCTCTGTTATGAAACCAGCTCAAGAAAAGATAGAAAAGATAGATCAACGCCTTAGAATTCAGCCTCTTCGAGGGGGAAACCTCCTTTACATTACATAAATGAAAAATTCTTGGATGATACAAATGACAAAACCTCCTTTCTATATATAGGAGTCTAAGGAGTCACAATATAATCCAGCCGACCTAACAATTTTAATATAAAGCCACAAAAATAATAATAGAGGGATTCTATGGGCAAAAGAAATAACAACATGGGGGTAGTAGGGGTACAACAATATAAATAAGGGGTATAACTACAATAGTAATGGGGTAATCACTAGTATTATAGGGACCCAACATGCCCCTCTCCTTCAAAAAAGTGTTGTCCTCAATGCTTGAGTAGTTCTGGATACTTCTGCATAAAATTCTCATCCTCCCATGTGGAATCTTCAGCGGATAAGTTCTTCCACTTGATAAGATACTCTGAAATTGATCGATTTCGTAGCTGTCGAGTTCTTGTTTCTGTGATTGCTTCCAATTCCAATATAATTTTTCCTTCCTCGTCAAGTTCTGGCAATATTGTTTGAACTGGGAGCTTGTCGCCTATAACCTTCTTTAAACATGAAACATGGAAAACTGGGTGCAATCGAGAAGCTGCAGGAAGCTCCAATTTGTATGCCATAGTACCAATCTTTTGCAACACCTTGTACGGACCATAATACTTTGGTGATAATTTATTATCCTTCTTAGCTTGCTTTAGGGACATTTGATTATATGGTTGTAGCCGTAGGAATACCCTACATCAAAACTTCTTTCACTGCGATGTTGATCTGCCTGTTGTTTCATTCTATTTTGTGCCAACACGAGGTTATCCTTTAAGAGTTGGAGGACTTGTTGTTGATGTTCGATGTGATGTTCCACTGCCTGAACCTTAGAATTTTCTCTTAAATATGATGTGATGGATGGTGGTTGATACCCATAAAGTGCCATAAATGGGGTCATTTTTGTTGCTGTATGGAAGGAAGTGTTATACCACCATTCAGCCAGAGGCAACCATTTGACCCATTGTGTCTGTTTATCAGATACAAAGCAACGAAGATATCCTTCCAAACATTTGTTTACTATCTCAGTTTGCCCATCAGATTGAGGATGATAAGATGAGCTATGAGCTAACTGAGTACCAAGACAAGAAAATAATTCTGTCCAAAAATTTCCAGTGAAAATGGGATCTCTGTCACTTACAATAATCTTTGGGTTTCCATGTAGCTTTTGAATTGTTTCCATAAATGCAGTAGAAACTGTACTGGCTTTAAATGGATGTGATAATGCACAAAAGTGTGCATACTTGGTAAGTCTGTCAACTACCACCATGATGACACTCTTTCCCTCAGACTTGGGTAAACCTGTGATAAAATCCATTGAAACCTCCTCCCAACGTTGGCTTGGAATGGATAAAGGTTGTAATAGACCCGGTGTCTTAATTGTTTCAACTTTATTTTGTTGGCAAACCAAACATTCCGCCACAAACTTTTGAATATCTGATTTAAGGCCATCCCAAAAAAATTCCTTCTTAACCCTGTGGTAAGTTTTTAAAAATCCTGAGTGCCCTCCTAAGGGAGAAGTGTGCAATTCCATAAGAATCTTTTGTTTTAGCTGGGAATTCTTACAGAGGTATAAGCGATCTTTGTACCATAACGAATCATTTTGCCAGCTAAATGTATCAGACGTACTGGAATCTTGTTGTAGCTTTCGAATAAGTGCCCACACTTCTTCATCATTCTTCCATTCCTCCCTTGCTTCGTTTATCCAATCTGGTTGGATAATAGAAATGGCGCACAACAATGCTTCCACATCCTCATCCTTTCTTGAGAGTGCATCTGCCACCACATTTTGCTTCCCTTTTTTGTAGATGATTTCAAAGTCATAACCCAACATCTTTGTGACCCACTTTTGTTGCTCTTCAGAGGATAATCTTTGTTCTAAAAAGTATTTAAGGCTATCATGATCCGTTTTTACCTTGAAGTGTCTTCCCATTAGGTAGGGTCGCCATTTCTTAAGTGCATGGAGTATTGCCAACATTTCCTTCTCATAAATAGCTTTGCTTAAAAACTTTCCCTTGATTGGACGACTTTCAAAAGCAATGGGTCTTTCATCTTGCATTAGAACAACACCAATTCCATTTCCTGAAGCATCACATTCCACAATAAAGGTTTTTGTGAAGTCCGGTGTAGCTAAGACCGGTGCTTGGCACATTGCCTCTTTAAGATGTTCAAAGGCCTTTGTTGCTTCCGGAGTCCATGAAAATGCATCTTTCTTCAATAATGTTGTTAGAGGTGCTGCTATTCTCCCATAATTCTTAACAAACTTGCGATAATACCCTGTCAACCCAAGAAATCCTCGCAGATGCTTTATGGATGTGGGGATTTTCCATTCCTTAATGGCTTTAATTTTGCTAGGGTCTACCTTAACTCCTTCATGAGATACAATATGACCCAAATATTCCACCTCCTGGACTCCAAAGAAACATTTGGATCTTTTTGCATATAATTGTTTCTCCTCCAATAGTTGTAGCACCCTGTCAACATGTTCAACATGATCCTTCCAAGACTTGCTGTAGATTAGTATATCATCAAAAAATACTAACACAAATTTTCTAAGGAATGGTTTGAAAATTGAATTCATCAAACCTTGAAATGTTGAAGGTGCATTGGTAAGGCCAAAAGGCATGACCAAAAATTCATAATGACCCTCATGAGTTCTAAATGCCGTTTTCGGAATGTCTTCAATCTTCATTCTGATTTGATGATATCCCGAACGAAGATCCAACTTGGTGAAGTAAATTGATCCATGCAATTCATCCAGTAATTCATCAATGACAGGAATGGGGAACTTATCTTTAATAGTGAGCTTGTTGAGCTCCCTATAATCCGGACACATGCGCCATGATCCATCCTTCTTGTGCACCAATACTACTGGAGCAGAGAAAGAACTTTGACTTGGTTGAATTATACCAGCCTCTAGCATTTCTGCAACCATACGTTCAATTTCACTTTTTTGGACATAGGGATATCTGTACGGCCTGATGTTTGGAGGAACACTTCCTGGAATCAGATGAATAGCATGATCATGATCACGCATAGGTGGGAGACCTTTGGGAGTCTCAAATACCTTGGAATGATTGTCCAGGACTTTTTGGAGATCTGGAGAAATAGATGATTCCGATGTGGAAACATCTAGCGAACATAATTGTGCAATTACACCTCTTTGCTCCTTTTTTAGAAGCTTTGTCATACCATTAGAGCTGATTATCTTTCCTGGTTTCCCTGCAATACCCCTTAATTCAACTTCCTTTCCTTCCGTAGAAAATTTGATGAAAAGTTCTTGAAAATTAAAAGCTATTGTACCCAAGGATTGTAGCCATTGGACTCCTAGTACAACATCAGCACCTCCCATTGGAATGGAAAGCATTGGGCTAGTCAATACATATTCTCCCATGGATAGCTTGATATTATGGCACTTTCCAGAGCAATTTATTGTTCCTCCATTTGCAATCATCACTTGACACTCTGGTGCTGGATATAGGAAGCAATTCAATTCTTTTGCTACCCTACAATGAATAAAATTGTGGGTGCTTCCTGAATCAATCAACACTATTACCTTTTTCTTCTTGATTTGTCCTTCTATCTTGATGGTTTGAGGAGTGGTAATTCCCGCCAATGCATTACAAGATATGGTCGGATTTATTTGTTCTTCATCTAGGCTTTGTTCCTGGAGTATATCTTCTTCTTTTGACCTTTCTTGCTCCTTTTCTTCTTCCTCTTCACAATCTATGTAGAATAATTTCTTCTCAGCACACTTATGACCTTTAGTGTATTTGCTATCACAACTGTAACAAAGCCCTTTTGCTCTTTTTTCTTCCAATTGTTGTGGTGTCAACCTTATAGGTTGTGGAAGACTAGGGGCAACAACACTTCCATCTTTATAGTTGTGAGTGGTATGCTTCCTGGTTGCCATAATTTTGCTTTCCATTTTTCTTGCTAACCTGAATGCCTTCTCTAATGAATCAGGTTCCCAAAGGCGAACATCATGTTGGATATTATCCTTTAAAGACCCTATGAACACATCAATCCTATGCTCCTCTGGAATATCTTTTACCCTTATGTTCAATTTTTGGAACTCCTCAATGTGCTCCATTACTGAACCCTTTTGTTTGAGACTTATCAATTGGCTAAAAAAAGTGTTGCTTTTTGTATCTTCATAATGTGCTATCAATTCTTCCGTAAAAATTGCCCAAGTGATAAATTGTTTACGAGAGAAAAGCCATTGATACCATACAAACTGATTTGGTTCCAAATATACAGTTTCCATACGTACCTTTTGTGTGTTTTGCACATTATTGAGATCGAAGAATTGCTCCATCTGTAATATCCATGTGGCGGGATCCTTGCCATCAAACTTCCTCATATCGATTTTTGGAATATGGTGGGTCTTCGATCCAACATTAGAGTCTATGGAATCATGATTAACATTTCTTTTGTTCACATCATGAGTTTCCTTTACAACCTTTTCACCATTAGTAAGTATTTCTTGTAGAAAATTTGTCAAATCTGTCTTCAAATTTGCCATGTCTGTCTTCAAATCTGTCTTCAAATTTGCCACGTCTCTCTTCAAATCTGTCTTCAAATCTATCTTAAAATTGTCCATCTTAGCTTCCACACCATTTATCTTAGATTCCACGCCATTTATCTTAGCTTCTGTTAGCTTTTGTGAGCGTGACATTTGTTGCACTTGTTCTTGTAATTTTGATATATCATGTAGCATTTCTTCCTCTTCTTCATGAGTCATGCTAGAGCTTTCAGGTTCCTTACTAGGTGTTTGCATTTTCTTTCCTCGGGGCATCAGTTACCGATAATAATGCTCTACTATTCCCTTTGAATTTTATTAAACCAAGCTTACACAAAAATTTAAAAAAAAACTACACATATTTTTTCACTTTATAGAAGCCTGATATTGAATCTGATGTATCTCTATAATTTCAGATCATCCAGTTATGAAATTGTGAACTGTGGTAGCCTTCTACGTCCTCTTTCCAATTCCACAAGTCTATCCCAAATTGGATTCTCCAAGGAGGAGTTATGTGAAATCTCCCACAGTGACTTGCTTTTAGACTAGTTCAGTAGAGCGAACTTGTACGACGTGCCACGAGTCACTGTTTCAACCTTTGGATCTAAAACACACATACAAGAAACTATAGTCCGTCCTCTTTCTGTACCTTCTTACGAAATTTCAATCCAATACCCAGAGAGAAATTTATGAAGATTTTCCCCAAGTCACCTGTTTTGAATGTAATTCAGGAGTCTGCAAAAAGGCCAACTTCCTCAGATCATATCTCCGCAAATATCGCGCGAAAAGCTCTGAAATTTGGGCCCAAGGTTCAGCGTGATTTCTTCTCAAATGGGTTTTTTTACGACTTCTGAAACGTCACAGAAAAAAAAAAAAAAAGTTATAGAGAAAATGCCACGATGACCTGTTTGGAGCAGCGAAACCCTAGAATCCAAAGCTCTGATACCAAATGTTATGAAACCAGCTCAAAAAAATATAAAAAAGATAGATCAACGCCTTAGAATTCAGCCTCTTCGAGGGGGCAACCTCCTTTACATTACATAAATGAACAATTCTTGGATGATACAAATGACAAAACCTCCTTTCTATATATAGGAGTCTAAGGAGTCACAATATAATCCAGCCGACCTAACAATAATAATATAAAGCCACAAAAATAATAATAGAGGGATTCTATGGGGCACAGAAATAACAACATGGGGGTAATAGGGGCGCAACAATATAAATAAGGGGTATAACTACAATAGTAATGGGGTAATCACTAGTATTATAGGGACCCAACAACCTCAGTACGCCCTCTGTAGATTGTTTCTGAAAGGGCCAATAGTACCAGGTTTTGTTTGGCTAAATCACCTCTAAACCTGGGTCAGGTCCCAATAAGCCAATAGTAGTGCAATAGGAGATAGATCATTAGTTGGAGAAGCAAGTTGTGTTTTCATGTTCCACTAGTGGATCTAGTGTTTCATCTATGTAACAATGTACCTAGGATATTTCATTCTAATCAGAAGCTCTATGAGGTGACACTTCTTCATACATCTATCATAGATATAATAGGACTATTCTTGTTATGTTTGCAGTATATGTCTCTTTAATTACATACTAATTTTAATGAACTAATTCGTTTCATAGATATCGTTATTATTGAATCAGTGTTGTTATGCTTTCATGATTGTTATTTATTATGTGGATTAATCTGCAAGTAACCAACAAGCATTTATCTTCATTCTGGAGTCCCCATTTAGGATAGTATTATTAATTTTCTAACCAGAGGCTCGTTTTCCTTTACTAGCCATGGATTTTCCCCCATGCACCTTACATTGGGTGTCTCACAATGCTTACATGCTTCTGAAAGAGGTGTTGCAATCTCTTGCATTTAATTGTAACCAAGACATATCTCTGAATCATTTCCAACAATGGCTAAATTGTATGGTCAAATGGGACTCTTACACCAAATGGTGTAAGGTCTAACTAGGACTTCGCATCTGGGAGATCCCATTACATGTCGGCAAAATCCAACACCATTAACACACAGGAATAATGATTGTCCTCTATCGAACCATCGTCCCTAATTTAAAAAATTTATGACACAAGGAGAATGCTAGTCTATGATGTTATCTAATCAACACTCCCTCGAGTCAATGACAGAGGTATTATCAACAAGTCTAAGATTTTCCCCGCAGTATACAAACTTCCCTATCGACAAATGTTTTGTAAGAATATGAGAAATCATCTCATTAGTGGAGACATATTGGAGCTTTATTGCTCCCTTCTACATAATGTCACAAATGAAGTGGTACTCGATCTAGATGTGCTATGACTTGTTATGGAAAATTGGATTCTTCGCCAGCTTCAAAGAGATTTGATTATCACAATATATCATGGTCTACTCTAGCACATGATCAAATAGTCCTATCAGTAACTTTTGAATCCACACTGATTCACAACTTGCTAAGCTAGCTGCAATATATTCTACCTCGACAATATTGAGTGCAACAAATGTATGTTGTCTACGCGTCCATGAAATAATAATGGATCCCAAACTTAAGAAAATTCAAATGTAATTTTTTCGTCATCACTCTTTTCCCAATCTACATCTATATATCCCTGCAATTATATATGATCGGTTGAGACATATCTCAAACCATCATAAATTTTGCCAAGCAAATATCTCAATACATGCTTTGCTGCAATCCAATGATGTTGTCTCAGTTCCACCTAAAATTGGCTCAGATTGTTTACTACAAAGAAAATGTCTAGCGTAGTATGAACCTAATACATTAGTGAACCAATCAACTTTCAATACATGGATGGATCTACCAAATTAGACTTAGTCTCTCAGATTTCTCAAATTTGTCACCATGGGAGTTAGCATCAACTCAGAGTCCACCATTCCAAACTTCTGTAGGATCTTGATAATATATTTTCCTTGACCAAGAAATACTTCACTGGGCTTCTTCCATACTTCTAGCCCTAAATAGAATTGCATTAACCCAAGATCCTTCCTATCAAATTTAGAAGCTATCTCCCTCTTACACTAAATAATTAAATGCTCCACACCTATCAAAAATAAGTTGTCAGCGTATAATAATATAATCACAAGTTCATTCTTCTCAACCTTTAAATATAGGTTTGGATCAACATGACTTTTGGAGAAACCGAGTCTCTTTAGGTAGTTCTCAATTCACAAATACCATGCTCTTATTGGTTTCTTAAGTCCATAAAAGACTTTCTTCAATCTACGGATGTGAGACTCTCTTCCATGAACCTCAAAACCTTAAGGTTGTTTAATGTACACTTCTTCTTCAATTAAACTATTAAGAGAAGCAATATTTACATCCATCTGATGTAAATTCCAACCCATAGAAGAAGAAATAGAAATGATATATCTAATCGTAGTGTACTTGGAAACTGATGTAAAGGTCTCATTATAATCTTCTCCGTCTTTTTGGGAGAACCCTCTAGCCACAAATCTATACTTGTATTTGTCAATGCTGACATCCACTGCATGCTCAACCTTGTATACCCATTTTGAGGTTAGCATTGATTTTCCGTCAGGTATCGGCACAACCTCGCATACATCTTTCTTCATAATCGATTGATATTCTTCCAACATTTCATCCTTCCAAACTTACTAGCTAGTTGCTTCTTCAAAGGTGGAAGGTTAGAAATCAATAAGATTAGTCATTAATGTTGCATATCCAGAATACCTCTTTGGTCTCTTACTTTCCTTGAAGGTGCCAAATGGCATTACATTTCCTTCTTCTTCCTATAAAGTGGATCTAAGCCAAGTTGGCGACTTCCTAATTTCAGGAACAATAACTAGGTCCACTGGATCACTAGGCCCTTCTAGCTCTTCTTGATGATCAACGAGATGTTATGAAATGTTAGATGCACTAGAAACTTCTTCCTTGGGAGCTTCATGTTCTTCATCCTCATAAGGGTCCATGTGAACTTCTTTGGATTTTAAATAGGCCACATTCTCAGCACAGGTCACATCCATGTTAACTTCAATCTATTTTTGTCCTAGAACATATCTTCTATAGGCCTTTGATGACTCACTATATCCAACGAATATTCCTTTCTTTCTTGAGGGGTCTAACTTCATTCTCTTATATTTAGGTACATTAATATAATAAGACAGCCAAATATTCTCAAATGACCAACCTATGGTTTTTGTCCAATCAATGCTTATTCAGGAGTCTTTTTTTCTAGAATTTGATGAGGACTTCTATTTTGAATGCAGATAGTTTTCATAGATGCTTCACTCCATAGAAATGTATGTAAGCCTTGATCATGCGTTATTGCCTTAAAAAATACTTTGGTGATTCTATTCTTTCTTTCAATAAATCCATTTTGTTGTGGATTGTAAGGGGCTATTAGTTCCCTCTTAGTCATGTTTTTTTACAAAAAGAAATGAGTTCCTTGGAGGTATATTCTCCTCCATTATCAAATGTCAAGATCTCGATTTTATTTCCCTTTAAGTTTTCTACTTCAGCCTTAAATTCCTTAAACTCGTCAAACACTTCAACCTTCATCTTCATAAAGTAAATCCTCATCTTACGAGAGAAATCATTAACAGATGTTACATAGTATAAAGAACCTCAGAGATATTTCACTGGCATTAGACCGCACACATTAGAATGGACTAGATACAAGATTTTCTTAGATCTAATTTCACTGCTTAGAAAGGGATTTTTGACATTCTTCCCAAGTGCACAACCTTTACAAACTTCTTCATGATCTACCTGTAAATTTGGTACATATAATATGTTGCTAAGATGAATGTTTTCACATGATTCCAAATCAATAGAAGTCTTCCCAATTCCTTTTACTACATAATTGTTGTTGTCTCCAAGATCCACCTTTTGAGATAGCATTCTTTCCATTAGGCTTGTGATGTTGTCACAATCTCTCATCATGGGCCGTAAGGCACCACTATCTACTACCCAAAAATCATTGCTATCTGCAATAGAACTTGTAAGGGTAGAGAAATAAAAGAAATATTTAGTACTTGGATCTTCAATCATAGGTTTCTTTGGAAGTTAATCAATGTCTATTAAGGTAACATGTTGCTTTCCTTTTCTTTTTTATAATTTAATATTTTAGGAAAATCACTTCTATAATGACCAAATTTGTGACAATGATAGAATTGAACTTTTGACAGGTCTCTCTTTCCTTCAGGAGTGGATCTTCTTTCTTTAGGCCTTCTTCCTTCATTTCTTCTTTGGAATCCAAACTTCTTTCTTCCTCTAGCCTTCTTGAAACATGTTGCATAAGCTTAAGAGTCACCTTCATCAGCTATTAGAATGTTTCCCTTAGACATGAGCCTTGATTATTCTTGAGTACATGCATTCCATAAAAAATTAATCATTGGAACTTTTTTTCTGGCATATATGCCTAATGCAAATGAGTCCCGTGATTTAGGAAAACCATTAAGTTTTGTAGTTACTAGTTCCTTTTTCATAAATGATTTCATGAACTTCTTGAAGTTTATCTCCCAATTGAGAAATCCTCATCAAATATGAGGCTATAGTTGCATTCATTTTCATTCTAACATCATGAAGCTCATTCTTCAAACTCATTTCTTGACCAATATTATTGATAGTGTATAATCCAATTAGAGCACCATAGATCTTCATTGAAGAGTTAATATTTTCTACATATGGGATCAAATTATCTCTAATGGAATCTACATTGATACTTCTATTTATAATATCATCTTTCTCAAACTTTAATTTTTTCTTCATCTTTTTCAGGTTTAATGGCCTTGCCCATCCCAATATCCAAGAGTTCATTATTTGCAAGAACAAGCTCAATCCTTGTTTTCTAAGCCCTAAATGTTGTATCTCATTCCAATTTTTTTTATTCCTTTATATAGGAACCCATAGCCATATACAAGAAAATAGATCTTAGATGAGGTCTTATTTAATGCTCTTTCATTTACCAAAGCTTTCAAATAGTTATTGTTACAAGAATAATACACCCTAGGGTATGGATTGAGCACCCCAATAGAGCAAAGGGCATACACCAACAAGAATCAAACAAGCAAGCAACCTTAATACTTAAACTACTAAAGTAGGAAGAATAAGTATTACCTAAAGGTCCTACGTTTGAGGTTGTTCCCATAGAGTCCAAACCCTCTACTTCCTCCAATGCTTCAAAACCTGCAACTCATTCAAGAAAACCACATATTCTAGTAGTAGTTCAAAGCATGTTCAATATATATTTCTTAGATCATATAATAATATAAGTATAAAACATGAAATCATACAAATTTAGATTATAACATGAATTAAAGCATTAAGATCATAACATCAGGAACAAGATAGTGCTTCTTTATTTATGGCTGCAAAAGAATGTGGAAGAATACAACCTGATTCATCCATGGCTCCAAGTGAAACCTTCCTCTAGATCCGTAAAACCCAAGCCTCAACAATCCTCTTTCAAACACATACACATGGATGCCATATAAAGGAGATGGACATCACAATGAGAAAACAGGGGTTTCCTATAGCTGGGAGTGCAGGAGGCATAGGGAAAAATTAGACTTGATCGGGGACAAGTTGGATATAATTTCAATATCTTATCTTTCTCTCCCCCTAGGCTTCCCCATGAGGTGTACTTATATCACCTCAAAATAGTTTTTTTTCAGTTGGGAAACAGTTAGGCCATGGGCTCTTATAGGTAGGGTTTTGGTGTTGTTATCACTCAGGTTGTTCCCCAAAAGCTGTGAGAAAAGGGAATACGGCCGAGGTAACCACTAACCAATCTTTTAGATGCAGATTCTAGCCAATCTGCAACTAGATAGGGCTCTCTCTTTACGATTTAGCTTTGTTTTGCTATATGTTAGGCTAGTTATGAAGCACAAGTATTTGTTTGATTTTTTGGATGGTGATATTTCAATAGAACAGGGGTGCAAAGTATGAGAAGTTCAGACCATTGGGTTAATGGAGTCAATGAAAATAAAGTTCCGAGTAAGGTTTCTTTGACAAAAGGAGGAACTACAAAGCAAGATAATTAATCATGGAACAACTTTCAAGCTGGAATTGGGTGAAATGGAGTCATGGGATGAAAGGCAATTAAGGATTTTTCATCATGCTAACAGAGGGAAAGTGGGTGAATATTACCAAGGAGCAGTTAAGAATTCCTTAATTATATTCAGGGTGTAGAACCAAGGAAACAGGAGCAGTTAAGAATCATTGCCTATGCTAGTCCTGAAGAAAACATAAAAAATGACAGGAATTGAACACAGAGTACAGTTAAGTAAATTATGGGCTATTCTTTCTTCCTACAATTTAGAATATGATATATAGATGATATATAAAACACACAAATAGTAAAACAAGAGTTAAAAATACTTATTGGTCTATGAGATAATTCAAGAATTCTGCAACATGGGCTTCTGCCATCAATTCCATAACTAGAGAGTTTATCAGCAAAGCATTCTAGCAATCTTTATTCAAAAGAGTTCTCAAATTTACAACGCAGTTCCAGAATGATATTCACCAACCCCTGATACTTAGATTGGGGAGGTATTTGTACAAAAATGTTTTACAAAATATCTCAGAAGAGATAATATCTTGCAATAACTTCTTTCACCTACTCTACAGAAGGAGTAAATGCTCTTGGGAACAGAGAGAAATGAATGCAAAAGTAAGAGAATGCTGTGATGGCTTTTTTGTTGGTGAGATGCATTGATTACTTGCTCAGTAAGTCGGTTGATGAATACATTAGTGAAAACCCGTGTTGATGGCATTGTTTTCCTGGGTGCTTTGATTGCACTTTGATTGACTGCTTAGCGTGATTTTTTATCTACTCTTTTTTTCACTTTATAACATCTGTAGCGTTCTGGGAATATAAGCAAAACTTTCATATCTGCCTACAAAATTTACAGCATACTCTACCACCATTGGTCATCTGGTAATTGGTGTCTGTGCATTTTTATCAGAGTCTCATCTGCATCCGTGTACCTGAAGAAAGTGGGCTGAATTGTGAAAAGATGCCTCACTTCGGGTTCAATAAAAAACAGATTCTCCAAATTGTCATACAGGCTCTGTCCAGATGGGAGTGACTTCTCTCCTGCAGAACTTGATGATGTTGTGGCTTGGCTATCCACATATGTATATAATCTAGGAACATAGGCTGCATGTGACATTAGTATGTAGTCATCAGTTAACAAACTGGGGAGACCCATTTCCTGTAAAGTTGTAATCTTCTGTGTGAAAGCATTTATCTCCATTTGCATCTCCTGGCACTTCCTTTCCAGATTTTGTATGAAATTCCTCATGGTTAGAACCCTTTTAATTATTAAAATAGTGCCTGTCCTGTCCCTGATATCCAGTTTTTTCCAGATCTTCTCTGGTGTGGGTGTTCAAGAAATGTATTAGCCTATTGGCCTGTTCGGACATGTTTCCCAATGAATCCCTGGCCCTTTGAATTTCTTCTTGAGCTGCTGCTACTAGATCAATCTACTCATGAATTACCTGTATTGATTTCCACATATCAGTGATGGATTGGCAAATGTTGGCCCACAAAATGCTCCTAATTTCTCCCAAAGGTTTGTCTAATAAGAGGTCCTTTTCCAATTCCTTTACTTTATTCTCCAATGCTTTCACCTCCTTTGTTTTTTCTGCCACTGTCATTTTAGATTTCTCATAACTAATTTCCAACTTGGCCAATTACTCTTTGGCATCCTTTAATTCTGAGACTTGGAGCCTTAGATCCTCCATAGCCTTTATTAGTTCTTCAGTAGTCATGGTAGTGCTGCTGCCTGCTGCTGTTGTTGTTGAAGTACCTGCTGTCGATGCTGGGGCAATGGGAGGGATTGTTGTTGTTGCTGTGGGAGGAGTAGTTGTAATTGTTGAAGCTATTTGAGGTGGCTGGGAGGTTGACACTCCCTGTTTTTCCTGTAATGCTTTCTCCAAAGCCTGCTCAGTTTCATTTAGCCTTTGATTCATTTTTATTAGCAACTCCATCATGTCTTCTTCTTCTTTTTCTTTCACTATCTCTGTGGTCTGCGGATGCATAGTAATTGGCAACTTTAACTGCTTCTTGAGGGCAGCTATGTCATCCTCTTTTTTCTTTATTAGTGATTTTATTGCCTTGGGATCCTTGGGATTATGTCCCAGCTCAATGATGATTTCCTCCAAGGACTTTATCCTATTGTCCTTGGCCAAAGAGGATGCCTTTTCCAACTCTAATCAGGCAGATGTGTTGTTTAATAAATTCTGCAATTGTTGAGCTAGTATGGCTTTGTCTGCCAAAGTGGAATAGACCATTTCACCGGTTTGCTTGTGCAATTCAATCTAGTATAAAGGGTCAATGTCTTTGGCAAGAGCCTCCAGATTTGTTCTAATATAATCAGCAACTAACTGTGGCTGCTGCACTCTAGGCTTGAAGTGACTCAAGATCATTTTCCCATCCTTAATGTCATATCCAAACATCAATCTCTACTATTTGGCAGGGGTCATCTTGAGAAATTGATGATAAAGTTGTAGCCTTTTTGGCTCATTCTTTGCTTTAATGTCCATGAACGTCCTCTTAATATCAGAACTTTGTTTGCTTTGTGGCCATGCAGATGAAATTTCCACACTAGGCTCTTTTCCCAATTGCTGCCCATGAGAACTGGTAGATGTTTCTATCACTGGGGAAGTCAGTGGGCCAGCTGCCCTCTCACTTCTTGGGCTTTCAATGATTTCCTCTATAACTTCCTCTTCAAGTAGAGCATCCACTCTTTGCCTCTTTGCTTCTGGTTGTTCTTCTGGCCCACTTATGGGTGTGGCCTATTCTCAGTCCCTTTTTTTGCCCTTCTCCTCATTGAGAGGATTCTGCAATGCTGGTATCTCTGGTGCATTGTTCTGGGCAGGAGGAATTTGTCCGTGGCTTTGCTGCTTTGATGATGTTGGCTGATCTGTCATTTCTTGTTGCTCTGAATGTAGCACTTCTTTGCCTTTGGATGTCCCTGCAGGTGGAGTACTTTCTTAGGTAGGTTGTTGTGAAGTTGTAGCAGATGATGTGCCCGCTCCAATATGTTGAGGTAATTTGAACGAGACCTGTCCAAAAGAGTCCAGGTCAAGAGTTTTTTCAAGGTTTTTCATTGCCTACTCCATTTTCTCTTCTTCAGTTATCTGTTCTACCAATGTGCCCTCTACCCATTCATCTTGATTAGCATACTGTTCTAAATCAGGGATTTTACAATGATCATAGCCTGATAGTCTATATTTTATCTTTCTATCATGGATGAATCCATTTGGGTCATAGGGTACCCACCAAAAACTCATTTTTAGTTTGAGTTTCTCGCCTAATATCTTTTCAGCATCTTTCCACCCTTCCTTTTTGTTAATAATGAAGGGGCCTAATTGGTTTCTTAACTTCAGCTGAGCCTTTTTCTTGGCAGCATGAAAATGAGTGAAATCTAAGCTAATAAATTGCCTAAAGTATTCAAGGGCAAACAATCTCATAGGTACATACTTTGGCAGCTTGTAGGGACATAATTTGCAGCCATAAATCCTGATCTCTGTGTAATTCTGGTAAAAGTACCAGTCACCTATTTTATAGCTTTTGGACAGCTGCAAGATTTTCTGCATGTCACTTGAGAGTCTAGCAGGGGGACTTCTCATCAACAGAGATGAGACTGGATATATAAATAGATCAATGAACTCACAATAATTATAAGGAAAATTATGGACCAGATGGAACACTGAGGTCCAAAATAAGACAGATCTCCTCTCTCCTTTTGCATCCAATTTCCTGACATGGAGCTGAAAACTATCTGTTTGATAGTACAAGAACAAATGATATATATATGTTGTATACTTTAAGACTCATTCTCTTTTTAGACTCATGAATTGTTCATGGATTTTATTGCTGATGAAGGTAGCAAAGTCAAATTTGATAGTGGGAGGGTGTCCTGGAATAAATATTGACATCAGAGCTAAAATGGTCTCATCAACATACTCACTTGTTCTAAAGCCCAGGACATAGGATATCATATCAATAACAGTTCTCCCAGCTTCATTGAAATAGACATGGAGAAAAGGAGGTGAATCTCTGGGCTGGGAGTCTGGGCTCATGAATAACTTGGCAATCCGGCCTATTTCTACAGTGGATAGTCTGGAGCCTTGGTCCAGCAAATATTTCATGGATAGAGGAGCCAAAGGTTGACTAGGTTTGAACTACAACATCTCATTGATTGAGTCAGGAGTGATATAGAAAAGGACAGTGCCATTTGGAGACATGACTGCTCTTTGAGTAGGCTCATAGTTGGCACAGCACAAGCAGATTATATATGGAAATACATTAACTGATGGAAGATAGTATATGGGCAGATTAGACTCCCATATCCCATAGAGATCAGTTTTGTTCATGTAACTGTTTCTAATTTCACAAAATGTTTGCAGATGGTCTTTGATACCCATTAAGTCTTGTATTTGGAAGTCCCTATCAGCTAAGGGCAACCATTCCAGCTCCTTGTGAGGTGCATTAAGGGGAGCAACATTGGGGGCCACTGGAGCCTCCTTTTTTCAGTCTTCTGTGATTTTTTTAATTTGGAATTTGGGTCTTCACAACAACAGCAGGTAAAACAGTACTTTTTTTTCTTTCTGCGAGAATTGCGGGCGGAAATGAACTTGAATTATAGCCAAATGGGAAAAATTGCAGAGGGAGATGTATTATGAGGAATTTATCAGAAAAAATGGACAGAACAATGGTTATAGTGGGCGGGTTTTTAAAGGAAGAATGGTTTTTAATCGAAATTTGGGCTCACTGGGAAAATTTTTGCAGAGAAAACTTGGAAAAAACAGGGTTTAGGAGGAGAACTCGGGTAAATACCTATTTAATGGACGCCCTGTGGAGAATGCAGGTGGCGGGCCGAGCTTGAAGACTGGTTTGCAAGTTTGATTTAGTTGGGTGGCAGACTATGCAGTCAAGTAGTTATTTTGGTCGAAAATCGCATGAATATGTCGCACAGAACAAACGAACAGAAATGGATAATAAACGACCTTTTCACCCTATTTTGACAAAAAATTGGTTTTGGCGGGTTTCGACGTGCTTCGGTCGACGTCAGCATGACGTAATCTTTGTCAGGTAGCGGGGGTATGGAAGCTGACTTGGAGCTGACGTGGCAAACATGGCGAATGATGCGGAGGCAGGGTGGGGGGCGACGTGTTGGATGACGTGAGGGTGACGAGAGGGTGGCGTCAGTGGGGAGGGGGCATAGGCGGTAAGTAGTTTGGCCCCCGCACCGCCTTTGGGCCATGGTGGTATTGGAGGGGGGGGTATCGATCACACCGGGCGCCTGCCATGTGTCTTTTGTACGGCGGAAATATCACCCATCCCTCGGATGCTATCGTTCAACATATAAGGGGCTGCGATATACATGTGGGCCATCGGCTTTGTGGACTATGATCCGACAGTTGGCAGCATATAAAACAGGCGAAGGGTTATGGAGTGGGATCCCATTGATATATTTATCGTTTGATAAGGTTTTTATGGGGTTTTGACAATGTATTCAAACTTTGGGTTGGCGGGTTGGTTATTCATTTAACCAGATGTTAAATGAAGTCCATAGTTTGTATGCGCGCGCAGGGAAGGGTTGTCCACAAGGTTTCGAGTAAACCTTGGACCCCCTAAAATATTTAACATGCGGCTTTAATCAAGCCCGGGGCGGAGTATTAAAACTTAGGGGTTTTGTGTATTTTATATATAATAGGGGTGGGGAAAACTTTACATAGGAGTTATATAATAAAGTTAGGATGTCAATATGAAATGGTATGTTTGATCAAGACAATAAGTCAAATGAGTAAAACTTAGGCTTAGGGAGTAAAAGGGATCCAAGTTATGAATTTTTAGAGACTTAGCACAATGGCAGAAAAATATTTTTACACAAGAAATGTGGCTTAGTTCTCTTAAGTAAAATCAGAGTTTCACTTGGTGTTTTCTATGAAATGAAGTGAACTAGGTGCACTGAGCAGATCTTAGTGTCCTTGAGGGGATGTTAGTAAATGTTCCTGGAGAAGTAAGAGGGGAGATTAGTCATGCTTCAACTGTTCTGCAGCCACTTTGCCATGGTACCAATGATATCCATGAGATGCAATATCTTTAAAAGACAAAATTGTTCACAAACTTGCTTCTGCAACATCAAACTGCCTACCCAGCTTATTAATCCTAACATTTTTTCTTCCTTTTCTAGGGTGCATTAGAACTAGCAAACCCTTTCTCTCTTATTTTCTTTTAGCTTTCCTCCTATCTAAGTCAGCCCTTATTCCTTTCGAGGGCTCAAATTTCACTGTTGAGCTCCCTTGCTTCTCTACCTAACTACTAATCTGCCAAGCTTGAACTATTTGGAGAGATCTTATTCTCTAATTCTAAAACAAGAAATTTAAACATGGACTGGCCCAGGTTAAACTATTTTTCCATCCATCAAGTGTGACAGAAGTCACTGATTGCACAATTTGAACTCTTTTGCAAAAAATAAGATAGTAGTGGCATTTTGACTAACACACTTTTCCTAGTCTTTTCTTTGAGGTTCATTTTATTTCTTTTAACCAATTCATTCTTTTTGCCCTTTGATTTTTCTTTTAGGGCATACCCTCTTTTTTATTTTTTTATTTTTTTATTTTTGGAAAATATGGAACCTTTGCAGCATGCAAAGGATGATCATATTTGGCATTTCAACAGTCAATCATAAAATATAACACCTATTGGTATAGGAACCTAACACTGGCTCCACTTGGGGATGGCCTTTTCAAGTGAAAAGAAAGGAACAACAGGTCAAATGGCCTTACATTTAACTCTTGTTGCAATCTGAAATTTCCTTTTGCTGTAAACCAAAAAAATTGTATCTCTGTAACATATTTACCTTTCCCTTGAGTTGGTCTAAACAATTACACCTCTGTCTCTGATAGCTTGTCTGAGTGGTTGTCATCATTTTTATAGCTCCCAAGTTTTCTTCTTTACTTCTTCTGATAAATTCAAAATGTAACACAAAAATGTGGCACAAATCCTTGCTTTTCCTCAAAATTTGCTGCATCTTATTCCCTATCTTATTGTTGTAATAAACTGCAAAAAATAGACACTATTATGTACAAGTTACAGTCCTACTATATCAACAAAGTGGATCAAAATAATGCTTGAGCATCTGCCCATGACCGGCCCATCTCCTGCTTCTGTATCATCGAGGCTTTTCAAAAAGTAGGTGTTGTTTCCTTGTACAACCTGAATAGCAAAAGGTCCCATAAATAGAAAGTCAAACTTCCCATGTTTTCCTTTATCTTCCCTTCTGGAATCCCATTTCAGCACTTTTTCACATATTATAAAGTCCTTTGCCTTTGTCCTTTTGTCAAATATCTTCTTAAGTTTCTCTAATAGAATTTGAGTTCTCTGATCGACTTCTTCTCTGGTCTGCTGTAAATGAATTGTTTGATTGATTCTCCTTTGAATATCATTGGGTTCTGCCTGTATTTCTTGCAGCAATTTTATCACAGGGATTCCCAAAGATAAAGGGAACACAACCTCCATGCCATAAACCAACTCATAAGGGCTTGTTCCAATGGATCTTTTTGTAGTTAACCTGTCTGCCCAAAGTGCATTGATGAGCTTTTTGTGCCAATTCTTCTTGTTTTCCTCCAATACTTTCTTTATGATATTGATCAAGCTTTTATTGGATGACTCAGCTAGACCATTACCTTGAGGATAATAGGCTATGGAGTGGCCTAAGGTAATGTGGTATCTGTGGCAAAAATTGATCATTCTTTTGGATTTAAAGGCAGCATCATTGTCAGTTATTATCTTTTCCGGACAACCGAATCTAGATAGGATATTGGTTTCTAAGAATTGCATGATGATTGAGTCATTGACTTGTCTACAAGGGATGGCTTCTATCCACTTGGTGAAGTAGTCTGTGGCAGTTAAAATCCATTTATGATGGCCAAAAGAGTGAGGGTGAATTTCTCCAATGAAATCTAAACCCCATTGTTGAAATAGTCTTTCAGTGGAAATGGCTTTTAGGGGTAAAGGTAACAACTTTCTCTTGCCTTCAAAGATTTGACATTTATGGCAAGAAACTACAAATTTCTTTACATCGGCAAACAGGGAGGGCCAATAAAAACCAACCCTTAAGATTTTATTAGCAGTTGACTTCCAATACAAGTGTCCACCACAGTCCCTTGCATGAAATTCTTTAAGCACTTTGTCAGTTTCATCCTTTGTTAAGCAATTCAACAAAATGCCTTCGTGATTTTTCCAAAACAAAGCATTATCTAGAATACAAAACTTTGAAGCCTTCATTTCAAGAACCTCTTTTAGTTCTGGACAACCCTAGAGAGCCTGCAGGTTTAAAAAAACATAGGCTATATCAGCATACCAAGGTGATTGTAAAAAGGCTTGATTGATCTGTGGAGTCGCCAACTCTTGTTCGTTATCCAGCTCATTGATGTCAAGGGCATGAAAATTGGTTTCAGTCATCAATTTGGCTAATCCTTGTCCTTTTATTAGCTTTCTTGGTTTGATTTCAATGTCATATTCCAAAATGTTAGCTATCCATTTGCCTCTTTTACCTTCAAGTCCTTCCTGATTTAGAATATCCTTGACCACAATATTTGGCACATAAGCTATTACATGAGAGTATAAGATATAAACTCTAAAATCCTTGATGACCTTTAGAAGGGCATAAGCTTATTTTTCTATGATTTGATATTTAAGTGGTGCATCTCTAAGCGCTTTGCTGAAAAAAGCAATGTTCTTCTCACATCCTTGATCATCGTTTTGTAATAGGACAGCAGCAATAGTATGTTCTAATGCAAAGGAAAAGATTATGAAATCTCTATCAAATTTCGAACTTGTGAGGACTAGTGTTTTGGTTAAAGCTTTTTCGATTTCCTCAAAGGTTTGTTTAGCTTCTATTGTCCACTTTACTTTGGAATCTTTCTTCAGCATGTTATTCAGCAATCTTATCAGTTCAGCCAAGTTGGGTATGAATCTTCTTAGAAAATTGATTTTTCCTAGGAAAGCGTGCAATTCTTTGATATTTCTTGGGTGAGAAACTTGGAGAATAGCTTGTATTCTGTCAGGGTCAATTCTAATGCCATCTTTTGAGATTATGTGACCTAATAGTTTGCCTTCTTCTAGGCCAAATAATGACTTCCTCGGGTTCAATGATATGCCACATTTTCTGCAAATTATGAACGCTTGTCTTAAATGTTCTAAATGTTCTTGATCTGATTTGGAAAAAGCAGATATATGACTAGAAAGTCATGGATTTCTCTTGCAAAGGCTATGTCCATTGCTCGTTGAAATGTTGCCCCTGCATTTTTAAGTCCAAAAGGCATTTTTACATACTTGAAAGCTCCCCAAGGTGTCGTAAAGGAAATTTTATCTTGATCATCCGAGTGAACTAGGATCTGATTAAACTCTGAGAATCCATCTAATAGTGAAATCCTAGAAGCTCCCACTACCCTTTGTAAAAATGTGATCCATCTTGGGCAAGGGGTAATGCTCTTTGAGAGAAAATTTATTCAGATTTCTCAAATCTACACACAGTATTATCTCTCATGTTTTCTTCCTAGTGGGCACTAGATTTGAGATCCACTCTGAAAATCTAATTGGTGCAATTATTCCAGCTTGGTACATTATTTTGACTTCCTTTTCAATAAGGGGGAGAAGGACAGGATTCACCCTTCTGAGTTTTTATTTAAAAGGGTTTTGATTTTCCTTTAAGGGTATTGTATGTTGGATCACAAAAGTATCATAGGACTTGAGGTTTTCATAGCTCCATGCAAAAACATCTTGAAATTATTTAAACAACTCAATGTATTTCAGTTTTTGGTCAAGAGGCAAGGCTTTGGACAATTTTACCATCTTAGGATCCTCTGCAGTTCCTATATTACAGTCCTCAATTTCTGCATTTAATGGCTGCATTTTTGGATTTCTTGGAATATCATTTGAGTCAAAAATATCTTCTAGAGGAGTCAAGCCTGTAGGTAAAAAATTATCCTTTAACTCAATTACTTCAGACTCTCCTTCAGCATTTTCATCAAAGTCCATTTGTTTCATCTCTTGTAAATTTTTGATGGTAAAGATTGTTGGATGCAAAATCTGATTTGTTGTTTCAGTCGATATATTAGTTTCTATTTTGTATATTTGTTGTTCATCACAAATGGTGATTGTGTCTATGTTTGCACTTGAAAATTCCTCTTTCAAAGTCAGAAAATTGTTGATTTGTGTGTCATTTTCAAGCACCTGCCAATTCTTAACATTGTCTGGTACAGCAGGTCTGTGTTTAATTTTAGCAGTAAAGTGATGGTTAGGTTCAAATGGCAGCTTACAAGTGCTGGCAAATGTTGCCAAACTGTGAGCATGTAAATTGTGGTTTCTTGAGATTTTGGTGAGTTGTGATTCTAGAAAGGTATTAAGTATTTCAATTGCTGCCCCTCTATAAGCCCTTAGCCTAAGATCATTTGTAACAAAGTTTCCTTTCATCTGTTGAATAACCAGATCAGAGTCTCCCAAAATTGAAATCCTAACTGCCCTAGACTTTTAATCAGTTTGAGTCCTAGCAGAAGGGCTTCATATTCATCCATATTGTTTGTACATCTGAAACTCAGCCTATATTCATGTCCTTCAGCATGATCATTTTGCATGTTATGTATCCAAATACCTGCCCCTGCTCCTAATTTATTCATTGACCCATCAAATTCTAGATACCATAGGATTTCTTGATTACAACTAGCATTAGGAGTTTTGAAAACTTGCTTAGTGGGAAGATCTGAATTTTGTAACTCATATGGTTTGCCTTGTGTGTGTGTTACATCAATCACTTCAGCAATTTCTAAATCTTGAGAAGTAGATTCTTCATTTATGTTTCTTGCTTGTGCTGATTCCAGAAGCTTGTCATCAGTTTTGGGACACATTTTAGCATTATATAAGTTGAAAGAATCCATATCAGAATGCATGGAATAAATGTGGAAATTTTGGGGTTTCTCTTGACTATTGACCACATATTTCATCAATGTTTCCCGATAAAATCTCTCTGGCTGGCCAAAGACTGAAATGGTAGCATAGGACATGTCTAGCTGCAAAGATCCTTGGAGTTTTGCACCCCAAGATCTGGACAAAAGCATTCCATACTTTGGTGGGATATCGGCTACCACAACATCCTTTAAAATTGTCTTGGCAGGGTATTGGACTAGAGATACACATAAATCTTTGATTAGGCCTAGACACATGACCTCGTTAGAATCAAATGAAAACAAGTCTTTATATGGCCTTGTGATATCTAGGTCCAATCTTTCCATCACAGAATTAGGCATTAGATTATGAGAAGCTCCCCAATTAAACATTGCATTATGTAGTACTTTGTCATGAATATTTAGGCTTACATAGAATGGAGGAACTCCCCCATCTACTATTTTACCATTTACTTCAGGGCCAAAAATCAATTATGGTTGGTCATCTAAGACATTCACTGCGTCTCTATTCTCTGATATTTGAAGTGACCTGCTGATTTGTTCTCTGTAAACCTCATGTTTAGCAATTCAGACAGTGGAATGGCTATTTTTAACTTGCCAATTTCGGTTTCTAGGTTGAAAGGTTTTTCCACTTGAATTTTTGTATTCCGGGCAGCAAGATTTTCCTTTTCTGTTGTGTGTTTCAGTGATTTTTCTCTATCAGAAGTGCTGTTATGAACTGCATCTTCTTTAAAGTTACTTTTAGGAGAACTATTTACATTTTATTTTGGAGGAAAGGAGGTGGATGGCTGATTGTTTGATGGCTCTGAATCTGATATGTCCTCAACCGGGGGCTCTTTTAGGTTTAGGTCTTCTTTAGCAGGGAGTTCTGTAAGGGAAGTTTTATCCTTTGCTTTCTTAGGCTTCTTGGTATCTTTTAGCTTGCTGGTTTCAGGAGCATCTATTGTTCTGCTTCTCAATTTGTATTGTTTATGAACCTCATAGACAACTGCATCATATCCCTCTCTGAAATCAAATGATTCCCCTGATTTGGTTTGAAATTGGTTGAAAGTGTGATCCTCTTGGTCATCTTGGGTTAAAAAGATTTGTTGTTCACTGTTTAGACCCATTAGGTTGATTTGAGTATCCTCTGTTGGCTCACTAGAGGTTGAAGCTTCAGCATAGCTTTCTTGGAATGGAGGTCTGATGTTCTGGTTAGGACCAGCCTTATCGGTGTTAGGATTTTGATTTTTCTTAAAGTTTGGATTTCTTGTGGTGTTACATGGTTGACCTTTCCAATAAGATTTCCTTTCAATGGTTTCCACTCTATCACCTAGTCTATCCATTCCTTTGATGATTGCATCTAGTCTTTTTTCAAATGCAGAAGGCTCCTCTTTGAAGGGAGTCCTTCTTTCAGCTTTAGCTCGAGCTCTTTTGGAGATCAGGTTGGCCTCTACACTAACAGCTATGCTCTACATGTCCTATAAGCTTGGAGGATCTCTTTCCCTTAGCTGATATGCCATGTCAGAATCAAATCCATCTGGGAGTTTGATCAAAGCTAAGCCTGGTGGAGGTCTAAGGTTTTGAGGAATAGCATTGTACATATTATTGAATCTAGCACAATAGTCTTGGACAGTTTCTTGTGGTCCTCTTTTCAAACTTTCATATTCTGATAGGATGTGTAATGGGTCCTTCTTCTTTTCCCATCTATTCAAAAAGGTTTTGTAAAGGGCATCTGGATCAGCAATTGTGTTTATAGGAAGTGCTCTAAAACAGGTCTTTACATCACTGGTTAAACTTTGAACAAAAATTTTCATCCTGACATCATTATCATCAATTTCATAGTTCTCAAAATAGTCCATCATTTTCTTAGTATGTTGTTGTGCTGTGTAGGTGCCAGTACCATCAAAATAGGTGATTTTGCTTTGATAATCTTGAGGCATAGCCCCCGTGATTTGTAGGCAACTACAGAGGAGCATACCGATTTTCCATGTTAACAGGTATAAATGGGACAGCTGGAAGCACATGGATAACAGCTGAGATAAGTGTTGTGGATGGGGGAGTGGAAAAGAAGCTTTAAAGTGATGATGGTGAACTAGAAGAAGCTGCAGCAATAGTAGAAAGGACTGCTGCTTTTCCGGGAGTAAGCTCAGATTGGATGGATTTCTGCTGAGGTGTATCAGTGTTTAAATCAGCAGATTTTTATAGACATTCTTGTCTTCTAAGGCTTTTAGAGATCAAGTTATGGTTTTCAAAAATAGCTGGAGGGTTGGGATCTAGATTTGATCTAGTGTAACGGGTTTTCTTCTTTGGAGCCAGCTTCTAAATTTGTTTTTGGTATTTTCTGGAAGTATTTGAAGAACACTGCTTTTGACAATATCTTTCTAGGAAAATATGAATTGTGAAAGCCTTGAATTTTCTTGAAGATCTTTTGAAAGCAAGAGGAAACTGATCAAATTTTTGAGACAGCTGTTTAAAGCCTAAAACTAGACTAGAGATAGACTGAAGCAGCTTTTATTTGCTCATGTAATTTCATAGAAAAATAGTTTTAAAGGCTACCTGGCTAACTTCAGGCTCCATCTGTAGCTTTAGAGAATATACAGCAGTAACAAACATAGTCACTCGGGTCCCCAGGGGAGTCGCCAATGATGTTATCACTCAGGTTGTTCCCCAAAAGTTGTGAGAAAAGGGAATACGACCGAGGTAACCACTAACCAATCTTTTAGATGCAGATTCTAGCCAAACTGCAACCAGAGAGGGCTCTCTCTTTACGATTTAGCTTTGTTTTTCTATATGTTAGGCTAGTTATGAAGCACAAGTATTTGTTTGATTTTTTGGATGGTGATATTTCAATAGAACAGGGGTGCAATGTATGAGAAGATCAGACCATTGGGTTAATGGAGTCAATGAAAATAAAGTTATGGGTAAGGTTTCTTTGACAAAAGGAGGAACTACAGAGTAAGATAATTAATCATGGAACAACTTTCAAGCTGGAATTGGGTGAAATGGAGTCAGGGGATGAAAGGAAATTAAGGATTTTTCATCATGCTAACAGAGGGAAAGTGGGTGAATATTACCAAGGAGCAGTTAAGAATTCCTTAATTATATTCAAGGTGTAGAACCAGGGAAACAAGAGCAGTTAAGAATTCTTGCCTATGCTAGTCCTGAAGAAAACATAAAAAATGATAGGAATTGAACAGAAAGTACATTTAAGTAAACTCAGGGCTATTCTTTCTTCTTGCAATTTGGAATACGATATATAGATGATATACAAAACACAGAAATAGTAAAACAAGAGTTAAAAAGACTTATTGGTCCATGAGATAATTCAAGAATTTTGCAACATGGGCTTCTGCCATCAATTCCATAACCAGAGAGTTTATCAGCAAAGCATTCCACCAATCTTTATTCAAAAGAGTTCTCAAATTTACAGCACAGTTCCATAATGATATTCACCAACCCCTAATACTTAGATTGGGGAGGTATTTGTACAAAAATGTTTTACAAAATATCTTAGAAGAGATAATTTCTTGCAATAACTTCTTTCACCTACTCTACAGAAGGATTAAATGCTCTTGGGAATAGAGAGAAATGAATGCAGAAGTAAGAGAATGTTGTGCTGGCCGTTTTGTTGGTGAGATGCATTGATTACTTGCTCAGCGAGTCAGTTGATGGATACTTTAGGTAAAACCCATGTCGATGGCATTGTTTTCCTGGGTGCTTTGATTGTGCTTTGATTGACTGCTCAGCGTGATTTTTTATCTTCTCTTTTTTTCACTTTATAACATCTGTAGCGTTCTGGGAATATAAGCAAAACTTTCATCTCTGCCTACAAAATTTCCAGCATACTCTGCCACCATTGGTCATCTAGTAATTGGTGTCTGCGCATTTTTATCAGAGTCTCATCTGCATCCGTGTACCTGAAGAAAGTGGGCTGAATTGTGAAAAGATGCCTCACTTCATGTTCAGTAAAAAACAGATTCTCCAAATTGTCATACAGGCTCTGTCCAAATGGGAGTGACTTCTCTCATGCAGAACTTGATGATGTTGTGGCTTGGCTATCCACATATGTATTTAATCTGTGAACATAGGCTGCATGTGACATTAGTCTGTAGTCATCAGTTAACAAAATAGGCAGACCCTTTTCCTATAAAGCTGTAAACTTCTGTATGAAAGCATTTATCTCCATTTTCATCTCCTGGCACTTCCTTTCCAGATTTTGTATGAAATTCCTCATGGTCAAAACCCTTTTAATTATTAAAATAGTGCCTATCATGTCCCTGATATCCAGTTTTGCCAGATCTTCTCTGGTGTGGATGTTCAAGAAATGTATTAGCCTATTGGCCTATTTGGGCATGTTTCCCAATGAATCCCTGGCCCTTTGAATTTCTTCTTGAGCTGCTGCTACTAGATCAATCTGCTCATGAATTACCTGTATTGATTTCCACATATCAGTGATGGATTGGCAAATGTTGGCCCACAAAATGCTCCTAATTTCTCCCAAAGGTTTGTCTAATAAGAGGTCCTTTTCCAATGCCTTTACTTTATTCTCCAATGCTTTCACCTCCCTCGTTTTTTCTGCCACTGTCATTTTAGATTTATCATAACTAATTTCCAACTTGGCCAATTACTCTTTGGCATCCTTTAATTCTGAGACTTGGAGCCTTAGATCCTCCATAGCCTTTATTAGTTCTTCAGTAGTCATGGTAGTGCTGCTGCCTGCTACTGTTGTTGTTGATGTACCTGCTGTCGATGTTGGGGCAGTGGGAGGGAATGTTGTTGTTGTTGTGGGAGGAGCAGTTGTAATTGTTGGAGCTGTTTGAGGTGGCTGGGAGGTTGACACTCCCTGTTTTTCATGTAATGCTTTCTCCAAAGCCTACTCGGTTTCATTTAGTCTTTGATTCATTTTTATTAGCAACTCCATCATGTCTTCTTCTTCTTTTTCTTTTACTATCTCTGTGGTCTGCGGATGCATAGTAATTGATAGCTTTAACTGCTTCTTGAGGGCAGCTATGTCATCCTCTTTTTTCTTTATTAGTGCCTTTATTGCCTTGGGATCCTTGGGATTATGTCCCAGCTCAAGGATGATTCCCTCCAAGGACTTTATCCTGTTGTCCTTGGCGAAAGAGGATGTCTTTTCCAACTCTAATTGGGCAAATGTGTTGTTTAATGAATTCTGCAATTGTTGAGCTAGTATGGCTTTGTCTGCCAAAATGGAAAAGACCATTTCACCATTTTGCTTGTGCAATTCAATCTGGTCCAAAGGGTGAATGTCTTTGGCAAGAGCCTCTAGATTTGTTCTAATATAATCAGCAGCTGACTATCGCTGCTGCACTCTAGGCTTGAAGTGACTCAAGATCATTTTCCCCTCCTTAATGTCATATGCAGACATCAATCTCTGTTGTTTGCCGGGGGTCATCTTCAGAAATTGATCATAAAGCTGCAGCCTTATTGGCTCATTCTTTGCTTTAATGTCCATGAATGTCCTCTTAATATCAGAACTTTGTTTGTTTTGTGGTCGTGCTGATGAAATTTCCACACTAGGCTCTTTTCCCAATTGCTGCCCATGAGAACTGGTAGATGTTTCTATCACTAGGGAAGTCAGTGGGCTGGCTGCCCTCTCACTTCTTGGGCTTTCAATGATTTCCTCTATAACTTCCTCTTCAGGTAGAGGATCCACTCTCTACCTCTTTGCTTCTGGTTGTTCTGTTGGCCCACTTATGGGTGTGGCCTCTTCTCGGTCCCTTTTTCTGCCCTTCTCCTCATTGAGAGGAGTCTGCAATGCTGGTATCTTTGGTGCATTGGTCTGGGCAAGAGGAATTTGTTTTTGGCTTTGCTACTTTGATCATGTTGGCTGATCTGTCATTTCTTGTTGCTCTGAATGCAGCACTTCTTTTCCTTTGGATGTCCTTGCAGGTGGAGTACTTTCTTGGGCAGGTTGTTGTGAAGTTGTAGCAGATGATGTGCCCGCTCCAATATGTTGAGGTAATTCGAACGAGACCTGTCCAAAAGAGTTCAGGTCAAGAGTTTTTTCAAGATTTTTCATTGCCTGGTCCATTTTCTCTTCTTCAGTTATCTGTTCTACCAATGTGCCCTCTACCCATTCATCTTGATTTAGCATACTGTTCTAAATCATGGATTTTACAATGATCATAACCTGATAGTCTATATTTTATCTTTCTATCATGGATGAATCCACTTGGGTCATAGGGTACCCACCAAAAACTCCTTTTTATTTTGATTTGCTCGCCTAATATCTTTTCAGCATCTTTCCACCCTTCCTTTTTGTTAATAATGAAGGGGCCTAATTGGTTTCTTAGCTTCAGCTGAGCCTTTTTCTTGGCAGCATGAAAATGAGTCAAATCTGAGCTAATAAATTGCCTAAAGTATTCAAGGGAAAACAGTCTCATAGGTACATACTTTGGCAGCTTGTAGGGACATAATTCGCAGCCATAAATCCTGATCTCTGTGTAATTCTGGTAAAAGTACCAGTCACCTATTTTATAGCTTTTGGATAGTTGCAAGATTTTCTACATGTCACCTGAGAGTCTGGCTGGGGGACTTTTCATCAGCAGAGATGAGACTGGATATATAAATAGATCAATGAACTCACAATAAGTATAAGGAGAATTATGGACCAGATGGAACACTTAGGTCCAAAATATGACAGATCTCCTCTCTCCTTTTGCATACAATTTCCTGACAGGGAACTAAAAACTATCTATTTGATAGTACAAGAACAGATGATATTTATATGCTGTATACTTGAAGACTCCTTCTCTTTTTAGACTCATGAATTGTTCATGGATTTTATTGATGATGAAGGTAGCAAAGTCAAATTTGATAGTGGGAGGGTGTCCTAGAATAAATATTGACATGAGAGCTAAAATGGTCTCATCAACATACTCACTTGTTCTAAAGCCCGTGACATAGGATATCATATCAATAACAGTTCTCCCAGCTTCATTGAAATAGACATGGTGAAAAGAAGGTGAATCTCTGGGCTGGGAGTCTGGGCTCATGAATAACTTGGCAATCCGACCTATTTTTGTAGTGGATAGTTTGGAGCCTTGGTATAGAAAATATTTCATGGACAGAGGAGCCAGAGGCTGACTAGGTTTGAAGTGCAACATCTCATTGATTGAGTCAGGAGTGATATAGAAAAGGACAATGCCATTTGGAGACATGACTGCTCTTTGAGTAGGCTCATAGTTGGCATAGCACGAGCAGATTATATCTGGAAATACATTAACTGAAGGAAGATAGTATATGGGCAGATTAGACTCCCATATCCCATAGAGATCAGTTTTGTTCATGTAACTGTTTCTAATTTCACAAAATGTTTGCAGATGGTCTTTGGTACCCATTAAGTCTTGTATTTGGAAGTCTCTATCAGCTAAGGGAAACCATTCCAGCTCCTTGTGAGGTGCATTAAGGGGAGCAACATTGAGGGCCACTGGAGCCTCCATTTTTCAGTGTTCTGTGATTTTTTTAATTTGGAATTTGGGTTTTCACAGCAACAGTAGGTAAAATAGTACTTTGGGTTCTTTCTGCGGGAATTGCAGGCCGAAATGAGCTTCAATTATAGCCAAATGGGCGAAATTGCATAGGGAGATGTATTTTGAGGAATTTATCGGAAAAAATGGGCTGAACAGTGGTTATAGTCCGCGGTTTTTTAAAGGCATCACAGTTTTTAATCGAAATTTGGGTTCACTGGGTAAATTTTTGCAGAGAAAACTTGGAAAAAATAGGGTTTAGGAGGAGAACTCGGGTAAATACCTATTTAATGGACGCCCTGTGGAGAATGCAGGTGACGGGCCGAGCTTGAAGACTGGTTTGCAGGTTGGATTTAGCAGGGTGGTGGACTGTGCAGTTAAGCAGCTATTTTAGTCGAAATCGCATGAATATGTCACACAGAACAAACGAACAGAAATGGATAATAAATGACCTTTTCACGCTATTTTGACAAAAATTCAGTTTTGGCAGGTTTTGGCGCGCTTTGGTTGGGGGACGTCAGCACGACGTAATCTTTGTCGAGTAGCAAGGTTATGGAAGCTGACTTGGCGCTGATGTGGTGGACACAGCGGATGATGCAGAGGCGGGGTGGTGGGCGACGTACCGGTTGATGTGAGGGTGACGAGAGGGTGGCATCAGTGGGGAGGGGGCATAGGCAGTAAGCGGTTTGCCCCCTGCACCGCCTTTGGGCCATGGTGGTATTGGAGGGGGGGCAGCGATCACACCAGGTGCCTGCCACGTGTCTTTTGTATGGCGGAAATACCGCCCATCCCCCAGACGCTATCGTTCGGCATATAAGGGGTTGCGATATACATGTGGGCCGTCAGATCTGTGGACTCTTATCCGACGGTTGGCGGCATATAAAATAGGCAGAGGGTTATGGAGCGAGATCCCATCGATATATTTATCATTTGATAAGGTTTTACGGGGCTTTACAATGTATTCAAACTTTGGGTTGGCAGGTTAGTTATTCATTTAACCAGATGTTAAATGAAGTCCATAGTTTGTATACGCGCGCGGGGAAGGGTTGTCCACAAGGTTTTGAGTAAACCTTGGACTCCCTAAAATATTTCACATGCGGTTTTAATCAAGCCTAGGGCGGAGTATTAAATCTTAGGGGTTTTATGTATTTTATATATAATAGGGGCGGGGAAAACTTTACATAGGAGTTATATAATAGAGTTAGGATGTCAATATGAAATGGTATGTTTGATCAAGACACTAAGTCAAATGAGTAAAACTTAGGCTTAGGGAGTAAAAGGGATCCAAGTTATGAATTTTTAGAGACTTAGCACAATGGCAGAAAAAGATTTTTACACAAGAAATGTGGCTTAGTTCTCTTAAGTAAAATCAGAGTTTCACTTGGTGTTTTCTATGAAATGAAGTGAACTAGGTGCACTGAGCAAATCTTAGTGTCCTTGAGGGGATTTTAGTAAATGTTCTTGGAGAAGTAAGAGGGGAGATTAGTCATGCTTCAACTGTTCTGCAACCACTTTGCCATGGTACCAATGATATCCATGAGATGCAATATCTTTAAAAGACAAAATTGTTCACAAACTTGCTTCTGCAACATCAAATTGCCTACCCAGCTTATTAATCGTACCATTTTTTCTTCCTTTTCCAAGGTGCATTTGAACTAGCAAACCCTTTCTCTCTTGTTTTCTTTTAGCTGTCCTCCTATCTAAGTCTGCCCTTATTCCTTCCGAGGGCTCAGATTTCACTGTTGAGCTCCCTTGCTTCTCTACCTAACTACTGATCTGCCAAGCTTGAACTGTTTGGAGAGATATTATTCTCTAATTCTAAAACAAGAAATTTAAACATGGACTGGCCCAGGTTAAACTGTTTGGCCATCCATCAAGTGTGACAGAAGTCACTGATTGCACAATTTGAACTCTTTTGCAAAAAATAGGATAGTAGTGGCATTTTGACTAGCACACTTTTCCTGGTCTTTTCTTTGGGGTTCATTTTCTTTCTTTTGACCAATTCATTCTTTTTGCCCTTTTATTTTTCTTTTAGGGCATACCCTCTTTTTTATTTTTTTTTTTTTTTTTTTTGGAAAATATGGAACCTTTGTAGCATGGAAAGGATGATAATATTTGGCATTTCATTAGTCAATCATGAAATATGACACCTATTGGTATAAGAACCTAACACTGGCTCCACTTGGGGATGGCTTTTTCAGGTGAAAATCCAAGAACAACAGGTCAGATGGCCTTACATTTAACTCTTGTTGCAATCTGAAATTTCCTTTTGCTGTAAACCAACAAAACTGTATCTCTGTAACATATATACCTTTCCCTTGAGCTGGTCTGAACAATTACAGCTCTGTCTCTGATAGAGTGTCTGAGTGGTTGTCATCATTTTTATAGCTCCCAAGTTGTCTTCTTTACTTCTTCTGATAAATTCAAAATGTGACACAAAAAGGTGGCACACATCCTTGCTTTTCCTCAAAATTTGCTGCATCTTATTCCCTATCTTATTGTTGTAATAAACTACAGAAAATAGACACTATTATGTACAAGTTACAGTCCTACTATATCAACAAAGTGGATCAAAATAATGCTTGAGCATCCGCCCATTGACCGGCCCATCTCCTGCTTCTGTATCATCCAGGCTTTTCAAAAAGTAGGTGTTGTTTCCTTGTACAACCTGAATAGAAAAAGGTCCTCTCCATAGAAAGTCAAACTTCCCATGTTTTCCTTTATCTTCCCTTCTAGAATCCCATTTCACCACTTTGTCACCTATGAAAAAATCCTCTGGCTTTGTCCTTTTGTCAAATATCTTCTTAAGTTTCTCTTGTAAAATTCGAGTTCTTTGATAGACTTCTTCTCTGGTCTGCTGTAAATGAATTGTTTGATTGATTCTTCTTTGAATATCATTGGGTTCTGCCTATATTTCTTGTAGCAATTTTATCACAGGGATTCCCATAGATAAAGGGAACACAACCTCCATGCCATAAACCAACTCATAAGGGCTTGTTCCAATGGATCTTTTTGTAGTTAACCTGTCTGCCCAAAGTGCATTGATGAGCTTTTGTGCCAATTCTTCTTTTTTTCCTCCAATGCTTTCTTTATGATATTGATCAAGCTTTTATTGGATGACTCAGCTAGACCATTACCTTGAGGATAATAGGCTGTGGAGTGGCCTAAGGTGATGTGGTATCTGTGGCAAAAATTGATCATTCTTTTGGATTTAAAGGAAGCAGCATTTTCAGTTATTATCTTTTTCCGGACAACCAAATCTAGATAGGATATTGGTTTCTAAGAATTGCATGATGACTGAGTCATTCACTTGTCTACAAGGGATGGCTTCTATCCACTTGGTGAAGTAGTCTGTGGCAGTTAAAATCCATTTATGCTGGCCAGAAGAGGGAGGGCGAATTTCTCCAATGAAATCTAAACCCCATTGTTGAAATGGTCTTTCAGTGGAAATGGGTTTTAGGGGTAAAGGTAACAACCTTCTCTTGCCTTCAAAGATTTGACATTTATGGCAAGAAACTACAAATTTCTTTACATCAGCAAATAGGGAGGGCCAATAAAAACCAACCCTTAAGATTTTATCAGCAGTTGACTTCCACTACAAGTGTCCACCACAGTCCCCTGCATGAAATTCTTTAAGCACTTTGTCAGTTCCATCCTTTGTTAAGCAATTCAACAATATACCTTCATGAATTTTCCAAAACAAAGAATTATCTAGAATACAAAACTTTGAAGCCTTCATTTTCAAGAACCTCTTTTTAGTTCTGGACAACCCTGGAGGAGCCTACAGGTTTAACAAAACCATAGAAAATTTTAGGGGCGAATGTTCTCCCTTTGGCGAAATTAAGGGGTTTTAAATTTTTAGTGGGCGAATATTTTGTATCATAGCACATTTTTACAAATCACCTCAAATAGCCCACCTTATTTTAAGGGAGAGGGTAAAAAAGGTAAATTTAGCCCTTGAAACTAGGAGTTACAACCTTCCATTCGCCACTTTTGAAGAATAGGTTTTATTTAAGTGAATCCTATGGGCCAAATACCATATTTATAAAAGAGGTATGGTAAATTAATAAAAATATAAATAAATGAGAGGTATGGTAAATAACTAAAACATTTTTTATATTTACTCCATAAGTCACCTTATATACATGCAAGGATGTAAACAAATAAAAATATAAGTAAAGTGGAGGTATGGTAAATAAATAAAACGTCTTTTTATACTTACTCAAAAGGTATGGTAAATAAATAAAAATATAAATAAACTAGACATATGGTAAATAAATAAAACCTCTTTTTATATTTAGTCCATAACCCTCATTCTATTTATGAAGGCTCAAGAAAGAGGTTTTATTTAAGTGAATCATGTGGGCCAAATACCATATTTGTAAAAGAGGTATGGTGAATTAATAAAAATATAAATAAACGAGAGGTATGGTAAACAAATAAAACATTTTTTTTATATTTACTCCATAAGTCACCTTATATTTACAAACACTCAAAAAATGCGTTATATTTAGGTGAAACCTATGGGCAAAATACTATGGGACAAATACCATGGACTAGATTGTTATTAATACCATGCAAAAAAACATTATTAACCCTAATGTTAGTATTAATAAAAATAAAAATGGCACATGGTATTGACCCATGGTATTCACCAAAATGGCACATGGTATTGACCCATGGTATTCACCTGGAATGTAGCCTATTTAAATGGGGGAATTAAACTAGCATAGATCCATCTTTACTCTAGATCTACTAACCCCCGAGATGTATCAAATATCGTGATATGCAAACTAGCATAGAGTGAAAAAATATTTGATCCCTCTCAGAGAGACATAGTATTCAATTATGGGTTAAAGAGATCCACACTGAATGATCTATCGGCCTTATCTTCACTTAGTTAGTATTCAATTATGGGTTAAAGAGATCCACACTGAATGATCTATCGGCCTTATCTTCACTTAGTTTAAGACTATTCACTTGGAGAGCCTGCATTTGCCCCCACTTCAAGAGCATAGTAAAGTCATGTAGAACTTAGAGAAACTATCTTTAAGCTTTTAGTGAAGAATGGAAAAATGTTTGGGTTCAATAACAACCATTCGAGCATTAAGCTTCCAATAATGCTAGATTTTAACCTGGAGCACTTTTGTGATTTGGAGGAGATGCCCCCTCGTATTTGTGACACATCTCCAGTTGTGAATTGGACTATTACTAACTGTCATTTCCTTTGAAAGTTACCTGATGACTTGGGGAACCTCAACTCTTTAAGTTGTTAAGGAAGGAAAGAAAGTACATTACGATAAGTTCTCTTATTCTTTTCAAGTTTTTCTTGGATATGTACAACGTTTCAGGTAGGAAAGTACATTCTGTTAATGAAAATTTGTCTTGATAGAAAGGCGCAATTTCAAATTCTAATGCTTTCAAAAAACATTGTATAACTATAATGTTTCTAAAAGGAAAGCATATTTTTTTAATTTAAGTATCATGATCCCATATTCCAACTTATTTTTCAGTAACCCATTAGGCTTTGTAGCTTTGTATAAATCCATGTCTTTTGATAAGATCCTCTTCCAAATTAGAACACAGTTTCCTTTTGGCAATAACCACATACAATGTCTTGATTTTGTTATTGAGAAAATAGAGGTTGTGAAACAAGCTTGTGCCATACAAGGACTTGATTCATTGATTATGTATCAATTATGGCTCTTGATGTAAAAATGTCTTGATTTTGTTGCTTGAAAATAGAGGTTACGCTTTACTATTTCACATAATTTCTTACAATCTTCCCATACGTATTGATTTTTAATCTCAGTCACTGAGGGATGACAATAATGACAAAGGTAATATTCCATGGTCTGAAGTTACCCTCTTACTAAATATTTAAATATATCACCACAATTTAACTGTTAGTTAAAGGAATTGTATTTGATTTGTAAACAATTCATTGCTTGATTTATAGATTTTGATTTTTTCCCTTTTTTATTTTTTTCTCAGATTTGGTATGAGATATCTTCCAATATTTGGGTTCCCTAGTTTCCCCACCATAGCTATGAGGTTCAGATGCTATCATTAAATATTCTCAGAACGTTACAACTTTTCTAGTAAGTGTACTTTGAAACATTGTTGTTGCTTTTCCATGGTGTTAATGCAAATAAGCACTACAACTAGTGCCATTATTTAGATTAAGTGCTGAAATCTAGGTGGTCTTGTAATGATGGAAGGATTGTTTTCTAGCTACTAAGGCCATATGCATTTTTATCTCTTATGTTGTCCTGAGATATTCAAATTCAGAGTAAGAATTGAGGTCTCATTTCCACTGTAGATTGTAGTCAGTTTCTTGAACATAATATATAGTAGATTATATTTTACTAATCAACTATGGATGTGATCCCTCGCAGGAAAGGAAATTCAAAGTGTCTTTGATTTCACATTGATTTTTCAAAACATCCACAGAGCAAAGGAGATTCAAAGTGACACTGATTTCACACTGATTTGTCAAAATGGAGGCAAGAGAAAAGGAAACTTTGTATTCAACAATGCTCTTAATTTCATATGTACATGCACAGACATATTAGTAGAAAATATTGAAGGGTTGCCTAAGTAATATTTTCCATTCCACTACATTCTTTACAGCTTGTAAATAAATAACTCGGAACAATTCATTACACTACTTGTTATTCTTTATTAATCAGTGGTTAAGATTTTGATATTGAACTAGCTAAGATTTTTCTTCCTTCTGTGAAATTGTGTGTTCTATAATGCTTCTTTTCCATTCACTCTGTATAGCATATAAAGTTTGTCTAATGGAGTAGGAAGATTGGAAAGTCTTGTGATCCTTGAACTATGTTACAAGGCAGAAACCCAACGGGGCAGGGTAGGCACATCCCCACAAAGGGTTCACAAATACCAAAGTTAGTATTGGCTAGTGCCTTGAGCTAGAAAATTTCCTTTACCCTTGTATTAACAGTGAATCCGGAGAGGATTCTAATATTATCTTTATAAGATTTATATTAGTTAAGATTGATGAATAAAATTCATGAGACATGAGCTAGGATGTCCTTGCAAGGTGGTTGTTGATTATTGGAAGCTATGATGGCCATTATGTCAGGTTAGGTGGTTGCACTCCCTTGATCATGAGCACGATTGTGATCAATATGGAAGACTTCATAGTCTGGATTAATTGTTTAGTAGTGATAATTAGTGGGCTCATTCACAAAAGCTTCTATTTAACTAATCCTTTTTATAGAGTTGTCAGATTCAATTTCCAAAGGTTTTAATTACACTATAGAGTTGAGTTCTGAGAGAGTTGTGATTCATAGTGTTAAGTATAGCATCTATGACACTTGAATGAAGACAAGAATAGTAGATGTATCAGACTCTGTTATAAGCTTACCTACATATTATAAGGGACTTGGTTGGCTTTTTTATAATTTTATAAACAAGTTCCATTTCATGGAAATGTGAAAAAAACAGTGATATTGCCACCATGTGGCTCTTGTCATATATGGTTTTATACTTTTTAAAAAAATTCTCTAAGAGTTCACAATGCTAAGATTCACTAGGACCTTACAAAGTTTTATTATTTAGTGAAAGACTCACCAAGATCTTACAAGATTTTATAATTGAGTAAAATATTCGCCATGCCTGGTGAGAGATTCGCCAAAAATTTATATATACATATTATATTATTGATAAAATCGCCTTCCATTTTTCCTATATACCATGGAGATTCGCCCATTTATTATACATATAAATTTAGGGGGGGTTCTTAAAATTTTCCCTGAACAAAACATAGGTTATATCAGCATACCAAGGTGATTGTAAAAAGGCTTGATTGATCTGTGGAGTCACCAACTCCTGTTCGTTATCCAGTTCATTGATGTCAAGGGCTTGAAAATTAGTTTCAATCATCAATTTGGCTAATCCTTGTCCTTTTATTAGCTTTCTTGGTTTGATTTCAATGTCATATTCCAAAATGTTAGCTATCCATTTGCCTCTTTTACCTTCAAGTCCTTCTTGAGTTAGAATATCCTTGACCACAATATTTGGCACATAAGCTACTACATGAGAGTATAAGATATAAACTCTAAAATCCTTGATGGCCTTTACAAGGGCATAAGCTTTTTTTTGTATGATCTGATATTTAAGTGGTGCATCTCTAAGCGCTTTCCTGAAAAAAGCAATGGGCTTCTCACATCCTTGATCATCTTTTTGTAATAGGACAGCAACAATAGTATGTTCTGATGCAAAGGAAAAGATTATGAAATCTCTATCAAATTTCAAACTTGTGAGGACTGGTGCTTTTGTTAAAGCTTTTCTTTGGTTAAAGCTTTTTTGATTTCTTCAAAGGCTTGTTTAGCTTCTATTGTCCACTTTACTTTGGAATCTTTCTTCAGCATGTTATTCAGCAATCTTATCAATTCAGCCAAGTTGGGTATGAATCTTCTTAGAAAATTGATTTTTCCTAGGAAAGCTTGCAATTATTTGATATTTCTTGGGTGAGGAACTTGGAGGATAGCTTGTATTCTGTCAAGGTCAATTCTAATGCCATCTTTTGAGATTATGTGACCTAATAGTTTGCCTTCTTCTAGGCCAAATAATGGTTTCCTCGGGTTCAATGATATGCCACATTTTCTGCAAATTATTAACACTTGTCTTAAATGTTCTAAATGTCCTTGATCTGATTTGCAAAAAACAGTGAGATCATTAAGGTATATGACTAGAAAGTCATGGATTTCTCTTGCAAAGGCTATGTCCATTTCTCGTTGAAATGTTTCCCCTGCATTTTTAAGTCCAAAAGGCATTTTTACATACTTGAAAGTTCCCCAAGATGTCGTAAAGGCAGTTTTATCTTGATCATCCGGGTGAACTAAGATCTGATTAAAGCCTTAGAATCCATATAATAGTGAAATCCTAGAAGCTCCCACTACCCTTTGTAAAATGGGATCCATCTTGGGCAAGGGGTAATGGTCTTTGAGAGAAACATGATTCAGATTTCTCAAAACTACACACAGTCTTATCTCTCCCGTTTTCTTCCTAGTGGGCACTAGATTTGAGATCCACTCTAAAAATCTAATTGGTGCAATTATTCCAGCTTGGTACATTCTTTTGACTTCCTTTTCAATAAGGGGGAGAAGGACAGGATTCACCCTTCTAATTTTTTGTATAAAAGGTTTTTTATTTTCTTTTAAGGGTATTGTATGCTGGATCACAGAAGTATCATAGGACTTGAGGTCTTCATAGCTCCATGCAAAAACATCTTGAAATTCTTTAACAACTAAATGTATTTCAATTTTTTGTCAAGAGGCAAGGCTTTGGGCAATTTTACCATCTTAGGATCCTTTGTAGTTCCTATATTACAGTCCTCAATTTCTGCATTTAATGGCTGCATTTTTGGCTTTCTTGGAATATCATTTGAGTCAAAAATATCTTCTAGAGGAATCAAGCATGTAGGTAAAAAATTATCCTTTAACTCAATTACTTCAGACTCTCCTTCAGCATTTTCATCAAAGTCCATTTGTTTCAGCTCTTGTAAATTTTTGCTGGTAAAGATTGCTGGATGCAAAATCTGATTTGTTGTTTTAGCCGATATATTAGTTTCTATTTTGTCTATTTGTTGTTCATCACAAATGGTGATTGTGTCTATGTTTGCACTTGAAAATTCCTCTTTCAAAGTCAGAAAATTGTTGATTTGTGTGTCATTTTCAAACACCTGCCAATTCTTAACATTGTCTAGTACATCAAGTCTGTATTTCATTTCAGCAGTAAAGTGGTGGTTAGGCTCAAATGGCAGCTTACAAGTGCTGGCAAATGTTGCCAAACTGTGAGCATGTAAATTGTGGTTTCTTGAGATTTTGGTGAGCTGTGATTCTGGAAAGGTATTAAGTATTTCAATTGCTACCCCTCTATAAGCCCTCAACCTGAGATCATTTGTAACAAAGTTTCCTTTCATCTGTTGAATAACCAGATCAGAGTCTCCCAAAATTGAAATCCTAACTGCCCCTAGACTTTTAATCAGTTTGAGTCCTAGCAGAAGGGCTTCATATTCAGCCATATTGTTTGTACATCTGAAACTCAGCCTATATGCATGTCCTTCAGCATGATCATTTTGCATGTTATGTATCCAAATACCTTCCCCTACTCCTAATTTATTCACTGACCCATCAAATTCTAGATACCATAGGATTTCTTGATTACAACTAGCATTAGGAGTTTTGAAAACTTGCTTAGTGAGCAGATCTAGATTTTGTAACTCATATGGTTTGCCTTGTGTGTGTGTTACATCAATCACTTCAACAATTTCTAAATCTTGAGCAGTAGATTCTTCATTTATGTTTCTTGCTTGTGCTGATTCTAGAAGCTTGTCATCAGTTTTGGGACACATTTCAACATTATATAAGATGAAAGAATCCATATCAAAATGCATGGAATAAATGTGGAAATTTTGGTGTTTCTCTTGACTACTGACCACATATTTCATCGATGTTTACAGGTGCAATCTCTTTGGCTGGCCAAAGACTGAAATGGTAGCATATGACATGTCTAGCTACAAAGATCCTTAGAGCTTTGCACCCCAAGATCTGGACAAAAGCATTCCGTACTTTGGTGGGATATCGGCTACCACTAAATCCATTAAAATTTCCTTAGCAGGGTATTGGACTAGAGATACACATAAATCTTTGATTAGGCCTAGACACTTGACCTGGCTAGAATCAAATGAAAACAAGTCTTTATATGGCCTTGTGATATCTACGTCAAATCTTTCCATCACAGACTTAGGCATTAGATTATGAGAAGCTCCCGAATGAAACATTTCATTATGTAGTACTTTCTCATGAATATTTAGGCTTACACAGAATGGAGGAACTCCCCCATCTACTGTTCTACCATTTACTTCAGGGCCAAAAATCAATTCTGGTTGGTCATCTAAGACATTCACTACGTCTCTATTTTTCGATATTTGAAGTGACCTGCTGATTTGTTCTTTGTAAAACTCATGTTTAGGCAATTCGAACAGTGGAATTGCTATTTTTAACTTGCCAATTTTGGTTTCTAGGTTGAAAGGTTTTTCCACTTGAATTTTTGTATTTCGGGCAGCAAGATTTTCCTTTTCTGTTGTGTTTTCAGTGATTTTTTCTCTATCAGAAGTGTTGTTATGAACTGCATCTGCTTTAAAGTTACTTTTAGGAGAACTTTTTACATTTTATTTTGGAGGAAAGGAGGTGGATCGTTGATTGTTTGATGGCTCTGAATCTGATATGTCCTCAACCGTGGGCTCTTTTAGGTTGAGGTCTGCTTTAGTAGAGGGTTCTATAAGGGAATTTTTATCCTTTGCTTTCTTAGGCTGCTTGGTATCTTTCAGCTTGCTGGTTTCAGGAGCATCTATTGTTTTGCTTCTCAATTTGTATTGATTATGAACCTCATAGACAACTGCATCATATACCTCTCTGAAATCAAATGATTCCCCGGATTTGGTTTGAAATTGGTTGAAAGTGTGAGCCTCTTGGTCATCTTGAGTTAAAAAGATTTGATGTTCACTGTTTAGACCCATTAGGTTGATTTGAGTATCCTCTATTGGCTCACTAGAGGTTGAAGCTTCGGCATAGTTTTCTTGGAATGGAGGTCTGATGTTCTGGTCAGGACCAGCCTTCCCGGTGTTAGGATTTTGATTTTTCCTAAAGTTTGGATTTCTTGTGGTGTTACTTGGTTGACCTTCCCAAGAAGATTTCCTTTCAATGGTTTCCACTCTATCACCCAATCTATCCATTCCTTTGATGATTGCATCTAGTTTTTGCTCAAATGCAGAAGGCTCCTCTTTGAAGGGAGTCCTTCTTTTAGCTTTAGCTTGAGCTCTTTTGGAAATTGGATTGGCCTCTACACTAACAGCTATGCTCTGCATGTCCTCTAAGCTTAGAGGAGCTCTTTCACTTAGCTGATATGCCATGTCAGAATGAAATCCATCCGAGAATTTGATCAAGGCTAAGCCTGGTGGAGGTCTAAGGTTTTGAGGAATAACATTGTACACATTATTGAATCTGGCACAATAGTCTTGGATAGTTTCTTGTGGTCCTCTTTTCAAACTTTCATTTTTCGATAGGATGTGTAATGGGTCCTTCTTATTTTCCCATCTGTTAAAAAAGGTTTGGTAAAGGGCATTTGGATCAACAATTGTGTTTATAGGAAGTTCTCTAAACCAGGTCCTTACATCACCGATTAAACTTTGAACAAAAATTTTCATCCTGACATCATTATCATCAATTTCATAGTTCTCAAAATAGTCCTTCATTTTCTTAATATGTTGTTGTGTTGTGTAGGTGCCAGTACCATCAAAATAGGTGATTTTTCTATGATAATCTTGAGGCATAGCCCCTGGATTTGCAGGCAACTGCAGAGGAGCATATCGATTTGCCATGTTAACAGGTATAAATAGAACAGATGGAAGCACAGGGATAATAGCTGAGATAAGTGTTGTGGATGGGGGAGTGGAAAAGATGCTTTGAAGTGATGATGGTGAACTAGAAGAAGCTGCAGCAATAGTAGAAAGGACTACTTCTTTTCTAGGAGTAAGCTCAGATTGGATGGATTTCTGCTGAGGTGTATTAGTGTTTAAATCAGCAGATTTTTCTAGACTTTCTTGTCTTCTAAGGCTTTTAGAGATCAAGTTAGGGTTTTCAAAAATAGCTTGAGGGTTGGGATCTATATTTGATCTAGTGTAACAGGTTTTCTTCTTTGAAGCCAGCGTCTAAATTTGTTTTTTCTATTTTCTAGAAGTATTTGAAGAACACTACTTTTGACAATATCTTTCTAGGAAAATATGAATTGTGAAAGTCTTGAATTTTCCTGAAGATCTTTTGAAAGCAAGACGAAAGTGATAAAAAAATTTAGACAGTTGTTTAAAGCCTAAAACTAGACTAGAGATAGACTGAAGCAGCTTTTATTTACTCCTGTAATTGCATAGCAAAACAGTTTCAAAGGTTGCCTGGATAACTTCAAGCTCCGTCTGTAGCTTTAAAGAATAGACAGCAGTAACAAACACAGTCACTCGGGTCCCCAGCAGACCCTTTTCATGTAAATCTATAAACGTTTCCTGTAGTCATCAGTTAACAAACTAGGCAGACCCTTTTCCTGTAAAGCTATAAACTTTTGTGTGAAAGAATTTATCTCCATTTGCATCTCCTGGCACTTCCTTTCTAGATTTTGTATGAAATTCCTCATGGTCATAACCATTTTAATTATTAAAATAGTGTCTGTCCTGTCCCTGATATCCAGTTTTTCCAGATCTTCTCTAGTGTGGGTGTTCAAGAAATGTGTTAGCCTATTGGCCTGTTCAGGCATGTTTCCCAATGAATCCCTAGCCCTTTGAATTTCTTCTTGAGCTGATGCTACTAGATCAATCTACTCATGAATTACCTGTATTGATTTCCACATATCAGTGATGGATTGGCAAATGTTGGCCTACAAAATGCTCCTAATTTCTGCCAAAGGTTTGTCTAATAAGAGGTCCTTTTCCAATGCCTTTACTTTATTCTCCAGTGCTTTCACCTCCCTTGTTTTTTCTACCACTGTCATTTTAGATTTATCATAACTAATTTCCAACTTGGCCAATTGCTCTTTGGCATCCTTTAATTCTGAGACATGGAGCCTTAGATCCTCCATAGCCTTTATTAGTTCTTCAGTATTCATGGTAGTGTTGCTGCCTGCTGCTGTTGTTGTTGAAGTACCTGCTGTCGATGCTGGGGCAGTGGGAGGGACTGTTGTTGTTGCTGTGGGAGGAGCAGTTGTAATTGTTGGAACTGTTTGAGGTGGATGGGAGGTTGACACTTCCTGTTTTTCCTGTAATGCTTTCTCCAAAGCCTGCTCGGTTTCATTCAGCGTTTGACAGATTTTTATTAGCAACTCCATCATGTCTTCTTCTTCTTTTTCTTTCACTATCTCTGTGGTCTGCGGATGCATAGTAATTGGCAGCTTTAACTGCTTCTTGAGGGAAGCTATGTCATCCACTTTTTTCTTTATTAGTGCTTTTATTGCCTTAGGATCCTTGGGATTATGTCCCAGCTCAATGATGATTTCCTCCAAGGACATTATCCTATTTTCCTTGGCCAAAGAGGATGCCTTTTCCAACTCTAATTGGGAAGATGTGTTATTTAATGAATTCTGCAATTGTTGAGCTATTATGGCTTTTCCTACCAAAGTGGAATAGACCATTTCACCGATTCGCTTGTGCAATTCAATCTGGTCCAAAGGGTGAATGTCTTTGGCAAGAGCCTCCAGATTTGTTCTAATATAATCAACAGCTGACTATGGCTACTGCACTCTGGGCTTGAAGGGACTCATGATCATTTTCCCCTCCTTAATGTCATATGCAGACATCAATCTCTGTTGTTTGGCGGGGGCCTTTTTGAGAAATTGATCATAAAGCTGCAGCCTTATTGGCTCATTCTGTTCTTTAATATCCATGAACATCCTCTTAATATCAGAACTTTGTTTGCTTTGTGGCCATGCTGATGAAATTTCCACACTAGGCTCTTTTCCCAATTGTTGCCCATGAGAATTGGTAGATGTTTCTATCACTAGGGAAGTCAGTGGGCTGGCTTCCCTCTCACTTCTTGGGCTTTCAATGATTTCTTTTATAACTTCCTCTTCAAGTAGAGGATCCACTCTCTGCCTCTTTGCTTCTGGTTGTTCTGCTGGCCCACTTATGGGTGTGGCCTATTCTCAGTCCCTTTTTCTGCCCTTCTCCTCATTAAGAGGAGTCTGCAATGCTGGTATCTCTGGTGCATTGTCTGGGCGGGAGGAATTTGTCCTTGTCTTTGCTACTTTGATGATGTTGGCTGATCTGTCATTTCTTGTTGCTCTGAATGCAACACTTCTTTGCCTTTGGATGTCCCTGCAGGTGGAGTACTTTCTTGGGTAGGTTGTTGTGAATTTGTAGTAGATGATTTGCCTGCTCCAATATGTTGAGGTAATTTGAACGAGACATGTCCAAAAGAGTCCAGGTCAAGAGTTTTTTCAAGGTTTTTCATTGCCTGGTCCATTTTCTCTTCTTCAGTTATCTGTTCTACCAATGTGCCCTCTACCCATTCATCTTGATTAGCATACTGTTCTAATTAGGGATTTTACAGTGTTCATAGCCTGATAGTCTATACTTTATCTTTCTATCATGGATGAATCCATTTTGGTCATAGGGTACCCACCAAAACTCCTTTTTAGTTTGAGTTTCTCGCCTAATACATTTTCAGCATCTTTCCACCCTTCCTTTTTGTTAATAATGAAGGGGCCTAATTGGTTTCTTAGCTTCAGCTAAGCTTTTTTCTTGGCAACATGAAAATGAGTCAAATCTGAGCTAATAAATTGCCTAAAGTATTCAAGGGCAAACAGTCTCATAGGTACATACTTTGGCAACTTGTAGGGCATAATTCGTAGCCATAAATCCAGATCTCTGTGTCATTCTGGTAAAAGTACCAGTCACCTATTTTATAGCTTTTGGACAGCTGCAAGATTTTCTGCATGTCACCTGAGAGTCTGGCATGGGGACTTCTCATCAGCAGAGATGAGACTAGATATATAAATAGATCAATGAACTCACAATAAGTATAAAGAGAATTATGGAACAGATGGAACATTGAGGTCCAAAATATGACAGATCGCCTCTCTCCTTTTGCATCCAATTTCTTGACAAGGAACTGAAAACTATCTGTTTGATAGTACAAGAACAGATGATATATATATGTTGTATACTTGAAGACTCCTTCTCTATTTAGACTCATGAATTGTTCATGGATTTTATTGTTGATGAAGGTAGCAAAGTCAAATTTTATAGTGGGAGGGTGTCCTGGAATAAATATTGACATGAGAGCGAAAATGGTCTCATCAACATACTCACTTGTTCTAAAGCCCAGGACATAGGATATCATATCAATAACATTTCTCCCAACTTCATTGAAATAGACATGGTGAAAAGGAGGTGAATCTCTAGGCTGGGAGTCTGGGCTCATGAATAACTTGGCAATCCGGCCTATTTCTCCAATGGATAGTTTGGAGCCTTGGTCCAGCAAATATTTCATGGACAGAGGAGACAGAGGCTAACTAGGTTTGAAGTGCAACATCTCATTGATTGAGTCAGGAGTGATATAGAAAAGGACAGTGCCATTTGGAGACATGACTACTCTTTAAGTAGGCACATAGTTGGCACAGCACAAGCAGATTATATCTGGAAATACATTAACTAATGGAAGTGGGCAGATTAGACTCCCATATCCCATAGAGATCAGTTTTGTTAATGTAACTGTTTCTAATTTCACAAAATGTTTGCAGATGGTCTTTGATACCCATTAAGTCTTGTATTTGGAAGTCCCTATCAGCTAAGGGCAACCATTCCAGCTCCTTGTGAGGTGCATTAAGGGGAGCAACATTGAGGGCCACTAGAGCCTCCATTTTTCAGTCTTATGTGATTTTTTTAATTTGGAATTTGGGTTTTCCCAGCAACAGTAGGTAAAACAGTACTTTGGGTTCTTTCTGCAGGAATTGCAGGCCGAAATGAGCTTGAATTATAGCCAAATGGGCGAAATTGCAGAGGGAGATGTATTTTGAGGAATTTCTCGGAAAAAATGGGCAGAACAGTGGTTATAGTACGCAGGTTTTTAAAGGCAGCATGGTTTTTAATCGAAATTTGGGTTCACCGGGCAAATTTTTGCAGAGAAAACTTGGAAAAAATAGGGTTTAGGAGGAGAACTCGGGTAAATACCTGTTTAATGGACGCCCTGTGGGGAATGCAGGTGGCGAGCTGATCTTGAAGACTGGTTTGCGGGTTTGATTTAGCTGGGTGGAGGACTGTGAAGTCAAGTAGCTATTTGGGTCGAAAATCGCATGAATACGTCACACAGAACAAATGAATAGAAATGGATAATAAATGACCTTTTCACGCTGTTTTGACAAAAATTCGGTTTTGGCGTGCTTTGATCGTGTGATGTCAACATGACGTTATCTTTGTCGGGTAGCGGGGTTATGGAATCTGACTTGGCACTGACGTGGCGGACATGACGGATGATGCAGAGGTGGGGTGGCGGGCGGCGTGTCAGATGATGTGAGGGTGACGAGAGGGTGGCGTCAGTGAGGAGGGGGCATAGGTGCTAAGCGGTTTGGCCCCCGCACTACCTTTGGGCCATGGTGGTATTGGAAGGGGGGGCAGCAATCACACCGGGCGCCTGCCACGTGTCTTTTGTACAGTGGTAATACCGCCCATTCCCTAGAAGTTATATTTTGGCATATAAGGGGTTGCGATATACATGTGTGCCGTCGGATCTGTGGACTATGATCCGACGGTTGGCAGCATATAAAACAGGCGGAGGCTTATGAAGTAGGATCCCATCAATATATTTATCGTTTGATAAGGTTTTTGCGGGGTTTTTACAATGTATTCAAACTTTGGATTGGCGGGTTGGTTATTCATTTAACCAGATGTTAAATGAAGTCCATAGTTTGTATGCACGCGCGGGGAAGGGTTGTCCACAAGGTTTGCAGTAAACCTTGGACCCCCTAAAATATTTAACATGTGGCTTTAATCAAGCCTGGGGTGGAGTATTAAAACTTAGGGGTTTTGTGTATTTAATATATAATAGGGGCAAGGAAAACTTTACATAGGAGTTATATAATAGAGTTAGGATGTCAATATGAAATGGTATGTTTGATCAAGACACTAAGTCAAATGAGAAAAACTTAGGCTTAGGGAGTAAAACGGATCCAAGTTATGAATTTTTAGAGACTTAGCACTATGGCAGAAAAAGATTTTTACACAAGAAAAGTGGCTTAGTTCTCTTAAGTAAAATCAGAATTTCACTTGGTGTTTTCTATGAAATGAAGTGAACTAGGTGCACTGAGCAGATCTTAGTGTCCTTGAGGGGATGTTAGTAAATGTTCTTGGAGAAGTAAGAGGGGGGATTAGTCATGCTTCAACTATTCTGCAGCCACTTTGCCATGGTACCAATGATATCCATGAGATGCAATATCTTTAAAAGAAAAAATTGGTCACAAACTTGCTTCTGCAACATCAAACTGCCTACCCAGCTTATTAACCCTGACATTTTTTCTTCCTTTTCTAGGGTTCATTTGAACTAGCAAACCCTTTCTCTCTTATTTTCTTTTAGCTTTCCTCCTATGTAAGTCTGCCCTTATTCCTTCCGGGGTCTCAAATTTCACTGTTGAGCTCCCTTGCTTCTCTACCTAACTATTGATCTGCCAAGCTTGAACTATTTGGAGAGATCTTAGTCTCTAATTCTAAAACAAGAAATTTAAACATGGACTGGCCCAGGTTAAACTGTTTAGCCATCCATCAAGTGTGACAGAAGTCACTGATTGCACAGATTGAACTCTTTTGCAAAAAATAGGAAAGTAGTGGCATTTTGACTAGCACACTTTTCCTGGTCTTTTCTTTGGGGTTCTTTTTCTTTCTTTTGACCAATTCATTCTTTTTGCCCTTTGATTTTTATTTTATGGCATACCTTCTTTTATATTTTTTTATTTTTTGATTTTTGGAAAATATGGAACCTTTGCAGCATGGAAAGGATGATCATATTTGGCATTTCAACAGTCAATCATGAAATATGACACCTATTGGTATAGGAACCTAATAGGTGTAACCTGTAAACCCCACCCAAAAAATAGGGATTTTTATATTTTTTTCATATTTTAAATAATATATGCAGGTTGGGTATAGGTTAACCCGCATGTGCACGCATTTTTTGCAGGGAAAAGTTGCATATGGAATTTAAAATAATGTTTTTTAATAATTGGACCAAATTTGAAGGGAAAGGGCTACCCAATGCCATGACTCAAAGAATCAAGTATAAAAAAAGGTAAATGATCCTATAACGGATTCCCCTTAATATATGAAGTTAGAAGGGGTGCATGATGGCCTAAATGTATTAAGTGTATAGAAATAATTATGTGAGGACTTGGGAGGAGATCACCAGATTCCAACCTGCCAAACCAGTGGAAGAGATCAGAAAGAAAGCTCCTATCTGAGGTGAGAATATCCATGCTCAGAGATAGTAAAGCATGTCTACATATCAAGTGTAGAGCAGATCCAATATTTGTCCAAGAGAAAAGGAAATTGAGAAATACATAGTGGATCATCTGATCATAGCCGCAAAAAGTATAGTGGATCATCTGGGAATAAATGAGCTAAATTCGACCATGTGAGAAATCATTTGATTACTGGTCATTGATGTATACCGTTAATAACACGAGACAACTCACTGATAATGATGATGAGAATCAAGGTACCCCAGTACAATCTAACAAGTGCAAATAAATGAGTTGAAGTTGAACACTTGAGAGAATCTATCAATCAAGAGACATTGATGTATTCTCACTATCGATAGTGAAGGATTCTGCCAATAATGACTGCAAACCCTAAGGTACTGAAAAAGGACTCTAGATCTTATTCCCATAGTAATGAGTTGGAGTCAATGGGAAAAGATCTGCTGGAAGGCAGCCATTAATGCATCCTACATCAATCCAGTGCGCGTGTAACCCACAAGCCAATAATGTGGAGGTAATCGAATGACGAAAGATCAAGTAACCATACCAAAGCACACTTTCAGTGCACACAAGATGTGGCTAGTGCACGACAAAAACCCCCTAAACCAACCAATAATGAAAGTTGAAACAAAGGCAAGGAATCCACCAGTAGGGTCAAATGAAAATCAAGGTATTGGATGAATCCCAATGTGTGATAATGTAAGATGACATCGAACACAAGGGAAACCACTGAATCAAATACCCATGATACTAATCAATGTTGAGCACAAGTTCACCTATCAATGATGTAAATAGGGCAAGGGTGTGGCTCTAGGCCTACTCTCAGAGCAATGTTTCAAAGTCGATAAGAATAGACCCATCAATAAGAATTAAATGGAGACTTTCTCAAACTAACACGAGAAAAGGACCAAATAGCTGATGTGATACTAAAAATAACTCTAACAGATGGGGTATGGCCAACTGAATATGAGTCAAGAGGCACTGCAGAAAGGCTGACTTAGGTTTACTTCCCTTGAACAAAATAACGAATCAACTGTGACTGTATGGCAGCATATCCTAAATTTGTATAAGTTTTTCGTTTAGGAGGCATAAACAAAATCTCCATATGATTGGAAGAGATAACCAACCTGAAGAGTACTGACTCATTAACAAGGTTATGGCTCTCCTAAGTCAAACTAAAGCCCATCCCGATAGAGGAAATACTCATTTTGAGTGGTTTGTTCAAGGGCAACACAACTCACTCTTCCATGGGGGATTCACTCAATGAACCTCTAACATAGCACGTGTGTTCATGGCATACTAAACAAATACCCTTAATTTGACTACATATTAGAAAATACCTCTAAAAATAAATTTATTTAACCCCTACCAATACTAACCCAATACGCCTTCCCAATTTAAAAATCCCATACATTCACTAGATATTGTAGGTATTCATTTTTTCATAAACATTTTTGATACCCATTTATATTTATATCCCTTTATTTTCATTAACAAGGGTAAGTAGATTTTTCACCTAGAAAAAATAACCTAAATACTAGGTCACTGAAAACTTGAAAGTTTTAATAAAAAAGAGGTAGATATAAGTTGTTTGATTTACAAATACATATTGTGGAAAATTTGAATGGAAAATACATAGATTTTAACTCTTAATTGCATCTATCTTCTATTGAATACTGAAAAAGATACACTACAACAATTCAAAATAAAACCTCGATAACCGAAACAATGGCACACCTTTCATATTGCTTATAGAATAGGAAGAGGAGAGAAAGTACAATGAATATGGACACATGAAAAATCCTATTTAGTTGGACTTTGTCAAATCATAGTCCTAACCTGATCACCTAGTGCACCATATTTGCAAGCTAAGAGTGCCAAGTAAGTTTGTCTCCATCAAAAAATTAACTGGAGCATGTAATCATGCATCCCTTCCTTGAGATCTGTGTCCTCTACCTAATATGGGAATTTCACATGCATAAGTATTCTAATTGACTAAGGATCCACAACCTCTTAGTAAGAATATATCATGCATGCTAAAAATAACAAAATAAAAGCTCTAATAATAGAAAAACTCTATCCAAAACTGAAATTGCTAAATTTGAAACAACATCTAAACTAGAATTAATTGAAGGTGTGACATGTGTTCCCTTAGCATGCATGCACTCTCTTCCAAACAATAGTCTATTTCACTATCTCCTATGGCATGCATGTGCCCTCTTCCAATAAATAGTCTATATTGTTGTCTCCTTCACTTTCATTCAACCTATTCATCACTAATGTAAGGAAAGGGTGAAGGTGCCATATATGTTCTCTTCTCTACTACCCCATCATTGGGAGGATCATTAGCATAGCAACAAGTAAAAAATATTAACACACACATTAGACATAGATTATAGAGGTATTATTAATGTGATGCATGTATGTTCTACAACAAGGTTGCTTGGGAGTGGGGGAAAAAGAAAGAAGCGAGAGTAGAAGTGGGAAGTGGGAGTGGAAGCAGGAGTGAGGAGTGACATTTTCAAAAGCTCCTAGGTTGGGAGCGATTTTAGGAGTGAATTTTATATAATATATATTTTTATATATTTTGATGCATATATGTCAACAAAAGCTTGTAGAATGATGAATTTGTGATAAAAACATAAAAACATGGATTAAACCATATAACATCATTCATCTAGTAGTTATAACCTTCATCAACCATAGGTCCACAGATTACAAGTTCTGAATTATGTAGCATGTAACGGTGCACATAACCAAACTAACATCAAGTACAATCCATCTCTTAACCGAAAATACATCAACAAATAGGCTCTAGATGACCTCTAGCATCCAAAAAAAGCATGCTACAATAAATACCTACATATCATCAAAATCATTGCTTGTCTTGGGATCCTTGTCATTAATATCACCCTCTAAGCATTAACATAAGATAGAAAAAATGCAGCATGTTAAGTCAAGAATTCATTTGAGTGATAGGTACAATTTTATTAGGGTCATGATAGAGGAGTTTGAAAATCAATGTCACTATCATCAAGGTACATAAAGGGCTTAGTTCTCTTGATTTAAAAAATCCAATGGAAACATTGTGATCCCCGCAATCCTAAAATCCTGAAAAACTAATAAGTCTGTTGGATTTTAAGTGAGATCTAAAATTCTACTTTCTCCATATGAAATCTAATGAGGTCAGAACCACTCTCAAACATCCTGAGTCATTTCATGGTAATGTTAAAATTTTAATAAAAGTGGCACTCTCCTTTATCTTTAAGAATTTAAAATTACCATGAATTACATGTCAATACTAGGGACATAGGTTTGAATATTAGGCTATTGTGGACCTAATATTACAGTAGATTTTTATTTATCCCTCCCACAATACTCTTGAACCTCTATTTCTCCAACCCACTTGTTTTTTTCCTCCACATGGCCAATGTATTGTATAAACAATACCTTATAATACACATATTTCTATACAACATATAAAATCCCTTTTACCCCCCTATTATGTGCTCAATATAGTATTTCATTTTTTCCTCATTTTTTATCCCGCAATATGAATGCACATGATATGGTATTTCTTTTTCAGTGAAGCCCCAGTGGACTCTTCCCTACCATCAATTATGGAAGTAAAGTCCCGTTCCCGCTCTTTTTTGAAATATATTATATTTTTTGTCTATTTCATAACTGGAAATCCTAAAAAAGAATAAGAGAATGCCTATGGTACAATGGAAAGAACGAGTGTCCATGATCAGGTGCTTAGTATTTAGCTCAAAAACAAAAGTTCTCAGATTGGCTTGAAAACTAAACGGCCACGTTCGTCTTGGAAAAAGGATCATACTGCAACTCGTTTCCTCGAAAATAGAGGTCGTATGAGAAAGTTATTGTGTTCTAATCGCTTTTCTAAATAGGTAAAATTTTCAAAAAAAATGCCCAGTCACTGCATAGTCAATTTTCCATACTACTGACGTGGCAGGGGACTAGGCATCGTCAATGATTGGTTAACAACAAATCAAGATCAAACAAGTGTCAACATATGGTTGGGTTGTACAGTGGTGATTTGGCGCATTCTTATTGGTTTGATTTTAGACCAATGGAAGAATGCCATGTGGTAAGCCCAGAGGCCACCACATGGCACCTCCCAAGGGTCGAATTGGTGTCTAGCTATGGAGAAAAAATTATTGGTGGTGGTCGGGGTCGAACCCACGACCTACTGCACACAGACCATATGCCTTACCAACTATGCTACCAGGTAGTTCTTACCCATATAGTTTGCGACATATATTTGTGTTGTATTGGTTTGAAGGCTAGCGGTTAGGGGAGGGACAACCCTCCCCCCATGTGAACCCAATACCACCAACTACTACAATCACAGTAACTCTAGCAGCTCCACCCAAATAGCTCTGCAAACCATTTCATGTGAACGCAAGTGGGGTGACATCAAACAGCTATCTAGCAGCTCCGATAACCACAGCCCCAACCGTTAGCATGTGAATGGCGGAACATAATGCCTAACGGTTAGTCACATTCCACGATTTCGACAAACCATAACCGCAACACTTAATGCAACTTAACTGTTCCATGTGAATAGTCCACCATTGTCACTGAAGGTCACAGTTATTCTTAGTGTTAATCCCGTATTAATTTTAATCAAGCACAATTTTATATTAATTAACTACAGTTAAACTTGCATTAAATTCGACAGTGTCCCCAAATTTGGGCTCACCACCAAATTTAGCGGGACTAACTGGATATGTTCCAGATTTAGAGGAGAAAATGTAGGAAAAGACTGGTTGAGCCCTAGAGAAGTTAATTTTCGACCAAATTGAGCTCAGAAAGAGGTGTTCTTGGCTAATTTGGACATTCTGAACACATTGGTGCAAGTGTCAAGAGCCATAGAGCTTTGTAAATAGAATTTTTTCCACATTGAGCTAACACAGAGGCCTAAGCCATGGACGCTTGACCAAGGAAATGTAGCCCAGGAGGGTGAACTCCTTCATGAAAATAGTATGTTAATGTGTCTCTTTGATGGTTCATTGTACTCTAAATATTTTTTGTCTAGTATTTTTTTTGAAGTTTTTTTTCTCATGAATGTCACTTTAAACTTAAGGAAATTGAACTAATTGTATGCACAAACAACTAAGGAAACCTGAGCACAAGAAGAAAATAGCAAGAACATGTTTATAAAGTAATTGTTATTAGCACAACAAAACTAATCATACAAAAATAGATCAAGTTGGTATCATACCAAAGTTCAAATTTCTTGATTTTGTGCAATTAGGGTTTTAATGGTTGCAAAATTGTGATGCTTACAAGGTTAAAGTTGCAAAAAGGAGAAGGGAAACTATTGGTTGCAACTCCTGAGGTAATTCCCAGAAGAAGGAGAGCCACAAGGCCACAATCTCCACCACCCAAATTTCCAACTCCAGTTGCACTTGAAACTCCTCAAGTTTTTCCTTCAACAGAGATTGAAGAGGTACAAGGAGTACCAATTTTTGAGCCTGAATCCATAGCCATTACGTCTAGAGAAAGAGAGCCTAAAGGTCCTTCTTCAGAAGAGGGAGAATTCAAGAAATATTTCTATACTTTGACTGACATGGTAAGTCCTCTATGAATATAGGAACACTAGAATGGTTGGAGAGAGTTCTAAACCTACACATGGAGAAGGAAGCTCAGAGGACAAAAAAGATGAGAAGAAGGATTCCAAATGGAATGGTGCACCACTTCCATCTCCACCATCCTCATCATCTTCACCATCTCACACAGCATCATCTTCCACTACCACCACTGAAACTACCCATACTCATTCTAAAACACCAAAAGGAAAGACTCCATTATTGAAATTAGACATAAAATTCTAACTTCCCATGTACAATGGAGAGGTCAACGCAAAAACCTTGAACAACTGGATTCGACAGTTGGAGGTATATTGTAGAATTCAGAACCTTAAAGAAGAAGACATAAAGATCTAATTGACTTCATTGAGGCTAGAAGGAGCTGCACTAGTTTGGTTGTAAGAAAAGACTCAAGAGGAATTAAAAGACATTTTTATCCTTTAGCCTATATGCAAAAATCCATTATGAGTTGGCAGAATTTTAGGCAGCTTAAAGGCCAAATAGTCCAAGATTATACACCGAATTTAGGAAAAGAGCTTTGTTGTTAAGAGTGAATTTGAATTCCCAAGATACACTGCTGAAATATATTGGGGGTTTACATCCTATTTGAAACATACTATTCTTATGTTCAATCCAAACAATTTAGATGAGGTATGTGTGCAAGCCATGCACCTTTAATCTAGAGGAAAGAACATTCAGGAAGAGGGTAGTAAGAGGAAGCCATTCAAGGGTAAGGAGAAAGAAAAGGATGGAAAAGGGAAGGGAAAGAAGAATGTAAGTGTGAAGAAAGAAGGGGATAAAATCACACACAAACATTGTTCCAAAGAGGGGCATGATGAAGCCCACTGATCTAAATTGCATCCCAAATTAAGGCCTAAGAAACAAAATAATAGGGGAAAAAAAAAAGATGACCTCTACCATACAACATGACCACGGTTCAGATTCTGGTGATGAGACCAAGATTTCAGCCATGGTTACAAAAGGAAAAGAAGCTATTGCAAGCACTAGTTCATCACATAGTCAAAATAACACTCCAAATGAAGAGTCAAGAATAGAGTTGTTTCATGTTAGAGTGATTTCAAATCATACAAAGATTGATGCATTATTTGATAGTGGGTCACAATCAAACTTGATTTCATAAGACTTGGTTGAAAAACTAAACCTTGAAACTGTACCTCATCATAAGCCATATCCATTCGGTTGGATAGTTACCAATGCAAATTTATAGGTTACAAGGAAGTGTTTATTCAAGTTCACCATTACTAAAAAGTTCATTAATGAAGTTGAGTTAGATGTAATTCCACTTGAAATATCATGAATAATTTTGGGTAGTCCTTATTTGTATGATATAAAAATAGTATTTTATCGCCATGAAAACAAATACATATTGCTCAATAATGTGGTGGAGTACATAGTGAGAGCCCATCACAAAAAGTTGAAAATTTCTTTGGTTAATGCGGGGCAGATGAAGAGACTAGTAAATGCAAGTAAAAATTTTGTGTTTCTCAGGATCAAGAAAAAGAATGATATTGATTATGAATCTTTTGAAGGTTCTGATGATAAATTGAAATCTTATTTGTTTGATGTGGTAAGCAAGCATGGCGAGATTTTTAAGGAACTAAAGGGGTTACCTCTCAAGAGGCGAATTTAGAATGAGATTCAGTTGCAATAGGATGTTCCGCTTCTAAACATTGGCATGTATCACATGTCTATTATGGAGAGCTTGAAAATCAAAAACAAAATTTAAGAATTTCTGAGCGAAGGTATCATACGTCCATCTACTTTTCCATGTGGATCACCCATTGTCTTGGTGCCAAATAAGGATGGAACTTGGCACGTGTGTGTGGATTTCCATGCACTGAATAAGATCATTGTAAAGAATCATTATACACTCCAAGAATTGATGATTTTCTTGATCAGTGAGGTATGAAAATTATTTCACTAAGTTAGATTTACAAAGTAGTTATCATCAAGTTAGGTTAGCTTAAGAAGACATTTGGAAAACAGAATTTAAAACTAAACAAGGATTGTTTGGGTGGCTTATTATGCATTTTGGTCTTACAAATGCTCTAGCTACTTTCATGAGGGAAATGAATGATGTGTTGAGACCATTTATAGATGGCTTTGTCATTTTCTATTTAGATGATATCCTCATATTCAACAAGTCAAGAGATGAACATGTCATGCATGCAAACAAAGTACCTCATGTCTTGAGAAAAGAACAGTTGTTTTTAAAGATGTCGAAGTGTGAATTTGGCAAGACTTCTTTGGTCTATTTGGGACACATTATTGGAGGAGGTGAGATGAAGATAGACCCCTCTAAGGTTGAGGTCATTTTGAATTGGCCCAGCCCAATATAGTTATAGAGGTAAGAAGATTTTTAAGGGTAGCACAATATTGGAGAAAGTTTATTGCTAATTTTTCTTCCATTGCAGCTCCATTACATGCATTGACAAGTGTCAAGAAATTCTTCCATTCGGGATATGTACAGTAGAAATCATTTGATGTTTTAAAGAAAAAGATAAGTTCAACACCGTATTGGCACTTCTGGATCTTAGAGAGCCATTCAAGATTCAAACAGATGCAAGTGATTATGCCATGGGAGCAGTTCTATTGCAGCATGGTAATCCCATTTCATTTCATTCTGAAATCTTTAATGGATTTGTAACTAATTATCCCACATATGACAAAGAAATTTATGCATTGGTATAAAGTGTTAAGAAATGGAAGCACTATTTGATGGGGAAGGAGACCATCATCCATACTAACCATCAACCATTGTATTATTTATAGACACAGTCAAAGTTGCAGTAGTCATGATATTTCAGATGGATGGGTTTTCTACAACAATTTCATTTGGTTATCAGGTATAAAAAGGGAATCTACAATAAGGTATTTGATATTCTTTCAAGGCCTATTGTAAATTCATATCTTATACTCAAGCATAATTATGTTTTGCATGAAAGTTAAATAGAACAATATGTAAATAATAGTGACTTTCAAGAAGTATATGCAATCTTGAGTCAAGGAAATCAAATTGAAGAGCTGGATTATCATGTACATAAAAGTTTGTTGTATCACTTGGGAAAGTTGTGTATTCCACAGGGAGAAAGAAACATTATCATAAGGGAGGCATGCACTTCATTCATTGCTAGACATTTTGGTGTAGGCAAGACAGTAGCGAATCTTCAAAGGTATTGTTATTGGCCATGCATGTTGGACAATGTTTCTCGTTTCATTAGAGGATGTTGTTTATGTGCTACAAGTAAGCCTAAAAATAGGAAACTTGGTTTATACACTCCACTTACTGTACCTTCACGTCCATGGGATATTATCTCAATGGCTTTTGGAGGAGCTCTTCCATTGTCAAGGAAATGTCATGATTACTTGTATGTAGTTGTAGACAGGTTTAGCAATATGTGCATACTAACACCATGTAAAAAGAAAATTACAGCAGAACAAACAGCTCATCTTTTCTTCCAAAACATATAGGTTCATTTTGGTCTTCCTACTTCTATTGTAAGTGATTGAGATTCTCGATTTGTTGGGAATTTTTGGTCAATTTCGTGGGACATTATGGACACAAAGTTAAAGAAGAGCATAACCTTTCATCCACAAACATATGGAAAAACCAAGGTGGTCAATAGAACAGTTATTCATCTTCTTAGAGGATATTGCAACAAACATCCCAAGTTGTGGGATGAACAGTTGCATTACATACAACATGCATACAACAAGGCAAAGCATTCTTCCACAAACACATCGCCATTTGAGGCATGTTATGGGTACTTGCCAAGATCTCCATTGGACTTCATATTTGAGAAAGATGTCACCATCGAAGGTCATAGTGACATCGATAAGGCAAGGAATTTCATAGAGAAAATTCAGTTGATATATCATATAGTGCAGGAACAACGTCAAAAAAGTCAAAGCCACTACAAGGAAAGGCATGAAAAACACCAAGTTGATCACAAATTTCAAGTTGGCGACGAAGTTTGGTTATATATTAGTAAAGAGAGACTTCAAGGGGAAGGTAAAAAGCTTAAACCAATCTGTTATGGTCCTTTTAAAATTATGGAAAATATTAGTAACGATGCATTTAAGCTTGATTTGCCTCCTTATATGCAAATATACTCTGTTGTTAATGTTGAGAATCTGAGATTGTTTGAGCCTCCTTTGATTGATGATCAAGGAGAGCATGCTCAGCTACCATCAATAGATGATTTCTTGCCAAAATATCTAGATGAGCTTCATCAAGATCTCATACTTGACAAAAGAACCAGGACTTCAAAGAGAGGGGATGTTGAATACATTAGAGTGGGACTCAAGAGACAAAAGCCTTCTCAATCCAAATGGTTGCAGACTGAGAAGGTGAGGGAGTAGTACCCTCACCTACTGAACAATTGATAGTATCTTTTTGGGTCCAAAAGGCTTCTAGTGGGGAGGAATAATCAGGTGCTCAATATTTAGCTCAAAAATAAAATTTCTCAAATTGGCTCGAAACCTAAACGATCACGTCCATCATGGAAAAATGATCTTAACACAACTCATTTCGTGGAAAATAGAGTTCGTATGAGAAACTTATTGTGTTTTGATTGCTTTGATAAACACATGAAATTTTTTAAAAAAATGCCTAGTCACTGCACAATCAGTAGCCCGTATTGCTGATGTGGTGTAGGTTTTAACACCGTAAAGAAATTGCCTACATATGAATTCTAGAACATAGAGAATAAACAATGTGAGAGCATAACACATAAAACACATATACATAGAGATTTTCCCCTGGACCCCAAAACCGGGACTACCAACTTGATTTTTCCTTATGTTTCTTTCAATGATATAATACACATTTATACATGCTGAAGCATCCAATACCATGGACCGAAAACCATCGCGTCCAAAAACATTTGCAAAAATCATGCACAAAACCATAAGTGGGTCCGCCCATCCTAACGTAGGTTCCAAAACCAAAATTTTCCAGGGCACTGCCCCAAACCCCATAAAGTGGGATTACAGGTGCGCCTAAAACCCCCTATGCCCCCCCCCCCCCTACACAATCGACGCAAAGAAGGGGGGCTCCACCCCCCCTCTAACCCCCCCAGTTAACTATGTGGGCTATTCATGGAAAGAATATAACACAACCCAACATTCTCCCACTTGTTGTTTTATTTCCACAAGGGGCCACAAGAAAGTTTAGTCATTTTTCCAACCCTAAAATGCCCATTGTCTCTCTACACCAAGAGAACTTCTCAGAGCTCACAGATTTTGTCAATGCATCTACAATATTCTTCAAAGTGTCCACCTTTACCAGTAACACCTTTTTGTCTTCTATCATATCCCTCCCAAAGTGATACTGAACATCAATGTGCTTTGTCTTTGAATGATATGTGGGGTTCTTTGCCAAGAAAATTACACTTTGGTTGTCACAGTCTATCCTTATAGCTCCCTGTACTAACCCCATACTTGAACACAATCTCTGCAACCAAACTACTTCCTTGCTTGCATGAATGGCTGCCATGTATTCTGCCTCTGTAGTTGATAGTGCTACTATAGATTTTTCTTACTCATCCAACTAACTGCACCTCCAAATAGGTTAAACACATACCCACTTGTATATCTTCTCTTATCCAAATCTTCAGCCCATTCTACATCAACAAAGCCACGAAAATCCAAACCTCTGTCCAATTTTGGTCTTCCTTGGTAGCACAAACCATAATCACTAGTGCCACGCAAATACCTAAAAACCCGCTTCACTGTTGTCCAATGCTCCTTCCCTGCTTTTGACATAAACCAACTCAATACTCCCACTGCATGTGCAATTTCTGGTCTAGTATACACCACTGCATACATTAGGCTACCGATTGCACTTGCATATGGAACATGGGACATATCCTCTTCCTCTTCTTGTGTCTTGGGACACTGTTCAATAGATAACTTTACACCTACAGGAATAGGAACCTTCATTGGTTTACTATCCTGCATATTAAACCTCTGCAGTATTGTCTCAACATACTTCCTCTGGATTAACCAGAGCTTCCTCTGGTTTAACCAGAGCTTCCTCTTTGCCTGATCTCTTTTAATTTTCATGCCCAAAATATAGTTTGTAGCACCAAGATCTTTCATGTCGAATTTGGAGGACAATTGGATCTTCAAATCCTAGATAATTTCTTTGTCATTTCCAACTAGCAACATATCATCCACATACAAGAACAGATAAATAACATAGTCACCAATTAATTTAAAATACACACAGTGATATGCTTTGCTTCTGGTGAAGCCAAGTCCCCGTATAAATGTATCAAATTTCTGATACCAAATCCTTGGTGATTGTTTTAAACCATACAGGGACTTCTTTAACTTGCATACTAGTTCTTTCTTACCCTTCACCACAAAGCCTTCAAGTTGCTTCATGTAGATCTCCTCTTCCAAATCCCTGTGAAGAAACATTGTCTCCACATCCATCTGTTCTACCTCAAAATCAAAAGCAGCAGCAATAGATAAAATTAACCTAATAGAAGTTACCTTGGCAACAAGAAAAAAAATATCGCCAAAATCAATTCCCGACATCTGGGAATAACCTTTTGCTACCAACTGAGCTTTGTATTTCTCCACCTTTCCTTCTGCATTTGCCTTCTTCTTAAACATCCATTTGCTACCAATGGATTTCCTTTTAGCCGGCAACACTACCAGATCCCAAGCCTCATTTTTGTGCAAAGATGCCATTTCATCAACCATGGCCTCTTTCCAGAGTTTTCCATCCTCTAAATCCACTACTTCCTTCACAGTTCTGGGATCATCATCAGTAACAAACAAAGAAAAATTTGACCAAAAAGTAGATGGACTATACCTTTCTAGCTACCTTCTTTCTCGAACTGATCTTCTTACACCCGAAGTTTGCGACTCTTCATCTTCTGATTCCTCCTCTGTTGTAGAGTCTTATTCTTCCTTGTTTAGCTCAAACTCTGTCTTCTCAGGTTCCTTTGGTTGGACTTCATGTTTAATAACATCTTTCACCTCTCTGAACACCACATCTCGGCTGTACACAACCTTCCTTGTTGTTGGGTTCCAAATCTTATAACCCTTTAAACCATCCTTATACCCAAGAAAGATGCACTTTTCAGATTTACTATCCAACTTGGTTCATTTCTCCTTTGGAACATGTACATATGCATTACATCCAAATACCCTCAAATGTGAAAGAGAGGGTTTCTTACTAGTCCATACCTCTTGTGGATTCTTATCCTCCAACATTGATGAAGGTGATCTATTGACCAGGTAACATGTTGTCTCCATCGCCTTTGCCCAGAATTCCTGTCCTAACCCGGCACCACTGAGCATGCCTCTTGCGCTTTCCATCAACGTCTTGTTCATTCTTTCTACAAATCCATTTTGCTGAGATGTATATGGAGTAGTCTTCTATCATGCTATACCACACTTCTTACAGAATTCTTCAAATTCCTTACTGCAAAACTCCCCACCGTTATATGTCCTCAGCACCTTTATCTTCTTCTCTGTCTGGTTTTCCACCAAAGCCTTAAATTCTTTAAACCTGTCAAAGACTTCAAATTTCTTCTTAAGGAAATATATCCATGTATTCCTTAAGAAGTCATCTATAAATAATACATAGTATATAGACTTACCTAGTGATTGAACCTTCACAGGTCCAAACACATCACTGTGGAGAAGCTCTAATATTTGTTTTGCCCTCTTACCACTAGAAGGGAAACTCACTCAATTCTGCTTCCCATATACACAATTTTCATAGAAATCAAAGTCCAGAGAGCTATTACTCATACCTTCTACCATACCTTTATCATGAAGTATTTGAAGGCCCTTATCTCCAATATGTCCAAGCCTTTGATGCCACAACATGGTCTTCTCTCCAGAGACCACTAGATTTTCTGCTCCACTTTCAGGAACCACAAAACTATTGCACCCATCAATAAAAATGCTACCTTGTAGGTTGTACAGAGTTCCAATTCGAACTCCCCGCATCAATACCAGTGCTCCCCGAACCATTTTGCAGGTATCCTTCTCGAACACTGTTTTTACACCTGCATCATCCAACTTGCTTATATAAATCAGATTTCTAGCCAATGTAAGAATATGCAGAGCACCTGGAAGTGTTCTAACCCATCCACCTTGCAACTTCAACTTTACTTTTTCACGATCAATGATTCTAGCCTTCCTATCATACCCTAAGAAGACATCACCACCATCGTATTTCTCATACTCGCAAAACCACTCTCTATGGGGAGTGAAGTGAAAGGATGCACCTGAGTCAATCAACCATGCCTCATGATCTACATGTGTACTTGAAGAAGCCATGCACACATCCCCACCTTCATCTGAGGTGGTTTTCACCTCTACAGAAGGAGCATCATCAGATCCCTTTCCTTTATCAGGAGCTTTAGATTTACAATCCCTTTTGAAGTTCTCTTCCTTTCCGCATTTCCAACACACCAACTTTACAAGTTTTCCTGGAGATTTAGATCTCCCTCTAGATTTAGATCTCCCACTCAATGACTTATTTTTGTTTCTGTTCTAGGACCATCCTCGTACAGACAAGGCACCACCATTCTGGCTCTCCATATTTTTTCATCTCATCTCCTCCATCGGCAAGGAAGAGACTACTTCATCAAAATGAAAAGCAATTGCATTGCTACCTATTGCATTAACCAGACTATCCCACGAATCTGATAGAGAACACAAAAAATTGATGCACTTATCTTCATCTGAAATTTTAATATCAACAAATGCTAACTGACTTACCATAGTATTAAATGTGTTTATATGCTCTCTCACCGAGTCTCCATCTTTCATCCTCTGGTTATACAACTTTTTCCACAAGAACAATTTATTCACTAGAGACTTAGATTGGTACAAAGTCCCTAACTTGTCCCACAAAGCCTTTGCTGTAGCTTCCCCTCATACATTCAGCAATACTGAATCTGAGACACACAATCATATTGTACTCTTTGGCTTCTGAACCAACTTCTTCCATTCTTCATCAGACACTCCCGTTGGTTTAGTACCCAGATCTACCGCGATCCACTAATGTTTATCCACCAACAGATCCTCCATCTTTATTTTCCACAACTCAAAACTCTGACCATTAAATTTCTCGATCTCTATCTTTCCACTGCTCGCCATCTTCTTTCACCACCAGAATCAATCTCGTAGATCTCCCACTAAATAGGATCTACCACAGGCCCGAGCGAAACCCCTCAGCAACAAAGGCATCCCCTTGAAGCCAAAACTACTCTGATACCAAATGTAGGTTTTAATTTCGTACAAAAATTACCTTCATACGAATTCTAGAACATAGAAAATACACAATGCAAGAGCATAACACATAAAACACATATACACAGAGATTTTCCCCTGGATCCCAAAATCAGGACTACCAACTTGATTTTTCATTATGTTCCTTTCAATGTTATAATACATATTTATACATGCCAAAGCATCCAATACCATGGACCAAAAACCATCGCATCCAAAAACATGTGCGAAAATCATGCACAAAACCATAGGTGGGCTGCCCATCCTAACATAGGGTCCAAAACCAAAATTTTCCAGGGTGCTGTCATGCACCCCATAAAGTGGGGTTACGGGTGTGCATCAAACCCCCTGTGACCCCCCCCCCCCCCCCCCCCCCCCCCCCCCACTACACAATTGGTGCAACGAAGGGGGGCTCCGCCCCCCCTCTAACCCCCCAGTTAACTATGTGGGCTAGTCGTGGAAAGAATATAACACAACCCAACATCTAGCAGGTGACTAGGCATGGTCAATGATTGGTTAATAGTGAATTAGGATCAAACAAGTGTCACCATATGGTTGGGTTGTACTGTGGCGATTTGGCGCGTTCTTATTGGTTTGATTTTAGGCCAATGGAAGAATGACATGTGGCAAGCCTGGAGGCTACCATGTGGCACCTCTCAAGGTTTGGATTGGTGTCTAACTATGGAGAAAAATTTATTGGTGGTGGTTGGGGTTGAACCCATGACCTACCGCACGTAGACCATATACCTTACCAACTATGCTAATGGGTAGTTCGTACCCATAGATTTTGTGACATATATTTGTGTTGTATTGGTTTGAAGGTTGGCGGTTAGGGGAGAGCCAGCCCGTAGGCCAGCCCTCCCCCCATGCGAATGCAATACCACCAACCACCACAGTCATAGTAACTCTGGCGGCTCCAACCAAACAACTCTGCAAACTGTTTCATGTGAATGCAAGTGGGGTGACATCAAACGGTTATCCAACGGCTCCAACAACCACAGCTCCAATGGTTAGCATGTGAATTATGGAACATAACACCTAACGGTTAGTCAGCTCTGATGGTTCCGATGGACCATAACTGCAACACTTAATGTGACTTAACCATTCCATGTGGATAGTCCACCATTGCCACCGAAGGTCGCAGTTATGCTTAGCGCTAAACCTGTATTAAATTTAATTAAGCACAGTTTTATATTAATTAACTAGAAGTAAATTTGGTGATGACCCCAAATTCGGGCCTGCCACCAAATTTAGCGGGATCAACTCGAGATTTTCTAGATTTAAAGGAGAAAATGTAGGAAAATACTGACCAAGCCCTAGAGAAAACAATTTTTGACCAAATTCAACTCAGAAAGATGTGTTCTTGGCTAATTTGGACATTTTGAACACATTGGTATAGGTATCAGGAGCCATAGATATTTTTAAACAAAAATGTTTCCACATTGAGCTAATACAGAGACCCAAGCCATGGAAGTTGGATGAAGGATATGTAGCCCAGGAGGGGTGAACTCCTTCATCAAAACATTGTGTTAATGTGTCTCTTTTATGGTTTGTTGTAATCTGAATATTTGTTGTTCAGTATTTGTTTTTGAAGTTATTTTTCTCATGAATGTTACTTTAAACTTATGGAAATTTAACTAATTATATGCAAAAGAACTAAGGAAACCTCAGCACAAGAAGAAAATAACAAGCACATGTTTATAAATCTCTAATGATTATTAGCACAACAAAACTAATCATACAAAAATAGATCAGTTCAAATGCAGATGTGTTAGTTCCTTTGAGGGGAACATTCCTAGACCCAATGCAAGGTAAGGAAGCTTGTCAATGACACTCAAAGGAATGTTCTTTCCATGGGAAAAAGGTGTCAAGATGCAGAGGATAAGTGATTGCTAGGTTGATTTTGTAAAAAGACATGGTCAAAACGTGGCTTACACACGACTCTAAGTGAAGCCGGCTTAAGGCCAAAAGGTAAAAATATTCAACATGCAATGCAATAGTACAACTCAACATGTGGGAGCCTCTATGGTATAAATCCAAAAGACAACGAAGAAGAAGGATAATGAAGCTTCATCACAAAAAGTCATGGCGGGACTAAAGACGACTCCTGAGCCTACTTAATCTTTGCAGCATGGGCAACATATGTTAGCAAGGATCTAAATAGGAAGCCAATGTAAAGGAAGGCTCTACCATAATGTCATGATTTTATAATTCGACAAGTGAAAATGGTTTTAAGAATCATAATGCAATGGGGTTGACCCTAAGGCAACATATTGCAATATGGAGGCTCGAATGCATAATGCAACGAAAAAATGACCTTCCTTAACCTATATGCCAGTGACAAAAAAAAAATACTTGCCATGACGGGTCAGCGGTCATGGAATCGAGGCGGTATAAAAATATCAAAGTCTTCAATTTAACCTAAAAGACAACTTATCCTGGCACTCAAAGCAAAAATGTCACCAAATTTTATAAAATTATTAAAAATAAAACATAAACTTTGTAAAAGTAGGTTTTGATTTTTTTTTTCAAACTACAAGTTATAAATAGACCTTTTGGCTCAAAAAACCTCATTTTTGTTTTTAACAATTGAGAAAATCAGCTTTGGTGCAAAGACCAACAACCACAATCCACCCTATTTCTCGGCCCGAATAGTTACCGAACGTCCAACTATTCTTCAAATTCAATCTTTCAATTAATTTATGTACATTTCAAGCATTTTTTCAAGAATTTACCGTAGTGATCTTGCTTTTACATTTTTACTCTGCATGTATGTGGGTTGGGCATATTGAATTCACATATGAGTAAGCCCTATACGCGACTGTGTATGAAGTGAACCCGCGTGTGTGCAGTGAAAATTTTCAAATTATGAATTTTAATGGATAAAAATTCTTGAATTGCAAGATGAGTATCACATGGAAGGAAAGAGAGCATAGTGCAGTAGAAAATGAAGTAATGAATGACCCATTGTCACTGGATGCATTGAGAGGGTGTGGATTATTGAAAATTTTCAAAATGCCTAATATGAAAACCAACACAAGGTTGTTAGAGATGCTTGTGAATTACTGGGATCTAGAAGAGGATGCTTTTATGATTGATCAAATGCCCTTGTAAATTGAAGTAGAAGATATCTACTTCATCACTGGACTTTCCCAGATAGGGGGAGCCAATTAACTTGCAAGGGAAGGCCTGAGGAAGCCTCAACATAGATGATTATATTCACATATATTGCCCTAGGAATAATGAGAAGTTAGGGATATAGATCCCAATAAAGAATGTGGAGAGTCTACCCCTCAGAATTCTCCTTTTTACCATTGTGAGGGTAGTAGGTTCAACTTCATTGCACCAAGAATCGCATGTTACAATGAGCCTAGCAGTCGATTGCCTCACCACAGTCTTTGATTGGTGTACAACCCTCCTAATCAATCTGAAGAAGCAACTCACTTCTATCAAAAAGAGTAATACCAAAAAAAAATTGTATGGTTCCATCCTTTTCACTTTCTTCTTTGAGAGGCTACTAGGGATTCGACCCAAAGTGCTCTCTACCATCATCAGCCCAAGGGATCCACGTATAGGTAGATGGGCTGATTTGATGAAGAGACTAGGGGGTGGCAAGGTCCCTAGAACAACTTTTTATGACGAGTTTTTCCTTTGGTGGGAACAGCAAGTCATTGTCATCAAGGACTACCCCTATGCAAGCATGGACTTCAGAGTAGAACTAGATCTAGTTCTTCCACCAGATGTTGCATGGGGTGCCATAGATAAAAAAAATTAAGTTTTTAAGTTATTTGATTTTTATTTTTTTTCAAAAATTATGATTTTTTTTTTTTTGATGAGACAAAAAATTATTACAAAATTGTTTGATCATGATACCGCTGTGGGACAGGTAAGACCTAAGGGTCTACCTAGGCATAGGCGTCGTGGAAGAGACGCAGAGAGTGCTGCAGCTAAGAATGAGAGACTCCTCTATACCGTACAGAGAAACTTGGAGAGGTTGACTCACCATGTACCTATGGAGCAATAAAGGATGTACCAGAGGCTATGCAGAGACGTATGGTAGGAGTACCATGATATTGGGTGCGACTCTTCCAACAAGTGGCTACTATCATCATATTGTTCTGAGATGCACATCTCGAGCTAGACCCATAGATATAGATTAGAGATATCCATATTTTGATAGGCATGATTGGGCTTAAGCCCTAATTTTGTAAGAAATTTTGTCTCGATTTTGTATAACATTTTGAACATAAAGCTTCTATCTATATACAAATGGTTTCTTGATGTGATGATCATATATGCAAATTATATTTGATAAATTTTTATTTTTAATGTGATGAATGATTAATATACCAATCTAATGCTTGATTAGTTATGGAATCAACAAATGAGTTTTATGATTGAGGAATATGAATAAATGTGATAAAATTAAATCATCATTGTAATAAACACACTCTCAGAAATTGGTGATATAAACAGGGATCTCTCACGCAATAGATGTTGTTTAACTAAGAAACCACCAGCTGTGAATCCAGGTATACTACTAACGAATCAATACCAATATATATTGCTTCAAATAGTAAGTTAACCACAACAGTATATTCGGAAACATTATTTGAAGTAGGGTTGATACATAGGCCTCTTGAAACCAACAATTGACTAGATGGATAGTGAATCACCCAAGCCATGGAAGTCAAATTCCAGGTATGTCAACTAGCACCATTGACAAATCCTAGATATACCAAATCATCCATCGATACCCGCCAAAGCGTATCAAAAATATTGATATCACTATGAAGCCTATAGATAAATATGCACAAATATATACAATATCTACAACCAAGCAAATGCTAGGCAGAGACCTAGGCATAATAATTTTTAAGATAGAGCCCATTTTTGGGCTACGACAACTCGTTTCTATCAAAATTAGCCAATTAGTAAGCTCCTTTTTTAAGACCTTTTTAACGATAAAAGGATCATACCACATGTTTAAACTTACCTTCCCCCGAGGCACCTTTGTCTTGTTCTTAGACCAAGACAAGGTCACCTTCAGATAAAACCCTAGGATGCACAACCTTATCATATTGGACTTTCACTCTCTTTTTATGAGCTCCATTAATTGTGGTAGCATCTCGACGCTGCTCTTCAACATGTTCCAAATGAACAAGGAGTTCTTCAAGACTAGAAGTGTCTGGAAGAATTTCTACAACTAATTTAAGAGAAGGAATTTCGCATTCCACAGGGAAGATCGATTCCAAGCCATAAACTAGTTCAAAAGGAGTGAAACCCATATCGTTCTTAACCAACATCCAGTATGCCCAAAGCACATGATATAATATGATATGCCAATTCGATCAAGCCTTATCAACTTTCCTTTGTAGGATAAATTTTAGGGATTTATTCATTACTTCCACCTTAACATTGGCCTGAGGATAGTAAGGATACAAATGGTCCTGCCAGAAACCAAACTTGAGAGCAAATTTATCCATCATCTTGTTCTAGAAATGACTACCATGGTCAGTGACAATATCCTTTCAAATACTGAAATGAGAAATGACTTGGTTGAAAAGAAACAGGGCTGATGTTTCACCATCATTCACAATAGTGGGCATAGCTTCGACCCATTTAGTAAAGTAGTCCACTACTATAATAATATACTTATGACCCTTTACCGAAGGAAGATTACAAGTTGTAAAACCAATCCCCCACTTTGTGAATGGACCGACAATAATAACAGGAAAGAGAGAAGTTGGATGAGCGTGCATTTGTCAAGTATAAACCTGACAAGGATGGCATATTTTTACCGCTTCAATACAATATTTGAAAATTGAAGGCCAAAAATACCATACACGCAAGATTTTTTGGGTTGTAGCAAGCCTAGATAGATGACCACCACAAGCTCCACTATGGCAATCATTCAACACTGAGTCATCTTCTTCTAAGGTTAGGCAGCATCTGAGGATTGAATCAACCCTGTGACAATATAAACTGTCACCGATAATAACATAGCTTTTCGATAAGTGATGAAATTTTCTTTTCTCATCCTTTGAAAAAGAGAGGGGAAACTTCGAAGTCTGAAGATATATTATAATATATCCATACCAAGAATCTTGTGAAGAAATAAGAAAAATATGTGCATCAGGGAATGATTCCTCATAAACTATTTCTTCTTCACAAGGCAAGTCTGAGATTAATTTTGCAAATACTAACGATTTCTTAGATTTGGATGACAAAAACTCGAGATAAGTTCTTTTAAAATAAAAATCCATCTATTATATTTTCCCCCAATCACTCGCCTACTGAGAAAAAACTGAAATGGATTGCAATCTGCCAAGACAAAAGCCTTTCTAAGAAGAATATATTGTCTAAGTCGCTGGACAACATGACCAGCTGCCAAAGCTAATTTCTCTATAGGAGAATATAATAGTTTAGGACCTACCAAGCCTTAGCTCAGATAATAAATCATGTGCTCATGGAAGGCATCGTCTTCTTGAACTAGAACCATACCAATATTTGATTTTGCTGCAACAAGACATAAGAGGAAATCCTTGCTATAATTGGGTGGACTCAGTAATGGAGTAGAGGTCAATGCTTTTTTAAAGCATCGAATGAGAGTTTATCGAAATCGTCCCATAGAAATGGAACTCCTTTCCTCAGCAATTGCATAAATCCCTTTGTGATCCTAGCATAATTGACGATAAATCTCCTCAAGAAATTGGTTTTTCCTTTGAGACTTTCAAGCTAATGGATGCTAGACGGGGGAGGCAACTAAAGTATTGCCTCAACCTTGAAAGGATCTGCACGAATCCCTTCAGTAGATATGATGAATCCCAATAATCGCATATCGCAACGTCGCATGAGCAGCGCACAGTGATCAAATGAAATCTGCGATCTTGCGATTTGTGATCTGCGATCTTACAAACTGCGATCTTGCGATCTGCGATCTGCGATGGATGAGACTATCAATTTCTGCGATGACACTTCTCGACATCGCAATCCTCGATGCTGCGATGCGAATCGCAGAAACCACTCATCGCAAAGTTTCCTCGGCATGATCTGTAAACCCAAAATTGAGCGCACACCTTAAGGGAAATTAATAATTGCACGCCTGAGTATCCAAGGATGATCTTGTTGCGTTTTTCGAAGAGTCAAGTCATTATGAGTGTCATGATTATGCATTCATTAGAACTTAAAGCCTTCATGTCAATCTTTTCGTCAATTCTCTTTTCCTTTGCGTAAACTGTAAGTCAGCAACTAATATAAATCTATATGCAGGAAACATCTAAGGAAAAGGGGAAAGCGCCAATACTAGAAGGACAGAGAGGAGATGCCTTCGCAAATGGATGCCGCATGCAGTAGGGCCACGGATTCCAGAGTATCACTCAACAGACACTGATGAAAATAGACTATCCAAGACTCAGAGTCAAAGGCGCGCAAAAGCAGCATGTTTGCAAAAGATCCTGAAGCTCAGACTGGGTAAAGCAAAAAGAAAGATGCTAAAGAGGGAGGACGCTCCAGAAAAGCCTGGAACAAAGAACAAAAGCAATTTTCAATACAGAAGATTGTTCAGGCAACGAAATCCCTAACTCATTGAGTCATTCGCACGGCCAGAAACCGAAATAGCAAAAGCACAATCAATTTGAAAGAAATCTGGGTAAACTAAGTATACACACAGCAAATACACCCAGCGAGAGGAAGATTTTCGAAAATATCTTCTAGTTTGTCAGAAAGAGGTGCCAGCTTTTGTTATTTCTACTTTTATCGCTCGAACAAAAGGAAAAGACAACCAGCCGACTCTTTCCAGGCGAAACTTGCATTGCTTACAGCATTAAGGAGCAGATACAGAAACGGTTAGAAATTAGATTCAATTTTTAGAAATAAATTTGTTTTAGTAAAAGGGCGGTCATTTGAAGCCGTTTCCTAAATTTGTGTAATTAAGATTAATTAGTTAGTAGTATTTAACCCTTCTCATGGCATTTGGAGAAGGGTCCGGAAATTTGTCAAAAAACTTGTCCTCAGAACATGCACTTTTGCACCCTCGGAGGGGGTTTTTGATGAATGGATGGATCGAGATTTATTTATGTTTGCATTTTAATGTCTGCTACTGATGTTGCACTTCTGAACTCCTAGTAGATGTTAGAAGTAAGTAGAGATAAATCGTTATTACTTGAAGTTTGTGAGTGAAATCAGTCATAAATGGTACTTTTATCTCTTGATTAATTTCTGCTCATATTCTTAGAGTGATATACAGCTGAGTTGTTTATATGTTAATGTATGAATGTGTGGGTTACCATTTGGCACTTTTGTACGGTGGAGTCATTTATCTATGCTTGACATATGAATAACTTATTATGCGATATGCTGTTCACAATTTTTTTGCCTAACTTCTTATGCAGAATGGTTTATCTTAATTGATTTATATTCTTATGATAGCTGAATGATCTTTATTACCAGTTATTGTATGAAACCTTTTTAGATCGCATAATAGAAGAATTTTACCCCGGGTTAGTATAGATTAGATGTGTTGTTTTGTTAGATTACAGTAGCATAGAGTCAATTTAGAGTTTAGAATTAAATTAGCTTAAAATTACCTCTAGATTAGCATCATCAAAATCTACACACACACACACACATCCTTTAGATTGGGAAGTTGGTCCCGTTATCCCCAGTCAGACCCGCTACACCAAACGGGCAAGGAGTCGCCAACCAGGTTCCAGACCGGGTGGGTATCCCCCTTGTTGTTGACCCGATTTTAGGGCCCTCAACATATTTGGCGCTAGAAGGAGGGCATGAACTATGAATGGCAACTAAGTCAAAATCCAAATGCCATTCTGAGAGTAAATCACCCTCATCAACTCCCCCGACTTCTCCAGTACGGTTAAACCCGGAGTTAGAAGTCGTTCGAGTATCCACCGCTGCTACCTACCCTAATATATCAGACCAACTCATCATTGAACCCCCTGAAATTCAAACTTTGATTCGTAAACTCCAGGGATTCTCTATTTTTTCTCAGAGGTCTGATAAATCTCACAGCAGTGTGACTTCGCAGTACAATCCTGCTCATCCCCTGACCAGATCGAAGAGTGAAAAATTTGGTATTCAACAAAGTGAACTCCCTCTCCCTACTAGGAAAAGAGCAAGGAAAACACCACCAGAGTCTGACCGTGAGACTCTTTCATCTACTTCGTCCATTTCAACCCCCTCATCGCGAAGTCAACCACCCACATCCTCATCCCAAATCACTGATCCATCTTCCACAACCCTTCCTCTTCAATCATCAAAGATCATAATATCTTCATCTTCTCAGCATCAGGGATCATCTTCTGCACTTTCATTAACTAGCGGCTCAACGATGGCCCAGTATCCATGGAACAATCCTGGGGCGGTTTTAATGCCTCCACCCCTGAGCCCAATACCGGCCCATCCTGAGAAATGGCTACCTAAATTCAATCCAGAAACAGGCATGCTAGCTGAAGAGCATATCAATAATTTTATGCTTTCTGTTAATCTCAATGGAGTTACCAACGAGGATGTTGTCGTCCGGCTTTTTCCTTATACAATGCAAGGAACAGCCGGGTCATGGTACTTTTCGTTACCTTCCGGGTCCATCACAAGTTGGGACATTTTTCAAAGTCAACTCCTCACCAAGTTTGGCGACGACAGATCAACAGCGACATTGATCAATGACCTATCTAATCTTAAAGTTGAGGCTAGAGAACCCATTAAAGATTTTAATTTACGGTTCAATAAGATCCTCAACAAAATTCCCGCTGCTTCTCAACCCAGCGAGGAAGTAAGATGTGAATGGTATATCACGGCCTTACCATCAAACTTGGCTATCTTCGTAGATAGGGCAAACAAGACGACCTTAGTTGAAAACTTGACAGAAGCGATAGCGGTAGAAAAGCGCGTAGTTGCCCTAGAAAAGAGATCTGTAATAGAAGAACGCAAATCTAAGAAAATATCTTTCAAAGAAGACACCAAGAAGAAGCAAACGAAAGATCCTTTCGATATGGAAGGATTACAAAAAGTGTTAAAGGCCATGTCCAATGAGATTATTGACATAAGAAAACAAGTAGCAGAAACTTCTTCAAAAAAGCCCTACAGATCTTTTAAAAGAAATCCTCCCATGGAGGTGAAACCACCCAATGCTGTCTCAAGCATCGAATCTGAAGAAGAAGAACAAGAAGAAGAGAATGCCACTGAAGGGGAGACCGATGATGAAGAAGTTGTGGAACTACAAGGAATGTGGGATTTCATCCTCCCACAAGAAGAATATCCAGAAGCATTTCCGGTTAGCACACGAAGCAAAAATCAACTTGATCCTCCCCAAACTACCCCTAAACAGAAGGGCGCAAGCCCTGCAACAAAAGATAAGGTCGCAACAAATAAAAAAACCGGTAGAGCGACCCAATTTAGCCCAGTCCAATCAGATCAAGCACCTCCATCAAGAACACTGATAGTGTCGGATGAAATGGAGTATAACATTATTGATGACATGAAAAAGACTAGGGCTAATATCACTCTTTACGAATTGAGCAAATTGAAACATCAACAGAAAATAATGATGAAAGAATTACATGTCGTGCCTACTACATCTTTACCTACAGCTGTAGCTTCCCACAACATGGGAAGACCTCCAACCAACATGACCAATAAGATTGATCCAAATGACATTGCCTTGATTGGAGGAAGATCAAGATCCCATACTCCTCCTTTTCTTCTCACTTATGAAATTTTCAATAAAACCGTGCACAATTGCTTGGTTGATTCTGGTGCCTCAACGAATATTTTACCCACATCAATATGTGCCAAATTGAATGTTCAGCCACAAAAATCCGTAGTGCGCATAGTTCAACTTGATCGATCTCAAGTCGAAGTGATTGGTGAACTTAACCAGGTGACCATAAGATTGTCGTCTAACCCGAAAGTATGCCAGGTTATCGACATTCTAGTAGCTGATATCCCTGAATTCTATGGTTTAATTCTTAGCAGGGATTGGTCCGAAAAACTCCACGGATATTTCTCAACCGACTGGTCGCACATGTGGTTACCCTACAATGGTAAACCGAATCAAATAAAGGTTGAACGAGAGTTGCACCAAAAGTACATAGTGACAGAATTGGAAGGAGAGAATGAAGCAATAACATACAACAGCAGTATCATAGGAAATTACTCGGTAGATTCTTTCCTCGGCAATTTCAATGCTCACACCTCACCTTACTTAGAAAATTCAGTTTTGTCCCAAGTTGAAAATTTTTCCCAAACTGATGATTCAAAGTGTTTTAAATTTTTAGATAACTCTGTAAATACATCTTTGTTTTGGAAATTATATTTTGATGGCTCTAAATCTAACGAGGGAGCAGGAGCAGGATGCGTTCTGATTAGCCCAAACGGAAACAAGATCATGCTTACATGCAGACTTGAGTTCGATTGCACAAACAATACAGCGGAGTACGAAGCCTTGGTGCAAGGCCTATACAAAGCAATCGGGTTGAATGTTAAGTATCTTCAAGTTTTTGGAGATTCTGAAATTGTCGTCAAACAGGTACGTAACACCATACATTGCCTGTCAAGTCATTTAAAGCACTATCAATCTTTAGTACAAGATCTGACTTCACATTTCATAGCATTCAATATTTCGTCAATCCCAAGACTCCAAAATGCGAGCGCAGACTTGTTAGCTAACGTAGCCTCTAGATTTATTCCCTCTGAAGATTTTAGTCCAGATAGGTTCTCAATAGAATTAATCTTTAGACCATCCATCCCTGACAACATCACCAACTAGAGAGTATTCAACGACGATCCTGACATTGTAAATTTCCTCACTTCTGAAGGATCCTACTCAAATCAAATAATTGACGAAGACCATCATGATCACCAAATACAGCAAAATAGCATTGATAATGCTATACCTAAATCGGTGGTTAAGTTAGAAGATTTGTATGATTTAAAAAGTCGGTTTAAAAGGTCTGCCAATTCTAAACTATATAGTTCAACTCTGAATTATGAATTAGTGAACCTAGGAACCAATCAGAAGCCACAAAACGTTAATCTAGGCCACGGCCTAGCCCCTGAAGAAAAATCAGCATATATCTGTCTTCTGAGACAATACAAAAACGTTTTTGCATGGAATTACGATGAGCTGAAGACATACAACACTTCTATCATTCAACACACTATCCCTATGATTGAGAATGAAAAACCTGTCCAGCAGAAGCTCAGAAAAATCCACCCCAACTTAGAAAATCAGATAAAGACTGAGCTAAATAAGTTGTTGAGAGCCAGAATAATTTTCCCCGTCAGACATTCCAAATGGGTATCCAATATGGTGCCCGTTAGAAAGAAAAACGGAGATATTAGAATATGTATTGATTTCCGGAATCTCAACAAAGCCTGTCAGAAAGACAATTGTCCCCTCCCACCTATGGAGCAAATACTATAGGCAGTAGCGGGCTCAGAATTAATGTCTTTCCTGGATGGATTTTCAGGATACAATCAAGTGCTGGTACATCCCGATGATCAGTTGAAAACCACATTCCGAACCAAATGGGGCACATACGCATATCGGAAGATGCCATTTGGTCTGATCAATGCCGGCGCTACCTTTCAGAGAGCCATGGACATCGCGTTTAAAGGTTTAGTCAATAAATCGGTAGTGATTTACCTGGATGATATAACAGTGTACTCCAAGAAGCGAAGCGGCCATCTCAAAGACTTGAAACAAATCTTTCAAAGATGTTTAAGGTATGGGATTTCAATTAACCCAAAGAAATCTTTTTTCGCATTAAGTGAAGGGAAATTGCTAGGATTCATAGTGTTGAAATCTGGTATTCACATTGAACCTGACAGAATCAAAGAAATTTCCGAAATATCCATGCCCCATAACAAAAAGGCCATGCAATCTTTCCTTGGACAAATCAATTTTGTAAAAAGGTTTGTCCCGGATTTTTCACATATTATCTCTCCTTTACAAAATATGATAAAAAAGAATTCAAATTTTAAATGGGGTCAAGATGAGCACGAAGCATTCAATTTGATCAAACAAGCTATCATCAATGCTCCATCTTTAGCTACCCCAAATTTTTCAGAATCTTTTATCTTATACACTTTTGCCTCAGAGAAATCTTATGCCGCGATTTTAACTCAAACAAATCAAGAGAAGGCGGAAGCTCCAATCGCATTCTTTAGCTCGAACTTACAAGGTGCTGAGCTCGATTATTCAGACGTGGAGAAACAGGCATATGCTGTTTTCAAAGCGATCAAATATTTCAGACCTTTCTTAATTAAAGCCCATACCAAAGTCGTAGCACCGTTTCCAGCGGTAAGAAACCTACTGGTACATAAGGATGTGGGCGAAAAGAGAGCAAATTGGATCACCGCTTTACAAGAATACGATCTTGAGATCAAGCCAGCGAACATCGTAAGAGGTCAGGGCTTCTGCAAGATGTTAGCTGGAGCATCGCAAATTCCTGAGAACTCATTTGAAGAGGTACATACATATGAGGTAAGCCTAAACGACGCAGAATCATTATATGCGGACACCATTTATTATCTTAAGAACGGGTATGCTCCATCACACCTAGATCACACCAAGAAAAGAGCTCTGAGATTGAAAGCTAAACAATACCAGCTCATAAATGATGTTCTGTTTAAAAGGAATTACGATTCTGTACTTCTTAGGTGTCTTGAGAAAACTGAAGCCGAAAGGGTTTTGCAGGAACTCCACGATGGACCAGCAGGTGGACACTATGCTGGAGAAGCTACTGCGCATAAGATCTTATGTGCAGGATATTATTGGCCCATGCTGTTCAAATACTCATACAATTACGTAAGGAAATGCCAAATCTGCCAGACTGCTGCAGGGAAACAAAAGAAATCGTCCATGCCACTACAGCCGGTTAACATCGAGCAACCATTCAGCCAATGGGGCTTGGACATAATAGGTGAGATCGTTCCTCGCTCTTCTAAGTAGCATAGGTATATCCTCACGAAACCAAATTATTTTACTAAATGGGTAGAAGCAGTTCCTCTCAAGACAGTTCATTCTGAAAACATTATTGAATTCATAGATCAATTTATCATCACTAGGTTTGGATTGCCAACGGCCTTAATGTTTGATGATGCATCATATTTTTCTGGAAATGCAATGACTGAGTTTGCACTTAAAAGAGGGTTCAAACTGAAGTATTCTGCCAATTACTATCCGCAATGTAATGGGTTGGCTGAATCAACAAACAAAAACCTAATCAGGATTATTAAAAGAACAGTCGACCAAAACCAAAAGAATTGGCACAAAGCGCTGGTAAATGCTTTATGGGCAGATAGAATTACAAAGAAAGCTTCAATCGGCACTTCTCCCTTTAATTTAGTTTATGGGAAAGAAGTGGTTCTTCCAACTCACTTAGTCATTCCCTCTTTGTCTTTAGTACAACACATCGATGAAGTATCTACTTCCTCCTTACAATTGAGACAAATGGAGATAATCAAACTAGAAGAACGACGAGAACAAGCTAAGAAAACCCATGCTCACCACCAAGCGTTAATAAAATCCTCTTTTGACTCAAACATCATAACTAGAAAGAACTTTCAGATGGGAGATTTAGTTTTGAAATGGGATAAGGCTCATGAAGAAAAGGGCAAGCATACGAAATTTCAGAAGCTGTGGCTTGGTCCTTTTCAAATTGTAGAAGTCATAGGCCCATCGACGTTTGTGTTGCAGGATTTGGCAGGTAGAAGAGATTCTTTGCCTGTGAATGGATAGATTCTTAAAATGTATTTTCCATAGAAGATCATTCTTCTATTTTTGTAGGATAGTTTTAGTTTTTTTTATTATTTTATTTTATTTTGTTTTTCTCTTTCTTATAAATAAAACCGGTTGTAAATGATCATTGAAAAGGATTCATGAAAGAGCACACCAACTCTCTATCAGATTTTGATTTCACTTGTACAAATAGCAAAACTTTTCGAAAAATCTGATTTTTATTATTGACAAATAGAGTTAACTTTAACCTGAATATGATATTAGTTTCAACCTCTCAAAAAACTTTGATGAAAACAACCTTTGGTAAAAAATTGTTTTATGTCAGCACAATGAAAGGTATCATCAATAATAAAATAAATATTCTCTGTAAAGCTGTTGTTTTCAAACTCTATTATTGTCGTCCAGAGCTTTCTTAAGGAAAAATAATGACTTCCTCCCTGCTAAAGGAAACCGCAGCATTCAGAGAAACAATCCGAGAAAACACTATATCTCAAAGAATAAGAGGTCTCATCACGAGCCGGCTTATCATGATCACAGATATTATAACTTGCTGACTTTGCCAATACTGTCTATCAAAACAGGGCAACGACTCAAGATTGTTGTAATCAAAAGACAAGGGGTCTCATCACGAGCTAGCTTTTTCAGCAAAAGTGTAAATCAAGTGAATGACTGTGTCATAACTTGGCCACCAAACCAAGACATTGTTCTTTAGAGAATAAAAAAGGAAAAAGTGTCAAAAAGGATTTTTCTCTGAAATGTTGTAAATAACCTCAAGCAAGAAAAAGGATCATTTCTGGATAACATTGTAACCCTGTCGAGGCTATGGACGCTTGCAGGCAGCAGAGGCTCTACCTATGACAAATGAGCATATTTTAAAGCCATTACGCAGAGAAGACCTTATTTTATCTTTAAAAAAGGGACCGAGTAATGTCTGGTGTGAATGCAAGAATTAAGCCTAAGGAAGAAGACAATTGGAATAAAAGAAAGGTTGAGACAAAGTATCATTGACAGGATAAGGGGTAATCTACTCTATCTGTCCATAACAAAATTTAGACTTATGAAAATTTTTCTGTTTCGGAAGTGGAAATGTCAATAGAAAAGCAGAGATAACTGGTTCTTCACAGTGAATCGCCATTGTTGTGGTCACCAACAACCTCCCTCTTTGTTTGGTATTAGCAATAACATCAAGCAAAGGGGGACCCTTAACAAAAAAATCCCAAAAATATTTTTGTCAAAATTTTTGTATTTTACTCCCTAAAAGCTATATTGCATCGCAAAGAGAGAGTGAAACGTTTTCCTATGCGCATAAATAAGCTGCAAAGAAGCGATGCGAAATTCATCGCATCGCATATTTTGAAAGCGCCCTTAAAAGAGAACCTAAGGAATCGCCGACGGACGATATGCAATGTCGCATATCGCAACGTCGCATGAGCAACGCACACTGATCAAATGAAATCTGCGATCTTGCGATTTGCGATCTTACAAACTGCGATCTTGCGATCTGCGATGGATGAGACTATCAATTGCTGCGATGACACTTCTCGACATCGCAATCCTCGATGTTGCGATGTGAATCGCAGAAACCACTCATCGCAAAGTTTCCTCGGCATGATCTGTAAACCCAAAATTGAGCGCACACTTTAAGGGAAATTAATAATTGCACGCCTGAGTATCCAAGGATGATCTTGTTGCGTTTTTCGAAGAGTCAAGTCATTATGAGTGTCATGATTATGCATTCATTAGAACTTAAAGCTTTCATGTCAATCTTTTCGTCAATTCTCTTTTCCTTTGCGTAAACTGTAAGGCAGCAACTAATATAAATCTATATGCAGGAAACATCTAAGTAAAAGGGGAAAGCGCCAATACTAGAAGAACAGAGAGGAGATGCCTTCGCAAATGGATGCCGCATGCAGCAGGGCCGCGGATTCTAGAGTATCACTCAACAGACACTGATGAAAATAGACTATCCAAGACTCAGAGTCAAAGGCGCGCAAAAGCAGCATGTTTGCAAAAGATCCTGAAGCTCAGACTGGGTAAAGCAAAAAGAAAGACGCTAAAGAGGGAGGACGCTCCAGAAAAGACTGGAAAAAAGAACGGAAGAAATTTTCAATACAGAAGATTGTTCAGGCAATGAAATCCCTAACTCATTGAGTCATTCGCACGTCCGAAAACCGAAATAGCAAAAGGACAATCAGTTTGAAAGAAATCTGGGTTATACTAAGTATACACACAGCAAATACACCCAGCCAGAGGAAGATTTTCGAAAATATCTTCTAGTTTGTCAGAAAGAGGTGCCAGCTTTTGTTATGTCTACTTTTATTGCTCGAACAAAAGGAAAAGACAACCAGCCGACTCTTTCCAGGCGAAACTTGCATTGCTTACAGCATTAAGGAGCAGATACAGAAACGGTTAGAAATTAGATTCAATTTTTAGAAATAAATTTGTTTTAGTAAAAGGGCGGTCATTTGAAGCCGTTTCCTAAATTCGTGTAATTAAGATTAATTAGTTAGTAGTATTTAACCCTTCTCATGGCATTTGGAGAAGGGTCCGGAAATTTGTCAAAAAACTTGTCCTCAGAACATGCACTTTTTCACCCTCGGAGGGGGTTTTTGATGAATGGATGGATCGAGATTTATTTATGTTCACATTTTAATGTCTGCTACTGATGTTGCACTTCTGTACTCTTAGTAGATGTTAGAAGTAAGTAGAGATAAATCGTTATTGCTTGAAGTTTGTGAGTGAAATCAGTCATAAATGGTACTTTTATCTCTTGATTAATTTCTGCTCATATTCTTAGAGTGATATACAGCTGAGTTGTTTATATGTTAATGTATGAATGTGTGGGTTACCATTTGGCACTTTTGTACGGTGGAGTCATTTATCTATGCTTGACATATGAATAACTTATTATGCGATATGCTGTTCACAACTGTTTTGTCTAACTTCTTATGCAGAATGGTTTATCTTAATTGATTTATATTCTTATGATAGCTGAATGATCTTTATTACCAGTTATTGTATGAAACCTTTTTAGATCGCATAATAGAAGAATTTTACCCCGGGTTAGTATAGATTAGATGTGCTGTTTTGTTAGATTACAGTAGCATAGAGTCAGTTTAGAGTTTAGAATTAAATTAGCTTAAAATTACCTCTAGATTAGCATCATCAAAATCTACACACACACACACATCCTTTAGATTGGGAAGCTGGTCCCGTTATCCCCAGTCGGACCCACTACACCAAACGGGCAAGGAGCCGCCAACCAGGTTCCGGACCGGGTGGGTATCCCCCTTGTTGTTGACCTAATTTTAGGGCCCTCAACACATAGGATTGTTGATTTTCTTTGGGGTTAGAAGATTGGACAGCTTTAATAGCTTAAGGTTGAGAAGGCATAGACACTAACAACGATGCCTGAATTGAAGAATCATTTTGTAATTACAACTGCTGCAAGTGACTTAGCATGTTAACCGTGCTATTATCGATCGATCTAACAATCCCGCCAGCATGGGAACCTGGCTTTGGTTTAGATAAATTGATCTTGGCTTAAGGAGCATCAAGAAAAATCTTCTCAAGAATCCAAGACTGAGAATATAGAAGTTCTAATTGTTGGGCTCTATAGATAGCTTGTTCTTCAGTGAATACTCCAGAGAAAAATACATCCTTAGAAATTTCTGGGTGTAAAGATTTTAAAAACCATTCGAGAAGGAATTCATTAGGAATATAGGCTTTGATGAGCCTCTTCCTTCTCCACCATTCTTGAATATGGTCATAAATGTGAGTTGACGTATCTTGTTGGAAACTAGCCAATAACTCAGTTCCAGCATCATACTGGACGGGCAACTGAAAATGGTTCAAAAACATAGTATCCAATTCACCAAATGAATCAAAGGTACCCCTGTTGTTGGGAAAAGTATCTATTCAGAATGCCCCTATCCCACTCTAAGGTGTGACAGTGCCTTAGCAACAAACAAGGAAAACTACTTGAGTATTCTTCTTTATGAAATGTAAACGAAGAGGAAGGATAAACTAACCTGTGTCTTGTGCTAGTTTGTTGATCCGATCGCTCCTCTCTTCAATAGCTCCCAGCTCCCTGCTCCCTTACCGGCCCAGCTTCACCAAATTCCTGCAAGATCACAGAAGAGAGAAGCTACACGAAGATATAGATTTACATTCATAAAAAGCTTAGGATCAGATTAAGCTAAACATGCAAATATAACAAAACATCATTGATACACAACATGTAGGAGAAACTCAAATAGTTTTATTGATATGATAAGAAAGTCCAAGAGGGGATACAACCAAGTGAGTCCCGATCCAGCATCTACCTCCCAGCAAAGGAATCCCTTCCTCACCTCCAACAAAGCATAAATCACCCAATGCACTAATCTCAATCTCAAACCAACAGCAATTCTCTGCAAAGTACAAAATTACAGCCTCTGGATCTCTGGGATGAGGGATCCATATATAGATGTAAGCAGAGAGGATGAGTCAGCTTATTTTTTGACTTGCCGCTTCTCTCTGTCAGTTCTTGCTTCCACTTGGAGACTGATAGCCTCTTACTCATCACTGGTCGAATTCAGTGAGGCAAGTTGTTGTTGGGAAAAGTATCCAATACGGAATGACCCTATCCCACTCTAAGGGTGATAGTACCTCAGCAACAATCAAAGCAAAGCTATTTGACATTACTTCTTTATGAGATGTAAAAGAGGGGAGAAAGAGATCCACTAACTGATGTCTTTCGCTAATGATTGATCCAATCTTCTCTCTTTGTTGCTTGCTCCCAGCTCCTTGCTCTTTCACTGGCCCAGCTACAACAAGATCCTGCAAAATGGCAAGAGAGGGAAACTACAAGAAGCATACATTCATAATTGATTCAAGGATTAGAATAAATCAAATACACAAGTATAGCAACACATCATTGAGACACATGTATATAGAAGAACCTCAAATGCTTTATTAATGGAAGAAGTAAAGTTCAGGAAGTGATACAACCATAAGAGGCCCAATCCAGCATCACCTCCCAGCAGAAAGAAATCTCCTCTTCACCTCCTTCAAAGCAAATCACCCAATAGTTCTATACTCAAACCAACAGCACTTCCTTACATTCACAAGATTCCCGCCTCCTTAGACCTCATGAGAGAGCTCTATATATAGGAGTTTTGGAGAAAGGATGAGTCAGCTTGAGGCTGGCATGAAGCTGACTAGTGTCCTCTCTCACTTCAGTTATTCTTCAGTTCTTGAGTCCACTTGGAGGTTCTTGCTTCCACTTGGATATCTAGACCCTCTTACTCATCACCAGTCGAATTCCTTGATCCAAGTGTCATTTTGGAAGCTTCCTGGGCATTGACACTTTGAGGAATGACTGTGCCACATGTCCCAATTCGCTCAGCGCAGGTAGCCTTCTTTGCAGTTGACATTCAGCGTAGGTAGACTGTTATGAAACCAGCTCACAAAAAGATAGAAAAGAGAGATCCACGCCTTAGAATTCAGCCTCTTCGAGGGGGAAACCTCCTTTACATTACATAAATGAATAATTCTTGGATGATACAAATGACAAAACCTCCTTTCTATATATAGGAGTCTAATGAGTCACAATATAATCCAGCCGACCTAACAATAATAATATAAAGCCACAAAAATAACAATAGAGGGATTCTATGGGGCACAGAAATAATAATATGGGGGTAATAAAGGCACAACAATATAAATAAGGGGTATAACTACAATAGTAATGGGGTAATCACTAGTATTATAGGGACCCAACATGCCCCTCTCCTTCAAAAAAAGTGTTGTCCTCAACGCTTGAGTAGTTCTGGATACTTCTGCATAAAATTCTCATCCTCCCATGTGGAATCTTCGGCGGATAAGTTCTTCCACTTGATAAGATACTCTGAAATTGATCGATTTCGTAGCTGTCGAGTTCTTGTTTCTGTGACTGCTTCCGGTTCCAATATAATTTTTCCTTCCTCGTCAAGTTCTGGCAATATTGTTTGAACTGGGAGCTTGTCACCTATAACCTTCTTTAAACATGAAACATGGAAAACTGGGTGCAATCGAGAAGCTGCAGGAAGCTCCAATTTGTATGCCATAGTACCAATCTTTTGCAACACCTTGTACGGACCATAATACTTTGGTGATAATTTATTATCCTTCTTACCTTGCTTTAGGGACATTTGCTTATATGGTTGCAGCCGTAGGAATACCCAATCACCTACATCAAAACTTCTTTCACTGCGATGTTGATCTGCCTGTTGTTTCATTCTATTTTGTGACAACATGAGGTTATCCTTTAAGAGTTGGAGGACTTGTTGTTGATGTTCGATGTGATGTTCCACTACCTGAACCTTAGAATTTTCTCTTAAATATGATGTGATGGATGGTGGTTGATACCCATAAAGTGCCATAAATGGGGTCATTTTTGTTGCTGTATGGAAGGAAGTGTTATACCACCATTCAGCAAGAGGCAACCATTTGACCCATTGTGTCTGTTTATCAGATACAAAGCAACGAAGATATCCTTCCAAACATTTGTTTAATATCTCAGTTTGCCCATCAGATTGAGGATGATAAGATGAGCTATGAGCTAACTGAGTACCAAGACAAGAAAATAATTCTGTCCAAAAATTTCCAGTGAAAATGGGATCTCTATCACTTACAATAATCTTTGGGTTTCCATGTAGCTTTTGAACTGTTTCCATAAATGCAGTAGAAACTGTACTGGCTTTAAATGGATGTGATAATGCACAAAAGTGTGCATACTTGGTAAGTCTGTCAACTACCACCATGATGACACTCTTTCCCTCAGACTTGGGTAAACCTGTGATAAAATCCATTGAAACCTCCTCCCAACGTTGGCTTGGAATGGATAAAGGTTGTAATAGACCTGGTGTCTTAATTGTTTCAACTTTATTTTGTTGGCAAACCAAACATTCCTCCACAAACTTTTGAATATCTGATTTAAGGCCATCCCAAAAAAATTCCTTCTTAACCCTGTGGTAAGTTTTTAAAAATCCTGAGTGCCCTCCTAAGGGAGAAGTGTGTAATTCCATAAGAATCTTTTGTTTTAGCTGGGAATTCTTACAGAGGTATAAGCGATCTTTGTACCATAATGAATCATTTTGCCAGCTAAATGTATCAGAAGTACTGGAATCTTGTTGTAGCTTTCGAATAAGTGCCCACACTTCTTCATCATTCTTCCATTCCTCCTTTGCTTCGTTTATCCAATCTGGTTGGATAATAGAAATGGCACACAACAATGCTTCCATATCCTCATCCTTTCTTGAGAGTGCATCTGCCACCACATTTTGCTTCCCTTTTTTGTAGATGATTTCAAAGTCATAACCCAACATCTTTGTGACCCACTTTTGTTGCTCTTCAGAGGATAATCTTTGTTCTAAAAAGTATTTAAGGCTATCATGATCCGTTTTTACCTTGAAGTGTCTTCCCATTAGGTAGGGTCTCCATTTCTTAAGTGCATGGAGTATTGCCAACATTTCCTTCTCATAAATAGCTTTGCTTAAAAACTTTCCCTTGATTGGACGACTTTCAAAAGCAATGGGTCTTTCATCTTGCATTAGAACAGCACCAATTCCATTTCCTGAAGCATCACATTCCACAATAAATGTTTTTGTGAAGTCCGGTGTAGCTAAGACCGGTGCTTGGCACATTGCCTCTTTAAGATGTTTAAAGGCCTTTGTTGCTTCCGGAGTCCATGAAAATGAATCTTTCTTCAATAATGTTGTTAAAGGTGCTGCTATTCTCCCATAATTCTTAACAAACTTGCGATAATACCCTGTCAACCCAAGAAATCCTCGCAAATGCCTTATGGATGTGGGGATTTTCCATTCCTTAATGGCTTTAATTTTGCTAGGGTCTACCTTAACTCCTTCATGAGATACAATATGACCCAAATATTCCACCTCCTGGACTCCAAAGAAACATTTGGATCTTTTTGCATATAATTGTTTCTCCTCCAATAGTTGTAGCACCTTGTCAACATGTTCAACATGATCCTTCCAAGACTTGCTGTAGATTAGTATATCATCAAAAAATACTAACACAAATTTTCTAAGGAATGGTTTGAAAATTGAATTCATCAAACCTTGAAATGTTGAAGGTGCATTGGTAAGGCCAAAAGGCATGACCAAAAATTCATAATGACCCTCATGAGTTCTAAATGCCGTTTTCGGAATGTCTTCAATCTTCATTCTGATTTGATGATATCCCGAACGAAGATCCAACTTGGTGAAGTAAATTGATCCATGCAATTCATCCAGTAATTCATCAATGACAGGAATGGGGAACTTATCTTTAATAGTGAGCTTGTTGAGCTCCCTATAATCTGGACACATGCGCCATGATCCATCCTTCTTGTGCACCAATACTACTGGAGCTGAGAAAGAACTTTGACTAGTTGAATTATACCAGCCTCTAGCATTTCTGCAACCATACGTTCAATTTCACTTTTTTGGACATATGGATATCTGTACGGCCTTATGTTTGGAGGAACACTTCCTGGAATCAGATGAATAGCATGATCATGATCACGCATAGGTGGGAGACCTTTGGGAGTCTCAAATACCTTGGAATGATTGTCTAGGACTTTTTGGAGATCTGGAGAAATAGATGATTCCAATGTGGAAACATCTAGCGAACATAATTGTGCAATTACACCTCTTTGCTCCTTTTTTAGAAGCTTTGTCATGCCATTAGAGCTGATTATCTTTCCTGGTTTCCCTGCAATACCCCTTAATTCAACTTCCTTTCCTTCCACAGAAAAATTCATGAAAAGTTCTTGAAAATTAAAAGCTATTGTACCCAAGGATTGTAGCCATTGGACTCCTAGTACAACATCAGCACCTCCCATTGGAATGGAAAGCATTGGGCTAGTCAATACATATTCTCCCATGGATAGCTTGATATTATGGCACTTTCCAGAACAATTTATTGTTCCTCCATTTGCAATCATCACTTGACACTCTGGTGCTGGATATAGGAAGCAATTCAATTCTTTTGCTACCCTACAATAAATAAAATTGTGGGTGCTTCCTGAATCAATCAACACTATTACCTTTTTCTTCTTGATTTGTCCTTCTATCTTGATGGTTTGAGGAGTGGTAATTCCCGCCAATGCATTACAAGATATGGTTGGATTTATTTGTTCTTCATCTAGGCTTTGTTCCTGGAATGTATCCTCTTCTTTTGACCTTTCTTGCTCCTTTTCTTCTTCCTCTTCACAATCTATGTAGAATAATTTCTTCTCAGCACACTTATGACCTTTTGTGTATTTGCTATCACAATTGTAACAAAGCCCTTTTGCTCTTTTTTCTTCCAATTGTTGTGGTGTCAACCTTGTAGGTTGTGGAAGACTATGGGCAACAACACTTCCGTCTTTATAGTTGTGAATGGTATGCTTCCTAGTTGCCATAATTTTGCTTTCCATTTTTCTTGCTAACCTGAATGCCTTCTCTAATGAATCAGGTTCCCAAAGGCGCACATCATGTTGGATATTATCCTTTAAAGGCCCTATGAACACATCAATCCTATGCTCCTCTGGAATATCTTTTACCCTTATGTTCAATTTTTGGAACTCCTCAATATGCTCCATTATTGAACCCTTTTGTTTGAGACTTATCAATTGGCTAAAAAAAGTGTTACTTTTTGTATCCTCATAATGCGCTATCAATTCTTCCGTAAAAATTGCCCAAGTGATAACTTGTTTACGAGAACAAAGCCATTGATACCATACAAACTGATTTGGTTCCAAATATAAAGTTGCCATACGTACCTTTTGTGTGTTTTGCACATTATTGAGATCGAAGAATTGCTCCATCTGTAATATCCATGTGGCGGGATCCTTGCCATCAAACTTCCTCATATCGATTTTTGGAATATGGTGATTCTTCGATCCAACATTAGCGTCTACGGAATCATGACTAACATTTCTTTTGTTCTCATCATGAGTTTCCTTTACTACCTTTTCACCATTAGTGACCCTTTCTTGTAGCAACTTCTTCAATTCTTCCATCGAATCCTCCATCTTAGCTTCCATGCCCTTTATCTTAGATTCCACGCCATTTATCTTAGATTCCACGCCACTTATCTTAGCTTCTGTTAGCTTTTGTGAGCGTGACATTTGTTGCACTTGTTCTTGTAATTTTGAAATATCATGTAGCATTTCTTCCTCTTCTTCATGAGTCATGCTAGAGCTTTCAGGTTCCTTACTAGGTGTTTGCATTTTCTTTCCTCGGGGCATCAGTTACCGATAATAATGCTTTACTATGCCCTTTGAATTCCGTTAAACCAAGCATACACAAAAATTTAAAAAAAACTACACACCTTTTTTCACTTTATAGAAGCCTGATATTGAATCTGATGTATCTCTGTAATTTCGGATCATCCAATTCTGAAATTGCTACCTGTAGTAGCCTTCTGCGTCCTCTTTCCAATGCCACAAGTCTGAGCCAAATTGGATTCTCCAAGGAAGAGTTATGTGAAATCTCCCACAGTGACTTTCTTTTAGACTGGTTCAGTAGAGCGAACTTGTACGACGTGCCACGATTCCCTATTTTAACCTTTGAATCTGAAACACACACACAAGAAACTATAGTCCGTCCTATTTCTGTATCTTTTTACGAAATTTCAATCTGATCCTCAGAGCGAGAGTTATGACGATTTTCCCTAGGTCACCTGTTTTGAATGTAATTCAGGAGTCTGCAAAAAGGTCAACTTCCTCAGCTCATATCTCCGAAAATATCGCGCGCAGAGCTTTGAAATTCGGACCCAAGGTTCAGTGCCAATTCTTCTCAAATGGGTTTTTTTTGCGACTTCTGAAACGTCACAGAAAAAAAGTTATAGCGAAAATTCCACGATGACCTGTTTGGAGCAGCGAAACCCTAGAATCCAAAGCTCTGATACCAAATGTTATGAAACCAGCTCACAAAAAGATAGAAAAGAGAGATCCACGCCTTAGAATTCAGCCTCTTCGAGGGGGAAACCTCCTTTAAATTACATAAATGAACAGTTCTTGGATGATACAAATGACAAAACCTCCTTTCTATATATAGGAGTCTAAGGAGTCACAATATAATCCAGCCGACCTAACAATAATAATATAAAGCCACAAAAATAACAATAGAGGGATTCTATGGGGCACAGAAATAATAATATGGGGGTAATAGAGGCACAACAATATAAATAAGGGGTATAACTACAATAGTAATGGGGTAATCACTAGTATTATAGGGACCCAACATAGACAGTGGAGTAGTTGACATTCAGCGCAGATGCTCAGTGGAGCAGTTGACATGATCCAGAATTGCCTTGTTTTTTAGTGTTTTCAGGTGGAGAATTGATATTCAGTGCTGTGGTTTGCTGACCTTGTTCCTCTAGGGGTAGGAACAACATGTTTAAGGACTTTGGATCCCTTAGATTATGGACATTTCATGCTTCATGCTGTAAGGCACAAAAATGTCTATAACAGTTGCCCCCTAAAGTATGAGGTCGTTTATCGGGTGAAATGCTTTATCAGGAGGATCCGAAGTTCATTCAATCGCTGAGAGGTGACCTGTAATAAGATACAATACAATACATTATTTTTCATTCTGCTTTCATGATCAACCTGAGGTGGGCATTCCCATGCTCAGCTTTATAAATTCATTTTGGTACATAGAACAGACGATCGTCTGATGGTAGACTGATAATTCTCTGCTGAAATTATCATCCTTTGAGTAGGATGATCATCTGCTGCAATGATGTACATGTCAAATGTCTTTATATTTCCTGAATATATATCGCAGCCTGGATGGATGAAACTAGATCCGGGGTCTTCAGACTCGTTCGATCTTCACTCTAAGTACAAGTCGATCCATGTGAGAAATGCGCTGAAGTCAAACATGGAAAGACATCGCTTGATTACCGGTCAATGATGTAAACCGTTAACAAGCGCGAGAGGAATCACCGATAATGATAATGACCCTCAAGGTACTGCAGTACAATTTACGTGGTGTGAATAAAGGACTTGGCGTCGAACACCACGCAAAATCTTTCGGTCGAAGGTCATTGATGTATACCTGTCGCCGGAAGTGAGAAAGTTACCATTGAGGCATGCAAGCTTCAAAGTACTGAGGGGGGTGTTCCTAGATCAATTTCTTGGATAATGAGCTGAAGTCGACAAGAAGCGATCCGTCAAAGGAGGGCCTTAATGAATCCCACATCAGCGACACGGAATGGAGCTAATGATTTTAATGGAGGTGAAAACAATCTGTGACATATGATTCAGGGTGGCGATCATGGATGGATGAAGGATAATGTATGGCAGTGGATGGGACACGGTTGACTCTTTCTGAACAACATCTCTTGAACATATAACGACACTGATGCGATGGATCGGTAGCATTACCCCAAATGTGGATGGTTTGGCGAGACCATGGTGATGAGACGGTGAATGAAACAACCCAACCCGATGTGATACGGAGGAAAAGTGTCATGTTCAAGAGCGACTTGCTACCATTAAAGCTTTGAGGTTCTCCCAATTTTTCCCCAGTCATTTCTAACCAGTACCTCTTTATTTTTGTCAAGCTTGAGGAGGATAACATATGCTTGTTCTATAACCTGCCCTTCGGGCAAGCCCATCGCTATGTTTTAACGAGCCTAGCGATAGGGAAACTCGTTCTCGTCTAAAGACAAGTTTGTCGCTATTTAATCATTTTAACGAGTCTAACGACAAGGAAAACTCGGTCCTTTTCATTTTTAGAGAGTCTGAAAAGGTACAGAAAGTTAACTCCAAAATTCCTTTTTCGTCATCTAATCCCTTAAGTCCGAAAAAGTATAAAACAATATGAAAGGGATGAGTTTTTGATAACTTTAACGAGCCGAATAAAACAAGCGCTCGACCTTTTTGTGCAATAATCCCTCAGGTCCAAAAAGATTAAAATCTAGAGGAGGGATAGCTCTTCTGGTCACTTTAACGAGCTGGAAGGCCAAAACTCGGCAAACTTTTCATATTTTACGAGTCTGTTGAAAAGAGCTCAAAGAAGACTCGTCTTTTGAGGAACGAGTGATAAACAGGGATAGCAGCAGATTCCAGGTACAGGTTGGAATTTTCCAATCACGGCAGTGTCACAAGGATGGCTAGGTGAAATCACTCTTCGCAACTGTTCCTCAAAATGGGTAAACAATCATATGGAGGTGAACGATCGGCCAAATGAAAGTGAAGGTGGTAGGTGCGCATACGACCAAGGCTTTTATGGCTGATAAATTTACGATCACAACGGTTATTTACCGGGATAGGTTCATTTTTTAGATAAAAATGAGCTTAAACTCTGGAGGAAACATTGCTCACTGCTTTTATTTATTTTTTAACGAGCATGAAGACCGAGTTAAAACTGCTCGGATCTTGCGTTTATTTTTTAACGAGCATGAACTTTATGCTAAAACTGCTCGATATACCAGTCATAAGATAAGAAATGTCCCCTGTGAGATCTCTATTTTTTAAGGAGTTTCATCTTCACTAAGATTTACTCCATATCCTTTCTTTATGCAAGTTCGGAAACAGCTAACCCCAAAAAATAGATAAATAACCGCTCTTAGCTTGCACTCCAAAAGGTTTGCATGCCCCCAGGTATAAAATACAATTTCAAGGCTGCCCCTACTTATCCGTCAAAACATTTGTTTTAAAGGGTGAGGCTTACCTCTTTCAGGTTACCCAAAGATTGTTTCATTAACTTCTTCAAACAAAAACATTTCCTCGGCACTGTCTACCGAAATAGACAAGGGTGAATGACTCTTGTCAAACACATAACTTTGACAAAAGAATCCTATTCTAGAACAACCCCTCTTCCATCCATGGACGGGGTACGGACTAGTCATATTCTTTCGCGGAAATTCTACCTTATACCCAGGGTTTTTTCTGCCCGAAGCAGACCAGGATGCATGCCCCCTGGGTTCCAGTCCCATCTTTCTGAATCACTCGCACTCATCGGGAAGGAGGACTGGGGGTGGAGACATTTCTTGATTGAATAGACCATTTAGGGTTGGTATGTGACTATTTGCGATGCGTGATCCCGGAAATGAAAGTTCGTCTACGAGCTTGACCATTCTTCCTTCGTGTGGAAAACACATTACTCTAAAGAGTGAGGAGACTACAACTCCCATGCAATATATATAGTCTCGTCCAAGGAGTAGGTTATAATCCAAGGGTCCTTGAACGACCATCACGTTCATTTGAACGGTCTTCCCTTTCAATGTAACAGGCACATTGGGGAGGATCCCTAATGGTCGACTGGTTCCTTTATCGAAACCCGAGAGATTTCTTATCTCAGGCAAAAGCGCCGGGGAACCCAGTGCTTTCCAAGCAATAGAGGAAAGGATACTCACAGATGCCCCTTCATCAATGATAGTGCCAGCCATTACCATTCTGTAAATTTGGATTCTGAATGGTATACTGGCTGGCAACCGGGGTCTGCCTAGTTGGTTCCAATCAAAGGACACAACCAGGTTGCTTGGTGGTGGGACCGAATACACGGCCGGATATGACCCTGACGATGTTCCTTCCTGCGATAAAGGAATGGGCGCATTGCCCTGACGCTCATCAGAGTCTGTGTTGATGAAAAGAATCTGGATGGTGTCATCCTTATTCTCTTCGGTGAGGGTGTCATTTGAAGATGAAACTTCTGAAGGAAGAACCGGGTCAACTGCCGTATCGACCTTTGGACTTTCGTCCGGTCTGGATTCAATAGGTTCATTTTCAATGACTGACGCTTCAGCTGACCACTTGAGCGGGCCAGTTGTATTCTCAACCAACGAAGGACTTGGCACGAGTTTTTTGTATCCAGGAGGAAGTCTCAACGGTGAAACCGGACGATCTTCCAAAACTCTCTTCGCTTCGTCTAAGAAGGGACAACGTTGGATGGCGTGATCGCCTTCACACAGTTTGCAGGGGGATCTTGTTCCCCCTCTCTGTCTTGAACCTTCACTTTCGTTGGTCGACGGTAAGCATTCAACATGGCTATCAGAGGTTGATGCTCCCGAATTGTGCAAACGAGGGGACCAGTCCCTTAGTATCCGGGGAATACAGGGACAATCTCTATGGAAGTGGTCTCCTCTACATATGACACATGGCGATTTAGGCCCGGTCTGTGCTGTGTGTGGATTTCTGTCAGATGTCTTTTGCTTGCCCCCAGTCGCCTTAGGCTCCTTCTTCTTCTTCTCTCTCTTCTTCTTCTCCTTCTTCTCCATGGGAGCTTGGCTTTTGCCGGCTCTACCTTGTGAAGATGAAGGGTTGGAGGAAGAGTTATAGGAAGTAGAAGGCTGGTGGGCAGCTCTAGACTGATCTAACTGTTGACTCGACTGTTCAGGAACCATGGTGTTCTGAACTACATTGGTTGAGAATAGCCATATTGGCAGGCCAATTGTCAGTCCTGGAAGCGACAATGTGGCCATGTGGGGCGCACCAACTTCTCCCCAAGAGGAGAAAGGACTAGGATTTCCATCATGTGGAATTCCTTGGTTGGGGCGTTCCATGTTCTCAACCTACAGATCAACGCAGGAATAGGAGGTGATTATGTTCCGTTTAAAATAAATTTTATAACGACGCTTTAGACACAACTTGCTTTTTCACTTTTTAAGAGTCGAGAAAAAGCTAAAGATGACTCTAGTCTCCTTCGATGTTTTAACGAGCCCGAAGTGACAAATGCTCGGATGGACTTTTTCAGTTATAGAGTTTGAAAAAGGCCAAAAGAAACTACTCTGGAGTTCTAGGCAGAGGGTGTGCCAAACTTTTCGCAAAACCACAGAATACGTTTTACGGTACGAGTGGTCGATCTTCGTGAATGCTGTGTTCACTGCATTGCGATCAGTAGGGCGGCCGACACGGTTTCCTATGGATAAAGGCTTTGTTCCTATAGGGGTCTCCCAATATATACGCGACGGTACATGGGAGCACAAGTCCGTATTGATACTTATCGCTTCACCGTGGAGGAATCACCCAACCACTCAACGCTAAGATATCACGTTTAACGACGCCGGAACACGTCTCTAGCTTAGACCTCTATGTGTTTGCGTTATGTTTCAATGCGTTGTTACGTAAATTCAATTCATTTTAATGTTGATCTTGTTTAGCAGTTTGCCTTTATGGATCACCATGAGATGTATGGTACAACTCCTAAATGCAGTCTAAAGATGATAAGCAAGCTTTTTCAATCTTTTCAACTTATGAAAATCTTAACTATTGAGGGAAAAGAAAAACATCATCTTTTCACACAGATCATAGAGCACACACTAATGCACTTTTTCCTAAATCAACATGCAAGCTGTCAAAATACACATGCACAATGCAGGTATTTCTTTTCTCTTTCTTAATGTTGATGTAATACAAAAAGAAAGCTGTTGTATAATTTTGAATTCAATTTCAAGTGAAAGTAAACAAGCTTTTGTCCAAAATCAAAAGACACCTTAAGATTTACTTGTTTCGACACTAGAAATACATAAATTCAAACCATATGACGAAAGCAAAAGCTAAATCAGCTATGAACAGCAAACAAACTAACTCTTAAGATCAAAACGACACTTATCACAGGTCTAGATCTAAGAGGTCACAGCAAGACTAGTTCACTTTCGTTATGGGAAACTGTAAATGATGTAAGAAATACACAAAGAACAAACACAGTTTCTTTATACAACCGAGGCGGAATAGTGGCAAGGAAAGGTGGTTTCAGATAGGCACATTGACTGATAACAGGCTGCAAAAACAGGGATGAAAACAGGGCAACAAACAGCAGGGAACCCCAGTTGCACAAGGCAAAACTGGTTCAGCGCAGGTAGTACACTGTCAGTTTGACATTCAGCGCAAGTAGCCCCTTCGGGACCTGCGCTGAAATGCAGACTGCCTTCACAGTGCCTGCAATGAACAGAGAAACTCTCGTTTCTCTTGGTTTCCGGGTCACAGATTGCTCAAAAATTCACAGTTTTTGGCCAAATCAAAAGCTATCAATCAAGTACACACTAAAGGGTAATTAGGAGGATGAAAAGCTATCACTAAGAGCTGTTCAGAGTCCTTGTGGATCAGCTCTTCAAATCATAAACATGCCCAGAAACTGAGCTAGAGTAGCTGCCCTCTACTTTGCATTTGAAAGATCCAAATGCAGTTCAATTCGGTACTCCCTGTGTTTATGAAATGAATAGAAAAAAACACAAACAACCAACAAGATACGATCCCCAATGGAGTCGCCAACTTGTTGTTGGGAAAAGTATCCAATACGGAATGACCCTATCCCACTCTAAGGGTGATAGTACCTCAGCAACAATCAAAGCAAAGCTATTTGAGATTACTTCTTTATGAGATGTAAAAGAGGGGAGAAAGAGATCCACTAACCGATGTCTTTCGCTAATGATTGATCCAATCTTCTCTCTTTGCTGCTTGCTCCCAGCTCCTTGCTCTTTCACTGGCCCAGCTACAACAAGATCCTGCAAAATGGCAAGAGAGGGAAACTACAAGAAGCATACATTCATAATTGATTCAAGGATTAGAATAAATCAAATACACAAGTATAGCAACACATCATTGAGACACATGTATATAGAAGAACCTCAAATGATTTATTAATGGAAGAAGTAAAGTTCAGGAAGTGATACAACCATAAGAGGCCCAATCCAGCATCACCTCCCAGCAGAAAGAAATCTCCTCTTCACCTCCTTCAAAGCAAATCACCCAATAGTTCTATACTCAAACCAACAGCACTTCCTTACATTCACAAGATTCCCGCCTCCTTAGACCTCATGAGAGAGATCTATATATAGGAGTTTTGGAGAAAGGATGAGTCAGCTTGAGGCTGGCATGAAGCTGACTAGTGTCCTCTCTCACTTCAGTTATTCTTCAGTTCTTGAGTCCACTTGGAGGTTCTTGCTTCCACTTGGAGATCTAGACCCTCTTACTCATCACCAGTCGAATTCCTTGATCCAAGTGTCATTTTGGAAGCTTCCTGGGCATTGACACTTTGAGGAATGACTGTGCCACATGTCCCAATTCGCTCAGTGTAGGTAGCCTTCTTTGCAGTTGACATTCAGCGCAGGTAGACAGTGGAGCAGTTGACATTCAGCGCAGATGCTCAGTGGAGCAGTTGACATGATCGAGAATTGCCTTGTTTTTGAGTGTTTTCAGGTGGAGAACTGATATTCAGTGCTGTGGTTTGCTGACCTTGTTCCTCTAGGGGTAGGAACAACATGTTTAGGGACTTTGGATCCCTTAGATTATGGACATTTCATGCTTCATGCTGTAAGGCACAAAAATGTCTATAACACAAGTTTCATTGGAGAAGATTCTGGAAGCTTCCATTGTCTCTCCACCTCGTTGAATGACTCTGCCACTTGTCATTTCCCGCTCAACGCACCTGGGTAGTGCATTCAAGTGCGTTGCAACGCACCTAGCCAGTGTATTTGGGTGCTTTGCAACGCAGGTAGCTAGTGGAGCATCTGAATTGATCCTAATTTGACTAGTTCTGAGTGGTTTTTGGTGGAGAACTTCTGGGAGAAGCTATCATTGGTTGACCTTGTTCCTTTAGGGGCAGTAACAACACTTTTAGGGACTTTGGATCCCTTGGATTATGGACTTTTCATGCTCAAAGCTGTAAGGCACAAAAATGTCTATAACAACCCCCATTAAGATATGTATACCATTTAGCAGCATTTCTAGCTATGGTGCATTGAAACAATCTCAACCTGATTGAATCGTCAATTAGGGAGTTAGATGAACACCATAAATGGAATTTTGTTATATGGTCAACCAGATCCTCCTTGGACCTTTCTTCAAATTTTGTAATATCCAATGGAATTTTGGTAGGAACCGGAGACACGGAACGGAGCAAATGATTTTGATGGAGGTGAAAACGATCTGATGATATATGGTTCAGGGTGGCGGTCATGAAAGAATGAAGTATAATGTATGGTAGTGGACGGGACACAGGTGACTTCTCTGGATGACTTCTCTTGAACATATCGGCGACACTTATATGATGGATTGGTAGCATTTACCCCAAACGTGGATGGTCTGGCGAGACCATGGTGATGTGACCGGTGAATGAAACAACCCAACCCGACTCAGGCATGGAGTGGAAGTGTCATGTTCAAGAGCGACTTGCTACCAATAAAGGTTCTTTGAGTTTCTTCCTAGTTTTTCCCCAGTCATTGTTGACCAGTACCTCTTTATTTTTGTCAAGCTTGAGGAGGATAACATATGCTTTTTCTATAATTTTCCCTTCGGGAAAACCCATCGCTATGTTTTAACGAGCCTAGTGATAGTGAAACTCGTTCTCGTCTAAAGACAAGTTTGTCGCTATTAATGTTTTTAACGAGTTTAACGACAAAGATAACTCGGTCCTTTTCCTTTTTAGGGAGTCTGAAAAGGAACGTAAAGTTAACTCCGAAATTCCTTTTTCGTCATCTAATCCCTTAAGTCCGAAAAAGTATAAAACAATACAGAAGGGATGAATTTTCGATAGTTTTAACGAGCCGAACAAAACAAGCGCTCGATCTTTTTGTGCAATAATCCCTCAGGTCCAAAAAGATTAAAATCTAGAGGAGGGATAACTCTTCCGGTCGCTTTTACGAGCTGGAAGGCCAAAACTCGGCGATCTTTTCATATTTTACGAGTCAGATGAAAAGAGCTTAAAGAAGACTCGTCTTTTGAGGAACGAGTAATTAAATGGGTAGCAGCTGATTCCAGGTAAGGGTTGGAATTTTCCAAGCACGGCAGTGTCACAAGGATGGCTAGTAAAATCACTCTTCGCAGCTGTTCCTCAAAATGGGTAAACAATCAAATGGAGGTGAATGATCAGCCAATGGAAAAGTGGAGGTGATGGTGCAAACACGACCAAGGCTTTAATGGCTGATAATGCTACATTCACGGTGGTTATTTACCAGAGGATAGTTCATTTTTTAACGAGCTTAAACGCGGGTTGAAACACTTGCTCGATCTTATGTTTATTTTTTAACGAGCATGAACTATGTGCTAAAACTGCTCGATAATCCAGTCATATGATAAGAATGTCTCATATAAAACGGCAACATTTAGATTTTTGCCCCACTTCCTTTCTTTATGCAAGTTAGGAAACGACTAATCCTACGAGTTTAAAGGGTTAGCCTACAGGTTTAAAGGGAGGACCTAAAAATTTTAAAAATAAATAGCCGCCCCTTGCTTACACTCCAAAAGGTTTGCATGCCCCCAGGTATAAAACAGAGTTTCGAGGTCTCCCTCTATTCGAGCTGACAAAACATTTGTTTTATCAGGAAGGGTCACCCTTTATTCGAGCTGACAAAACATTTGTTTTATCAGGAAGGGTACTACCTCTTACAGGCTACCCAAAGATTGTTCTATTTACAGTGTAAACAAAACACTTCTCTGGCGATGTCTACCGAGATAAACAAAGGTGAGTGACAACGAGCGCCACACACATAACTTTGACAAGAGAATCTTATTCTAGAATAACCCCTCTTCCAATCACGGACGGGGTACAGACTAGTCATATTCTCCCGTGGAAACCTACCCTATACCCAAAGTTTTCCTGCCGAAGCAGACCAGGACGCATGCCCCCTGGGTTCCAGTCATATCCCTCCGAATTACTCGCGCTCATCGGGAGGACGGACCGTGGGTTGAGACATTTCTTGCACGAAGAGACCATTTAGGGATGGTATATGACTATTTGCGATGCATGATCCAGGAAATGAAAGCTGGTCCACGAGCTTGACCACTCTTCCTTCGTGCGGAAAACACATTACTCTAAAGAGTGAGGAGACGATGGCTCCCATGCAATAAATATAGTCTCGTCCAAGGAGTAGGTTATAATCCAAGGGTCCTTGAACGACCATCACGTTCATTTGAACGGTCTTCCCTTTCAATGTTATGGGCACATTGGGGAGGATCCTTAAAGGTTGACTGGTTCCTTTATCGAAGCCTATCAAATTTCTCATTTCAGGCAAAAGCGATGGCGAACCAAGCGCTTTCCAAGCAATAGAGGAAAGGATACTCACAGAAGCCCCCTCATCTATGATGGTACCAGCCATGACCATTCTATATATTTGGACGATAATTCTAAATGGTATGCTTTCTGGTAAACGGGGTCTGCCTAGTTGATTCCAGTCGATGGAGACAACTAGGTTTCTTGGAGGTGGGACCGAGTAGACGGCCGGGTATGGCTCTGACGAACTTCCTTCCTGTGATAAAGGAATGGGTAGGTTGCCCCCGTGTTCGTTGGAGTCTGTGTTGATGAAGAGAATTTGGACGGTGTCATCCTTATTCTCCTCAGTGACTGTATCATTCGAAGATAAAACCTCTGAAGGCAAGACCGGGTCAACTGCCACCTCGACCTTTTGACTTTCGTCGGGTATGGATTCAGCTGGTTCATCTTCAATGACAGGCGCTTTAGCTGACCACTTGAGCGGGCCAGCTGGATTCTCAACTAACGAAGGACTCGGCAAGAGTTTTTTATATCCAGGAGGAAGTCGTAACGGTGAAACCGGACGATCATCCAAAACTCTTTTAGCTTCGTCTAAGAAGGGACAACGGTGAATGGCATGATCGCCTTCGCACAGTTTACAGGGAGATCTAGCTCTCCCTTTTTGTCCTGGGACTTCACTTCCGCTAGTTGATGGTGTGCTTTCAACATGGCTATCAGAGGTTGACGCCACTGGATTGTGCAAACGGGGAGACCAGTCCCTTAGTATCTGAGGGATGCAGGGACAATCTCTGTGAAAGTGGTCTCCCTTGCAAATGACACATGGCGATTTAGGCCTGGTCAGTGCAGTGTGTGGATTTTCGTTAGACGACATTCGTTTGCCCCCAGTCGCTTTTGGCTCCTTCTTCTTCTTCTCTTTCTTCTTCTTTTCCTTCTTCTCCTTAGGAACTTGGTTTTTAGCTTTACCAGTCCCGTCAAGCGAAGAGGAAGGAAGAGAGGAAGAATTAGAGGAAGTAGAAGGTTGGTGGCAAACTCTGGACTCGTCTAATTGCTGATTTGACTGTTCAGGAATAGTGGTGTTTTGAACGACATTGGTTGAGAAGAGCCAGACTGGTAAGCCAATTGTCAGTCCTGGAAGCGACAATGTGGCCATATGGGGCGCACCAACATCTCCCCAAGAGGAGAAGGGACTAGGATTTCCACCAAGGGGAATTCTTTGGTTGTTAGGCTCCATTTTCTCAACCTAAAGATCAACGCAGGAAAAAGGGTATGAATATTCCGTTTAAAATAAATTTTAACGACGCTTGGACACAACTTGCTTTTTCAATTTTAAAGAGTCGATAAAAAGCAAAATATGACTCTAGTCTCCTTCGATTTTTAATGAGCCTGAAGTGACAAGTGCTCAGATGGACCTTTTCCGTTAAGGAGTCTGAAAAGGAACAAAAGGGACTGCTCTGGAGATCTAGGTAGAGGGTGTGCCAAACCAATCGCAAAACCACAGAATACTTTTTAAGGTACGGGCGGTCAATCTTCCCGAATGCTGTGTTCAGTGCATTGCGATCAGTAGGGTGGCCGACACGGCTTCCTATGGATAAAGGTTTTATGCCTATAGGGGTCTCCCAATATATACTCGACGGTGCATGGGAGCACAATCCGTACTGGCACTTATCGTCTCACAGTGGAGGAATCACCCAACCAACAGTGAGGACAACAGTTACCAGGCTTTACGACGCCGGAACACGTCTCTAGCCTAGACCACTATGTTGTGCGTTAAGTTCCAATGCGTTGTTAAGTTCATTCAATTTATTTTAGGTTGATCTTTCTTAGAAGTTTTCCTTTTTGGATCACCACGAGATGTAGATACAATTCCTAAATGCAGTCTAAAGATGATAAGCAAGCTTTTATCTCTTTTCAACAATGAAAATCCTAGCTACAAGGGGAAAAGAAAGACACAATCTTTTCTCAAAGAGCATAGAGCACACTGTAAATGCACTTTTCCTAAATCAAACCATACAAACTGTCAAAATGCAAATGCACTTGTGCATGTATTTGTTTTCACTTTCTTAATATTGATGCCTAAAAAGAAAGTTGTTGTACAAATTTGAATTCGATTTCAAGTGAAAAACACAAACAAGCTTCTTTTCGAAATCAAAAAGACGATTACGAAACTTTATGATTTTGAAGTAAACACTTGTTTCGACACTAGAAATTCACAAATTCAAACCAAAAGACAAAAGTAAAAGCGCAATCAACTATCAACAGTGTAGAAATTTCTGTTTTCCCACCCTGGGTTTCAGTTTCTCCTTATTTCTCCCATGTAGTTAAATGCCCATTCCCATAACCATACATTTAACAGACTGAAAAAAATAAATATTGCTGAAAACACAAATTCTGGAAATTTTTTCAGAATGCTGGAAATTGCAGAATTAAAAATCAGCGATCAAAAATAGCCATTAAAACACTGATATTTTTGGTCAACTTGACCCTGGAAAAACCCCCTACAACTCTTGGGGAAAACCAGTTTGAGAGCTCTTCTTTATTTCTGAAAATTGCCTTTTTACAATGAGAATTATTCAGCAAAAAATCAGCAAACAAATTTACAACTTATCTCCTTTCCCGTGCCTCACAGCAATCTGGAAATTACAGCAAACAGGACAGCAATAAATGTTGTACGGCCTCCGTTTTGTGTGTAGAAAAATCGGCAAACTGCTCGTCGATTTTTGTGCAAAAATCTGCCTTTCACTATGTGCTGAATCAGTTGTACAAATCTGCTCAACTGCTGCCTTGGAATGTGTGCCAAGCTGTTGTCTCCTTCTCCTCCCTGCTCAGAAATCTCTCTTGCTCTCTTGCTCTCCTTCTCCCAATCTGCTCATGAAAGAATGAATGACCTTTTCCTCCTTTTCCTCCTTTAATATAACTCCAAGTGACTTTTGGGTGATCCAAGTGACTTTTGGGTGATCTCTAAATCCAATGGCTGAAATAGATTTAGATCAATGGCTGAGATTAAATGCTCATTTAAATCTCACTTTCTATTTTTTAATTCACCCCACTTCAATAAAGACCCACTTAGTCATTTATTTCCAAAGTCACTTTTCCTTTCTAATTTTTCATTTACTTTATAAAAGTTACTTTAAAATTAGACTTAGTAACTTTATCACTTAAAGTCACTTTTAAATTAGATTTAACTTTATAAAATTATAAAGTTACTTTAGGAGAAAAATCAAATTCTTTTTGGACACTTTTCCCTAGGCCAAAGATCAAAGCCTAAGGGAACCACCTGTCCTTCGGTACCAAATTTCAACAAACAGCAACAAACTTTCTCCTAAGATCAAAACGACACTTACGACAGGTCTAGATCTAAGGGCGACAGTATGACTAGTTTACTTTTGTAATGGGAAACTCCAAATGATGTAACAAATACACAAAAACAAATACAGTTTCTTTTATACAACTGAGGCAGAATTAAGGCAAAGAAAAGGGGTTTTCAGATAGGTACACACACTGATAACAGGCTGCAAAAATCAGAGATAAAACTAAACAAAATGAAGCAAAGAACCACAGCTGCACAGGGCAAAGGCTGATCAGCGCACCTGTTGCACAGAGAAACTGAATTGCAGCGCAAGTAGCCCTCTCGGGACCTGCGTTGAAATGCAGAACCTCTTCACAGAGCCTGCGCTGAAGCAGAAACGAGAATTTTCTCTGGGTTCTGGGTCACGGTTTGCAGTTTAATCTATGGTTTTTGGCCGGATAAAAGCTATCAGTAAGGTACAATTAGAGGGATGATTTAAAGGAGGACTAAGAGCTATCACAAAGGGCAATTAGAGCATTTGTGGATCAGCTGTTCAGATCATAAACAGGCCCAGTGAATGGACTAGAGTAGCATATCTCTACTTTGCATTTGTAAATGGCAAATGCAGTTCGATTCGCCACTCCTAAGTTTATGAGAAGAACAACAATAGAAACACAAATAAACTAACTAGATACGATCCCCAATGGAGTCGCCATTTTGTTGTTGGGAAAAGTATCTATTCAGAACGCCCCTATCCCACTCTAAGGTGTGACAGTGTCTTAGCAACAAACAAGGAAAACTACTTGAGTATTCTTCTTTATGAAATGTAAACGAAGAGGAAGGATAAACTAACCTGTGTCTTGCGCTAGTTTGTTGATCCGATCGCTCCTCTCTTCAATAGCTCCCAGCTCCATGCTCCCTTACCGGCCCAGCTTCACCAAATTCCTACAAGATCACAGAAGAGAGAAACTACACGAAGATATATATTTACATTCATAAAAAGCTTAGGATCAGATTAAGCTAAACATGCAAATATAACAAAACATCATTGATACACAGCATGTAGGAGAAACTCAAATAGTTTTATTGATATGATAAGAAAGTCCAGGAGGAGATACAACCAAGTGAGTCCCGATCCAGCATCTACCTCCCAGCAAAGGAATCCCTTCCTCACCTCCAATAAAGCATAAATCACCCAATGCACTAATCTCAAACTCAAACCAACAGCAATTCTCTGCAAAGTACAAAATTCCAGCCTCTGGATCTTTGGGATGAGGGATCCATATATAGATGTAAGCAGAGAGGATGAGTCAGCTTATGTTTTGACTTGTGGTTTCTCTCTATCAGTTCTTGCTTCCACTTGGAGACTGATAGCCTCTTACTCATCACTGGTCGAATTCAGTGAGGCAAGTGTCATTGGAGAAGATTCTGGAAGCTTCCATTGTCTCTCCACCTCGTTGAATGACTCTGCCACTTGTCATTTCCCGCTCAACGCACCTGGGTAGTGCATTCAAGTGCGTTGCAATGCACCTAGCCAGTGTATTTGGGTGCTTTGCAACGCAGGCAGCTAGTGGAGCATCTGAATTGATCCTGATTTGACTAGTTCTGAGTGGTTTTTGGTGGAGAACTTCTGGGAGAAGCTGTCATTGGTTGACCTTGTTCCTTTAGGGGCAGTAACAACACTTTTAGGGACTTTGGATCCCTTGGATTATGGACTTTTCATGCTCAAAGCTGTAAGGCACAAAAATGTCTATAACAACCCCCATTAAGATATGTATACCATTTAGCAGCATTTCTAGCTATGGTGCATTGAAACAATCTCAACCTGATTGAATCGTCAATTAGGGAGTTAGATGAACACCATAAATGGAATTTTGTTATATGGTCAACCAGATCCTCCTTGGACCTTTCTTCAAATTTTGTAATATCCAATGGAATTTTGGTAGGAACCGGAGACCATGCCAGATAATATCAGATGGTATTGTTTGTAAATTTTGGGAGATCTGACAAATTTAGGGTTGCTAAGAATGGTAAGCACTAAGGAGCTTGAAAATTCCACCCACTATGAGATGGATTCCCAATAGTCTAAAAAGAATATCCTGGATTTGTAGAGGCACCGAGTTTCCAAGGATTGCTCATAGAAGAAATTGAATTGTAAGGAAAACCTTGTGGTCTAGAGAAATTCAGAGTTTGACCAACTCCTATCGAAAAGTTACCATAACCAGGAATATTTCCCCCAAGTGAAGTATTAAAAGGAGAGGAGAGCCCTTGGTAAGGGTTCAAAGCATTAGTGAAGGGAGAAAAATCCTGAAAGGAACTTATAGAGGAGTAAGGCATGTTCCCCTGTTGACCAAATGAAAATTGATTCTCGATTCCTAAACCACTAGAAGCAGGGTTAGTCCACCCTTGAAAAGGATTGTAACTTTGACCTTGAGCGGAAAAAGGAAGAGATCCTAAAGGAGGATTAGAATGAGGTATATGACCACTTCAAAAAGGAAAACCCTAAAAAGAGGTCGAACCACTAGCCACAGAAGTCATAGTTGCGGAAACATCAGATGGGATGGATAGAGGAACTGAGGGAATTTCACTAGAAGGCATCCTAAATGGGAAGGAACCAATGTGGGAAGAAAAATGTTGGGTGCCCCCACTCAAAGATGGAATGGAAGTAGAGAGAAATATTGCAGTACTAGGAGTGATAGTATGTTGTTGGGAAAAGTATCCATTCGGAATGCCCCTATCCCACTCTAAGGTGTGATAGTACCTTAGCAACAAACAAGGAAAACTAATTGAGTATTTCTTCTTTATGAAATGTAAATGAGAAGAAAGGATGTAACTAGCCTGTGTCTTCCGCTAGTTTGTTGATCCAATCACTCCTCTCTTCAGTGGCTCTCAGCTCCTTGCTCCTTCACCGGCCCAGCTTCACCGAATTCCTGCAAGATCACAAGAGAGAGAAACTACACGAAGATATAGATATACATTCATAAAAAGCTCAAGATTAGATTAAGCTAAACATGTAAGCATAACAAAACATCATTGGTACACAGCATGTAGGAGAAACTCAAATAGTTTATTGATAGAATAAGAAAGTCCAAGAGGAGATACAACCAAGTGAATTCCGATCCAGCATCTACCTCCCAGCAAAAGAATCCCTTCCTCTCCTCCAACAAAGCATAAATCATCCAATGTACTAATCTCAATCTCAAACCAACAGCAATTCTATGCAAAGTACAAAATTCCAGCCTCCTTGGACCTCTGGGTGAGAGATCCATATATAGATGTAAGCAGAGAGGATGAGTTAGCTTATGTTTTGACTTGTGGCTTCTCTCTGTCAGTTCTTGCTTCCACTTGGAGGTTGAGAGCCTCTTACTCATTACTAGTCGAATTCATTGAGGCAAGTGTCATTGAGGAAGATTATGGGAGCTTCCAGTGTCTGTACACCTTGCAGAATGACATTGCCATTTGGCATTTCTCGCTCAGCGCACCCTGGTAGTTCTTTTAGGTGCGTTGCAACGCACCTAGCTAGTGTACTGGGGTGCATTGCGACGCAGGCAGCTAGAAGAGCTTCTGAATTGATCCTGAATTGACTGTTTCTGAGTGGTTTTTGGTGGAGAACTTCTGGGAGAAGTTGTCATTGGTTGACCTTGTTCCTTTAGGGGTAGGAACAACTCTTTTAGGGACTTTGGATCCCTTGGATTATGGACATTTCATGCTCAATGCTGTAAGGCACAAAAATGTCTATAACAGTTGCCCCCTAAAGTATGAGGCCGTTTATCGGGTGAAATGCTTTATTAGGAGGATCCGAAGTTCTTTCAATGCTGGGAGGAGACCTGTAATAAGATACAATACAATACATTATTTTTCATATTGTTTTCATGATCTGGCTGAGGCAGGAATTCCCATGCTCAGCTTTATAAATTCATTTTTCTGTACATAGAACAGACAATCGTCTGATGGTAGATGGATGATTTTGATGAAATCATCATCCTTTTGGTAGGATGATTATCTGTGCTGCAATGCTGTACATGTCAATGTCTTTATTTTTCCTGAATATATATCACAGCCCGGATGGATGAAAGTAGATCCGGGGTCTTCAATCTCGTCCAATCTTCACTCTAAGTACAAGTCGATCCATGTGAGAAATGTTCTGAAGTCGAACATGGAAAGACATCGCTTGATTACCAGTCAATGATGTAAACTGTTAACAAGCGCGAGAGGAATCACCGATAATGATAATGACCCTCAAGGTACTGCAGTACAATTCACGTGGTGTGAATAAAGGACTTGGTGTCGAACACCACACAAAATCTTTCGGTCGAAGGTCATTGATGTATACCTGTCGCCGGAAGTGAGAAACTTGCCATTGAGGCATGCAAGTTTCAAAGTACTGAAGGGGGTGTTCCTAGATCAACTTCTTGGATAATGAGTTGATGTCGACAAGAAGCGATCCGTCAAAGGAGGGCCTTAATGTATCCCACATCAGTGACACGGAACGCAGCAAATGATTTTGATGGAGGTGAAAACGATCTGATGATATATGGTTCAGGGTGGCGGTCATGAAAGAATGAAGGATAATGTATGGTAGTGGATGGGACACGGTTGACTTCTCTGGATGACTTCTCTTGAACATATCGGTGACACTTGTGTGATGGATTGGTAGCATTTACCCCAAAGGTGGATGGTATGGTGAGACCATGGTGATGTGACCGGTGAATGAAACAACCCAACCCGACTCAGGCACGGAGTGGAAGTGTCATGTTCAAGAGTGACTTGCTACCAATAAAGTTCTTTGAGTTTCTTCCCAATTTTTCCCCAGTCATTGCTGACCAGTACCTCTTTATTTTTGTCAAGCTTGAGGAGGATAACATATGCTTGTTCTATAATTTTCCCTTCGGGCAAACCCATCGCTATGTTTTAACGAGCCTAGCGATAGTGAAACTCGTTCTCGTCTAAAGACAAGTTTGTCGCTATTAATGTTTTTAACGAGTCTAACGACAAAGATAACTCGGTCCTTTTCATTTTTAAAGAGTCTGAAAAGGTACGTAAAGTTAACTCTGGAAGTCCTTTTTCGTTATCTAATCCCTTAGGTCCGAAAAAGTATAAAACAATACAGAAGGGATGAATTTTCGATAGTTTTAACGAGCCGAACAAAACAAGCGCTCGATCTTTTTGTGCAATAATCCCTCAGGTCCAAAAAGATTAAAATCTAGAGGAGGGATAGCTCTTCCCATCGCTTTAACGAGCTGGAAGGCCAAAACTCGGCAATCTTTTCATATTTTACGAGTCAGATGAAAAGAGCTTAAAAAAGACTCGTCTTTTGAGGAACGAGTGATAAAATGGGTAGCAGTTGATTCCAGGTAAGGGTTGGAATTTTCCAAGCACGACAGTGTCACAAGGATGGCTAGTGAAATCACTCTTCGCAGCTGTTCCTCAAAATGGGTAAACAATCAAATGGAGCTGAATGATCGGCCAATGGAAAAGTGGAGGTGATGGTGCAAACACGACCAAGGCTTTAATGGCTGATAATGTTACATTCACGGTGGTTATTTACCGGAGGATAGTTCATTTTTTAACGAGCTTAAACGCGGGTTGAAACACTTGCTCGATCTTATGTTTATTTTTTAACGAGCATGAACTATGTGCTAAAACTGCTCGATCTTATGTTTATTTTTTAACGAGCATGAACTATGTGCTAAAACTGCTCGATGCGGGTTTGCATGCCCCCAGTATAATAACGCAAATCGAGGTGCATGCCCCCCAAGCTTCATTGCATTCAACTCGGTGGTTGGAATGAAGGTTTACCTTTGAGACTTGGAATTGGGATTTGTTTCATTTTTTAATGAGGTTGACACAGTACAAGAACTATCCTCATGACTCCTTGTTTCATTTTTTAACGAGGTTGACACGAGATAAGAACCGTCCTCGGAGCCCACTGTATTTACAGTTTTTGACAGAAAATCGAAAACTGAAGGATGATAAAGGTTATCTTTAGTATCTTCTCCACAATCCGGGAGAAGGGAACAATGGTGGGAATCATTCCATGGCGCCCCGTCAATTACCATTGATTGAATGATTCCTCCGTTTGTAGAATGTAAAAGTGATGAAGGATTTGAAGAGGTGCCATTTTCCTTAGACCTATCTATCCAAACACTCGATGAGTGTTGATTTTGGTTTGCCCCCCAGGCCAAGAAAATTGATTGCTACAATATTTCTATTAGGGCGATGATCCATGCTGACAAAATGTTTAGGAATCTTCCGAATCCATTAGATATAGAAGATTTCATATTGTAGGTTTCCACTGTGGCCACTTTCGCCAGATTACTTGGAGGCGGTAGGGCAAAAGTACCCATTAAGGCAGGGTCTTTTAGGAGGCCTATTCCAATATTTTGAAGCGGATGATCGCTTCCATGGATCATTGGAATGCTTCCCGTAACTTGTGAACTGTTGGGGAGAAATGTTTGTTGGTCGACGATTGTAATTCTCCCTTGAAAGGGGAATGCAATCCTCCTGAAGTAGGTCGACACAACTGCGGCCATGGCATATATCCAGGGCCTTCCTAGTAGGATGTTGTAATCAAGGTTTCCATCAATTACTTCATCATCAATTTCTACTGTTTTTCCCCCCAGTTCAACTTGCAAGTTACTTAAAATCCCGTATGGAGTGTATGATCGTCCATCAAATGCTTTTATTGTCGTTGACGATATCGACAAGGGTGGTGACCCTAAATATTTCCAGCAACTCATCGACATAAGACATGTAGATGCCCCCTCATCAATAATTGTTCGATGAACAGTTTTGTTGAGGGTTTTCACTTGAATAAGGAAAGCTAGTTGAGCTGGTAATTGAGGGTCATATCCTTTATGATCAAAGGCCACAAGATTGGAATCCATTGGTCCAATCCCACCTATTGCTGATAATAAAGCTTGCTTTTGGGAGGGGCAATTTCGCGGTACCTCAAGTGTCGACATAGCGGATGGCGATTGGGCCAAGTCCTCTACTATATTATAATTTTGTGCTACTTTTGCACTAGGATTAAATGTCGATTTGTGTACTATTCCCTTTGGCGACTTTATCATTGGTTCAGGAATGATGGGTGGCACAACTTCAGTCAAAGTTGTCGAACTACCAGGTTGTTCATTAGCCTTGTTATTCGACAGTTGTGGATTCCCGTAATCTTTATTCCTTGTCAAAGCATCATTTTGTTGCTTTGAGATAGACAACATAAGCACTTGGGATCGGGAAGCATTTTGATTAGCAACCAGTTTGGTTCCCGGGCTTGGAAACGGATCAGTCAATACTGCTGAGGTTTTTGAACTCTTAAAGAGTTTCTTAACTTCAGCGTTATGTGGACAATCTCTCGTCCGATGATCCTCATCACATATATGACACCCTGCAGGGGGTTTCCTTTTCCCAGAAGGGTTTGTAGAAGCTTTATCGTGCTTCTTTTTTCTCCCTTTCTTTCTCTTCTTGCCCCCTGGTTGTTTCAGTTGTTTGCCCTTGTCGGCATTTACTTCCGAGGCGAGAAGTTCGTCTTTTGCATTTTGATCTGAAATCTTACGGGCATTCTTGGACGTAGCCTTTGCCGATTTCGCGTTTGTCGTGCCAATCACGCCATAGCCAGCGAGAGAGTCATTGTTTGATTTAGGAGGAGGAGGAATTGAGAATTCCGGTCTAGGGGCGTCAGGTATTTTGTCGTAGAGCGTGCTAGACTGAGTATAGACCAAGTCCAGATATTGCACACGAGCGATGACTTGCTCTTCCGTTACGACTCCCCCCTTTGCCACATCTTCCGTGATTGTAGGAAGTAAGGACTTGATAAACCATTCAGCTAATAGCTGATCGGGAACGTACGTTTTTACCATCCTACGACGACGTCGCCACTCATGTATATGATCAGATATGTGAGTGGTCGTTGTCTATTTGAAGTTGGTTAGGAGTTCCGTTCCCGTTTCATACCTTATCGGTAATTGAAAATGGGTTAAAAGGGTTGTGGCTAAGGTATTGAAGTTGTCGAACGAAGCTCTAGGAAATTCAATGTACCATTTTGCCACTGGACCCGTTAACGTCCTCTGAAAGAGGCGAAGTCTTATCGAATCATCATTCAGGGTGTTTGATGAACACCATAGATGAAATTTCATCACGTGATTCGATGGATCTTCACCCGGATTTCCATTAAATTTAGGAATATCTGATGGAAGTTTATGCGGAATCGCTGGCCACCAAGGGGCATAAGCAATTGGATCATTCGTCAGCCGGTTTAGATCTGGTAATTCTAGAGTTGCTACAAAGGGCAACTGTTGATTCAGGTTAGGCAAAGCATACCCAGGATAAGATGGAATCGCCTGAGCAGTGGGTCTTTGCATACCAGCATAATGTATTTGATGCTGGCAACTTTGACAAGGTTGATGGGCATAACCATTATAGTATGGTTGTTGATAACCGCTTTGGAAATGCAGTTGCCCATTACTTACAAAGACTTGTTGCTCAGGTCCTTGATATGATTGCTGGAATTGCGGTTGTTGAGATTTAACGAGCCCTGGTTGTTGGACCATTTGCTGTTGTCCAATACTGGATGATTGACCAAGATGAGGAGTCATAGTACTTGTTTGAGCCTGAGTTGCTCCAGATAAGGAGGCGCTAACCTGAGGTTGTGATTGAGTTGTCGAGACAAGAGGTTGTTGTATTGCAACCTGAGAAACTTGGGGTTGACATACAACAGGTAGCGCTTGTACTTGCGATGCAATCACCATACCAAGTATAGTGGGAATATTCGACACAGGGTGGACTGGTTGCATTGAATATGAAACCCTTGGTTGTTGAGGCAGTATTGGTACCCAACCGCTGGATGTAATTCCAGTTTGACCTGAACTTTGTTGTAAACTCCCATATGGTTGTTCTCCGAGAGGGAACAATGAAAAGGAATACTGCCCTCCATATGGCGGCAATCCAGTACTTAAAGGGTAGATTGGCCTTTGAAGACACATTGGATCAATTTGTTGAGTTTCAACATAAGAAATACCAGATGATAATCTGGATGAAGAAATAGGAACTAACCATGTCGTCGAAGCAATCCCTGATGGGACTCCGGCTTGTTGTTGATAACTTGCCGGGACAGAGGGTATACCATTGAATACCGTTGGAGTAGCAGTAGGAGGCTGTGCCACTGCTGTGTCAGACGACACAGTCCTGGATGTCGACGGTTGTTCAGACATTTGGAGTCTATCCAAAAGATTGCCTAGCGATTCTACAGGAACTTCCACTGGTGGTAGACTAACTTCTGATGTCGAAGGAAATAGAGTGACCCCGACTCCAAAATGTGTTGGAGTACTTGCTTGCGGATCTTCTACAATTTCCTCTATTGCAATCAAACCAGGTGGAAGGGGAAGACCGTCAGGTCTGTAAAATATTTCTGGTGTCGAAGAAGGGGTTGAATCGACAGCGACAAATGTTTGAAGAGTAAGACTCTCCGAACCGGTTACAGATGGAACTGGTTCAGTAACACAAGTGTTTATTCTTAGACTAGGATCAGTATCACTGTCCCTCTATGGCTGTTGAACTTCTTTTGTAGAGGCAGGGTTTCCAGAAATGTTTGGAGTAACCGGAATCTCGGATGTTGTTGGAACACTTGTTCTAACTTTAATAGGAGATTTCGAACCGGTTAAACGAGTTCACTTTGTCCGTACTGTTTTCGATTCCGGAGACAAAGACGGTTGAATCGTAAGCCCCCGCAAACGACGGGGTTTCAATTGAATTTCTTCCACGATTGTGGATTACTCGATCAACTAAAATACAAAAGGGAAATGTGTTTCCGAATTAAATGAATTTTAGATGCTTTAGACACAACTTGCTTTTTCAATTTTAAAGAGTCGAGAAAAAGCAAAAGATGACTCGAGTCTCCTTCGATTTTTAATGAGCCTGAAGTGACAAGTGCGCAGATGGAATTTTTCCGTTATAGAGTCTGAAAAAGGCCAAAAGGAACTGCTCTGGAGTTCTAGGTAGAGGGTGTGCCAAACTTTTCACAAAACCGCAGAATACTTTTTAAGGTACGGGCGGTCAATCTTCCCGAATGCTGTGTTCAGTGCATTGCGATTAGTAGGGCGGCCGACACGGCTACCTAAGGATAAAGGTTTTATGCCTATAGGGGTCTCCCAATATATACTCGACGGTACGTGGGAGCACAATCCGTACTGGCGCTTATCGTCTCTCAGGAGGAATCACCCAACCATCAGCGAGATCAACAGTCACCAGGTTTTACGACGCCGGAACACGTCTCTAGCCTAGACCTCTATGTTCTGCATTAAGTTACAAAGCGTTGTTAAGTTCATTCAATTTATTTTAGGTTGACCTTTCTTAGAAGTTTGTCTTTTTGGATCACCACGAGATGTATGATACAATTCCTAAATGCAGTCTAAAGATGATAAGCAAGCTTTTATATCTTTTCAACAATGAAAATCCTAGCTACAAGGGGAAAAGAAAGACACAATCTTTTCTCAAAGAGCATAGAGCACACTGTAAATGCACTTTTCCTAAATCAAAGCATGCAAACTATCAAAATGTAAATGCACATATGCATGTATTTGTTTTCGCTTTCTTAATATTGATGCCTAAAAAGAAAGCTGTTGTACAAATTTGAATTCGATTTCAAGTGAAAACATAAACAAGCTCCTTTTTCGAAATCAAAAAGATGATTACGACACTTTATGATTTACTTGTTTCGACACTAGAAATGCATAAATTCAAACCAAACGACAAAAAGTAAAAGCTTAATCAACTGTGAACAGCAAACAAACTCACTCCTAAGATCAAAACGACACTTACGACAGGTCTAGATCTAAGGGCGACAGTATGACTAGTTTACTTTTGTAATGGGAAACTGCAAATGATGTAACAAATACACAAAGAACAAATACAGTTTCTTTATACAACTGAGGTGGAATTGAGGCAAAGAAAAGGGGTTTCAGATAGGTACACTGACTGATAACAAGCTGCAAAAAACAGAGATAAAACTGAGCAAAAGGAAGCAGGGAACCACAACTGCACAAGGCAAAGGCTGATCAGCGCACCCTCAGCACAAAGAAACTGAACTTCAGCGCAGGTAGCCTTCACGGGACCTGCGTTGAAATGCAGAACCTCTTCACAGAGTCTGCGCTGAAGCAGAAACGAGAGCTGTTTCTGGGTTCTGGGTTACGGTTTGCAGTTTAATCTACAGTTTTTGGCCGGATAAAAGCTATCAATTAGGTACAATTAGGAGGATGATTTAAAGGAGGACTAAGATCTATCACAAAGGGCTGTTAGAGCATTTGTGGATCAGCTGTTTAGATCATAAAAACAGGCCCAGTGAGTGGACTAGAGTGGCAGATCTCTACTTTGCATTTGAAAATGGCAAATGAATTTCGATTCGGCACTCCTGAGTTTATGAGACGAACAACAATAGAAACACAAATAAACTAAAAAGATACGTTCCCCAGCGGAGTCGCCAATTTGTTGTTGGGAAAAGTATCCATTCGGAATGCCCCTATCCCACTCTAAGGTGTGATAGTGCCTTAGCAACAAACAAGGAAAACTAATTTAGTATTTCTTCTTTATGAAATGTAAATGAGGAGAAAGGATGTAACTAGCCTGTGTATTCCGCTAGTTTGTTGATCCAATCACTCCTCTCTTCAGTGGCTCTCAGCTCCTTGCTCCTTCACCGGCCCAGCTTCACCGAATTCCTGCAAGATCACAAGAGAGAGAAACTACACGAAGATATAGATATACATTCATAAAAAGCTCAAGATCAGATTAAGCTAAACATGTAAGCATAACAAAACATCATTGGTACACAGCATGTAGGAGAAACTCAAATAGTTTATTGATAGAATAAGAAAGTCCAAGAGGAGATACAACCAAGTGAGTTCCGATCCAGCATCTACCTCCCAGCAAAAGAATCCCTTCCTCTCCTCCAACAAAGCATAAATCACCCAATGTACTAATCTCAATCTCAAACCAACAGCAATTCTCTGCAAAGTACAAAATTCCAGCCTCCTTGGACCTCTGGGTGAGAGATCCATATATAGATGTAAGCAGAGAGGATGACTCAGCTTATGTTTTGACTTGTGGCTTCTCTCTGTCAGTTCTTGCTTCCACTTGGAGGTTGAGAGCCTCTTACTCATCACTAGTCGAATTCATTGAGGCAAGTGTCATTGAGGAAGATTCTGGGAGCTTCCAGTGTCTGTACACCTTGGAATGACATTTCCATTTGGCATTTCTCACTCAGCGCACCCTGGTAGTGCTTTTAGGTGCATTGCAATGCACCTAGCTAGTGTACTGGGGTGCATTGCAACGCAAGCAGCTAGAAGAGCTTCTGAATTGATCCTGAATTGACTGTTTCTGAGTGGTTTTTGGTGGAGAACTTCTGGGAGAAGCTGTCATTGGTTGACCTTGTTCCTTTAGGGGTAGGAACAACTCTTTTAGGGACTTTGGATCCCATGGATTATGGACATTTCATGCTCAATGCTGTAAGGCACAAAAATGTCTATAACATAGTCGATACAGCAATAGTACCTCCACCTTGAATTTAAAGGGGAGTATGCTCACTAGTAGCACTCCTAGCCAGATTCGTTCTCCCAACATATAATAAAATGTGTGGATAATTAGGAGGAATAGATGAAGGAGTCACAAGTGACTCAGGAATATCTTCAACCTCAACTTCATCTTCCAACTGAAAGAGGACCCTAGAAAGGACAGGAGTATCCCTATCTAAATCAAGATTTGCACTAGGTCTACCCTGTGAAACTATAGCCTGATGTGGAGGATCAATATCCATTGCATTCGCTGCTACTGATTGAAAGTCACCAACATAATTTCTCCTATGCCTTCTATTAGAAGGCTCAGCACTTGTAGGTGAGAGCCCATGAAGCCTCCTGGACTGACGAACTAGTCAATTAGCCATTTTTAATTATTATGAGGACTTGTAAAGATTCAAAAAATTATAAAGCTTTGGCAATCTAGGAGAAAATAGCACTCACTAAAATATCCCTAAAGATACAATCAATCAATCTATTTTTAGGTATTTCTGCTCTAGGTGATTAGGACCAGACACAAAAATACAAGAAAGTGATATAAAGGACCTTCCGAAGATAGTTTGGGATAATGACGGACGAAGCCTGCTAGTGAAGGTAATAGAAACAGTTACGCTAACCTCCAATCAAAAGCCTTTTCTTATGCAAGTATCCAAGCTATGCAAGGGTACCCTCTAGAAGTACTAATGTGAATGATACAACGTCTGCCTCAGGTACAACAGGTATTCCCCCCTAGAGTCACCTATGTGGTCCCTAGGAAAGGCAACTAAGGTCACCAGTTCGTATCGACAACCAGACGGAACAATATTTTTCAGGATCCAACAAGTCAGAGAGGGGGTATCTCTCTTTCCTGCCTTCACTAACCCTCGTGCTTAACTCCCAAAAGAGAAGAGCTTTCCTAGTCAACTTAACAACACTGTATTTCACTCTTTTAATAGACCTCTATGTTTAAATTTAGAGTGGCCTTGGAGAGTTAACTCTCCACTTTCCTATTCCAAGGGCCTAATATGACCTAGACTAGTTGTTGTTACTATGACAAATCAAAAACTTCTAGTTCATTTAAAATTAAGTGCTTGATTTTAATGGATTTTCTTAGGTCAAGGGTAAAATGGAAATGAAAATTTAGGATGTTATGGATGCAAAAGAAATCAATAGAAAACCTGGCTACATGCACATGCAACTTTTTTTTTCCAATGAAAATATATTTCTACAAGGTTCTACAAACAAACTATGAAAGAAAAAATTTCCTTTTCTTTTTCAAAACACATGCTCACACACTCAAAATCTCCAAAAAGACTAAAAATTCTTACAGTTCAAATATCTTAATGCAAACTAAATGATTAATGCAAGATTCAAAAGAATACTCTAAAAACAAGAAAATGTGTTTCTCAAAATGATGAAGAGGCCAAACTTGAAAAAAGGAAGAACAAATTCAACCACAAACTCTTCCCAAAATCAAGTGAATTCAAGCTAATGAAAATAATTCACACTTGCTCAAAATGATAATAAGACCAAAAACAAAAACAAAAATGTTTTTATCTTTTTCTTTTTAAGGACAGGCAGAGTTTTCGAGAAAAAAAAAAACTACTAAAAGTTTCAAGATCAAATTCAAGCATGAAGAACCTCATGTTTCACAAGCCACAGAAATCATAAGCATGCTAAGGCTTAAAGCAAAAATAGGCTACAAACTCAAATAAAATGATCCGAGCAACAGCATACAAACTCCTATAAACAAGAAATAATTCAAGAAGACCAAGAAAACTTTTCAATATTGCAAAAAAAACTTTCTCAAAAACCAAGAACACCAACTTTCAGGAAAGCAATGCAAAGGTTGGGTTATAAATGAATTGAGACCAATTCTTTGCTTAAAAGGCTCAGAACGGCCAAGAACTTCACTAACAAGCCTTGAACCCAAACACAGAAACCAGCACCTTACCAAAAAGAAAACCCTAGGTTGATTAGGTCTTTTCACAAAGAGAGATAGGAAATTGAAAATCTTCCAGAAGCAGGACTTTCCAAGACAATCAATATCTAAACAGAAGCAAAAAACATGAGGCAAAACCCTTTACTAGACTCAGCATTTGAAAAATTCAAATAAAACCAGGCATAAGAGACTGTGCAGTGACAGGCCCACGTGTATACGCAACAGTTCTCAATGAAACACGCGTATATGCATGTTTCTTCGGACAAAAGTGCATGTATATGTAACTCTGTAAAATAAAACTCGCGTACATAAAAGTTAGTAAGGAAAAACAAATTAGGTATGATCCAAAAGATCATACTTTTTTCCCAGGTTGCAGACAAGTCAAAGATACTGGAAAGACAAGAAACCAAACAAGAAGGCCCAAATCAAGAAAGAAAAAACCCAAGCCAGGAAATACTAGAAGTATTCCCCATTGGAGTTGCCAATTCTGTTACAGGATTAATACACCCTAGGGTATGGCTTGAGAACCCCAACAGAGCAGAGGGCATACACCAATAAGAAGCAAAAAAGAAAGCAACCTTAATACTTAAACTATTAAAGTAGGAAAAACAAGTATTACCCTAAGGTCCTATGTTTGAGGTCGTTCCCATAGGGTCCAAACCCTATGCTTCCTCCAATGTTTCAAAACCTGCAACTCATCCAAGAAAAGCACATATAACAGTAGTAGTTCAAAGCATGTTCTTGATATAGATGTTAGATCATATAAGCATATAAGTATAAAGCATGAAATAATACATAAGTTAGAATAAAGCATGAATTAAAGCATTAAGATTATAACATCAGGAACAAGATAGAGATTCTTTATTGATTGCTGCAAAAGAATGTCGAAGAATACAAACTTATTCATCCATATCTCCAAGCAAAACCTTCCTCCAGATCTTACCCACCCAAGCCTCAACAATCCTCTTTCAAACGCATACACATGGATTCCATATAAAGGAGATGGACATCACAACGAGGAAACAGTGGTTTCCTATAGTTGGGAGTGCATGAGGCATAGGGATAAAACAGACTTGATCAGGGACAAGTTGGATATAATGTCAATATCCTATCTTTCTCTCCCCCTAGGCCTTCCCCATCAGGTGTATTTATATCACCTCAAAACAATTTTTCAGTTGGGAAACAATTAGGCCACGAGCTCCTGTAGGTAGTCTTCCGGTGTAACTCATAAACCCCACCCGAAAGATAGGTATTTTATATTTTTTTCATATTTTAAATAAAATAAGTTGGTTTGGTATAGTTGAACCTGCATTTGCATGCTTTTTTGCAAGGCGAAGTCGCATATGGAATTTAAAATAATGTTTTTTAATAATTGGACCAAGTCTGAAGGGAAAGGGTTTCCCAAGGCCATGGCTCAGAGCATCAAGTATATAAAGGTGGTAAATGATGCTATAATAGTGATCTCAATGCCCTAAGGCTTCACCAAAGCTTTAATACCATTTTTTATTTTTCAAGTGTAATAGATACAAGCACAAATTTCTGAAATACTAATAATTACTTCTGTCGATATAGATATGTGTTTAACAATACCATTTTATCATTATGAAGTTACACTTAATAAATCCAACCATAAAATCATAAAAATATTAGAGATCACAATGCACAAAGAGAACAAAATATTTACCGTGGGAAAACAAACTTGGGAGAAAATCCCAGCAACCTTTTCCTTAGATAAATTATTCAGTTCAACAAGGGATACATCTAATGTTGCTAGTCAACTATGAGATCAAATTGGTCAACAAGTTATGTTCAAACCTATTCAAGAAACCATAAAATCATGTCAAGTCAAACTTCTACCTTAAAACTTCAACTTTCTCTAATCTTCCCTAAGCCGAAGTTTGGCCTCCTGAATGTGTTCAGTACTAGGCCTCCCAATATTTTGTTGCCTAGAAACAATCCAAAATTAACACGTGTGACTTCAAGAGAGAGAGAGAGAGAGAGATGTTAGAGATGAATTTGTCCTTATTATCTTTATTCATCCTTCTTATCCTTCACTTAGATGCATAGAAAATGTCTTTAGTGTGTATGATTGTATGGTTCCTTTGAGGAGGTCAAATGCCTTTATATAGCATTATGTCTTCGTGAATGAGTGTGTCTCTTCATTGGAGTCGACTTGACTTGAGGGAGGGATGACTTCACTTGTTTGGAGCCAAAAATTCAAAATTCAAATTTCAAAATTTTCTCTTTTGAATCCGACATGAAGAACATGTCATATAATAATTATTTCAAGTGCCAATTAATCAAAATGACATAAATAACATTTCTTATAATTACATTATACATCATAAGGGCTAAAATATAAATTATGAAGACTGATCATGGCTATAAAATTCAACAAATATGTCTTATTGTTTGTAGAGGATTTGGCACTAAATTCTCAAGTAGAGTTGAAAGAGGATACAATTTTGCAAAAGAGGTATAGTTCTACAAGAAAGGGGTATTATTAACTTTGGTAAATTTGGTTGAAGGGATAGCTTCCAAGAAAGGCTAAATGGAACACCCAAGAGAAGATGGAGGAAAAAATTCCTAGCTTCTTCCATTATAAGCTTTTGGGGACAAATTGCCTCTCAAAATGGGGATTTGTGATCTAGATTGGATCATCATCTTGTTTTTTTATCCATCTTAATGCTTTTAGAGTGGAAAAAGTGGAGGAATAGGCTCATAGGACCATTTTTACCGGTGGGGCCTAGTTTGGAAAATCGAGGTCTGAAACCTTATGGGAGAATTTTGAGTCATCAAATATCATATTTTAGGGATAAAACTTTACCACTTTATTTTGGGACATTTTTTTCTTATTATACACACAGAGAAATTTATAATGGAACAAGAATCATCCCAATCACAGTTTGTATGCAAATGTTATGCCACATGAAAGTTGACCTTCCTATTTTTACCAACATAATATGAGAGGATACCATGTCAACACCCATTATTCATGGAAAATGGGCTAGCCACATGATAATGATGAAGAATACTCTATAAGAGTCTATACTATAACTCTAGTTAAGAGTTGAAGGAGTTAAACCTAACCACTAACAGGCTATCATGTTGTGTTATAATCAAACCACTAGGAGGAAAAAGGGTTCCATTCTATGAGGGTCTTATAATTTTTTAGAGGATCATTTGATTATAGCAGATCATTATTATTTTTGAGATGTTGTAAATAATATTTCATCCTACAAATTATTTCAAAAGAGACACCAAGTATTAGGACTTAAGGAGAATTTTGCATGACAATGTTTAGATCATATCAAACTTGGAGTGTTTTCATAAAAAAGTGCTCAGAAGCAGCTTTCCAACGGTATATCCCGTGCTTAAATCCGATTCTTGGATTGAAAGATAAGCCAAAAAGAAGTTTTCACTTCAAAAGTAGATCAAGGCCCGGGAACTATTTCTGCTATAGTTTTAAATTATATTTTCATCTATCCTTTGTGAAAAATATTTTCCACATTATGAATATGCAATATGATTTTTAACTCTAACAAGGACCCACAAAGTACCACCCCATGTTACATAGTATTTTGTCACGCCTCCCTTACTTCCTTGTGACATACCCTGAAGTGCCCAAAACATGATCATTATACAATATACTCATGCATGTATACAATTCAGATCCCTCCTTTAAATTTTCTTGGAAAATCTCTTGAGCTTTCCCTAAAGAAATAGCCCTAAAAACCCTAAAATGAGGGTCATCACCCCTATGAAGCTAAAAACGGCGATGATCACCTATTGCATTATGTTAATCTAGCGATCACATCACTCGGTTCCCTTTCATACCTGTGATGGTCTCAAAAATGAAGCTTTCCCAAAGAGGATGAGAAGCTTCGTGATCTAGAAGCTTCCAGAGCGGTGAGCTGGAGGTGGTTTCTCATAGATGAGGTCAAATCCTCCTAATTTGACATCTTGGTTTCATCCCTATGAGCTACCTCCTTGAGATTTGGGCCTAATCCTATATTTGGAGGAGTCATAACTCCCTCTCCTAGCCTATAAATTCCTCCTCTCCCATTCCCAAATGGTTGATCTATGCCCATTTGCACCCTTATGATGAGCTTGTGGTTAGAGGCTATTCATTAGACTTTGAGAAAGAGTGTTTGGAGAGTTTCTTAGCTTGGACTTGGATTACCACTCAAGGAGAGCCTTTTGAAATCAAGGCTATAGTTGTAATCTTCCCTTTATTCTTTAAATAATATACAATTGCTAGTTCAACTTCCCAAAATATATATGTTCATGTATGTATTAGCTCAGAATTCCTTGATCAACTAAGTAGGTTATCATTGGTTTCTCTATTGGTTTTGGCATGCTTTGTTGTCTTTTGATTACTTTTACAGGCACATAAGCGCTGAAAGAAGCAAGAACAATTCCGTGACACAAGCAGTGTGAGGATCTCAACAAAGGAAATCAAAATAGCATTAGAGCGAGGTAGGTCATCTCTCTCGTTCTATTTTTCAATTATAATTTAGGAATATGTCTAGTTGATTGTCACTTCAGTTCCAAGACCCACTCATTGGGCTAGAGGGATCATCTCTGTCCATAGAGAGGATTACCCTTGTCAACAAAATGGCAACTCTGTTGGGGAGCATATGACCCTTTCCTTCCCGTCCTTCAACTTTTCTTTTGATGAGTTTGATCAACCATTTATTTTTAGGCTTCATTGCTTATCTATAGTTAGTGTCACTTTCTGGTATATGTATGAAGGTTGTTAATTTGAATTGTTCTTGAAAATATTGAGTTTCTTTTTTGTTTTTCTCGACCATCGTGGGCTTGACCCACACAGTCGCAATGATATCGTGGGTTATCTAGTTATAGTAGCGATGATCACAACTTTCCTTCTGACAGGTGCGATGATTGTAGAAAATTAAGAAATTTAGGGTTTTATTTCTTATTTTCAATTCTATTTGCCTTTTCAATATGATTTACCAGTGTGACCTTCATTGACTCTGTCATTGTCTAATTTCAATTGTCTTTTAACTTGGTTTCAATGCGCTTGAAGTTTGATTAGCCTTTTAAGGTTCTAGGTCTTCTAGGTCAATCTTTGTCCACTGGTTGGTCTTCCCATCAGAGATGAGATATCCATTGTCTATGTTAAAGAGTCTTTGTGTGTCTAGACATACTTTCCAAATCACTTTTTTGTTCTTGCGCCTTAAGTTGTTTTCATGAGTGGATATTGTGAAAGTTACTTAAGCTTCATTTGACGAATGATAGATTACAAATTGATTGTCTCATTGGAATCAAGAAGAAGTGTTTTCTTTGAAGTTTTTTGTGTTTCAAAGTGAAAGTGAAAGTGATATTCTTTTCATAGTTTTCGAAGCATTTTGAGTTGCATTCAAATCATTGATGTGAAAGAGATTTTCATATATGTTGGCTTGCTTGCATTTCTCTTTTACTTTGCATTAGATTACATTAATTGCATTTTGAAAAAGAGAAAAAATCATCATTATATCTTAAGGAAGTTATGCTTTAAGGTTTGTTTTCGCATTGTATTTCCTTATCATATGAAATATTAGATTTCATATTTTTCATTTAGAATTTGAAGATTGTCATGGATGCACTTTTGCATTTGGTTCGATGCATGACTTGAGTGATCTTCTTCCCAACCTAGATAGCTTTGATCGAATTCAAGTATTTCATTTCATCATCTAGTTTGCATTTTAGGAACAGGTAACATCGTTAAGGCCTTGAAATTGAAACATAATTACAAGATCAACTTTAAAACTTATCAATTAACCTAAGAAGAATTTGAAACATTAACATTTATATCTAGTGATATAGGTTAGGGACGTGTTCCAGCGTCTTAAAACTTAGTAGTTGTCATTCGCTTTGGAATTAGATAGCGCTAGCATGGACTTGTGCTCCCTGTATCGTTGTGTATATAAAGGGAGACCCACATAGGTTGCAAACCTTTATCCATAGGAAGTCGAATCTGCTGCCCTGTAAATGTGATACACTGAACATAACATTCAGGGAGATTTCTTGCACATACGTCAAGTCCTTGGTAAATTTATTTGCTGAGGTGTATATTGCAGTTCACAGTTACTTGGTGCTCCTTATACCTAGATTCACCTGAGCATTCATTTGATCTTTTCTGACTCATTAAATTTGAAAAGATCATCAAGCAACTTGTCCTTTCAAGCTCGCAAAACTATTGAAAGCGACTAGATTCACCTTTTTTCCCTTTTCTCGACTCTTAAAAGATGAAAAGGCATATTTTTTGTTTCTAAAATATAACTGCCCATGATAAACATGTTGATCCCAAGAAGTTGTTTCTTAGACCTAACTTGAGTAATTCCCTGTTAATTTCAAGATTGTTAAAGCCCTAAATGAACTTTCCTTTCCTTTTCCTTTTGAGAGGAATTCATAGTGGCTGAACAATTGAGTGCATCTCATAGTTCCCCTTCATTGTATGATACTAAAGGGTCCTCCAAAGGAGTTCATTTGGAACTTCCTCAGTCACTTAAGAATCAAGGTTTTGAGCTTGGAATTATTCTGAGTATCCACCCTTTGTCTTCTCATCTGCCTCCATCAGATCCCTTGTCACCTCAACAATCTGATCCAGATTCCTCTAATAATCCTATTCAAACCCTTGAGAGTCCACAGACTCCTAAAAGTCCGCAAGGGCTAGTTTTCTATTCATCAAATCCATTGTTCGATCTTGTTGTGATATCTCCTCAGCGTCCTTACAGTTCGTGCAATCGGCCTAGTACTCCTTTGGAGTTATCTCCTCATACATGTTGGGTTCCTCATCACCAACTATTTCCATCTGGTCTTCCGATGTTGTGCCTACATCAGGTCCGTTCATTCCAAACACAAACTCTCAAACCACTGTACAAACTGTAGTCACTTCAGTTTCGGTTCAACCTACCATTCTCTCTCAACCTGTTTCATCGTTTTAACCAACTCTTCTAGTTCAATCGATTGTCTCAAGTGAGGTCTCGGTAAGTTCTTCTATCCCTCCATCGAGTGGACGGACTGTGCCACCACCTGGGGGGTAAGATCTGAACATTCCTCTCATGTTAGGTGAAATGCATGTGAGTACATTACAAACTCACATGATTGGGATGAATCAACCTTTTTGTGGTGCTATTCCTAATCCTGCTGGTCCATCCGGGTCAGGTAACATCCAATATCAGTAACCATATATGGCTCAGGTCCTATTCCAATAGGCTTATGTCACATATGGTTTGCAAGCCTTGGTTAATATGCCTTACATTCCTCAAGCTGAACCTTATGCTTAGCCTAGTCAATCCACTATTCCTAGTGGATATGGCCAGATCCAATTCAGGAACTAGCAATAACCTCAAGGTATAACCCAAGAACTATCCAACTATCCTTGCAGCAATAAGGACAACCTTTGCAACAGTAAGGGAAACCTTCGCAATAGCAAGGGAAATCTTTACAATAGTAAGGGCAAGCATTGCAGAAGCAAGGGAAAACTTTGCCACAATCGTAGCAACCTTTGTATCCGCAAGCTCAGTTTGTTCATCAGTCCTCCCAACCATTTTCCTCGCAAGGCAAACCTTTACAGCACCAAGGTCAACCTTTACAGTAGAAAAGTTAGCCTTTGCAACAACAAGGTCATCCTTGGCAGCAACAAGCTTTATATGCATATCAACAAGGTCAGCCTTTGCATGGTCAAGGTCAACCCCTGCAACGGTAGGGTCAATCTCCTTACATCTAGGGTCAACAGGTTCAGCAACCTTATAACCCATACGCCACGTACAATTCTTATCAATGGCCTATGGTAGGGTAGTATCAAGCCTGCTATGGACCGAATCCAACTTGAATGTAAGGTAACCATCAATGGGGACATAACAAGGTTCCATATGGACAAAATCCTCCACTGTGGGGGAAAAATCCTTACCAAGAAGGATGGAAAATGCAGTTTGGGTCTCCTCAAAGGCCCTATATGTCGTTTAGCATGTAATTTCCTTTCTTGGATACATTGGAGTTTCTCTATGTATCAAGTCTCATGAATGATCCCATTCTTCATTCGCCTTACTACCCTGTAGTTTTGACAAAAATTCCAATAGATTTCCCCAAATTCAAGGTAAAAGCAAAGGAGGATTCACAAGCCCACGTGATGACATATCACCTCTAGTGCTCCAATTTGTATCTCGATGATTCCATCAGTCTTCGACTCTTTTAAAGAACTCTCATAGTTGATTACGCTAAGTGGTACATCGAATTGCCTCGAGGTACCTACAGTGATTTCAACTCTCTCGCTATGGCTTTCCTCACTCATTTCCAACTGCCAATTCGGTATGAAACTGGCACTCATTTGCTTACGTCCCTTAAGAAAGGCACTGCGACCCACATTTCTGATCATATCCATGAATGAATGCATCAGCATCGCCTCATCAAGTTTGAGATTGCTGATGAGTTGTTGACATAATGGCTCACAAAATGATTTTCCAACAAAATTTCTAAGGACATAGCCATGGGTGGATGCCTTACTGAAGAGAAATCTATCACTTGTGCCCAGTATTTAGACTTGGTCTATTCACAATTTGGCACATTGTATGAGATGTTACCTGATTCTCCGAGACCATCATTAGATCTAACAACATCAAAATCTCCTAATACACCACCTATTGACAGTGTGATTGGTTTCATGTCTCAGACTCCCGCAAAAGCTTCTTCGAAGCCAAAAAGTGTCTTGAACACTGGTTCCAATAATCCCTCCAAAAATTCATCTAGTCTTGGCAAAACCTATGCTGTACATGTTGTCTAGTCTACTCCAGTAGATAATACCTCTAGAGGTAAAAATAAGGCAAAGGTAAGAACAAAGTCGATGCCCCAAAACAGGACCCTCTAAAATCCTCTGTTGATGATGCTTCTAAAAGAAAGCTGGAATATCCTTGTGGTGGTCTAGTTGCAGGTGTAAGGGATAACCATTCAAATCCTGAAACAATCTCCTCAAGCACAGGTGGAAGTTCTTCTTCTATTTCCCTTTGATTTTCATTCATTCGCCTCCAAACTTAGATATTGTATTAAAACATCCAAATTGATAAATTTACACAAAAAATAATAGAACTTCACTTACTCGGAAGCGAAAGGACTTAACACCCCATTGAAAAATTTCTCGGGTCCACCTTTTCCATAGTCCTCTACGTCTTTCAGGGAACCGAAAGAAAATAAAGCTCCAACTTATAATTTCTCGGGTCCTAATCTTGATTAACCTGTGTATACTTTCGCCACGCGACTCTCGTTGGATTGTGCACTCCACAACCAATGGTTATGATCATCCAGACTTAAATGAAATTAAGCCATAGTTGAATTTCTCATCAGGTCTGAAAATTTTATTAACCACCATTCACTTTTCCACGTGATATCTGTTGGATCTCGCTCCTTTAATCGGACAACCCAAATCAACTACACTACTAACCCAGTTTGATAAAATATCGCATCTAGTTTTGGGTTAAACCTTGACACTGATTTGCATGCGACTACTGTAGATCTAAGGGTTCTATCGATCGGATGGTTCTAGGCTTCTTTGGTTTTCCTCACAAGTTTATCAGACTTTTTCCTCCTTCCACTATGATTTTAGCGTTTCCGCCAAGTTTAGCTCTTCACTAATGAATTCATAGTTTAGCTAATTAAAGTTCTAGGGGTCGAAAAACATTCGACTTAACTTAATACACAGTGAATGAGGAATTTAAACACAAGAACACTAGATCATACAGAACTCTAAGTTTACAGGTCAAACTGGAATTCAACAATACACAGAGATATTTCGAAGGAATTCAAACCTTCGGGATTTAACCTTTCATGCATAAATACACAGAGATATAGAGATATTTCAATTCTTTTACAGTCTAATTCTCCATAACCAAGTCCAGCCAAATCCTCTTACAATAGTTCAAAACTTACATAAATACTTTACATCCAACAATCTGATCCTCAATCAATGGATCAAATCTATCTAATCCTAGATAAATACCTAAACTGCTTGATATTCTCCTCGAGAATCTCAACTATGTCTGAACTACTTGGATTAATTACAAAATCACTCAAATACCTATATTCTAGCTCCATTCCTATCTAGAAAACTTGAAAAAGTGACAGCTAAAGTATCCCACTCCTTTGCTTGTAAACTTTTTTTGGATTTTTGGAATAAAATGAAGCCTTTTGTCTTTAAGCCTCATGCTCCTGCATCACCTTGCCTCATCTGTGAGGAGGATCATTACATTAAGGATTATCCCCAATGATCTGAATTTAGTCACTTGCTGAAAGGGACACTCATTGTCTTAAAAGAACCCTTTCCATCACAGCAGACCCTAGTTGGTAGACCAACCTTAGTCTTATGCTTCCTCAGGTTCCCAAGTGTTCATGATGCAAGGTTCATCACCTATCTCGATCACTACTCGAACTAAGGGCTATCAAGCCGCATCTAAGCAGATGATGGAGAAAGAAGCCACTAATAATCCTTCTACTTCTACTCCATCCAGTTCTGGGCCGCTCCATATTGAGCGCCCTAATAGTGAGTCCATCATCTGACCACCTCCCAAAGGTGTTCTTCAGAAGTCATCTTTTAATTCAAATGCTAGAGTTGTGCAACATTACAATATTTTTAAGGATTTAACTCTAGCACCTTCGACAATGTCTACCTTGGAGTTTATCCAATCCTGTCCAATGTAGTGGAAGTTACTGTTGTCTGTTATAGGTGTTATCGATCCTATTGTTTTGATTTTAATTACTTTTGATCTAGAGAATCATGTGCCTCATCGTCCTCATTAGATTGAATTTCTGATACATGTCCTTATCAAAGGAAAGATTATCCATCGAACGAATATTGATGAAGGTGACTCTACCTACAACATGTCAGTTTCATGTTAGAAATCCATTGGCTATCCTCCTCTCAACCAATCTCTGAACACCTTGGAATCCTTTGATGGCAGAGGTTCATGATCCTATGGTATTCTCACGAACTTGTTGATTACATTAGAATGAAATACTATTGAATTAGAAGTAGAATTTGAAGATGCCAATCTCAACTACAACCTTCTTCTTGGGCAAAGCTAGATTCACGCCATGTTTTATGTGGTGTCTTCATTGTTTCGCATACTTCATTTTCGTCATGAAGGAAAAATTTTCATGGTTGATCAACTATCCTTTTCTTCTGTTTCATTGAACGATAACGTTCCTTAAGTGGGAAATACTTAGATTCCCTACGAGAGTGTGGTGGCAAGTCTCTTCAAAGACTCTGCTTTAATGGGTACCTTTTCTCTCCCACCTCCGCATCTTCATTCAATCAATATGATCTCGGGCTCTACAGATCCTTAGATTATCCCTACTGATGATCAAATTGACTCATTTGGCGATGCTATGCCTTTAAGTCCATTGGAGATAAATTATCGAGAACTTTTCTTAGCTTCGATGGCCATTTCAAAAAGTCATATTGTCTTCAGTATGAACCTGGACACTTACATTCCATCTCCTTGGCTTAGTTCTTGTGATTCTCTGGATTCTTTGAACGAGACATTCCCCACCGATGAGAGTATCGTTGAGGTCATTTCTCTGGATGAAATTCCATAGAATGGTCTACATCATCATTCTTCTTTTCTCCCTAGCCTTAATGAGATGCCTTCCTGTCTTGAAGCGTCTGTTTCTCATTTTCCTACACTTCCACTTCAAACACTTGTCCTGGTGCATGAAGTCTTGTCGGAGGGTAATATGGGAAACATCATTGCTACAATTCCTCTTGATATTTTCATTAAACCAGGAATTGTTGAGAACATTCATATTGGGGTTTCTTGTTCTCTATAGGAGATCAAGTTTATGCTCAGCATTTTAAGGAATTCTGAGACGTTTTTGCTTGGTAATATGAGGAAATGCTTAGTATAGATCCATCCATAGTGGTGCATAAGTTTCTGACTTATCATAGTGCTAAGCCTGTTTGACAACAGCTTCGCCCTGTGCAACCTCGAAAGGTTGCTGCTATCAAAGCAGAAGTGGAGAAAATTTTGAAAGCGAGTTTCATTTATCCTATTACATTGATGAATTGGGTATCGAATATCATCCTTGTTGCCAAAAGTAGGGCACGATAAGTTTTTGTGTTTATTACCATGATATCAATCGTGCATTTCCTAAGGACGATTATCTTACTCCCTTCATCGACCAAATCATTGATGAATGTGATGGGAGTGAGATTTTTTCATTTATGGAGGGTTTCTCTGGCTATAACCAGATTAACATTTCACTTGCCAATCAGCATAAAGCGGCCTTCATCTGTCCCTAGGGTACTTTTGCTTACAAAAAGCTTCCTTTCTGTTTGAAGAATTTTGGTGCTATCTTCCAACAAGAAATGTCTTACGCATTTCATGACATTCCACACATTGTTCAACCATACCTCGACAACTTACCAGCTCATTAGGCTAAACATCATGACCATTCGGATCACTTAAGAGCTATCTTTTTACAATGTCAGCATTAGAATATCCATTTCAATCCACATAAGTGTTTGTTTTGCATCGAGTCTGGCCAGTTGTTAGGTTTTGTGGTGTCTTTTGAAGGTATCAGGATTGATCCTTTGAAAGTTGAGTCTATAGTCAATCTAACCCCCCCCCCCACATCACTACTGCAATTGCAGAGCTTGCAGGGAAAAGCTAATTTTCTCCTTTGATTTTTCCATAATTACACCAAACTTGCCAAAGGTTTTACTCACTTACTTAAGAATTGGATCCCTTTTATTTGGGATGAAGTTTCCCAAGAATCCTTCGATGTTTTAAAGAATGCATTGATTAGTGATCCTTTACTACATCCCCCCAATTATCGTCATGATTACTTCCTGTATTTGGCTAAAACTGATACCACTATTTCTATGGTGTTAGTTCAGGATGACAACGACGACAATGAGCACATGGTTTATTATCTGAGACAGAATCTTCTTGATATTGAGTCTTGATATTCTCATTTCAAGAAGCTTGCCTTGTTAGAAGTGCGTTTCGTCCAAAGATTTTGATACTATATCCTTTTACAGAAAACCAACGTGATTTTTTATTGTAACCCCATGACATATATTCTGACTCGCTAGTTACTAGGGAGAAAATACTTCAAATGGATCGTGATCCTATAGAAGTTTGATTTGGAATTTACTGCTTCAAAATCAAATAAATCGCTCATACTTGTTGAGTTAATTTGTGCTCTTCCGTCTGCAAGCACTCTAGTTGATTTTACTGAGTAGAAACTCGATGAAACTCTATTTCTAATCAATATTCTTGACCCATGGTATGGGGACATTATTTTTTATCTCCAAACCTAGACTTTCTTATCTGAGTTGTCCCAATCTGACCGACGTAGCATTCAGCAACAGTCCCAACCCTATCGGATCCTAGGTGATACATTGTATTGGGTCAGTGTGGACTCTATTCTTCGCATATGTCTCACCATTAAAGAGGCTGAGCGGGTCTTAAACGATTGCCACTCTGGTGCCTGTGGTGGTCATATGTCTGGATATGCCACTGCTTAGAAAATCCTCCGTGCCGATGATATTTGGCCTTATATCTTCAATGACTACATTCTAGTTGTCCAAAAATCCCATGAATGTCATATTTTCAACTGCAAGCAGCACGCCCCACCCACACCCCTACACCCAGTAATTACCATTCGCCCATTTTCCAAATGGGGCATTGATTTTAGACATGTAACACTCGCTCAGCCCGGGAGCATGGCTATATCATCGTCATTGTTGACTATTTTACAAAATGGGCCGAGGCAATGCCTACATAGCACGTTTTGGTGTCCCTCGAGCTATCGTGATTGACCATGGATCACATTTTCCTCAACACATGATGGTAGACCTAACCGCTCAGTTGGGCCTTTGACATTATAGCTCAACTCCTTATTATCCATAGGCCAATGGCCAGGTTGAAGCAATAGATAAAGTTTTGATTACTATGCTTCAGTGTACCATTGGAAACCATAGAAAATATTTCCATTTAATGCTATTCTCAGCTCTTTGGACTTACGGGACTTCTGCTAAGATGACCACTTGATTCACTCCTTTCTAGTTGGAGTACGATTTAGAGGCAATCAAATGTGAAATCCCTTCATTTAAGCTAGCTATCGAACTTCTTCCGAATACTTCGCCTGAAGAGGAGCGGCTACTGTATCTTGAAAGACTTGACGAGACTCGTCACATTGCTGCAATGGCCATCGAAGCTCAAAAGAAGTGAGTCAAAGCTCATTTTTACCAAACCGTTTCTCCTCGTACTTTTTCTTAGGGTGACTTGCTCCTTCTATACAATCAAGCCAACGATAAATTAGGGGCAAGAAAGTTCAAACCCATTTGGGATGGGCCCTACATCATCAAGCATGTCTTACAAAAAGGTGCCTATGAGCTATGTGATTACGAGGGAAATGCACTTTCACAACCCCATAATGGGTTGTATCTCAAAAATTATTATGCGTGAAATTCGTGTAATAAATTTTGTACATTAGTGTGTTAATTCATAGTGTACGTTTTTTATTTTTGGTGTGTTTGTATGCTTTCCATACATATGCTTTTCTGTGTACCCTATGTTCCACTCGGTTTTTAGATGTTGTCAAGCCATTACGTTGGTTTTGTTGATGGTGCTTGTCCTAGCGCACGGAACATCTCTTCCACAGCATGGGTACTCTATGACCCTAATGGTGAGCTAATTAACTTAAAAGGTATATGCCTTGGTCGATAAACCAATAATATTGTTGAATATAGTGCAGTTATTGAACTCTTGTCAGAAGTAGTTGCTCTTGGCATTAGGGATTTAATTGTCAAGTTGGATTCGCAACTCGTTGTGTTACAATTAAATAATCATTACTTAGTGAGAAATCCACAAATATTGTGTATGTATCTATGTGTTAGATTTCTGGAAAGAATTTTTTATTACATTACATATCAACATATTCCACATAATTTAAATACATTAACTGATGCATTAGCAAATTTTGTTCTTGATAAACATTTGCGTCATTTATAAAACTGAATCATATCATGAACACATAAGTAGAAATAAAACATGCACACACACACACACACACATATATATATCACATTTGTCGGAGTGATCCATCAAAATGTCAAAAAATAGAGTGTTTTGGGAAACTTGGCTTTCAAAGGCTACAAAATGTGTAAAAGACTAGAAAAATTATCAAACTTCACAGTGCTCATGATAGCACGAGACCACCCTAATCACCCATCCTAGCAGCTGACACAATCTCGCAGAAAATCCCACGGTGTGTCTCTTCCAACGCAGTGGAACATCATCAATAGTGGCATAACCTAGGACCCCTTGAGTTATTACTTGCATATTGTGCTCCATCTCATGCAAGGGGTCAGCCCCTTGCTCATAGTGTGCACCCAATATCGAATGAGCAACTGTCGTCCTATTGGAAGCATTCTTGGTGGTCTCTATGGTCCCACATCTACACATTTATCATAAGTTGAGTCTCAAATTACGCTTTTATAAAAATCATAAAACTTGAAAAAAATCCAAAAAACAATTTTGTACCTGCATCGGTCCACTGTTCGCATGGTGGCAGAGGTAGATCTGGATCCCACATGAAATTTGTGCCAGCATAAGCATAGTCATCTACCACGAGTAGTTGACGTTCAAGCCAAGTGAAGAACTGTGGTAAATAATGCATATCTTGACCCATGCCTCCTCGAGGCATGAGTTAGCTCTGTCTCACAAGTATCAGAACTCGGGGGGGCCAGATCTAGTACCTCTGCCCACTGATACCAGAATAGGGGCACTCGGACCAAAAAGAAGGTCACCAGTATAGAACTAAACCCAAATCTCTTTAGGTGCACATGCTTCCCCTTGGTCAATTGATGTTTCATGTTTGCCAAAAGGCCTCCAAACCAGTTGAAGATGGTCGGGGTCAAGCATGTGATAGCATATCGGAACTAGGATTTTGAAGCCTCATGCAAGGCTTGCATGGTGGATACACATGCCATAGTGAACAAAATCATTCTTGGGATGAGGTTGTTGGTGATTGTCACAATCTTCACCTTACCTTCATTGGTAATTTCAGCACCAGGACAATACCTCTCTACTAAACCCCTAGTACTCTCTCCTCCTTGGCGAGATCTAAAGAGTTGAACTACTTCCCCTCATTGGGACAATCCCATGATGAAGTAGATATCCATCTCCTCCTGTTCTAGTTCCTATCCTTTTATGATGAAGATCTCTCGATCTACATCCCAGAAACTGATTAAATAGGGCAGCAACTCCATCTGAGCCCTCAACCCTATTGTCCTAAAGAATTTTAGCAACCCACAATCCCTCAGATCGTTTATGCATGCAGGATCTTGAGCTTCTTGATGATACTTGGCCTCGTGGCCTCTTTCTTTCCACTCCAATACCTATTCTCCTACAAAAAAACATTTAAATACTTATTAATGCCTTTTTTATGGATTGAATCATCAATTTTTACTTAAAAGGAAATTTTATTTCTTTAAAAATCGCCCTCGAAACCATCGTGCATGTTTTTACATATAGTGCAATGGCATTGTATGAGCCTTTAGGCTTGAACGCGACCATCACGGGTCTAATAACCATACTGGCGATGGTCATCGATGCCCTAAATTTTAAAAATCCTCTTTTCTACCATAAAAATCACCATTTTAAATGAAAAAAAAAATAGTAAAATGCAAGAGTATGGATGAGGCTCTTACCTCTCGTAAATGGTTCATGAAACAGTACCCTAGATCTCCTTCAATAGCCACAGGAAAATCAATAGAATTAGGGCACAAAAAGCACTTTCAAAGCTCAGTTTGTTAAAATGGTAAAAAATGAAATTACTTTTACCTATTTATAAGTTTTGAAAGTTATTTTGTCAATATTTTTCGTAATATTTTAATATTTTCTCTCTATATCACTGAGGGGCATGTTTCTTATGCAGTTACACGTGCCTTCAATGTGAACAATGATCATTGTTGACTGACTCTGGCGAGTTTTATTTTATCTCTTTTTTGGACTTATTAAACAAACAAAAAAGGAACCCCCTAGAGTCATCTTTGAGCCCTTTTCTAACTCTCAAAATTTAAAAATATTGTTGAGTACTTCTCATTAAACTAAATCATTTGACGTCACCTCAGTATACCTTTATCCCTTCTTCAGGCTGAGATTGACTATTTACGAAAAAGTTACACCTTGGTCGACATGGTTAAGAGGTTCCCTCGAATATTGATTTCTACCTTTTCAGATTTGAGGGAGAAATTACAAAAAGGGACATGATGGATTTTTATTTTTTTCGTCTCTTTTTCAAACTCTCTAAACATGAAAAAGATACCAAGTTGTTCTTACATCAATCTCGTTAAAACTTTGTGACGAAAGACTCGTCACCATGATGATACCGAGCTTCTCCTTCCTAAGGCTCGTAAAACTTACTAGTATGGATTCATTTGAAGAATGAACTTACATGACAAGCATATGATATCCCTTCAAGATTGTGATAAAAACAATTGGGGTCCTCACTAGAAATAGTGGGGAAAAATGAAGATGAGACATCCTTTGTATAGGCAGCATGTCGCTCTTAAACATGACACTCTTTTGCTCTCGTGTCAGGTTTTGGATATCCTCATTCAGTCACTTGTCTTCCCAGGTTTGGGTGATCCATTTTACCTCTCATTTGGCTATTCCATATTGTCATCATGACCTTTATTCCTATGTTGAGTCAGATGTTGCCACACTCTAGAGTCATGTCACCAATATGTTCAAGAGAAATCCAATCTGCAGTTATTTACCTATACATTGTTTGAGTCATTGCTATAGTCTTGAATATTATTCCACTTTATTCCTTGTTCCATGTCGATGATGGGGGATTCATCATTTTCCTGCTTCGATAGGTCACTTCCTTTTGAATTCAGCTCATTATCCAAGAAGATGACTTAGGAACTCCCTTTCAATAGCTTAGAGTTGGCATGCCCTAATAGCCAGTTCTTTGCATCCGACGACAGGTCTTCATTATTGGCTTTCAATCAGATGATCCCATGAGTGTTCGACCTTATATTCATTATCACATTCACGGATTGTACTATTGTACCTTGAGATCCATTGTCATTATTGGTGGTTTCTCTCGTACCTGTTAACAGTCCACATCATTGGTCGTTAATCAGGTGATTTTCTACCATGTTTGACTTCAACACTTTTATTCGCATGTTAGGATTCGTACATTGATCAGGTCAAGAAGGAGCGCAAGACCCTGAGTCTTGTGTGTTATGACTCAAGTTGCATGGACTTATAGGTTATTCATGATTGTGCACATTTTTCTTCAATATGGATGGTTGTGACCATACCACGAGATTTTATATTTATGATGATCCTCCTTATCTGGATGGCAGCACCCATTCCTTGGATCTTTTCATATAGTACTCCTCATTTGTCTGTATGCATCATGCCATGGTTCATGTCTTGATCTCACATATGTATATGTATACGCGTCCTTGATTTGTAGGTCTCCTGACAGTGTGTGTCCTCATCCTTGCCAAAAGCTCGTAAAGCATCTCAGCCATCACTCCTCGTTTTGCCTTCATGATTTAGGGGGCATCTGTTATAGAGTAAATGTCACGCCTCCTGCACTTCCTTGTGACATACCCTAAAGTGCCTGAAACATGATCATTACACAGTATACTCATCCATGTATACAGTTAAGAACCCTCCTTTAACTTTGCTTGGAAAATCTCTAGAGCTTTCCCTTAAGAAATAACTCTTAAGACCCTAAAATGAGGGTCATCGCCCTTATGAAGCTAAACACCATGATGATCTCCTATTGCACCATGTTAAGCCAGCGATGGAATCTCTCTGTTCCATTTCATACCCACGATGGTCTCGAAAAGGAAGTTTTCCCAAAGAGGATGAGAAGCTTCGTGATCTAGAAGCTTCCAGAGCGGTGAGCTAGAGGTGGTTTAGCATAGATGAGATCGAATCCTCCTAACTTGACCTCTTGGTCTCATCCCTATGAGCTACCTCCTTGAGATGTGGGCCTAATCCTATCTTTGGAGGAGTCTTAACTCCCTCTCCCGACCTATAAATTCCTCCTCTCCTATTCCCAAATGGTTGATCTATGTCCATTTGCACCCCTATTATGAGCTTGTACTAAGAGGCTATTCATTAGACTTGGAGGAGTTGTTTGGAGATTTTATTGGCTTGGAATTGGATTACCACTCAAGGAGAGACCTTCAACATCAAGGCTATGGTTGTAAGCTTCCCTTTATTCTTTAAATAATATGCAATTGTTGGTTCATATTCACAAAATATATATGTTCATGTATGTATTAGCTTAACATTCCTTGATCAGCTACGTAGGTTATCATTAGTTTTGCTATTGGTTTTGGCATGATTTGTTGTCTCTTGATTACTTGTGAAGCTACATAAGTGCTAAAAGAAGTAGGAACAAGTCTATGACACAAGCGGTTCGAGGATCTCAACAAAGGAAATCAGAATAACATCAGAGTGAGGTAGGTCATCTCTCTTGTTCTATTTTTTAATTATAATCTAGGAAGATGTCTAGTTGATCGTCACTTTAGTTGCTAGACCCACTCATTGGGCTAGAGGGATCGTCTCTGTCCACAAACAGGATTAACCTTCTCAACAAAATGGTGAATCCATTGGGGAGCCTATGACCCTTTCCTTCTTGTCCCTCACCTTGTCTTTTGACAAGTCTGATCAACCATTTATTTTTAAGCTTCATTTCTTGTCTGTAGTCAGTGTCACTTTTTGGTAGATGCGTGAAGGATACTAATTTGAACTGTTCTTGAAGATTTTGAGTTTATTTTTTGTTTTTCTTGACCATCGCGGGTTTGACCCTGATAGTCGCAATGATATTTTGGATTTTTTAGTTACAATAGCGATGATCGCTACTTTCCTTTTGACTAGTGCGATGATTGCAGAAAATTAAGAAATTTAGGGTTTTCTTTCTTGTTTTCAATTCTATTTTCCTTCTCCCCATGATTTACCAGTGTACTCTTCATTGACTCTGTCATTTTCAAATTGTAATTGTATTTTAACTTGGTTTAACTGCGCTTGAAGTTTGACTAGCCTTTTAGGGTTCTAGGTCTTCTAGGTCAATCTTCGTCCACTGGTTGGTCTTCCCATCAGAGATTAGAGATCCATTGGCTGTGGTAAAGAGTCTTTGTGTGTTCATACATACTTTTCATATCACTTTTTGGTTCTTGTGCCTTCAGTTTTTTTCATTAGTGGATATTGTTAAAGTTACTTAATCTTGTTTTAACGAATAATAGATTACAAATCAATTCTCATTGGAATCAAAAGGAAGTGCTTGCTTTGAAGTTTTTTCGTTTCGAAGTGAAAGTGAAAGTGTTATTATTTTCATAGTTTTCGAAGCATTTTGAGGAGCATTCAAATCATTGATTTCAAATATATTTTCACATTTTTTAGCTTGCTTGCATTTCTCTTTTACTTTGCATTAGATTAAATTAATTGCATTTTGAAAAAGAGAAAAAATCACCATTATATCTTAAGGAAATTTTTCTTTAAGATTTGTTTTGGCATTGTATTTGCTTATCATATGAAAGATTAGATTTCATATTTTTCATTTAGCATTTGAATATTGTCATGGATGCACTTTTGCATTTGGTTTGATCCATGAATTGAGTGATCTTCTTCCCTACCTAGATAGCTTTTATCGAATTCAAGTATTTAATTTCATCATCTAGTTTGCATTTTAGGAACAGGTAACATCGTTAAGGCCTTGAAATTGAAACATAATTACAAGATCAAATTTAAAATCTATCAATTAACCTAAGGAGCATTTGAAACGTTAACATTTATATCTAGTGGTCTAGGTTAGAGAAGTGTTCCAACGTCTTAAAAACCTAGCAGTTGTCATTTTCTTTGGCAATAGATAACGCTAGCACGAACTTGTGCTCCTCATATCATCACGTATATAAAGGGAGACCCACATAGGTTGCAAACCTTTACCCATAGGAAGCCAAGTCTACTGCCCTGTAAACATGATACACTGAACAAAACATTCAGGGAGATTTCCTACACGTACGTCAAGTCCTTGGTAAATTTATTTGCTGAGGTGTATAGTGCAGTCCACAGTTACTTGGTACTCCTTTTACCTAGATTCACCTAAGCAGTCATTTGATATTTTCTAACTCTTTAAATTTGAAAAGATCATCGAGAATCTTGTCCTTTCAATCTCGCAAAACTATTGAAAGGGACTAGATTCACCTTTTCGCCCTTTTCTCGACTTTTGAAAGATGAAAAGGCAATGTTTTTGTTTATAAAATATAACTGCCCACGATAAACATGTCGATCCCAAGCAGTTGTTTCTTAGACCTAAATTGATTAATTCCCTGTTAATTTCAATATTGTTAAAGCCCTAAAAAAATTTCCTTTCCTTTTGCTATTGAGAGGAAGTCATCGTGGCTAAACCATTGAGTCCATCTCATAGTTCCCCTTCATTGTCTAATACTGAAGGGTCCTCCCAAGGAGTTCATCCGGAACTTCCTAAGTCACTTGAGGATCATGGTTTTGAGCTTGGAATTGTTCCGAGTATCCAAACGTTTTCTTCTCATCCACCTCCATCATATTCCTAGTCACCTCAAGAATCTGATCTGGGTTCATCTGATAATCCTATTCAGACCACTTAGAGTCCGCAGACTCCTGAATGTCTGCAAGGGTTGGTTATCTATTCACCGAATCTATTGCTCAATCCTGTTGTGATATCTCCTCAGCATCCTTATAGTTCGTACGATCGACTTAGTATTCCTTTGGAGTTATCTCCTCCTACACCTCGGGTTCCTCGTTACCAATTGTTTCCATCTATGGAGTCAAAAGGTGAAATTCCAGTCTCCTCTCTAGGTCATTCGGAAGTTTCTGCTACCCATACTCCTCAAATGGATGATGAGTAGGGATATGAATTCCCTCCAGAAGGCTTTCCTTATACAGGAATAGTCCATGTAGGTTTTAAACCCATACAGAAATTACCTGCATACGAATTCTAAAACACAGAAAATAAACAATGCGAGATCATAACACATAAAACAGATATACACAAATATTTTCCCCTGGATCCCAAAACCAGGACTACCATCTTGATTTTTTTCATTATGTTCCTTTCAATGTTATAATACATATTTATACATGTCGAAGCATCCAATACCGTGGACCGAAAACCATCGCATCCAATACCATGGACTGAAAACCATCGCGTCCAATACAATGGACCGAAAACCATCGCATCCAAAATACATGTGAAAAAATCATGCACAAAAACATAGGTGGGTCCGCCCAACCTAACATAGGGCCCAAAACCAAAATTTTCTGCAGCGCTACCCCGGACCCCATAAAGTGGGGTTATGGGTGCCCTTCAAACCCTCTGTTAACTACGTGGAAAGAATATAACACAACCCAAAATTCTCCCACTTGTTGTTTTCTTTCCACAGGGGGCCACAAGAGAGCTTAGTCATTTTTCCAGCCCTGAAACACCCATTGTTTCTTATTATCAGGAAAACTAGTGTCTAGGCAGAGCTGCTAGTCCCACTAAGGCTGGTAGCTACCTTAGAAACAAACAAACTAAAAACTACTTTCGTTTTCCTTTATGAGAAATAGATAAGATTGGAATAAGGAGACCAACCTCTGTCTTGTGCTCGGTTCCTTTCTCGATTCCTCTCCCTTCTGATAGATCTTTGCTACTCACTTCCTTGTCTACCCAGCTTCACAGAGCACCTGGAGAATCAAAGAAACATAATACTATCCAAGAACATAGATCTATTATCATAAACAATATAGGACCAGATATATATTGACCACACAAATGCATAAGTCATCAATCATACAAGAATGTGGAGGAAAACTTGAATGGCTTTATTGATAATTAAGAAAGAGCAAAGAGGATTACAACAAATTGTTCTGACCCAACATCATCCTCTCAACAAGAAAGCCCTTTCTTCACCTCATGAAAATCTTAGATCACCCAACACTATGATATTGCACCAAGAAACCAACAGCACTTCCTTACAAGATACAAAATTCCAGCCTCTGGATCTCTGGGATGAGGGATCCATATATAGATGTTTGCAAGGGGAATGAGTCAGCTTTTGAGATTTGATTAGTGTCCTCTCTCTGATAGTTCTTGATTCCACTTGGAGATTGATGATCTCTTACTCATCCCTGGTCGAATGTAGAGAGGCAAGTGTCACAGGAGAAGCTTCTGGAAGATTCCATGCTCCTCCACCTTGCGGATTGACCCTGCCATTTGTCCACTCTCACCCATCACACCCCATAGAAGGGATTTTCAACATGCATCGCACCTACTGTGTGTATTCAGGTGGGATGCAATGCACTTTGACCATGGGGCAGGTGAAATGGTCCAGTTTTGACCAGTTCTGAGTAGTTTTTCATGGAGAACTTCTGGGAGATGTTGTAATCAGTTGACCTTGTTCTTTTAGGGGTTGGAACAACACCTTTAGGGACTTAGGAGCCCTTCATATATGGACATTTATGATTGGGGTTGCAGTGCCCAAAAATGTCTATAACAATTGCCCCCTAAAGCATGAGGTCGTTAATCTTTTGATGTCGGGTGAAATGCTTTATCATGAGGATCCGAAGTTTTTTCAAGCTGGAAGGCGACCTGTAATAAGATACAACACAATACATTATCTTCATAATATTTTCATGATCTAGCTGAGGCGGGCATTCCCATGCTCAGCTTTATAAATTCATTTTCATGTACATAGGACAGACAATTGTCTGAGTGTAGACTGATGATTCTGGTAGAGCCATCATCCCTTAGATTGGATGATTATCTGTGCAGCAATGATGTACATTTGATGTCTTTATTTTCCTGAATATATATCGCAGCCCGAATGGATGAAACTAGATCCGGGGTCTTCAATCTCGTTTGATCTTCACTCAAAGTACAAGTCGATCCATGTGAGAGATGTTCTGGAGTCGAACATGGAAAGACATCGCCTGATTACCAGCCAATGATGTAAGCTGTTAACAGGCGCGAGAGGAATCACCAATAATGATGATGACCCTCAAGGTACTATAGTACAATTCACGTGGTGTGAATAAGGGACTTGGCGTCGAACACCACGCAAAATCTTTAGGTCGAAGGCCATTGATGTAAACCTATCGCCAAAAGTGAGAAACTTGCCATTGAGGCATGCAAGCTTCAAAGTACTGAAATTGTTGTTCCTAGACCAACTTCTTGGATAATGAGCTGACGTCAACAAGAATCGATCCGTCATAGGAGGGCCTTAGGGAATCCCACATCAATGACATGGAACGGAGAAAATGATTTTAATGGAGGTGAAAACGATCTGGTGATATAAGGTTCAGGGTGGCGGTCATGAAAGAATGGAGCGTAAATGTATTGCAGTGGGTGAGACACAGGTGAATTCTCTGAGCGACTTCTCTTGAACATAGATTGACGTGATGGATTGGTAGCATTAACCCCAAATGTGGATGGTGTGATGGAACCATGGTGATGTGACCAGTGAATGGAACAACCCAACCCGACTCGGATGCGGAGTGAAAGTGTCATGTTCAAGAGTGACTTGCTACCAACAAAGCTTCTTCAAGTTTCCTTCCCAATTTTTCCCCAGTCATTGCTGACCAATACCTCTTTATTTTTGCTAAGCTTGAGGAGGATAACATATGCTTGTTCTATAATTTTCCCTTCAGGCAAACCCATCGCTATGTTTTAACGAGCCTAGCAATAGTGAAACTCATTCTTGTCTGTTATGGACAAGTTTGTCGCTATTCAGTTTTAACGAGTTTAACGACAAAGATAACTTCGTCCTTTTCAATTTTAGAGAGTATGAAAAGGGGCGTAAAGGAAACTCCAAAAATACTTTTTCTTCATCTAATCCCTTAAGTCCGAAAATGTATAAAATAATACAAAAGGGATGAATTTTCGGTAATTTTAACGAGCCGAACAAAAAAAGCGCTCGATCTTTTTGTGTAATAATCCCTCAGGTCCAAAAAGATTAAAATCTAAAGGAGGGATAGCACTTCTGGTCCCTTTAACGAGCTGGAGAGGCCAACGGCTCAGCAATCTTTTCATATTTTATGAGTCAGTTGAAAAGAGCTTAAAGGAGACTCGTCTTTGAGGAACGAGTGATAGATTTGGGTAGCAGCTGATTCCAGGTAAGCGTTGGAATTTTCCAATCACGGTAGTGTCACAAGGATGGCTAACAAGATCACTCTTCGCAGTTGTTCCTCAAAAGGGGTAAAAAATCAAGTGGAGCTGAATGATCGGCCAATACAGAGTGGAGGTGATGATGAGAACATGACCAAGGCTTCAAAGGCTAATGATAATACATTCACGATGGTTATTTACCAGAAAATGGTTCATTTTTTAATGAGCTTAAACGCTGGGGGAAACACTTGCTCATTGCTTATGTTTATTTTTTAACGAGCTTGAATTCCACGTTAAAACTGCTCGATCCAGTCGTATAATAAGGATGTCTCATCTAAGATGCCATTTTAAGAAGCTTGCACCTTACAAAGCTTTGCTCCACATCCTTTCTTTATGCAAGTTAGGAAACGACCAATCCTACGAGTTTAAAGGGTTAGAGGACCTACAAATTTAAAAAATAAATGGTCGCTCTTCGCTTGCATGCCAAAAGGTTTTCATGCCCCCAGGTATAGCGAAAAATTTCCAGGTTACCAAAGATTGTTCCATCCGTGTCATAGACAAAACACTTCCTCGGCGATGTCTATCGAAATAGACAAAGGTGAGTGGCGCAAACGCCTCCACTCACATAACTTTGATGAGGGAATATTATTCCATCCTAATCCCATTTTCCTAAACGGGCGGGTGTGTCAGACTAGTGATATATCCTCCGCAGAAACCTACACTATACCTACACTATACCCAAGTTTTTCATGCCGAAGCAGACCAGGGTGCATGCCCCCTGGGTTTCAGTCATGTCCTCCGAATCACTCGCACTCATTAGGAGGACGGACTGGGGATTGATGAGACATTCCTTGCGTGAAAAGACCATTCAGGGTTAGTATATGACTATTTGCTATGTGTGAACCGGGGAATGAAAGCTGGTCTACGAGCTTGACCACTCTTCCTTCGTGTGGAAAACACATTACTCTAAAGAGTGAGGAGACGACGGCCCCCATGAAATAAATATAGTCTCGTCCAAGGAGTAGATTATAATCCAGGGGTCCTTGGACTATCATTACGTTCATGTGAACAATTTTTCTTCTCAATGTTATCGGCACATCGGGAAGGATCCCTAACGGTCGACTGGTTCCTTTGTCAAAGCCTGTTAGATTTCTCATCTCAGGAAAAAGCGACGGTGAACCAAACGCTTTCCAAGCAGTTGAGGAAAGGATACTCACAAAAGCCCCTTCATCTATGATGGTACTGGCCATGACCATTCTATATATTTGAGCAGTGATTTGAAATGGTACACTAGCCGGTAAACGGGGTCTGCCTAGTAGATTCCAGTCAAAGGAAACAACCAGGTTGCTTGGAGGTGGGACTGAATAGACGGTCGGATACGACTCTGACAAACTTCCTTCCTGCGATAAAGGAATGGGTAGACTGCCCCCATGTTCATCGGAGTCTGTGCTTACGAAGAGAATTTGAACGGTGTCGTTCTTGTTCTCTTCAGTGACTGTATCATCTGAAGATTGATCCTCTGAAGGCACGACCGGGTCAACTGCCACCTCGACCTTTTGAATTTCGTCTGGTGTGGATTCAGATGGTTTATCTTCAATGGTAGACGCTTCGGCCGACCACAAGGGCGTGTCAGCCGGATTTTAAAATAGTGACGAACGCGGCAAGAGTTTCTTGTATCTAAGAGGAAGCCATAACGGTGAAACCGGACGATTGTCTAAAACTCTTTTAGCTTCGTCTAAGAAGGGACAACAGTGGACGGCAAGATCACCTTCACATAATTTACAAGGAAATTTATATTTTCCTTTTTGTCCAGGGGCTTCACTTTCACTAGTTGACGGTGTATGCTCAACATGATCGTCAGAGGTTGATGACACCGGATTGTGCAAACGAGGAGACCAGTCCCTTAAGATCCGAGGGATGCAAGGACAATCTTGATGATAGTGGTCTCCTTTGCAAATGACACATGGCGATTTAGGCCTGGTCGGTGCAGCGTGTGGATTTTCGCTAGACGATTCTTGGTTGCCCCTTTTTGCCTTTGGCTCCTTCTTCTTCTTCTCTTTCTTCTTCTTCTCCTTCTTCTTCTCAGTTACTTGACTTTGGGCTTTACCAGCTTTCATCAAGTGAAGAGGAAGGAGGAGAGGAAGAATTGGATGAAGTAGAGGGTTGGGGGGTAACTCTGGTATCGTTTAGTTGCTGACTTGATTGTTTGGGAATCACGGTGTTCTGAATGATAGCAGTTGAGAAGAGCCATATGGGCAAGCCAATTGTCAATCCTGGGAGAGACAATGTGGCCATATGGGGCGCACCAACATCTCCCCAAGAGGAGAAGGGATTAGGATTTCCTCTAAGGGGAACTCCTTAGTTGGTGGACTCCATTTTTCTCAACCTAAGACCAATGTAAGAAAGGTGATGTTTATTCCGTTTAAAATAAATTTTATACGCTTTGACACAACTTGTTTTTTCAATTTTTAAGAGTCAAGAAAAAACAAAACATGACTCTAGTCGCCTTCGATTTTTAATGAGCCTGAAGTGACAAGTGCTCAGATGGACCTTTTCTGTTAAGGAGTCTGAAAAGGAATGAAAGGGACTGCTTTGGAAATCTAGACAGAGGGATTACCAAAACAATCGCAAAACTGCAAAATACTTTTTACGGTATGACAGTCAATCTTCCCGAATGCTGTGTTCAGTGCATTGCGATCAATAGGGCGGCAGACACAGCTTCCTATGGATAAAGGATTAAGCCTATTGTGGTCTCCCAAAATATACTTGATGGTATGTGGGAGCACAAGTCCGTACTGGCACTTATCGTCTCAAAGTGGAGGAATCACCCAACCAACAGTGAAAACAATAGTTACCAAGCTTTACGACGCCAAAATACGTCTCTAGCCTAGACTTCTAGATGTTGTGCGTTAGGTTCCAAAGCGTTTTTAGATTCATTAAATTTATTTTATGGTTGATCTTGCTTAAGAAATTTTCCTTTCAGGTTTACCGCATGATGTAGATGTACAATTCCTAAAATGCAATCTAAGATGATAAACAGTCATTTAATCTTCTTTTTGCAATGAAAATCCTATCTACTAAGGAAAGAGAGATGATTTTCTTTCAACAAAGAGCAGAGAGAACACACTATATGCACTGTCCTAAATCAAACCAACAAACAGTCTAAATGCAAATGCACATGCATGTATTTGTTTTCAGCCTTCTTAATGTGTGAATGATAAAAATAATGCTAAGCGCAAATCTAAATTATTTTTCAAAGTGACAATTACTAACAAGCTTCTTTTCAAAACAAAATGAGGACAATGACGACACTTTGTTATTTGGAATTGAAAACTTGCTTTCGAAACTCGAAAGACTACTAATTCAAATCAAATACAAGATTAACAATGTAATTGACTATCAAGAACAATCAGATTCTCTTTTATGACTAAAAACGACACTTGCGACACTTTCAAATCAAGAAACGACAATACAATTACGCTACTTCTTTGTAAAGGAGAACTGAAAATGACTCAAAAATACATAAAAACATTTATAGTTCTTTTCACAATGGAGGTGGAATAACAGCAAGGAAAGGGGTTTCAAACAGAGGTGTACTGACTACAGGCAGCAAAACTCCTGAATAGAGTTGAAAAGTATGAACACAGAAGCCAAAATCTAAGAGCAGAGGAGGTCCGATCAGCGCACCTGTAGCACAGGGAAACTGAAATGCAACGCACCTACTACACTCGGGAAGTGCGATGCATTCAAGTTTCAGAGAAGACACAGTGCAATGGACCAGGGACGAGACTTTAGCTGGGTTCTGGGTCACAGTTTGCAGCTTAGTTCATGGATTTAAGCCGAGTAAGTGGTAATCAGTAAATCAATCACAGGGATAGATCTAAAGAGGTTACTAGAGCCACCACGAGGGCAATTAGAGAGCCTATAAATCAATCCTTTAATTCATAAACAAAACCCAGAGATAGACTGAAGAAGCATTGATCTACTTTTCACTTGCATAGCAAATGCAGTTCGAAGGCTAGCTGGCTTGACTTCAGGCTCCATATGTAAGTTTATGAAGTAAACAAATGTAGATAAACAAACAATCTATTCGCTCCCAGTGGAGTCGCCATTTTTTTATCGGGAAAACTAGTGTCTATGCAAAGATGCTAGTCCCACTAAGGCTGGTAGCTACCTTAGAAACAAATAAACTAAAAACTACTTTCGTTTTTCTTTATGAGAAATAGATAAGAGGGGAATAAGGAGACCAACCTCTGTCTTGCGCTCGGTTCCTTGCTCGATTCCTCTCCCTTCTAATAGATCTTTGCTACTCACTTCCTTGTCTACCCAGCTTCACAGAGCACCTGGAGAATCAAAGCAGCATAATACTATCCAAGAACATAGATCTATTATCATAAACAATATAGGACCAGATATATATTGACCACACAAATGCATAAGTCATCAATCATACAAGAATGTGGAGGAAAACTTGAATAGCTTTATTGATAATTAAGAAAGAGCAAAGAGGATTACAACCATTTGTTTTGACCCAGCATCATCCTCTCAGCAAGAAATCCCTTTCTTCACCTCATGAAAAGCTTAGATCACCCAACACTATGATATTGCACCAAGAAACCAATAGCGCTTCCTTACAAGATACAAAATTCCAGCCTCTGGATCTCTAGGATGAGGGATCCATATATAGATGTTTGCAAGGGGAATGAGTCAGCTTTTGAGATTTGATTAGTGTCCTCTCTCTGATAGTTCTTGATTCCACTTGGAGATTGATGATCTCTTACTCATCCCTAGTCGAATGCAGAGAGGCAAGTGCCACAGGAGAAGTTTCTGGAAGATTTCATGCTCCTCCACCTTGCGGATTGACCCTGCCATTTGTCCACTCTCGCCCATCACACCCCATAGAAGGTATTTTCAACATGCATCGCACCTACTGTGTATATTCAGGTGGGATGCAACGCACTTTGACCATGGGGCAGGTGAAATGGTCCAGTTTTGACCAGTTCTGAGTAGTTTTTCATGGAGAACTTCTGGGAGATGCTGTAATCTGTTGACCTTGTTCTATTAGGGGTTGGAACAACACCTTTAGGGACTTAGGATCCCTTAGTTTATGGAAATTCATGATTGGAGTTGCAGTGCCCAAAAATGTCTATAACATTTCTCTACACCAGGAGAACTTCTCAGAGCTCACATATTTTGTCAATGCATCCGCAGTATTCTTCAAAGTGTCCACCCTTACCAGCAACGCCTTTTTGTCTTATATCATATCCCTCACAAAGTGATATTGAACATCAATGTGCTTTTTCTTTGAATGATATGCAGGGTTCTTTGCCAAGAAAATTTCACTTTGGCTGTCACAATCTATCCTTATAGCTTCTTGTACTAACCCCATACTTGAACACAATCTCTGCAACTAAACTGCTTCCTTGCTTGCATGAGTGGCTGCCATGTATTCTACCTTTGTAGTTGATAGTGCCACTACAGATTGTTTCTTACTCATCCAACTGACTGCACCTCCAAATAGGTTAAACACATACCCACTTGTAGATCTTCTCTAATCTAGATCTCTAGCCCAGTCTGCATCAACAAAGCCACGAATATCCAACACTCTGTCCAATCCTGGTCTTCCTTGGTAGCACAAACCATAATCACTAGTGCCACGCAAATACCTGAAAACCCACTTCACTGTTGTCCAATGCTCCTTTCCTAGTTTTTACATAAACCTACTCAATACTCCCACTGCATGTGCAATGTCTGGTCTAGTACAGACCATTGCATACATCAAGCTACCGACTGCACTTGCATATGGAACATGGGACATATCCTCTTCCTCTTCTTGTGTCTTGGGACATTGTTCAACAGATAACTTTACCCCTACAGGAATAGGAACCTTCACCAGTTTACTATCCTGCATATTAAACCTTTGCAATATTGTCTCAACATACTTCCTCTAGTTTAACCAAAGCTTCCTCTTTTCCTGGCCTCTTTAATTTCCATGCCCAAAATATAGTTTGCAGCACCAAAATCTTTCATGTTGAATTTGGAGGACAATTGGGTCTTCAAATCCTGGATAATTTCTTTGTCATTTCCAACCAGCAACATATCATCCACATACAAGACCAGATAAATAACACGGTCCCCAATTAATTTAAAATACACACAATGATTTGCTTTGCTTCTGGTGAAGCAAAGTTCCTGTATAAATGTATCAAATTTCTGATACCACATCCTTGGTGACTGTTTTAACCCATACAGATACTTCTTTAACTTGCATACCAGTTCTTTCCTACCCTTCACTGCAAAGCCTTCAGGTTGTTTCACGTAGATCTCCTCTTCTAGATCCCCGTGAAGAAATGATGTCTTCACATCCATCTGTTCTACCTCAAAATCAAAAGCAGCAACAACATATAAAAGTAATCTAATAGAAGTTACCTTGGCAACAGGAGAAAAAAATATCACCAAAATCAATTCCCGACACCTGGGAATAACCTTTTTCTACCAACCGAGCTTTATATTTATCCACTTTTCCTTTTGCATTTATCTTCTTTTTGAACATCCATTTGCTACCAATGGGTTTCCTTCCAGTCGGCAACTCCACCAAATCCCAAGCCTCATTTTTTTGCAAAGATGCCACCATGGCCTCTTTCCAGAGTTTTCCATCCTCTGAATCCACTGCTTCCTTCACAGTTCTGGGATCATCATCAGTAATAGATAAAGCAAAATTTGAACAAAAAGCAAATGTACTATACCTTTTAGGCTGCCTTCTTTCTCGAACTAATCTTCTCACAGACGGATTTTGTGGCTCTTCATCTTTTGATTCCTCCTATGTTGTAGAGTCTGATTCTTCCTCCTTTAGCTCAATCTCTATCTTCTCAGGTTCATTTGGTTGGAATTCATGTATAATAACATCTTTCACCTCTTTGAACACCACATCTTGACTATACACAACCTTCCTTATTACTAGGTTCCAAAGCTTATAACCCTTCAAACCATCCTTATACCCAATAAAGAGGCGCTTTTCAGATTTACTATCCAACTTGGTTCATTTCTCCTCTGGAACATGTACATATGCATCACATCCAAATACCCTCAGATGTGAAATAGAGGGTTTCTTACTAGTCCATACCTCTTGTGGAGTCTTATCCTCCAATGCTGATGAAGGTAGCCTGTTGACTAGGTAACATGCAGTATCCACTGCCTCTATCAAAAATTCTTGTCCTAACCCGACACCACTAAGCATGCTTCTTGCCCTTTCCATCAACTTCTTATTCATTCTTTCTACAACTCCATTTTGCTGAGGTGTATATGGAGTAATCTTCTACCATGCTATACCACACTTCTTACATAATTCTTCAAATTCCTTACTGCAAAACTCTCCACCATTATCTGTCCTCAACACCTTTATCTTCTTCTCTATCTAGTTTTCCACCAGAGCCTTGAATTCCTTAAACCTGTCAAAGACTTCAGATTTCTTCTTAAGGAAATATATCCATGTATTCCTTGAGAATTTATCTATAAATGATACATAGTACACAAACTTACCTAGTGATGGAACTTTCACAGGGCCAAACACATCACTATGCACAAGCTCTAATATTTGTTTCACCCTCTTACTTCCAGAGGGGAAACTCACCCAATTCTGCTTCCCATATACACAATTTTCACAAAAATCAAAATCCAGAGAGCTATTACTCATACCTTCTACCATAGCTTTACCATGAAGTATTCAAAGGCCCTTCTTCTCTCCAATATGTCCAAGCCTTTGATGCCACAGCATGGTCCTCTCTTGAGAGACGACTAGATTTTCTGCTCCACTTTTAGGAACCACAAAACTATTGCACCCATCAACAATAGCGCTACCTTGTAGCTTGTACAGACCTCCAGTCTGAACTCCCCGCATCAATAACTATGCTCCCCGAACCATCTTGCAGGTATCCTTCTTGAACACTGTTTTTACACCTGCATCATCTAGCTTGCTTACAGAAATCAAATTTCTGGCCAATGCAGGAATATGTAGAACACCCGGAAGTGTTCTAACCCTTCCACTTGCAACTTCAACTTTACTTTTTCACGACCAATGATTCTAGTCTTCCTGTCATCCCCCAAGAAGACATCACCACCATCATATTTCTCATACTCGCAGAACCACTCTCTATGGGGAGTGAAGTGAAAGGATGCACCTAAGTCAATCAACCATGCCTCATGATCTACATGTGTACTTGAAGAAGCCAAGTACACATCCCCACCTTCATCTGAGGTGGTTTTCACCTCTGTAGAAGGAGCATCATCAGATCCCTTTCCTTTATCAGGAGCTTTAGATTTACAGTCCCTTTTGAAGTGCCCTTCCTTTCCACATTTCCAGCACACCACCTTTACAGGTTTTCCTAGAGATTTAGATCTCCCACTCGATGACTTATTTTTGTTTCTGTTCTGGGACCGTCCTTGTATAGACAAGGCATCACCATTCTGGCTCTCCATATTTTTCCGTCTCATCTCCTCCGTCAGCAAGGATGAGACTATTTCATCAAAATGCAAGGTAGTTGCATTGCTACCTATTGCAATAACCAGAATATCCCATGAATCTGGTAGAGAACACAACAAACTGATGCAGTTATCTTCATCTAAAATTTTAATATCAACAAATGCTAACTGACTTACCATAGTATTAAATGCATTCAGGTGCTCTATCACCGAGTCTCCATCTTTCATCCTCGTGTGATACAGTTCTTTCCGTAGGAACAGTTTATTCACCAAAGACTTAGATTGGTACAAAATCCTTAACTTGTCCCACAAAACCTTTGCCATAGCTTCCCCTGATACATTCAGCAATACTGAATGTGAGACACACAATCGTATTGCGCTCTTTGCCTTCCGATCCAACTTCTTCCATTCTTCATCGGACATTCCTGTTGGTTTAGTACCCAAATCTACCATGATCCACTGGTCTTTATCCACCAACAGATCCTCTATCTTGAGTTTCCACCACTCAAAACGCTGACCATTAAATTTCTCGATCTCTATCTTTCCACTGCTCGCCATCTTCTTTCTCCACTAGAATCGATCTCGTAGATCTCCCACCGAATAGGGTCTACCACAAGCCCGAGCTAAACCCCTCAGCAATAAAGGCGTCCCCTTGAAGCCAAAATAGCTCTGATACCAAATGTAGGTTTTAACCCCATACAGAAATTACCTGCATACAAATTCTAAAACGCAGAAAATAAACAATGTGAGATCATAACACATAAAACAGATATACACAGATATTTTCCCCTGGATCGCAAAACCGGGACTACCAGCTTGATTTTTTTTCATTATGTTCCTTTCAATGTTTTAATACAAATTTATACATGCGAAGGCATCCAATACCATGGACTGAAAACCATCGCATCTAATACCATGGACTGAAAACCGTCGCGTCCAAAAAACATGTGCAAAAATCATGCACAACCATAGGTGGGTCCGCCCAACCTAACATAGGGTCCAAAACCAAAATTTTCTGAGGCACTACCCTGGACCCCATAAAGTGGGGTTATGGGTGCCCTTCAAACCCCCTATTAACTACGTGGAAAGAATATAACACAACCCAATATTCCAGTCTCTCTCCTATCCTGAAACTAGTGGACCCATGTTGCCACATTGCTATACCACTCTAGATTAGTTAGTTTCAGGCACTCCTAATGCCTCATCATTGTATCAAAACCCCAAAAAGTCTTCCAATGTTATCCCTACATCAGGTTCATTCATTATGAACATGACCTCTCGAACCACTGTACAAACTTTAGTCACTTCAGTTCGAGTTCAACATACCATTTTGTCTCAACTTGTTTCATTGTTTCAACTGACTCTTCTGGTTGAACCGATTGTCTTAGGTCAAGTCTCAGTAAGTTCTTCTATCTCTCCATCGAGTGGATAGATTGTGCCACCACCTACAGGGAAAGATCTGAACATTCCTCTCATGTCAGGCGAAACCCATGTGCATAGATTAAAAAATCACATGGTTGGAATGAATCAACCTTTTTGTGGCACTATTCCTAACCCTACTGGTTTGTCCAAGTCAGGTAATTTCCAATATCAACAACCATATATGGCTTAGGTCCCATTCCAATAGGCTTATGTACCATATGGTTCACAATCCTTGGTTAATCCACCTTACATTCCTCTTGGACCTTATGTTCAGCCTAGTCAATCTGCTATTCCTGGTGGATATGGTCAAATCCAATATGGGAACTATCAATAGCCTTGGGGTATAACCCCAAGAACTGTCCAACTACCCTTGCAGCAACAAGGACAACCTTTGTAGTAGCAAGGGAAACCTTCACAGCGGCAAGGGAAATCTTTGCAGCAGCAAGGGCAAGCATTGCAGCAGCAAGGGAAACCTTTGCCACAGTCTCAACAACATTTGCAACTGCAAACTCAATTTGTTCAGCAGTCCTCCAAACGTTTATCCTCGCAAGGCTAACCTTTGCAGCAGAAAGGTCAACCTTTACAGTAGCAAAGTCAGCCTTTGCAGCAACAAGGTCAGACTTGGTAGCAGGAAGATTTATATGTGTATCAGCAAGGTTAGCCTTTGCAAGGTCAAGGACAACCCCTACAGCAGTAAGGTCAATCTCCTTACATCCAGGGTCAGCAGGTTCAACAACCTTATAACCCGTACGTCACGTACAATGCTTATCAATGACCTATGGCATGGAAATATCAAGCCTACTCTTGACTAAATCCACCTTACGGGTAAGGTAACCCTCAGTGGGGACAAAACCAGGTTCCATATGGACAAAATCCTCCACTGTGGGGATAAAATCCTTACCAACAAGGATGGAATCCACAGTTTGGGGCTTCCCAAAGGCCCTATATGTCTTTTAACGTGCAATTGCCTTTCTTGGCTACATTGGAGCTGCCCGATGTCTTGAGGCTCACGAATGATCCCATTCTTCATTCGCCTTACTGGCCTCCAGTTCAACGAAAATTCCAAGCAATTGCCCCAAATTTGAGGGAAAAGCGAAGGAGGATCCACAAGCCCACATGATGACATATCACCTTTGGTGCTCCTCCAATTCGTATGTCGATGATTCTATCCATCTTCGACTCTTTCAAAGAACTCTCACAGGTGCTTCCACTAAGTGGTACATCGAATTTCCTCGAGGTACCTACAGTGATTTCAACTCTCTCGCTATGGCTTTCCTCACTCATTTCCAACTACTAGTTCGGTATGAAACTGGCACTCATTTGTTTACGTCCCTTAAGCAAGACACTGCGACCCACATTTTCGATCATATCCATGAATGGATACGTTGGCGTCACCTCATAAAGTTTGAGATTGCTGATGAGTTGTTGACAGAATGATTGACAAAATCATTCATCATTGAAATTGCTAAGGACATAGCCATGGGTGGATGTGTTACTGAAGAGCAAGATATCGCTCATGCCCAGTATTTAGACTTGGTCTATTCACAATCTAGCACATTGTATGAGACGTTACCTGATGCTTTGAGACCATCATCAGATCTGGCAGTATCAAAATCTCTGGATACACCACCTGTTGATGGTGTGATTGGTTCTGTATCTCAGACTCCCACAAAAGCTTCTTCGAAGCTGAAATCTGTCTCGAACACTGGTTCCAATAATCCCTCCAAAAATTCATCCACTCTTGGTAAAACCTCTGAGGTACCTACTGTCCAATCTACCGTAGCAGATAAGACCTCTAAAGGTAAAAATAAGGGCAAAGGTAAGGCCAAAGCCAATGCCCCAAAACAGGATCCTCTCAAACCCTCTACTAAGGATGCTTCTAGAAGAAATCTGAAATATCCTTGCCTCATCTGTGAGGAGGATCATTACACTAAGGATTGTCCCCAACGATATGAACTTAGTCACTTGCTGAAAGGGACTCCAGCTGTCTTAAAAGAACCCTTTCCATCACAGCAGACCTAGTTGGTAGACCAACCTCAGTCTTCTGCCTCCTCAGGTTCACAAGTGTTCACGATGCAAGGTTCATCACCTATCTTGATCACCACGTGAACTAAGGACTATCAAGCCACGTCTAAGCAGAAAATGGAGAAAGAAGCCACCAATACTCCTTCTACTTCTACTATTCCCAGTTCTGGGCCACTCCATATCGAGCACCCTAACAGTGAGTCCATCATCTGGCCACCTCCCAAAGTTGTTCTTCGGAAGTCATCTTTTAATCCGAATGTGAGAGCTGCGCAACATTACAATATTGTTGAGGATTTAGCTCAGGCACCTTCAGAAATGTCTGCCTTGGAGGTTCTCCAATCCTGTCCAACACAGCAGAAGTCACTGTTGTCTGCTATAGGTGCTATCGATCCTTCTTATTCGAGTATGATTAATTTCGATCTAGAGAATCACGTGCCTCATCTTCCTCATCAGATTGCATTTCTGATACAGGTCCTTATCAAAGGAAAGATGATCCATCGAATGGTTATTAATGAAGGTGCCTCTACCTGCATCATGTCAGTTTCATGTTGGAAAGCCATTGGCTCTCCTCCTCTTAACCAATCTCTGAACACCTTGGAAGCCTTTTATGGCAGAGGTTCATGACCATATGATATTCTCATGAACTTGTCGATTACATTAGAAGGAAAGATTGTTGAATTAGAAGTAGAAGTTGTAGATGCCAATCTCAACTACAACCTTATTCTCGGTTGAATTTGTACTCACGCCATGTTTTTTGTGGTGTCTTCTTTGTTTCATGTACTTCATTTTCCTCATGAAGGAAAAATTTTCACAGTTGATCAACTATCCTTATTTTCTTCTGGTTCATCAAACGACAATGTTCCTTTTGTGGGAAACACTGAGATTCCTTACGGGAGTGTGGGGGAAAGTCTCTTGAAAGACTCTGCTTTAATGGGTATCTTTTCTCTCTAATCTGAATTTGAAACTACTTGAAATTTGTTTGCAAGGTATTCAATTCAGAATTAAACATGTTTAAAAGATTTCCATGTCTTGCAGAAAGAAAACACATGAAATTTGCAGTTGTTCATGACCCATTTAAGCATAGCAGAGTTATTTCCTTCTCCTGTTTAACACATTAAAATGAATTTGATCTACAAAATAAATCAACCACAAATGCAGAAGAAGTTGATAAAGCAGTTCACCCCCTCCAGGGCTACGTCTGCTGGGTCCAAAGCTCCCAACCGGGCTTGTCCTTGTTTTTATTAAATTCTCAAATTGAAAATATAGCTGAATAGAAGCATCTACAGGAGAAATATATGGTAAAAATGGATTCAGAACACTTGAATCCTTCAGGATTGACTATTGGATCACCTCCAATGGATACCTGCAACCCTATACAGTCTTCACAAAACTGGGCCCTAGTGGCTCCTAGAACTTTCACGGCTCCAAAACCTCTGCAAATGACCTCAGATGGCTGTAATACCTGCACCAATGGCTTCATAAGGTTGAAAATACCCAAAATCAAAAAACAGTTCATCCAAAACCGACTTTCCTAGCCAAAGTTATGGCCATTTAAATTTTTTCCAGTTTTTCCCTACAAAAACTCCAGCTAACTTTAGTTAACTCCAGATAGCTCCGCCAATTATGGCGGGTCCGCCAAATTTGGTGCTCCTGCCAAAATTCTGCCAACTTAACTGCAGTTACATTTAATGTTTGGTGGTTGCCTCAGATTTCGTGCCTGGCGGAATATTCCTTTTTTAATTTTTTTTTGAAAAATTAAAATTTCTAATGTTATGGACAAATTCTTCTTTTTGCCATAACTTCCTCATACGTCGACCGTTTTTCAAACCATTTGCGGCACTGGAATTGGGAAGACGAGCACTTTCCAGTCATTCAACTTTGAACCAGTTCTAAGCACTTTAAGTTTTGAGCATTTTACGACACTTAGGACATGAGCACCTGATCACGCCTCCCCATTGAGAAGCTTTTGGACCCCAAAAGCCTTCAACTACCTATTAAAGAGGTGAGGGTATAGCTCCCTCACTCTGTCCACCTCCATCCACTTTGCCTTGTTCGGTTTTCTGCCTTTGAAACCAACCCGAACATAATCTACACTGCCCCTCCTTGAAGTGCGTGTCCTTCTGTCAAGGATTGTATCTTCTTTCATCTCATCTAAGAATTCTGGCGATACATCTTCTATAGATGGCAGTTGAACAGCATTTTCATGATCAGCAATCAAAGAAGGTTCATACAAACGTAAGTTCTCCACATTGACAACAGAATACATTTGCATGTAGGAAGGCAAATCTAATTGAAAAGCATTATTTCCAACCTTCTTGAGTATTTTGAATGGACCATAACGAATAGGCTTCAGCTTTTTACCTTCTCCTTGCATCCTTTCCTTGCTAATGTACAGCCATACCTCACCTCCTTCGTGAAACTTGTGATCGACTCTATGCTTGTTGTGTCTTTCTTTGTACTTGCCTTGACTCTTCTCAAGCTGTTCTTGAATTTGCTGATGTATTTGTTGAATTCTTTCAATGAATGAACGAGCTTTGTCAATGTCACTATGTCCCTCAATGGCAACATCTTTCTCAAGAATGAAATCAAGAGGTGATTTTGGAAAGTAACCAAGACAAGCTTCAAACGGTGAGGTGTTTGTGGAAGAGTGCTCGGCACGATTGTAAGCATGCTATATGTAGTGCAAATGTTCATCCCAAAGCTTGGGATGCTTGCTGCAATAACCTCTCAAGAGGTGCACAATGGTTCTGTTCACAACTTCGGTTTTTCCATCTGTTTGCGGATGGAAAGCAGTACTTTTCTTCAACTTTGTGTCCATCATCTCCCATAGGTTGGACCAAAAATTCCCCACAAATCTGGAACCCCTGTCACTAATAATGGAAGTAGGCAAACCAAAGTGAATCCATACATGATGAAAAAATAATTCAGCAGTTTGTTCAACAGTTATAGTTTTCTTACAAGGCATAAGTATACACATTTTGCTGAAACGATCAACTACTACATATAAATAATCATGCTGCTTTCAAGATTTTGGCAAACCTCCTACAAAATCCATAGAGATTCTCTCCCATGGTCTAGAAGGTACTAGCAAAGGAGTATACAAACCAAGCTTCCTATTGCTAGGCTTGCTTGTAGCACATAATGAACAACCTCTTATGAACCTTGAAATAGAATCTACCATGCGAGGCCAATAGCAATACCTCTGTAGATGTGCAACTGTTTTGCTCACACCAAAATGGCCAGCAATAAGAGAAGAATGAGCTTCTCTTATGAAATTTATCCTCTCCCCCTGTGGTATACACAACTTTCCCAAATGAAACAGCAAATTGTTATGCATGTGATAGTCATTTTCCTCTACATGATTTCCTTTACTCAAGTTAGCATACACATCTTTAAAGTCATCATCAGATGCATATTGTTCTATGTAACTATCATGTACAATGGAATCATTCTTAAGTAAAGTAACAGCACCAATAATAGGCCTTGAAAGCATATCAGCAACCTTATTCAAAGTACCTTTCTTATACCTTATTACCAAATGGAACTGTTGCAAGAAGCCCATCCATCTGAAGTGTCGTGACTGTTGTAACTTGCTTTGTGATTGCAAGTACTGTAAGGGCTGATGGTCGGTATGTATAACAGTTTCTTTGCCCATCAAGTAGTGTTTCCACTTTTTGACGCTTTGTACCAACGCATACAACTCCTTATCATATGTAGGATAATTTACAACAGCACCATTAAAAGTTTCAGAATGAAAAGCAATAGGCTTACCATGTTGTAGAAGAACTGCACCCATAGCATAATCACTAGCATCAGTTTGTATTTCAAATGGTTGTCTCAAATCTGGCAATGCAAGGACGGGAGCTGAACTAATCTTCTCTTTCAAAGATTCGAAAGCTTTTTGCTGCTTGCCTCCCCATTGGAAAGCATGCTTCACACTTGTCACTGCATGCATAGGAGCTGCTATAGAAGAGAAGTTAGAGATAAACTTCCTCCAATATTGAGCTGCACCCAAAAAACTTCTTACCTCTGTTATGGATTTGGGAGTAGGCCACTGCACAATAGCCTCAATCTTAGTAAGATCAATTCTCAAAGCACCTCCTCCTACTATGTGTCCCAAATAAACCAAAGAAGTCTTTCCAAATTCACACTTTGACATTTTAAGAAATAACTGATTCTTCTTCAAAACATCAAGTACTTTTCTAACATGCATGACATGATCTTCTCTAGACTTGCTGAAAATTAAGATGTCATCTAAGTAGACAATAACGAAATCATCAAGAAAAAGACGCAAGACATCATCCATTACCCGCATGAAAGTTGCGGGTGCATTGCACAAACCAAATGGCATCACAAGCCACTCAAAGAGTCCTTGTTTGGTTTTAAAGGCTGTCTTCCAAATGTCACTTTCTTCAATTCTTACTTGATGATATCCACTGTGCAAGTCTAGCTTAGTGAAATATCGAGCATCTTTCAGTTGGTCTAGCAAATCATCTATCCTTGGGAGTGGGTAACGATTCTTTACCATTATCTTGTTCAAGGCCCTGAAATCAACACACATACGCCAAGTGCCATCTTTCTTTGGAATCAATACAATCGGTGACCCACATGGCAAAGTACTTGGCCTTATGAAACCCTTGTCCAACAAGTCCTTGATTTGCTTCTTTATTTCAACATTCTCCATAATAGACATGCAGCACATGCCTATGTTTGAAAGAGGACAATCTGGATGCAAATGGATTTCATGTTGAATCTCCCTCTTAGGAGGCAAACCTGTTGGCTCCTGAAACATCTCATGATATGCATCAACTACATCATACAGATCTGATTTAAGTTTTGGATCACAATTTTCAAATGACTCATGATTCACATCAACCTTGGGCTTAATCATAAGAAGAACAAAATTCTTACTTGAATTGACCAGCCTTTTTACCTGTCCTGCATTCACCATTGCTATATTTGTCTTCTTGCGATGAACTCTAACAATGAACTCCTTGCCATCTTTGAACAGATGATATTTGTTTTCATGGCGATGAAAGATAGCTTTCCTGTCAAACAAGTAAGGACTTCCCAAAACAATTCCTGCTATATCAAAAGGTACCACATCAAGTTCAATTGTGTCAATAAAATGTGCAGTAATTGCAAAGCGCAATGTGCACTTTCTTGAAACTTGTAAATTTGCATCCTTGCAAATCCATCCAAGTGGATATGGCTTCAGATGTGGAACGGTCTCAAGTTTAAGCTGCTTGACCAAGTCCTCTGATATAAGGTTTGCTTGTGACCCACTATCAAAAAGTGTGTCAATTTTAGTATGTTTTGAAATCACCCTCACATGAAACAGTTAAATTCTTTCTTCCTCATTAGGAGCTTGTACATGGCAGTTTGAGGTACTAGTGCTGGCTTGAGTTTCAATTTCTTTTCCCTTCAAGTTTTTCAAACCCATGGCTGCAATTTTGGTTTCATCACCTGAATCTTCCCCTAAATCTTGTGGTGTAGATGTAGTAGCAGCAGTTTTCTGTTTCCCTTTGGATTTGTTAAATTGAGGTCTTTTTTCAGGATATAATTTCCAACAGTTTTTCTCCTCATGGCCTGGTTTAGAACAGTGTTTACAGATCACTTTCTCACTCTCATGTTTGACAGATGCATTCTTTTTGCCCTTTCCCTTGGAGGTTTTCTCTTTGTTTTTCCCCTTGGGGGGCTGTTTCTACCCTCTTCAAATGTGTTTTTTCCCCTTACCTCTAAATGGGTAGCTTGGACACAAACCTCATCCAGGCTAGTAGGGTTAAACATCAAGATGGTGTGTCTAAGGTAGCTATGCAAGCCACCGATGTATTTCAGCAAGGTTTCTTGGGTCTGTAAATCTATCCCTAACAAGAGAGCTCTTCTCCTGAATTCTTGGGTGTAGTCTTGGACACTCTGACCCTTAAGTTGTCTGAAATTTTGCCAATTCATAATGGCCTTCTGCATGTGAGAAAGAGGATAAAACTGTTTTTTAATGGCTAACAGAAATTCAGGCCATGTTAAGGTAACCTTACCAAATTTTTTGATCTCCTATTTAGTCTTGGCCTCCCACCAGATGAGTGCTGCTCCATCCATTCTCAAAGAAGCCAACTGAATCTTTGTGGCATCATCATGCATATTTTGGATCCTCAAGTAAACTTCCAACTGCCTAATACAGTTGTCAAGCTTTTCTGCATTCACTTCACCATTAAACATAGGTAATTCGAATTTTACATCAAGCTTCAAAAAAGGACTTTTTCCAGAGGATCTATGCTTATGAACAGAAGAAGACGAAGATGAAGAGGAAGAAGGTGAAGATGGGGGTGGTGGATCACCATTTCATCCATGTCCTTTCTTGGAATGATCATCATCCTTCTTACCTCCTGAAGAGCCCTCTCCTTCATGTGGATGTTTGGACCCTTCTCCAGCCAATTTCTCATTTCTTTCTTGGTACAATATCCTCACCATTTCAGTGAGGTCCAAGAAAGCCTTTCTGAAGACTCTTTCTTCTTCTCTTGGATCTGTCTCTGTAGGAATTTCTCCTTCATGTTCAAACATCCTTGAAGCTTCTACTGAGACTCTTGAGGGTGAAATTGAAGGTGGAGGTGATGGCTCTCTGGCCTTCCTTGACTGAGGATTCTCTCGTTCTCTAGTCAACTGTCCTTCCCCTCTTTTAAGTTTCAACCTGGTAAGCATCAATACTTTGCAAGACAATTAGAAGATCTTTGCACAAAAACCCTGAGCTCTGATACCAACTTGATCTGAATTTGAAACTACTTGAAATTTGTTTGCAAGGTATTCAATTCAGAATTAAACATGTTTAAAAGATTTCCATGTCTTGCAGAAAGAAAACACATGAAATTTGCAGTTGTTCATGACCCATTTAAGCATAGCAGAGTTATTTCCTTTTACTGTTTAACACATTAAAATGAATTTTATCTGCAAAATAAATCAACCACAAATGCAAAAGAAGTTGATAAAGCAGTTCACCCCCTCCAGGGCTACGTCTGCTGGGTCCAAAGCTCCCAACCGGGCTTGTCCTTGTTTTTATTAAATGCTCAAATTGAAAATACAGCTGAATAGAAGCATATACAGGAGAAATAGATGGTAAAAATGGATTCAGAACACTTGAATCCTTCAGGATTGACTATTGGATCACCTCCAATGGATACCTGCAACCCTATACAGTCTTCACAAAACTGGGCCCTGGTGGCTCCTAGAACTTTCACGGCTCCAAAACCTCTACAAATGACCTCAGATGGCTGTAATACCTGCACCAATGGCTTTAGAATGTCGAAAATACCCAAAATAATTAAAAAAAAAAAAAAAAACGTCCAAAACCGACTTTCCTAGCCAAAGTTATGGCCATTTAAAGTTTCTCTAGTTTTTCCCTAGAAAAACTCCAGCTAACTTTAGTTAACTCCAGATAGCTCCGCCAATTATGGCGGGTCTGCCAAATTTGGCACTCCTGCCAAAATTCCACCAACTTAACTACAGTTACATTTAATGTTTGGTGGTTGCCTCGGATTTCGTGCCCGGCGGAATATTCCTTTTTTAATTTTTTTTTGAAAAATTAAAATTTCTAATGTTATGGACAAATTCTTCTTTTTGCCATAACTTCCTCATACGGCGACCGTTTTTCAAACCGTTTGCGGCGTTGGAATCAGGAAGACGAGCACTTTCCAGTCATTCAACTTTGAACCAGTTCTAAGCACTTTAAATTTTGAGCATTTTACGACACTTAGGACATGAGCACCTGATCACTCTCCCACCTCCACAAGTTCATTTGGTCAATATGATCTCAGGCTCTACGGATCCTTGAATTATCCCTACCGATGATCAAATTGACTCATTTTGCAATGTTATTCCTTTAAGTCCATTGGAGATAAATTATCAAGAAATTGTCTTATCTTCAATTGTCACTTCAGAAATTCATACCATATTTAGTATGAACCTAGACACTTACGTGCCATCTCCTTGGCTTGGTTCTTGGGATTCTCCATATCTTTTGAATGAGACATTCCCCACTGACGAGAGCATAGTTGAGGTCATGTCTCTGGATGAAATTCCATGGAACAGTCTACATCATCGTTCTTCTTTTCTCCCTAGCCTGGATGAGATGCCTTTCTGTCTTGAAGCATATGTTTCTCATTTTCCTACACCTCCACTTCAAAAACATGTCTTAGTGCATGAAGTCTTGTCAGAGGGTAATATGGGAAACATCACTACTACAATGCCTCTTGACATTTCTGTTTAACTAGGAATTGTTGAGAACATTCACATGGGGTTTCTTGTTCTCTGGATGAGATTAGGATTTATACTCAACATTTTAAGGAATTCTGAGACGTTTTCACTTGTTCATACGAGGAAATTCCTGGTATCAATCCACCCATAGTGGTGCATGAGATTCTGACTTATCCTAGTGCTAAGCCTGTTTGACAATGACTTCACCCTGTGCACCCTCGAAAGGCTACTACTATCAAAGCAAAAGTAGAGAATATTTTGAAAGTGGGTTTCATTTATCCTATTCCATTGACGGATTGGGTATCCAATATCATCCCTGTTGCCAAAAATCAAGGCATGATACGTGTTTTTGTTGATTAACATGATATCGATTGCACATGTCCTAAGGACAATTATCCTACTCCCTTCATCAACCAAATCGTCGATGAATGCACTAGGAGTGATATTTTTCATTCATCGACAATTTTTCTAGCTATAACCAGATTAACAATTCACCTGTCGATCAGTATAAAATGGCCTTTATCTGTCCCTCAGCTACTTTCGCTTACAAAAATATTCCTTTCAGTTTGAATAATTCTAGCACTACCTTCCAACAAGCAATGTCTTATGCATTTCATGACATTCGACACATTTTTCATCCATATCTCGACGACTTACCAGCTCATTAGTCTAAATGTCATGACCATCCGGATCACTTAAGAGCCATCTTTTTATGATGCCAGCATTATAATATCCATCTCAATCCACATGTGTGTGTTTTGTGTCGAGTCTGTCCGGCTCTTAGGTTTTTTGGTGTCCCCTGAAGGTATCAAGATTGATCCTTTGAAAGTTTAGGCTATAATCAATCTACCACTGCCCCCCCCCCCACACATCACTACTGCAATTGCAGAGCCTGTAGGGAAAAGCTAATTTTCTCCGTCGATTTGTCTCTAATTACGCTAAACTTGCCAAAGGTTTTACTCACTTACTTAACAAGGGGTGTTAGGATATTCCAACACATAGGAAATAGTTAAGTACAACTTGGTCTAGTATAGAGTTAGGTAAAGTGTGTTTCTTTACTATGTACATTTTGTAACTTACAATCCGACAGTCACGATATGTAGTGATCCGACGGTTCATTCTCTCCTCAGTATTACCGACACTTGATCTGTGGCTTAACACCTGATTGGTCCATGATCTCTATTTAAAGAGCATGGAGGGTCATTTGTAGGGTAATCCGTCTATGAGAGAAGCATATGTAAATTTTCATTCTTTTATTAATAAATTGCCTGAAGTGGCCGCGTTGGCTCAGGCCGTGGACTGTTTCCCTCTTTGAGGGTTTTAACCACGTCAAAATACTGGTGTATTGATCTTTGATCTGTTTGTGAGCAGTGTCATTTGGTGTTCTGTCTAAGGAACTTACCATGTAAATTCCTACATGGTATCAGAGCTATTTGAGGGCCGCATCCGTTGGTGATCCAAATCTGAAGCCGGTAGAACTGCATTCGACTGCCGTTTCCTAGATCTACTGTTTCTGACTGCTTTCGGGCTGAGAGGACTGCTTTGTTGTGTTGGGAGCATCTGTTCTAGTGAGGAACCCCTTTCATTTCACGCGAAAAGGTTTCCGGTAGCCCTAGCTGCGTCATTTTTAAGATCTGGAGGTATACAGTGTTTACTTGCAGTTTACAGTTATTTTCTCTCTGTTTATTTCGGTTTCGGTTTATTTAGCTTTTTTTATTACCAGATCTATACCTTTCATTTCTGCATATGCTCTTTGCCCTGCGACTCTATGTGATCTGGGAAAATCAGAAACAGAAAGGAAGGAGCTAACTTTGAGCCGCAAGGTTCACTTTTGAAAATATTTAGCTTTTCGGCTAAAGCTAACTTCGAGCCGCAAGGTTTTTTTTTTTTTTTTTTTTGTTCTTTTTTTTGTATGTCCGTGTTGGGTTTTGTGTTTCTTTTTTGTAGGGAAAAAGAGCTTTCTCAAAGCAAGCACGCAACCCAATGCATCAACCCCCTCCCCCCCCCCCCTCTCTCTCTCTCTCTCTCTCTCTCAAACTTTCTGTATAGCTCACTTGGTGCAAAGCTAATTTATGAGAGTAGAGGTCTTGGGTTCAAGTCTCCATTTTTTGGGGGTGGTTTTTTCATTTCTGCACATTCCCGCACTTCGGCGGTGACTTCATCAAATTTTTTTCAAAAAGCCATAACTTCTTCATCCGGAAGCCGTTTTCAGAACCGTTTTTTTTAAACGGCCTAATTTTTCGAGATCTTTCCATTGGTACACTTAGTTTCAGCATCTACAGCTTCAATTTCTGTTAAAAATGGAAAGTCCATGCCAAGTTATTCTTGACAGCACCAACTACTTCCAATGGTGGTCCTACATTGTGGATTTACTTAGAAGTAAAGATCTTTACAGAATAGCCACAGGCCAAGAGACCAAACCAAAAGATGAAGACAAGGCAACTAAATGGGAAAATAGGCAATACCAAGCACGTGGGTTGATAGGGATGTCTATTTCTCCAGATCTTAGATTCCATATTGCAGAACTTGATACTCCTGATGAAGCACTGCAATAGATTACTAAAGTCTTTGGAATTAAAAATGAACTTAAAGCCCATCAACTTGAAAATGAATTGCTTACATTGGACCCCAATAATTTTTCTTGCATTGAAGATTTTTTGTCCAAGTTCAAGACCCTTAGACTTCTCTTGGAAGGTGTTAAGGTTAAGAAAGAAGATAGTAACCTTATCTACTCCATTCTTACTAAGTCGGGACCAGCCTATTCTGTGTTTCCACCTTCCATTCTACAAGAGAAGCCTTCATTTCTCAAGGACAAACCTACAAGTCCCCTTCCTTTGATTCCTTTTGTGATTCTTTAATAAGAGAGCAAGAAAAAATCTTACACCTTGGTCTTCTTCATCTTGGAAACTCTTCTAAGAAAGCGTTAGCCGCCCAATAGCAACCAAATTCAAAGAATCCTAAGAAGTCGTATCCTAAAAGGAATGGTCCTAAACCAAACAAGGGTCCTAAGCAATTTCAGCCTCAAAATGAAAAATCTTTTCAACAAAATGATAAGACAAATAAAAACAAAGGGAAGAAGACTGATAGACATTGCAACTTTTGTAATCGAGATGGCCACTTAGAATCCAAGTGCTTTAAGAAGATGGAAGCCTTGGAAGCAGCAATGAAGAAGCATAACATCCATTTGGAGCAATCTTCAACTTCAACTTCATCTTCAGGAATGGCACTTTCTGCATGTGGTTGTCAAGCATCTCAGTTTGGCTATGCACTAAATGTATCTTCTTCTTCTCATTCTCATGAGTGGCTCATTGATTCTAGAGCTTCTTATCACATGGCCAAAAAAAAAGCCATGTTTTCTTCTTTAAATGATTGTAACACCAAAAATATATATGTTGGTGATGATAGATCTCTTAGTGTTGTAGGGACTGGAACTGTTCATCTAGACAATGGTCAGTTTAATGATGTACTATGTTTTCCAACCTTATCCTGCAACCTTCTATCTGTATATCAGATAACCCATTCAGGTGAAGGTAAAATCGTTGAATTTTCACCTCACAATGTTGTAATTAAGGACCTAAGAGATCCTAGACAGATTTTAGCTACTGGCATTGTTGATGATTCTACAAGGTTGTATAAGTTTCACAACTTTGGGTCATCAAATCTTCCCTCAGTATTTGTTGCTCATAATGATGAAGTGAGCAAACTTTGGCATGAGCGATTTGGTCACTTAAACTATCGCTCTCTTCAGAATCTATGTAAAGAAAATATGGTGACAGGTCTTCCCATGGTATCTTGCAGAGATGGTGTTTGTTCCGGATGTGTACTCGGAAAACATCATCGGGACAGTTTTGAAAAACGTGCCTCTTGGCATGCCTCAGCCCCTTTACAGCTCGTGCATAATGATTTATGTGGTCCACTTCCAGTTGCTTCATTCTCTGGCTACAAGTATTTCTTAACTTTCATTGATGATTTCTCTAGATGCACTTGGGTATACTTCTTAAAACTCAAGAGTGAAGTATTTAACATCTTCTTGGCCTTTAAGGCCTTTGTTGAAAAACAATCTGGACATCAAATTCTTAAGCTAAGATCTGATAATGGCGGAGAATATGTTAAAAACACATTCATCAACTTTTGCACTGAGAATGGAATTCAAATGCAACATACTGTTCCATATACTCCACAACAAAATGGTGTAGCTGAAAGGAAGAATCGCACCTTAAAGGAAATGGCTAATTGTATGCTTCAATCTAAAGGACTTAGTCTTAATTATTGGGCAGAAGCAATTAACTGTGCAAATTACATAATAAATCGCACTCCTACTAAGGTTTTAAAGAATATCACTCCAAAAGAAGCATGGAGCTCAATCAAACCAGATGTAAGTCACTTTCGTGTTTTTGGAAGTGAAGCATGGGCCCATATTCCAGATGAGAAACATAAAGCTTTAGAACCAAAGAGTGAAAAATGTATTTTTGTTGGATATTTTGAAGATGTCAAAGGATATAGACTTATTCCACTTAAGTCCAAAAATGTTATCATTAGAAGAGATGTAAAGTTTGATGAAAATATATCGGCCTGCGAGCCTAGTTCGGCGGATGTGCCACCTCTCCTTATCTCTTCTACTTTTGAAAATATTTCTTCTTCAGATGATGAAAGTGAGGATGAAAATCCTCCCCCACCTTCTTAGGATCCTCCTTCAGCTCCTCAGCTTCCAAAATGGGTCCGTGCTACTCGGGATGCAGCAGGTGATCTTGCCGGTGATCCTACAGATCAGTGACATACACGTTCTCAGCTCGAGAGAGCCTCTTCTCTACTGGCTCAAGCTTCAGTGAACTATGATCCTGACACCTTTGCAAAAGCTTCAGGCCACCCAGATTGGGAAGTAGCTATGAATGAAGAATATCATTCATTATTGGCAAATGATACATAGGATCTTGTTCCTCTACCAAAGGGACGAAAACTTGTTAGATGCAAATGGGTTTACAGAACCAAGTATGGACTAGATGGGAAAGCTGATAAACATAAAGCTCGTCTTGTTGCTAAGGGTTTTTCACAAGTTGAAGGCATTGACTACACTGAAACCTTCTCCCCTGTTGCCAAAATGAACTTTATCCTCCTTGTTCTTTCCCTTGCTGCTTCTTTCAAATGGGAAGTCCATTGGATGTATGTTAAATCCGCCTTCTTGCATGGGGACTTGCATGAAGAAATCTATATGGAACAACCTATTGGCTTTATACAAACAGACTCCAGCCTTGTATGTCGGCTTAAGAAATCCCTTTATGGTCTCAAGCAAGCTCCTTGAGCTTGGTATGCCAAAATGGATAACTTTCTTTTAGAATCTGGCTTCTCTAGGTTTCATTCTGACAATACTGTCTACACCAAGAAAGTGGGCAAGTCTCTTATCATTCTTGTTCTTTATGTTGATGATCTTATCCTGACTGGTAGTGATCCCAACCTTATAAACCATGTGAAGCCTAGCCTTAAAAGGAAGTTTGAAATGACAAACTTAGGACACTTACATTATTTTCTCGGTCTTCAAGTCTTGCAATCCAAGGAAGATATTTCCCTTTCTCAGTCCAAGTATGCCTGTGATATTCTTCGCCATTTTCACATGGAAGACTGTAAGCCAGCCCCTTCTCCCTTTCAGTCTGGATTCAAACTTTCAGTCACTTGTACTTCTCCTGAAGTTGATGCTACCTTATACCATCAACTTGTAGGAAAACTTTTGTATCTAACCCATGCTCGTCCTAACCTTTCCTTTCCTGTTGGCCTTGTTGCTCGGTTTATGCAAAACCCCCCTTGAAAGTCATTGGAAAGCAGCTAAAAGAATACTTTGTTATGTTCGAGGTACAGTTCAGTTTGGGATTCATTATAGTGCCGAAGCATCTCCTCTATTAGTTGGTTTCACTGATTCCGATTGGGCTGGTGACCCTGATGATCGGAAGTCTACTGCAGGTTATGTGTTCACTCTTGGTTCAGGACCTATTACATGGGCTTGCAAGAAACAAGGTGCCATTTCTCTTTCTTCAGCAGAAGCAGAATATCGTGGTGTCGTAGAAGCTAGTAAGGAAGCCTTGTGGCTTCGTCAGATCCTGTCAGAGTTTGGATTTCAGCAGCAGCATCCGACTACACTTTGGTGTGATAATCAAAGTGCCATTCAGCTATGCAAAGATCTAGTCCAACATCAGCGTAGCAAACACATTGAACTGCAGATGCAATTCATCAGAAAGCTCATTCACGACCATGTTCTTTAAGTGCAATATTGTTCAACAGATGATCAAGTTGCAGACATCTTTACAAAGGCTCTCACAGAGGTGAAGTTCACTACACTTCGATTTATGGTTGGAGTTCAGGAAGTTGTCACTAAGGGGGGATAGGCACTAGTTTCTGATCACCACTCTTGACCCATGGTATGGAGACATTATTTTTTATCTCCAAACCCAAACTTTCCGATCTAAGTTTTCCCAATCTAACCGACGCCGCGTTCGGCATCAGTCCCAACCCTATCGGATCCTTGGTGACACATTGTATCAAGTCGGTATTGACTTTGTTCTTTGCATATGTCTCACCTGTGAAGAGGTTGAGAGGGTCTTAAATGATTGCCACTTTGGTGCCTATGGTGGTCATATGTATGGATATGCCACAGCTCAAAAAATCCTCTGCATCAGTTATTTCTGGCCTTCTATCTTCAAAGACCGCATTCTAACTGTGCAAAAATGCCATGAATGCCAGATTTTCAACGGCAAGCAGTGTGCCCTGCCCGCACCCCTACACCCAGTAATTACCATTGTCTCATTTTCCAAATGGGGCATTCATTTTATGACATGTAAACCTCACTCGGCTGAGGGGCATGGTTATATCATTGTCGTTTTGACTATTTTATGAAATGGGCTGAGGTGATGCCTACATAGAATGTTGACGGTATTACCACTGCTCAGTTCCTTCGTAACCATGTCATAGAACATTTTGGTGTCCCTCAAGCTATCGTGACTGACCATGCATCACATTTTCGACAACACATGATGGCAGCGCTAACCGCTCAGTTGGTCCATCGACATGATAACTCAACTCCTTATTATCCACAGGCCAATGGCCAGGTTGAAGCAATCAATAAATTTTTTATTACTATTCTTCAACATACTATTGGGAAGCACATAAAATATTGGCATTTAATGTTATTCTCGTCTCTTTGGGATTATCGGACTTCTGCTAAGACGGCCACTGGATTCACTCCTTTCCGTTTGGTGTACGGTTTAGAGGCAACTCTTCCAATCGAATGCAAAATCCCTTCGCTAAGCTAGCTATCAAACTGCTTCTGAATACCTCACTTGAAGAGGAGTAGCTACTATATCTTGAGAGACTTGATGAGACTCGTTGCATTGTTTCGATAGTCATCGTAGCTCAAAGTGAGTCAAAGCTCATTTTGACCAAACCGTTTCTCCTCGCACTTTTTCCTAGGGCGACTTAGTCTTTATTTATGATCAAGCCAATGATAAATTGGGGACAGGAAAGTTTGAACCCATGTGGCATCAACCCTACATCATCAAGCATGTCTTACAAAAAGGTGCCTATGAGCTATCTGATTATGAGGGAAATCCATTATCACAGCCCTGTAATGGGTTTTATCTCAAAAAGTATTATGCATGAAACTCGTGTAATAACTTTTGTACATTAGTGTGTTAATTCATTGTTGTGCATTTTTTATTTTTGGTGTGTTTGTTTGCTTTGCAGACATATTTTTTTCTGCTTACCCTATGTTCCACTCAAATTTTAGATGCGATCAAGCCATTATGTTGGTTTTGCTGATGGTTCTTGTCATAGCACATGGAACCTCGCTTCCGCAGTGTGAGTACTCTATGACCCTAATGAAAAGCTAATTAACTTACAAGTTATCTACCTTGGTTGAAAAACCAATAATATTGTTGAATATAGTGCAGTTATTGAACTCTTGACAGAAGCAGTTGCTCTTGGCATTAGGGATTTAATTGTCAAGTTGGATTTGCAGCTCGTTGTGTTATAGTGCAACAATCATTACTCAGTGAGAAATCCACAAATATTGCGTATGTATCTACGTGTTAGATTTCTAGAAATAAATTGTGATTACATTACATATCAACATATTCCACGTAATTTAAATACATTAAACGATGCATTAGAAAATTTTGTTCTTGATAGACATTTGTGTCATTTATAAAACTGAATCATGTCATGAACAAATAAGCAGAAATAAAACATGCATATATATATATATATATATATATATATATATATATATATATATATATATATATATATATATATATATATATATATATATATATATATATATATAGATATATCGCATCTGTCGGATTGCTTACATCAAAATGTCAAAAAATAGAGTGTTTCGGGACACTTAGCTTTCAAAGCCTAGAAAATGTGTAAAATACTAGAAAAACTATCAAACTTCCTGGTGCTCATGATAGCACAAGACTGCCCTGGTCACTCGGCCTAGCAGCCGATGCAGTCTCGCAGAAACTCCCACAATGTATCTCTGCCAACGCAGTGGAACATCATTGATAGTGGCATAATCTAGAACCCCTCGAGTTATTGCCTCCATATTGCACTCCATCTCAGCCAAGGGTTCAGCCCCTTCCTCGTAGTCCACACCCACTATCGGATGAGCAGCTTATCGTGCTATTGGTGACATGCATGGTGGTCTCTCTGGTCCCACATCTACACATTTATCATAAGTTGAGTCTGTTAGAGCCTAGATTTCCCTCAGGCTGAAAAGACAAGGTTCTATGTCCACATCAAACCACGCTCAGCCTCGTAGCTAACCCTACGAGGACAGGAGAGGGCTCTCTCCGGGTCAATATCGACAAAAGATAATCGATGGGGCTCGAGATGACTATAATAAAAACTAATCTTAGGCTAGTTATGAAGTGCAAGGATTAGATTTGAGTTTTTTAGGGGTTTTGTTGGAAAAAAGGGACAGGCAAATTTTGGGTCCGGGGATGAGGCTAGATTTTTGCAGAGTTTCAGGTAGGGGCAAGATAGGCAGTAGTTTTGATGCTTTGGATTGAATGAATGGATGTATCAGACCGGTGAGGGGCCAAGGAGGGAAAGAAGGTCTTAAGAGTCCTCCTCAAACAGATGAAAACATGAAGAATTAAACAAAATATATAAGCAAAGCATAGCAGTCCATGAATTCTACCTTAATCACTCATTTGTTTAATTGCAGAAGACAAGAGAAGGGAAAATGATACACAATAACATCAATGAACTTAAAAATACATAGAGAAACACACCATCAAAACATATAGCCACATGGATCCCAACAAGTGCTGCAAAGCCCTAGTCTTTCCTTTGCCAAAATTGTAGAAATGAAATGTACAATAGAGTACCCAGCAATCCCAAGTGTCCAACCATGAAAATGACTGAGAAATTCATGATATAGACAAGCCAAACCCATTCCCTTGCCTCTAGGGGTCGAGCTCATCATTCTAGGAGCTGTTTGAACTAATTCTAAACAAGGAACTAAAATCTAGGTAGTCAAACAACTTACCCATATATGCTAGGAAACTAATTCATTCAATCAATTCTCACCTTTTAGTGAATGAATCCTCTAGAACAAGTAAAAATGTGCAAATATTACATCATGGTTATCAAATTATATCATGAAAATTCAAGAATAACATCAAGAAGAAAAATTGGTCAAAACTGGGCGAATTGTTGAGCTGAACAGTGAAAAATAGGCAAAAATACTCTGTGCATCGTGCCTAATTTTCTATGCGTCGTGCCACTTTGGAACTGATTTTGAGGCACTTCTTGACATCCAAATTGAGCCCCAGTGTGCTTGTTGTAAAGCCCTACCTATCTACTTTCCAACCCAAGTGGAATTTCTGAATTTGGATGTCATTTTCCCCTCCAAAACTTCAATCTCCCAAGACTGCTTCCTCTGTGTCAAAATAGGGGCAGTGAGGTCATCTTTTGAGTGTTTTTGACCTCCTGAGGACTCAAAACTTGCCCAATTTCTTGGCCATGCACCAACAACCATGATTTTTCATGAAAAATCTAGAAATGTAAACTTTTTGTAATTTGGAGCTCCCTAGCAAAAGCGCGCGCGACGTGGCGCGGCGCATAGGGAGAAAAACCCTGTTTTTTGTGCCAAAATTTGTCTGGAGCTTCTCCATCAACTGTCATGCTGGGCTAAAAAGGCTTCCGCCAATATCCGAAGACGATCATGCTCCTATTGCCTCTTTTGCTTCCTTATTGCTTTCTTTAATTTTTCCTTTAGATTCCTTATTCGTACCTTCCAAACCGTGTTTCACGCCATGTAGTGGAAAGCCATGTGTCTCAGCAATGCTTTGTCTCTGTCGGCCTTGTCTAACAGTCCCTCCAAATGAATGTTGAATCCTTCGAGCCAAGACTCACGATCATCATTAATCTCTTCCTCCAATGAAGTGAATTCAATCCTCCTCCTTTGGGCAGCTTGGCGATTCTCGCGGATGTTTTGTGACTCCATGATCGCTTGCTGATCTTCAAGCTGTTTGTTCCTCTGCTCCAAGTATTTCATAGTCCACTTAGCCCTCTCCAAGTCAAGGGATAAGGCTTTGATCTTTGTTTGCTGCTCCTGGATGATCTCCCTAAGTTGTGCACTTTGTGGGCCCGTATCTGTATCATCATCATGAATGAGAATTAAGTCGGTCTCTTGTTCACCTGAAGGCCCCTCATCCTGCATTGGCCTATTGCCTTTGTCCTGTACCTGTGGTCCTGATGTCAGAAGCGAGGCCCCTTCCACACCGGGTGGAGATAACACTTGCTTCATTGTTGCAAACAAATGTCTAGTGCCCCTCTGATATGTGATAAATATTGGCACACTAGCGGTCTCATGGTGCTCATACTGATGAGAAGGTCCACCTGTCTCATGCTTAACCTCTGATAATCCCTGCGAAGCTTTGAAGAAGTCACGAGAGATGAAATCATCCCAAGTGATGCCCTGTAATCCAAGCTAATGAACCACCAAAATCTTAATAAGAGCAAAATTATAAACACTGTTAAGTTGTTGCTGAGGGGTTTTGTGTTGCATAAGGGTGGTCATCCTCTCTATGTTCTGGCAAATGAAATACGGAATGTTCATCATCCGTTCCTTGGTGAAATGCATGACCAACCTGATGTGATAAGCATATAAATGAGAGAACCTTCCCTCACAGCTGAAATATTTCATGATTAGTTTCATTAGTGGAGCATATTCATCTTTAAGATATCGGAAAGGAAACACTCTCTTAAGCTGCCTTAAGAAACCGGTTTTAATATATGGCTCATAATGCTGCCGGTCAATCTTCTTCCTCTTGGTCCATGGTTCCCCAATGTTTGGTATGCCGATTTCCAGTGAGACAGATTCTGGTGTAAGTGTGAAGGCGACACCAGCTAAGGTAGCCTGATCTCCATGTAAATGCAACACAAATAGACGAGCCAACTCATGATGAAATTGAACATTAGCAACTTTCTGACAAAACTCATAACATGACTGATGCTGAAACAAAACATGGCAAGAGTGCAAGCCTGTAATTCAATGAGGGTGATTGGTTCTTCTCTGATATGTCTGCCACCTCTATGAGGCCTCCAGGGTGCATGTTCCTCCATGGGTGAGTCACTTTGGGTTTCCATTTCATAATCAGATGAATGCTCAGATGCCATGACTGCTGTTATTCAAACTGCCTTGGAGAAATAGATGCTGGTGTATGAAAAATGTGCTAAACTTCTCTTTTAGTGATGTGCCTAAACTCTACCACCAAGGGGAAAACAAATGAAACAGAGGCTGTTAGGAAGGGGAAATAATAGTAAGGGATTAGGAACTATTGGGATAGATTTGTTAGGGAAATATGGGAGAGGGTTTGGGATTTATGTGTGGGAATGGGGTTAGGGTTTCACATTTAAAAGTTTGGGAAAGGGAATTTGGGATAGGGGTTTAGTAATTTTAGGGGATAGGGAACAATGAAAACTGGGGAAAACATGGAGTCAAGAAGAAAAGAAAATGATGGAAAACAGTAAGCTTGGTGGCAAACAATTTTTGAAACCCTAAACAACAATTTTCATGTGAAGACTTGGGCATGGTAGGGTTTGAGTTTTTGTTTTGGCATTTACCACATCAAACATAATATACACCATAAACTTGGATGGACGAACAGCAAAGGAGGAGCTCAACCTACTTGAAATCAAGAGAAATTTTCACGTTTTTGGCGTTTGGAGGGCGTTCTGGAACTTTTTGGGCGAGTCGGCTGTGTGCACCGCGCATCTTGCCCAATGCACCGCGCCTTCCTGGTGCGTCGTGCCTTTGTTAATTTACACTTAGTGATCACGCCCAATGCGTCGCACCTCCCCAGTGTGTCGCACCTTCCCAGTGCGCCGCGCCTGTGTTAATTTACACTGAGAGATCGCGCCAAATGCGCCGCGCCAGCTTTGAACACAGCTTTGGCTTGAAACATTGCAAGTTTGCCCTCTCAACACTAGACTTCAACCCTCTTTGAACTCTTAGATGCAAATGAATGTTTTAAATCCATGAGAACATCTTAAAGTGATGGATTTGATTTTTGCTTCTCACACACCCACTTTGTAATGTTTTGACTTGGCACTTTTTCACAATTAATAGAACTCTGTATTTTTGTTTCCCTTTTGATATTTTGGCTTGAGTGATGAATATTTTTTCAATTTTTTGTAGGGATAGTGGCATGTCTTGACAAAGGAAGACCACGGCTGCGCCTGGAGATTTCAACAACTGAAAAATTCTGAAAATTGCATGGCAATTTCTTACAAAACGAAATGACGAATTTTCTTCAAAACAGAGTTTTGAAGAAAAGTCATAGTCGAGCATATGATGATGAAAATATTGGAAATGAAAACCTATTAAGGACCTCCCTCATGAGTCTTCTGGCATTATTAGACATTGTTGAAGACCAAATTGACTAACCCTAGACCTAATGACTGAAATGACTCTTGCTGACCTAGAAACTGAAACAGGACTGTAAGTGACTTTAAAACTTGATTTTGATGAACAGACCTAAGCCATCATGGATAAGGCATGAGGGATACTGCATGACAAGACCCTTCCTTCAGATTATGGCATGCCCCTAGCGAATGCAACTGAGTGAATTGAGCGAGACACCTAAAAATGAAATGCAATAAGCGAAATGATCTCTAATGGAGGGATGACCAGACCAACTCTAACATTGGCTCCAATGCGGATGGTAGCTCCTTGGAGGTGCCAAGAACGGCAGATCTCTAGAAGAGCTAGACAGTGCCTTCATCCATTGGGCTATGGAGTCATTATTTCGACAAACAACACAAGACTTTGACTCTTTTCTTGACTGAAACTTGACTCAAACCGACTCAATTGTGAAACTGAAATGACTGAAAAACTAATTCGACAAACTGAACTCAAAACTAAAATGAAACTAGAAAGAAGTGTTGCCTTTGGCTACTTATTTATTTACAAAATCTACCCTAGTTTGCTGCAGAGCCAATAGATCAAGTAATGCTGTAATGCCAGATCAACCATTCAAGTAACTGTGACAAGGATGCAGCTTGAGAGTGTTTCCACCAGGACACAGATGTCATTGCCGACAGCCATACATGCACATAATGAGTCTGGTTATGTAAAAAATAATTTGATCTATCATTTAAACTGAAAAACATTTCCATTTATGTTGCAATAGGATCGCAAAAGCCAAACTCTGTTTGTTGCCCCAACTCTGCAATACATACTCCCAACTATACACTATCAATGCAAATATCCACGGGCAGCTCTATTGTTTCTTTTTTTGAAGGAGGGAGAGTTTCCAAGAACTTTTTGGTATCTCGAAATTCATATGATTGGAACTCATCGTTTAAATACTGAATCTCCTTCTCAAATCTTTCAACAAGTAACTCACAGAAACCAATTTTAGCTTCAGGAGGAAACTTCGAAGATTTCAAACATTGAAACACGGAAATGAAAAATGCTTCATCAATTTCAAAATCCACTAACTGATCTCTTACTTATTTTACAACTTCACAAAGTGCAGGGTCTGCCACATACCCTACCATTGCATGAATGGATCAGTGAGCATTGGAATCTCTGGGTTGAGTTGGGGTCGCCAGGTGAATGTTTCAGCCTTCATATGTCTAATCGTTGTCCACCATAAACAATCAGATCTAAACTTGATACATGTACTGGGGCGATTTATAAGTTAAGTGTTACGATAACAATCTAAACCGGAGATTGATTAAAGCAGCGTTTATCTACTTAGCTGATGCATAGCAAAAGTGTTTCGAAGGCTACCTAGCATAACTTCAGACTCTGTCTGTAGCTTATAAAAAAAATTACATCAACAAGCAAACCATTTTCTTCCCCAGTATGGTCGCCACTATGTTAGAGCCTAGATTTGCCTCAGGCTGAAAAGACAAGGTTCTAGGTCCACATCAAACCATGCTCAGCCTCATAGCTAGCCCTACGAGGACAGGAGAGGGCTCTCTCCGGGTCAATCTTGGCAAAAGATAATCAATGGGGCTCGCGATGACTGTAATAATAGCTAATATTAGGCTAGGTATGAAGTGCAAGGATTATATTTGAGTTTTTTGGGGGATTTGTTGGAAAAAAGGGACAGGCAAATTTTGGGTCCGGGGATCAGGCCAAATTTTTGTAGAGTTTCAGGTAGGGGCAAGATAGGTAGTATTTTTTATGCTTTGTATTGAATGAATGGATGGATCAGACCGGTGAGGAGCCAAGGAGGGCAAGAAGGTCTCAAGAGTCCTCCTCAAACAGAAGAAAACATGAAGAATTAAACAAAATATCTAGGGAGAGCATAGCAGTCCATGAATTCTACCTTAATCACTCATTTGTTTAATTGTAGAAGACAAGAGAAGGGAAAATGATACACAATAACATCAATGAACTTACAAATGCATAGAGAAACACACCATCAAAACATATAGCCACATGGATCCCAACAAGTGTTGCAAAACCCTGGTCTTTCCTTTGCCAAAATTGCAGAAATGAAATGTACAATAGAGTGCCCAGCAATCCCAAGTGTCCAACCATGAAAATGACTGAGAAATTACATGATATATACAAGCCAAACCCATTCCCTTGCCTCTAGGGGTCTAGGTCATCATTCTAGGAGCTATTTGAACTAATTCTAAACAAAGAACTGAAATCTAGGTAGTCAAACAACTTACCCATATATGCTAGGAAACTGATTCATTCATTCAATTTTCACCTTTTAGTGAATGAATCCTCTAGAACAAGTAAAAATGTGCCAATATTATATCATGGTTATCAAATTACATCATGAAAAGTCAAGAATAAAATCAAGAAGCAAAATTGGTCAAAACTGGGCGAATTGTTGAGCTGAACAGTGAAAAATAGGCAAAAATCCTCTATGCGTCACGTCTGATTCTCTATGCGTCGTGCCACTTTGGAGTTGCTTTTGAGGCACTTCCTAAAGTCCAAATTGACCCCAAGTGTGCTTGTTGGAAATACCTACTTGTCTACATTCCAACCCAAGTGGAATTTCTGAATTTGGATGTCATTTGCCCCTCCAAAACTTCAATCTCCCAAGACGGCTTCCTGTGTGTCAAAATAGGGGCAGTGAGGTCATTTTTTGAGTGTTTTTGACCTCTTGAAGACTCAAAACTTGCCCAAATTTCTTGGCCATGCACTAACAACCACGATTTTTCATGAAAAATCTAGAAATGTAAACTTTTTGTGATTTGGAGCTCCCTAGCAAAAGCACGCGCCATGTGGCGCGGCGCATAGGGAGAAAAACCCTGTTTTTTGTGCCAAAATTTGTCAAAATGCCAAAAATGCCCCAAATTTCTTGAAATTTGGGCTGGATCTTCTCCATCAAGTATCATGCTGGGCTAAAGAGGCTTCACCCAATATCCAAAGACGATCATGCTCCTTTTGCCTCTTTTGCTTCCTTATTGCTTTCTTTAATTTTGCCTTTAGTTTATACATACCTTGCAAACCTTGTTTCGCGCCATGTAGTGGAAAGCCATGTGTCTCAGAAATGCTTTGCCTCTGTCGGCCTTGTCTAATAGGCCCTCCAAATGAATGTTGACTCTTTCGAGCCAAGACTCACGATCATCATTAAACTCTTGCTCCAATCAAGTGAATTCAATCCTCCTCCTTTGGGCAGCTTGGCGATTCTCGCGGATGTTTTGTAACTCCATGATCGCTTGCTGATCTTCAAGTTGTTTGTTCCTCTGCTCCAAGTATTTCATAGTCCACTTAGCCCTCTCCAAGTCAAGGGATAAGGATTTGATCTCTGTTTGCTGCTCCTGGATGATCTCCCTAAGTTGTGCACTTTGTGGGCCCATATCTGTATCATCATCATGAATGAGAATGAAGTCGATCTCTTGTTCACCTGAAGGCCCCTCATCCTGCTTTGGCCTCTTGCCTCTTTCCTGTACCTATGGTGCTGATGTTGGAAGCGAGGCCCCTTCCACAACGGGTGGAGATAACACTCGCTTCGCTGCTGCAAACAAATGTCTAGTGCCCCTCTGATATGTGATGAATACCAGCACACTAGCAGTCTCATGGCACTCATACTGATGAGAAGGTCCACCTGTCTCATGATTAACCTATGATAATCCCTCTGAAGCTCTGAAGAAGTCACGAGAGATGAAATCATCCCAAGTGATGCCATGTAATCCAAGCAGATGAACCACCAAAATCTTAATAAGAGCAAAATGATAAACACTGTTAAGTTGTTGCTGAGGGGTTTTGTGCTACACAAGGGTGGTCATCCTCTCTATGTTCCGGCAAATGAAATATGGAATGTTCATCATCCGTACCCTGGTGAAATGCACGAGCAACCTGATGTGATAATCATATAAATAAGAAAATCGTCCCTCACAGCTGAAATATTTCATGATTAGTTTCATTAGTGGAGCATATTCATCTTTAAGATATCGGAAAGGAAACACTCTCTTAAGCTGCCTCAAGAAACCGGTTTTAATATATGGCTCATAATGTTTCCGGTCAATCTTCTTCCTCTTGGTCCATGGTTCCCTAATGTTTGGTATGTCGGCTGCCTGTGAGACAGATTCTGGTGTAAGTGTGAAGGTGACACCAGCTAAGGTAGCCTGATCTCCATGTAAATGCAACACAAATAGACGAGCCAACTCATGATGAAATGAACATTAGAAACTTTATGACAAAACTCATAACATGACTGATGCTGAAAACAAAACATGGCAAGACGGCAGGCTTGTAATTTAGTGAGGGTGATTGGTTCTTCTTTGATATGTCTGCCACCTCTATGAGGCCTCCGGGGTGCATGTTCCTCCATGGGTGAGTCACTTTGGGTTTCCATTTCATAATCAGATGAATGCTCAGATGCCATGACTGCTGTTACTCAAACTGCCTTGGAGAAATAGATGTTGGTGTATGAAAATTGTGATGAACTTCTCTTTTAGTGATGTGCCTAAACTCTGCCACCAAGGGGAAAACAAATGAAACAAGGACTGTTAGGAAGGGGAAATAATAGTAAGGGATTAGGAACTATTGGGATAGATTTGTTAGGGAAATATGGGAGAGGGTTTGGGATTTATGTGTGGGAATGGGGTTAGGGTTTCACATTTAAAAGTTTTGGAAAGGGAATTTTGGATGGGGTTTAGTAATTTTAGGGGATAGGGCACAATGAAATCAGGGGACAAAATGGAGTCAAGGAGAAAAGAAAATGATGGAAAAGAGTAAGCTTGGTGGAAAACAATTTTTGAAACCCTAAACATCAATTTTCATGTGAAGACTTGGGCATGGTAGGGTTTGAGTTTTTGTTTTGGCATTTACCACATCAAAAATAATATACACCATAAACTTGGATGGACGAATAGCGAAGGAGGAGCTCAACCTACTTGAAATCAAGAGAAATTTGCACATTTTTGGTGTTTGGAGGCTATTCTAGAACTTTTCGGGCCTGTCGGATGTGTGTGCTGCACATCTTGCCCAACGCGTCGCGCCTTCCCGATGCACCGCGCCCATGTTAATTTACATTGATTGATTGTGCCCAGTGCACCGCACCTCCCTAGTGCGCCGCACCACCTACTCTATGCGTCGCGCCGGCTTTGAACGCAGCTTTGGCTTGAAACTTTGAAAGTTTTCCCTCTCAACACTAGACTTCAACCCTCTTTGACCTCTTAGATGCAAATGAATGTTTTAAAACCATGAGAACATCTTAAAGTGATGGATTTGATTTTTGCTTCTCACACACCCACTTTGTAGTGTTTTGACTTGGCACTTTTTCACAATTAATAGAACTCTGTCTTTTTGTTTCCCTTTTGATTTTTTGGCTTGAGTGATGAATATTTTTTCAATTTTTTGTAGGGATAGTGGCATGTCCTGACAAAGGAAGACCAGGGCTACACCTGGAGATTTCAACAACTGAAAAATTCTGAAAATTGCATGGCAATTTATTACAAAACGAAATGACGAATTTTCTTCAAAAAAGAGTTTTGAAGAAAAGTCATAGTCGAGCATATGATGATGAAAATATTGGAAATGAAAACCTATGAAGGACCTCCCTCATGAGTCTGCTGGCATTATTAGACATTGTTGAAGACCAAATTGACTAACCCTAGACCTAATGACTGAAATGACTCTTGCTGATCTAGAAACTGAAACAGGATGGTAAGTGAATTTAAAACTTGATTTTGATGAACAGACCTAAGCCAGCATGGATAAGGCATGAGGGATACTACATGACAAGACCCTTCCGTTAGATTATGGCATGCCCCTAGCGAAATGCAACTGAGTGGATTGAGCGAGACACCTAAAAATGAAATGCAATAAGCGAAATGATCTCTGATGGAGGGATGACCAAACCGACTCTAACATTGGCTCCAATGGGGATGGTAGCTCCTTGGAGGTGCCAAGAACGGCAGATCTCTAGAAGAGCTAGACAGTGCCTTTGTGCATTAGGCTATGGAGTCATTATTTTGACAAACAACACAAGACTTTGACTCATTTATTAACTGAAACTTGACTCAAACTGACTCAATTGTGAAACTGAAATGACTGAAAAATTGACTTGACAAACTAAACTCAAAACTAAAATGAAATTGGAACGAAGTGCTGCCTTTGGTTGCTTATTTATTTACAAAATCTTCCCTACTTTGTTGCAGAGCCAATAGATCAAGTAATGCTGTAATGCCAGATCAACCATTCAAGTAACTGTGACAGGGATGCTGCTTGAGAGTGTTTCCACCAGGACACAGATGTCATTGCCGACAGCGATACATGCACGTAATGAGTCTGGGTATGTAAAAAATAAGTTGATCTATCATTTAAACTGAAAAATATTTCCATGTATGTTGCAATAGGATCGCAAAAGCCAGACTTTGTTTGCTACCCCAACTCTGCAATACATACTTCCATCTGTACACTATCAATGCAAATATCCACGGGCAAATCTATTGTTTCTTGTTTCGAAGGAGGGATAGTTTCCAAGAACTTTTTGGGATCTCGAAATTCATATGATTGGATCTGATAATTTAAATACTAAATCTCCTTCTCAAATCTTTCAACAAGTAACTCACAGAAACCAGTTTTAGCTTCAGGAGGAAACTTCGGAGATTTCAAACATTGAAACATGGCAATGAAAAATGCTTCATCAATTTCAAAATCCACTAACTGATCTCTTACTTCTTTTACAACTTCACAAAGTGCAGGGTCTACCACATACCTTACCATTGCATGAATGGATCAGTGAGCTCTGGAATCTCTGGGTTGAGTTGGGGTCGCCAGGTGAATGTTTCAGCCTTCATATTTCTGATCGTTGTCCACCATAAACAATCAGATCTGAACTTGATACATGTACTGGGGCGATTTATAAGTTAAGTGTTACGATTACAAGCTAAACCGGAGATTGACTGAAGCAGCGTTTATCTACTTTGTTGATGCATAGAAAAAGCGTTTCGAAGGCTACATAGCATAACGTCAGGCTCCGTTTATAGCTTATAAAACAAATGACATCAACAAGCAAACCATTTTCTTCCCCTGAGCATAACGTCAGGCTCCGTTTGTAGCTTATAAAACAAATTACATCAACAAGCAAACCATTTTCTTCCCCTGTATGGTCTCCACTATGTTAGAGCCTAGATTTGCCTCAGGCTGAAAAGACAAGGTTCTATGTCCACATCAAACCACGCTCAGCCTCGTAGTTAGCCCTACGAGGACAGGAGAGGGCTCCCTCCGGGTCAATCTCGGCAAAAGATAATCGATGGGACTCGAGATGACTATAATAAAAGCTAATCTTAGGCTAGGTATGAAGTGCAAGGATTAGATTTGATTTTTTTGGAGGTTTTGTTGGAAAAGGGACAGGAAACTTTTGGGTCTGGGGATGAGGCCAGATTTTTGCAGAGTTTCAGGTAGGGGAAAGATAGGTAGTAGTTTTGATGCTTTGGATTGAACGAATGGATCGATCAAACCAGTAAGGAGACAAGGAGGGTAAGAAGGTCTCAAAATTCCTCCTCAAACAGATGAAAACATGAATAATTAAACAAAATATCCAGGCAGAGCAATAGCAGTCCATGAATTCTACCTTAATCACTCATTTGTTTAATTGCAGAAGACAAGAGAAGGGAAAATGATACACAATAACATCAATGAACTTACAAATACCTAGAGAAACACACCATCAAAACATATAGCCACATCAATCCCAACAAGTGTTGCAAAACCTTGGTCTTTCCTTTGCCAAAATTGCAGAAATGAAATGTACAATAGAGTGCCCAGTAATCCCAAGTGTCCAACCATGAAAATTACTGAGGAATTACATGATATAGACAAGCCAAAACCATTCCCTTGCCTCTAGGGGTCGAGCTCATCATTCTAGGAGCTGTTTGAACTAATTCTAAACAAGGAACTGAAATCTAGGTAGTCAAACAACTTACCCCTATATGCTAGGAAACTAATTCATTCATTCAATTTACACCTTTTAGTGAATGAATCCTCTAGAACAAGTAAAAATGTGCCAATATTACATCATGGTTATCAAATTACATCATGAAAAGTCAAGAATAACATCAAGAAGCAAAACGGGTCAAAACTGGGCGAATTGTTGAGCTGAGCAGTGAAAAATAGGCAAAAATCCTCTATGCGCCGCGCCTAATTCTCTATGCATCGCGCCACTTTGGAGCTGATTTTGAGGCACTTCCTGAAGTCCTAATTGAGCTCGAGTGTGCTTTTTGGAAAGCCCTACCTGTCTACTTTCCAACCCAAGTGGAATTTCTTAATTTGGATGTCATTTGCCCCTCCAAAACTTCAATCTCCCAAGACTGCTTCCTGTGTGTCAAAATAGGGGCAGTGAGGTCAATGTTTGAGTGTTTTTGACCTCCTGAGGACTCAAAACTTGCCCAAATTTATTGGCCATGCACCAACAACCATGATTTTTCATGAAAAATCTAGAAATGTAAACTTTTTGTGATTTGGAGCTCCCTAGAAAAAGCACGCGCCACGTGGCGCAGCGCATAGGGAGAAAAACCCTATTTTTTATGCCAAAATTTGTCAAAATGCCAAAAATGCCAAAAATGCCCCAAATTTCTTGAAATTTGGGCTGGAGCTTCTCCATCAAGTGTCATGCTGGGCTAAAGAGGCTTCGCCCAATATCCAAAGACGATCATGCTCCTTTTACCTCTTTTGCTTCCTTATTGCTTTCTTTAATTTTGCCTTTAGATTCCTTATTCATACCTTGCAAACCTTGTTTCGCGCCATGTAGTCGAAAGCCATGTGTCTCAACAATGCTTTGTCTCTGTTGGCCTTGTCTAACAGTCCCTCCAAATGAATGTTGATTCTTTCGAGCCAAGACTCATGATCATCATTAATCTCTTGCTCCAGTGAAGTGAATTCAATCCTCCTCCTTTGGGCAGCTTGGTGATTCTCGCGGATGTTTTGTAACTCCATGATCGCTTGCTGATCTTCAAGCTATTTGTTCCTCTACTCCAAGTATTTCATAGTCCACTTAGCCCTCTCCAAGTCAAGGGATAAGGCTTTGATCTCTGTTTGCTGCTCCTAGATGATCTCCCTAAGTTGTGCACTTTGTGGGCCCATATCTGTATCATCATCATGAATGAGAATGAAGTTGGTCTCTTGTTCACTTGAAGGCCCCTCATCCTACATTGGCCTCTTTCCTTTGTCCTATACCTATGGTGCTGATGTCGGAAGCGAGGCCCCTTCCACACCGGGTGGAGATAACACTCTCTTTGCTGCTACAAACAAATGTCTAGTGCCCCTCTGATATGTGATGAATACCGGCACACTAGCGGTCTCATGGCGCTCATACTGATGAGAAGGTCCACCTGTCTCATGATTAACCTTTGATAATCCTTGTGAATCCCTGAAGAAGTCACAAGAGATGAAATCATCCCAAGTGTTGCCCTGTAATCCAAGCTGATGAACCACCAAAATCTTAATAAGAGCAAAATTATAAACATTGTTAAGTTGCCGTTGAGGGGTTTTGCGCTGCACAAGGGTGGTCATCCTCTCTATGTTCCGGAAAATGAAATACGGAATGTTCATCAACCATACCCTGATGAAATGCATGAGCAACCTGATGTGATAAGCATATAAACTAGAGAACCATCCCTCACAGCTGAAATATTTCATGATTAGTTTCATTAGTGGAGCATATTCATCTTTAAAATATCGGAAAGGAAACACTCTCTTAAGGTGCCTCAAGAAACCGGTTTTAATATATGGCTCATAATGCTGCTGGTCAATCTTCTTCCTCTTGGTCCATGGTTCCCCAATGTTTGGTATGTTGGTTGCCTGTGAGACAGATTCTGGTGTAAGTGTGAAGGTGACACCAGCTAAGGTAGCCTGATCTCCATGTAAATGCAACACAAATAGATGAGCCAACTCATGATGAAATTTAACATTAGCAACTTTCTGACAAAACTCATAACATGACTAATGCTAAAAACAAAACATGGAAAGAGGGCAGGCCTGTAATTCAGTGAGGGTGATTGGTTCTTCTTTAATATGTCTGCCACCTCTATGAGGCCTTCGGGGTGCATGTTCCTCCATGGGTGAGTCACTTTGGGTTTCCATTTCATAATCAGATGAATGCTCAGATGCCATGACTGTTGTTATTCAGACTTCCTTGGAGAAATAGATGTTGGTGTATGAAAATTGTGCTAAACTGCTCTTTTAGTGTCCTAAACTCTACCACCAAGGGGAAAACAAATGAAACAGGGACTGTTAGGAAGGGGAAATAATAGTAAGGGATTAGGAACTATTGGGATAGATTTGTTAGGGAAATATGGGAGAAGGTTTGGGATTTATGTGTGGGAATAGGGTTAGGGTTTCACATTTAAAAGTTTGGGAAAGGGAATTTGGGATAGGGGTTTAGTAATTTTAGGGGATATGGAACAATGAAATCAGGGGAAAAAATGGAGTCAAGGAGAAAAGAAAATGATGGAAAAGAGTAAGCTTGGTGGCAAACAATTTTTGAAACCCTAAACAACAATTTTCATGTGAAGACTTGGGCAAGGTAGGGTTTGAGTTTTTTTTTTGGCATTTACCACATCAAACATAATATACACCATAAACTTGGATGGACGAACAGCGAAGGAGGAGCTCAACCTACTTGAAATCAAGAGAAATTTGCACGTTTTTTGCGTTTGGAGGTCGTTCTGGAACTTTTCGGGTGAGTCGGCTGTGTGCGCCGCACAGCTTGCCCAACGCACCACGCCTTCCCAGTGCGCTATGCACATGTTAATTTACACTGAGTGATCGTGCCCAGTGCACCGCGCCTCCCCGGTGCGCCGCACCACCTGTTTTATGCGCCGCACCGGCTTTGAACACAGCTTTGGCTTGAAACTTTGCAGGTTTGCCCTCTCAACACTAGACTTCAACCCTCTTTGACCTCTTAGATGCAAATGAATGTTTTAAAACCATGAGAACATCTTAAAGTGATGGATTTGATTTTTGCTTCTCACACACCCACTTTGTAATGTTTTGACTTGGCACTTTTTCACAATTAATAGAACTCTGTCTTTTCGTTTCCCTTTTGATTTTTTGGCTTGAGTGATGAATCTTTTGTCAATTTTTTGCAGGGATAGTGGCATGTCTTGACAAAGGAAGACCAGGGCTGCACCTGGAGATTTCAACAACTGAAAATTTCTGAAAATTGCATGGCAATTTATTACAAAACGAAATGACGAATTTTCTTCAAAACACAGTTTTGAAGGAAAGTCATAGTCGAGCATATGATGATGAAAATATTGGAAATGAAAACCTATTAACGACCTCCCTCATGAGTCTGCTGGCATTATTAGACATTTTTGAAGACCAAATTGACTAACCCTCGACCTAATGACTGAAATGACTCTTGCTGATCTAGAAATTGAAACAGGACTGTAAGTGACTTTAAAACTTGATTTTGATGAACATACCTAAACTAGCATGGATAAGGCATGAGGGATACTGCATGACAAGACCCTTCCGTCAGATGATGGCATGCCCCTAGCGAAATGCAACTGAGTGAATTGAGCGAGACACCTAAAAATGAAATGCAATAAGCGAAATGCTCTATGACGGAGGGATGACCAGACTGACTCTAACAGAGTCTTAGTTTACACTTTTATAAAAATCATAAAACTTGAAAAAATCCAATAAACAAGTTTTTACCTGCATCGGTCCACTATTCGCCTAGTGGCAGAGGTAGATCTGAATCCCACATGAAATTTGTGTTAGCATAAGCGTATTCGTATACCACATGTAGTTGGCGTTCAAGCCAAGTGAAGAACTATGGTGGATAATGCATATCTTGACCCATGCCTCCACGAGGCATGAGCTGGCTCCATCTCACGAGTCTTGGATCTCGGGGGGAAGGATCTGGTACCTCTGCCCACTAATACTAGAATAGGGGCACTCACTCCAAAAAGAAGGTCACCAGTATAGAACCGAACCCAAATTTATTTAGGTGCCTATGCTTCCCCTTGGTCAGTTGACATTTCATGTTTTCCAAAATGCCTCCACACCAATTGAAGACAGTGGAGGTCAAGCATGCAATAGCATATTGGAGCTAGGATTTTGAAGCCTCATGCAAGGCTTGTGTTTTGGACACACATGCCATAGTGAAAAAAAAATTTCTCACAATGAAGTTGTTGGTGATTTTCGCAATCTTCACCTTACCTCCATTAGGAATTTCAGCACGAGGACAATACCTCTCTACTAAACCCCTGGTACTCTCCCCTCCTAGGCGAGATCCAAAGAGTTGAACTGCTTCCCTTGTCGGGACAATCCCATGCTGAAGTAGATATCCATCTCCTTCGGTTCTAGTTCCTTACCTTTTATGATGAAGATCTCTCGATCTACATCCCAGAGACTGATCATATAAGGGAGCAACTCCATCTGAGCCTTCAACCCCGTGGTATTGAAGAATTTTAATAGCCTACAATCCCTCGGAGCATTTATGCATGTAGGATCTTGAGATGCTTCATGATCTTCGGCCTCATGGCCTCTTTATTTCCACTCCAAGACCATATTCTCCTGCAAAACAACATTTAAACACTTATTAATGCATTTTTTATGGATCAAAATCATCATTTTTTGTTTAAAAGGGAGTTTTATTTCTTTAAAAATCACCATCGGGCCTATTTTTAAAAACAATACGATGGCATCGCATGAACCTTTAGTCTTGAATGCATGCATCACGAGTCCGATGACCATACCCGCGATGGTCACCAACACCCTAAATTTTAAAAATCCTCTTTTATAACATAAAACTAACCATTTTAAATGTATAAAAAAGTAATAAAATGCAAGAGAATGGATGAGGCTCTTACCTATCATAGATGGTTCGTGAAATGTTACTATTGTAGCATCCATTTTCCTTCTAATTTTATTTTTAGTTTTATTGCAAGAAGGAAAAAAATAAAATATTATGTTATAGCAGAAAAAAGAGAAAATGCGGAAATTTAAAAGAAATGAGGTGTTTTACTTTATTGACAGCTTTTGAATGTGATAAACTCATGATAATATCTGAGCCATCTGATTAACAGGCAACAGATCTTACCATAGTCATGTGGATAACAAGAATGAAGGTTAATCGAAAATCAAACGCAAGAAGTTATAAAATCGGGTTAACACCTCAGTTGATTAGGGTCATCCGCTTGAAGAATGCAGATCCGACAGCAATCGTGTGGTTAACAAGGGCGAGGTTTAATTCGAAAAATGGATGTGATGGCTTATAGAATGTGATTTAATCCGTTGAAGTCTGGATTAATCACAGCCGCTCATCAGGAAAGGACGAGATCCAACGGATATCATGTCGAAAAGTGCACGAAATTTATTATAAATTTCAGACCCGAGAAATCTTTAAATTGCAGTTTTGTTTCCATATTGGGTCCGTGGGGAAGGCAAAGGTCTGTGGAAAAGGTGGATGTGATAAGTTTATGAACCAGAGGTTAAATTCTTTTCAGTTCTGTGGTAAGCCATATTCTGCGTAAATCAACCAATTCCGTTGTTTTAGCAGAATAACTAGAATTAGAGGTGGATGACCAAAATTCCAAAGGAACAGTGATTGGTCAGGTTTCTTTATGTTTCCACCAATCAGAACACTCCTGATATATATGTGGGCCATAAGGGTTTCTTTATGTTTTAGCCAACCAAAACATTTTTGATACATACATGGGCCCAAATCCATGCATGTAGTTTTGTTAAAATGCAGTTTGTTGTGTTAAAACAGTTTAACTATTATCAGAACATCTACAGAGAAACTTCATTAGCAGTGAAGCTACAAATCCAAACAGCGAGCAATCATCATCAGTTTTCTAATTTCTATTACTTCCTGATATTTTATTTTCTTGAGAATGAGGTGTCTTTTACCCTCCAATGTAATATTCTGTAATCATTTTAACTGTAGACAGTTAGGAGATAGTTAAGCAGTTTGACAGTTTTGGTGATTATCAACTGTCACGTGATGTATAAAAGGAGGAAAAATTATAGAGAGAGGGCTCGAATTTTGAATAACCTGGAGACTAGGCCATTCTATTCTTGATAAAATTGTTGATTAATGAAAGAATCAGAAGTTTTCCACACATTGTTGGGTATGATTTTGTAACTTCTTTATTATGTGTCATCATATGTCTTCTTTCCTTTAAGTATGGTAATGAAGCTGCAGGTCTTTGTTTGCTTATGTGAATGAAGTTAAATTTCCTTAAAAGAGCGCTCCTATACTTGAAGTTCCTATCTCTGCAATTCTTCTAAGTTACAGATAGTAGTTTCTGTGTAAAACAGTGTATTGTCTTTAGCTTCCCTAAGTGTCACAGATAATAGTTTCTATGTAAAATAGCGTATTGTCTATGATTTCTCTAAGCATTCTTTATTCAACATTTATATTTAGCAATCAAATGGAATTCTGAGATGTTCATGTCACCTAATTATTGAGGGTTTAAAACCAAGTCTTTCAGGTCCTTCATTTGAGAATACAACATAAAACTAAGTGACATAAACAATAAACATTAATGTCTTAAGCACAATTTCTACACAACCAAGAAATTGGTTTCTTAATGGACAACATTAATTGGTGCCTCTACCGGGGAGAGAAGTCAAGAAACACTATTCCCTATGTTTTTAATATTTTCCTCTATTTGTTCAGTGAGGAGGAAATATTTGGTTATATTGAATAGAAAGTAATAACTCTGGCTCCAAAGAGGCCTCATACGAGGTCAGATACCTCATAGCAAAAAGTTCAAGCCCTTTAATACCCTAAGAGGCTAGTTTCCAAGAGGGTTGGAAGGCCAAAAACTCCATTTACATCAAGTCCTACATTTTCTGCACCTGGCAGCTGTTCAACACATCTTTCATCCAAACATTCATCTTTTATTGAATAAGAGTCACCTTTTACATCCACTTCATTTCAAGAACCCAACTGTCAAGAATAGTGTTTAGAGTCTATTTCTTTCTCAGTATCTGCTATAGTCATTCAACTGAACCTATATCTACTTTGCCAACCTTTCATACTCCATTTAATCCTCAGATAGGTTCCACATCTGCAAGTACTCAAAGTTCAGTAAGTTCAGGAACAAACATGGCAGCACTTGCATTCTTGATGAATAGGTAAGCACCTATTCAGTTTCCACAACAGTTGAATCAAATTCCTCAAGAATACTTGAAGATTCTTCCTCGTTTCACAGGCGAGGATGAAGAAATAGAAGAGAATCATATATCAGTATTTCATAATTTTGTAGGAAATCTAAAAGTTGAACATTTGGATGTTGTTTTAATACTTTTTGTGCAATCCCTAGATGGAGAAGCAAGAAAATGGTTTAAAGGGCTTCCTAATAACTCTATTCCTACATGGGAAGAGATGGAGTGCCTGTTCACCCAGAGATGGGGAGAGAAAAGATACCATGGGTATTCACTCACAGAGTTCAATGCTATTAAGAAGAAATCTAATGTAAGTGTTGTTGAATTCATCAGAAGGTACAATAAATTGTACAATATTCTTCCAGTGGAGATTAAGCCCCCTCATGCTGGCGTAAAAATAACTTTTGCAAGGGCTTTTGAGTCAAATTTTGGATTCACATTGAGGGAGAGAAGATCTGCAACCCTTGATCAGATCCAAACTGATGCCTTAGATATAGAAGCAAATCTAGTGGTTGTAGGTAAAGCACTAGAGACACAGCCTATCCAAGATAAGGGAAAGGCTAAAGTGGAATCGTCTCAAAGTCAAACATTAGAGGATATGAGTAATGTAATTAAAATTTTGTCAAATAAATTGATTAAATTAGAGTTGGAGAGTAAGAATTCTCAGAGGCAAGCACAACAAAACATAAACTTTAATCCTCAATATAGAAGACAACCTCTACAAATCTTACAGAAGGAGAGAAAAGAACAAGATCAGGTTCAAGCACCACTGTATTTAGAGGCAGATCTTGATAAAGTACCAAAGCATTCTAGGGACCATGATGATCATATTTCCACATTTTATGCAGTAGATGAAGATGAACTAGGTGTTGAAGGAAAATAATATGAATATGCTGAAGCAAGTGCTATTTATGATGAGAATGAGATTGATGAATATTGGAAGCAGGTTTCTGATTTTATGCAGGCAGAATTACATAAGAAATATGACTTGAGATCAAGGAAAAGATCAAGAGTTCAAGAAAATGAAGGTGAGCAACTAGCTCCCTTACAAAAGGTGACTCCACAAGAACCACAGCCTACAAAACAATTGAATAAAGGAAAGAAACAACAGAATACAAATAGCAAGACTCAAATACTGCAAGGTGAGTCTTCTCAAGATAGAAGTGAAAAAATTCCTTTAGAAAAGCTTGTTTCCATTCCACAAGAGGTTTCAGTGATGAAAATAAGTGAAGATGAAAATGAAAGAAGTATTAAACAGGTTCATGTGTTTAGTCTCACCAAAGAATTAGAAAAAATCAGAATTCAAGTGCCCCTCACAGAGTTGGTCAAAACACTAGTTTATCAGAGAGAGATTGTTGAGTTTATCAATCTAAGAGAGAATGTGAATGTAAATGACACTGTGAATCTGCAAGAAGATAAACTAGTAGTGGTTTTTGGTCCACTTGTGGAGGAGGTAGATTCTTCCACAACTCCTTTCTACATTTCTTTATTGATTCATGATTTCCTCTTGCATAATTGTATGTTTGATTCAGAAGCTTCAAACTAGCCCAGAGATTACCACTACTATATTCTTTTGATTCAAATAAAGTCAAGTGTCTGGGGGTGATCAAAGATATGGTGGTGTCACTAGCCCAGATCCCAGCTAGAAGCTTGGTAATCGATGTAGTGGTAGCAGATATCCCTGCTAGGTTTGGAATGTTGCTATCTAGGTCATGGGGGGCTAAATTGGGAGGTGTTTTGAAACTAGATTTTACTTATGCTGTCATACCAATTTTTGGTGGAGAATAAAGGAGGTTGTACAGAGAAACCAGATTTGTATAAACAATCACAAAAAATGTAGCAAATAATTCACCTATACATAGCCAAGAGAAAGATGACTTTTCTTGCTTCGTGTTGCGTGACAATACAGAATTGGCTGAAGATAATTATAGGTATCTTACTTCAGCTAGTGTAAATACAGAGCTACAAACAGAAGGGGTGTGGAAGTGCTTCTTTGATGGAGCCTATTCTAAAGAAGGAACAGGTGCTATTTTCCTTCTAATTACACCTGGAGGTAATATGTTCCTTTTTTCTTTTAAATTGGAGTTCGAAGCAACAAATAATGTGGCAGAATATGAATCCTTGATCATTGCTCTGTAAATAGCAAAACAAATGGGAATCTAGTCAATTTCTATTTTTTGTGATTTAGAGCTAATTATAAAGAAAATAAAGAACCACTGCCAAACAAAACACCCTAGGCTTAGGGCATACAGAAATGAAGTGTGGGATTTGGTTGAGAACTTCTTTGAGGCTTTCAACATTCAGCTCATTCCAAGAGATGGAAACAGATTCATAGACTCTTTGGTTGTGTCTGCTAGTACTTCTAGGCCTCCTATTAATCCAAAGCTAAGATATGAGGTTGAAATGAGGCATAGGCCTTCTGTTCTGAATAATATAAAACACTGGAAAAATTTTTAAGATGATCAGTAGATTAAGGAATTCTTGAATATGATTGAAGATTTTCAGGGCACAGAGATTGATCAAGATGAAGATGAAGTAGCAGAAGGTGCAGAAGTAAGTGGTTTGAAAAAAAATCCATAGTTAATCAAAAAATTATTCAATTGAAAGATAATACTCTGCCAAGGGGGCTTGTCCCTCTTGAAAGACTTTTTAACTCCAATGATGTAGATGTTAGTTCAGAGAAAATTCCACACGATGAGTAGACTCAAGATCACAATATTGGAACCCAGGAGGAACCTAGGTTAGAAAAATTATTTAATGGAGTTCCACTTAATTACAAGGAAAGATATATTAAGCTTTTCAAGGACTATATTAATGTTTTTTATTGGTCCTATGAGGATCTCAAAACATATGATGTAAGTATTATTACCCACAATATTCCCTTGAAAGAAGGGATTAAACCATTTAAGCATAAAATTAGGAAGATAATCCCTCTGCTTTTACCATTGATTGAGAAAGAAGTCAAAAAGTTGCTTGATGCCAAGATAATAGTTCCACTCAGGAACTTTGATTGAGTGGCTAGTTTAGTGCCTGTAAGGAAGAAAAATGGAGAAATAAGGCTATGTGTGGACATTACAAATCTCAACAGGGATTCCTTAAAATATAACTATTCGTTACCTAAAATGGATCATGTGCTGCAGAAGGTAACAGGATCATTCAAAATGTTCATGCTGGTTCTCTGGGTACAACCAGGTGGTTGTTGACAAAGAAGATCAGAAAAAGACTACATTCAGAACTCCTTGGGGAAACTTTATGTATGCTCGAATGCCTTTTGGGTCGATGAATGCGGGTGCAACATTTCAAAGGTCTATGGACATTGCATTTGTAGGGGATAAGTTTGTAGTGATATACTTGGATGACATCACTGTTTTCTCTAAGTCTGATGAGGAGCAACTGGACCATCTTAAAAATACTTTTGAGAAATGTAGAAAGATTGGGCTATCCTTGAATCCTAAGAAGTCTATTTTTGCTCTAGAAGAGGGAAACTGTTGGGGCACATTATTTCTAGAGATGGAGTGAAGATAGATCTAGCAAGAGTGCAAGCTGTGTAGAAAATACCCTTGCCCAGGAGTAAGAAAGACATTCAATAATTTAAGGGAAAAATAAACTTTTTAAGGAGATTTTTGTCCAATTATGTTGAAATTGTAAAAGAAATTACCAATATGTTGAAGAAGGAAAAAAAAGTGCATTGGACCAAGGAAGCCAAAGAGTCATTCTCCGGGATTAAAGAAGAATTACAAGCAGCTCCAATTCTAATTAACCCTGATTATCAAAATCCTTTTCAAGTTTTTTCATTTGCATCACCTAATTCAATAGTTGTTGTTTTGTTACAGAAAAATGATGAAGAAAAGGAGCAGCCAGTTGCTTTCTTTAGCAAGATTCTCAGAGATCTTGAACTAAAGTACAACATTCTTGAAAAACAAGTATATTCTTTGGTAAAACCCCTAAAGGCCTTCAAAACTTATGTGTTGCAGTCACAGATCATTGCTTATGTGCAAAATGCTGCAATAAAAGATGTCTTAGTCTAGAGTGATTTCGAAGGCAAAAGAGGGAAATGGATAGCCAAGATTCAAGAGTATGACCTAGACATAAAGCCCACAAAGCTGGTGTAAGGGTAGGGATTAGCAAAGATGTTGATAGACTCAAATTTTTAGGCATTGGGAATCAACTTGCTAACATCTACAGATGAGGAGATAACTGAAGAAGGTGAATAAAAATCAAATTTGGGTATGAAGATCAGATATAAGTTTTTATGTTCAAAATGGTACAAGCACATAGTCCATTATTTATGTTTTCTCTCTTGTCCTCAATCTTTGGATAGAACAAAATATAGATCATTAAAGATCAAAGCACAACCATATGTGATTATTGAGGGCAGATTGTATTGGAAGGATCTTGTGGGAATTTTATTATTATGTTTAACAGAGGATGAGTTTACAACGACCATTAAAGATTATCATGAGAAGTTATGTGGTGGACATTATAGTTGGAAGGCTACTACACATAAAATCCTCTAAGCAAGGTTTTATTGGCCCACCCTATTTGGCGATACATATAAGTTTGTCAAAGGTAGTCAGAAGTGTCAACTTTTTGTTGAGAAGAAAAGGTTTTCTCCCTTGCCTTTGATCCCAGTCTTCATAGAAGAACCATTCAGACAATGGGGACTATATTTTGTTGGAGAAATTAACCCCACCTTCAAGTGGACAGTAAAATTGAGTTCTTACAGCTACTGATTATTTCACTAAGTGGGTAGAAGCTATATCTACTAAAAGGGAAAATGACCAGGTGGTGATGAAGTTCTTAGAGAAAAAACATTTTCAGCAGATTTGGATGCCCTATCAAAATCATAACAGACAATGCTCAAGTGTTCAGTTCAAGTAAGTTTGTTACTTTTTTTCAGAAGTATAATCTTATTTTATCTCATTCAATAGCTTATCATCCATAGGGAAATGGATTGGTTGAATCCACTAACAAAACATTGATGAAGATCCTTAAGAAAACCATTGTAGAGAATCAGAAAGACTGGGATTCAAAGTTAAAGTTTGCTCTATGGATTGTTCAAGTGACTACAAGAAGGTCTATAGGAAAATCACCTTTTGAGTTAGTGTATGGAACTCAATCTCTGTTCCCAAGTCAGATTTTGAATCCTATAATTGCAATGATTTAGGAGGCAAAAGAAGAACCCAATGCTCTGATAAGAAGGATGCATAAGGTAGTGGAGTTAAGTGAAAGCAGGGTTAAGGTAAGAGACAACTTGATTACGTATCAATCAAAGATGAAGGGTATTTTTGAAAGAAAAGCTAAAGTGATTGATTTTAAAGTTGGAGACCTGGTATTAAGGTGGGATACTAGAAGAGAAGATAAGGGTAAACATGGGAAGTTTGATCCTCTCTAGTATGGCCCATTCAGGATCATAGAAGAAAGGACAAATAATACATTTATCTTGGAGAATCTTGATGGTGAATCTTTACAGCTACCTGTCAATGGGCAGTACCTCAAACATTACTTCTAGTTCTGAAACATAAGCATCATGTCATTGTAGATATCGGAGCGAATTCATTGTACAAATTCCATAGAATTTAAATTGGCTAAGAAATATATGACTCCATGCCCGAGGTGAAGCCACTGATCTGTGGTTCTTAGTGCTTCTATGGAAAAAGCATTATCCACAAGTGGAGCTAGATGTTGTAGCATCCACTGTCCTTTTAATTTTACTTTTATTTTTATCACAAAAAGGAGAAAAAAAATCAAATATTATGTTATAGCGAAAAAAAAGAGAAAATGCGGAAATTTAAAAGAAATGAATTGTTTTACTTTAATCATGGCTTTTGAATGTGATAAACTCATGATAAGATTTGAGTCGTCTGATTAATAGGCAGCATATCTGATAGTAGTCATGTGGATAACAAGCATGAAGGTTAATCAAAAATCGGACACAAGAAGTTATAAAATTGGGTTAACACCACAGTTGATCTGGGTCGTTCGCTTGAAGAATGCAAATTCGACGGCAATCACGTGGTTAACAAGGGCAAGGTTTAATTCGGAAAATGGACACGATGGCTTATAGAATGTGATTTAATCTGTTGAAGTCTAGATTAATCATAGTCACTCATCAGGAAAGGACGAGATCTGACAGATATTGCGTCGAAAAGTGCAGGAAATTTATTATAAATTTCTGACCTGCGAACTCTTTAAAATGCAGTTTTGTTTCCATATTAGGTCTGTGGGGAAGGAAAAGGTAGGTGGAAAAGGCAGACGGGATAAGTTTATGAACCGGATGTTAAATTCTTTTCAGTTCCGTGGTAAGCCATATTCTACGTAAATCAACCAATTCCACTGTTTTAGCATAATAACTAGAATTAGAGGCGGATCACCGAAATTCCAAAGGAACGGTGATTGGTCGAGTTTCTTTGTGTTTCCTCCAATCAGAGCACTCCCGATATATATGTGGGCCATAAGGGTTTCTTTATGTTTTAGCCAATCAAAACATTTCCAATACATAAGTGGGCCCAAGAACACGCACGGAGTTTTGTTAAAATGCAGTTTGTTGTGTTAAAACAATTTAACTATTATCAGAACATCTACAGAGAAACTTCATTAGAAGTCAAGCTACAGATCCAAAAAGCGAGCAATCATCATTAGTTTTCTAATTTCTGTTATTTCCTGTTATTTTATTTTCTTGAGAATGAGGTGTCTTTTACCCTCCAATATAATATTTTGTAATGATTTTTACTTTAGACATTTAGGAGATAGTTAAGCAGTTTGATAGTTTTGGTGATTATCAACTGTCACATGATGTATAAAAAGAGGAAAAATTATAGAGAGAGGGTTTGAATTTTGAAGAACATGGAAACTAGGCCACTTTATTCTTGATAAAATTGTTGTTTAATGAAAGAATCAGAAGTTTTCCACACATTGTTGGGTATGATTTTTTAACTTCTCTGTTATGTGTCATCATATGTCTTCTTTCCTTTAAGAATGGTAATGAAGTTGCAGGTCATTGTTTGTTTATGTGAATGAAGTTAAATTTCCTTAAAATAACACTCCTATACTTGAAGTTCCTACCTCTACAGTTCTTCTAAGTTACAGATAGTAGTTTCTGTGTAAAACAACATATTGTCTTTAGCTTCCCTAAGTGTCACATATAATAGTTTCTGTGTAAAACAACATATTGTCTCTGACTTCTCTAAGCATTCTTAATTCGGAGTTTATATTCAACAATCAAATGGCATTCTGAGATTTTCATGTCACCTAAGTATTGAGGGTTTAAAACCGGGTCTTTCAGGCCCTTCATTTGAGAATACAACATACAACTAAGTGACATAAAAAATTAACATTAATATCTTAAGCACAATTTCTACACAGCCAAGAAATTGGTTTCTTAAGGGACAACAGGTACCATGGATCTCCTGTAGCAACCACTAGAAAATCAAGAGAATTAGGGCACAAAAGCACCTTCAGATCTCAGCTTGGTAAAATGGTCAAAAATGAAATTAGTTTTACCTATTTATAAGTTTTGAAATTCAGTTTGTCAATATTTTCTCTCGATATCAGTGATGGGTGTGTTACTTGAGCAATTACAGGTGCCTTCAATGTGAACAGTGATCATTATTGACTGATTCTGGAAAGTTTTATTTTATCATTTTTTTCGGACTCATTAAACAAACGAAAAAGGAACCCCCCTAGAGTCATCTTTGAGCTCTTTTCTGACTCTCAAAAATTGAAAAGATTGTCAAGTACTTGTCATTTTAAACTCGTTAAAGTAAATCAATTGACGTCACCTCAGTATACGTTTACCCCTTTTTCAGGATGAGATTGACTATTTACGAAAAAGGTACACCTTGGTCGACATGGTCAAGAGGTTCCCTCACATATTGTTTTCTACCTTTTCAGGTTTGAGGGACAAATTACGAAAAGGGACATGATGGAGTTTTATTTTTTCGTCTCTTTTTCAAACTCTCTAAACATGAAAAATATACCAAGCTATTCTTACGTCGAGCTTGTTCAAACTATGTGATGAAAGACTTGTCACCATGATGTGACTGAGCTTCTCCTTCCTAGGGCTCGTCAAACTTACTAGGATGGATTCATTCGAAGAATGAACTTACATGATAAGCAAATGATACCCCTTCAATCTTGTGATAAAAATAATTGGGGTACTCGCCAGAAATAATCGGGGAAAATGAAGATGAGATATACTTTGTATAGGTAGCATGTCGCTCTTGAACATGACACTCTTATGCTCTTGTGTCGGGTTTGGGATATCCTCTTTCAGTCACTTGTCTTCCTGAGTTTGGGTGATCTATTTTGCCTCTCATTTGACTATTATGTACTATCATCGTGACCTTTAGTCCTATGTTGAGTCAAATGCTGCCACACTCCGGAGTCACACCAATATATTCAAGAGAAGTCCAATCTGCAGTTATTTACGTATAGATTGTTTGAGTCATTGCTATAGTCCTGAATACTATTCCACTTTATTCCTTATTTCCTGTCCATGATGGCGGATTCATCATTTCCCTCCTTTAGTGGGTCACTTCCTGTCGACTTCAGCTCATTATCCAAGAAGATGACTTAGGAACTCCCTTTCAATACCTTAGAGTTGGCATGCCCTAATGGCCAGTTCTTCGCATCCAACGACAGGTCTTCATTATTGGCTTTCGATCGGGTGATTCCATGAGTGTTCAACCTCAACTTCATTATCACATTCATGGATTGTATTGTTGTACCTTGAGAGCCATTGTCATTATTGGTGGTTTCTCTCATACCTGTTAATGGTCCACATCATTGGTCGGTAATCAGGTGGTTTTCTAGCATGTTCGACTTCAACACTTTTATTCGCATGTTAGGATTTGTACATTGATCGGGTCAAGATGGAGTGCAAGACCCTGAGTCTTGTCTGTTATGACTCATGTTGCATGGAGTTATATGTCATTCATGATTGTACACATGTTTATACTATACGGATGGTTGTGACCATACCATGAGACTTTATATTTACGATGATCTTCATTATCTGGACAATTGTACTCATACCATGGATCTTTTCATATAGTCTTCATCATATGTATGGTTGTGTCCATGCTATGGATTCATGTCTTGATCTTAGATATGTATATGTATATACTTCCTTGATTTTCAGGTCACCTGACATTGCATGTCCTCGTCCTTTCCAAAAGCTCGTAAAGCATCTCAGCCATCACTCCTCGTTCCACCTTCATGCTTTAGGGGGCATCTATTACACAGTATTTTGTCACGGCTCCTACATTTCCCTATGACATACCCTGAAGTACCAAAAACATGATCATTATACAATATACTCATCCATGTATACAATTCAGATCCCTCCTTTAACTTTGCTTGGAAAATCTCTAGAGCTTTCCCTGAAGAAACAGCTTTTAAAACACTAAAATGAAGGTCATCTCCCTTATGAAGCTCAAAACCGTGATGATCGCCGGTTGCACCGTGTTAAGCCATTGATGGCATCAGTCTATTCCCTTTCATATCTGTGATGGTCTTAAAAAGGAATTTTACCCAAAGAGGATGAGAAGCTTCGTGATCTAGAAGCTTCGAGAGCGGTGAGATGGAGGTGGTTTCGCATAAATGAGGTTGAATCCTCCTAATTTGACCTCTTGGTCTCATCCCTATGAGATACCTCCTTGAGATGTGGGCCTAATCTTATCTTCAGAAGAGCCCTAACTCCCTCTCCCAGCCTATAAATTCCTCCTCTCCCATTCCCAAATGGTTGATATATGTCCATTTGCACCCCTATGCTGAGCTTGTGCTTAGAGGATATTCATTAGACTTGGAGAAGGAGTGTTTGGAGAGTTTCTTGGCTTGGACTTGGATTACCACTCAAGGAAAGCATTTCAACATCAAGGCTATGGTTGTAAGCTTCCCTTTATTCTTTAAATAATATACAATTGCTGGTTCATCTTCCCAAAATATATATGTTCATGTATGTATTAGCTTGTCATTCCTTGATCAACTAAGTAGGCTATCATTGGTTTTGCTATTGGTTTTTGTGTGCTTTGTTGTCTCTTAATTATTTGTTCAGGTACATAAGAATTGAAATAAGCAGGAAAAAGTCCATGACATAATCAGTTCGAGGATCTCAACAGAGGAAATCGGAATAGCATTAGAGCAAGGTAGGTCATCTCTCTCATTATATTTTTCAATTAGAATCTAGTAAGATATCTAGTTGATTGTCACTTCAGTTGTTAGACCCACTCATTAGACTAGAGGGATTGTCTTTGTCCGTAGAGAGGATTAACCTTCTCAACACCCCATTTTCACAGATTCCTATTTCCTCTTTATGACTCCAGACGTTATCCATTTTTCCCTTTGTTTTATTTTAATTCCCAAACCTTAGTCGCATTTCCATTTCATTTATAAACTCTAGCCATAAATCCATTTAAACTCTTAAACTCTAGCCATGTTCCCCATTCCCCTTTATTTTTTTTTCATAAACCATGCCCCGTTCTTTTTATTATATAATTTCATTATATATAACATAAACCCCACACCACTCCCAATGAAATAAACCAGACCCACAGGCCATGTGTCACCATATCATATTTCGCAAAGGCTCATGTAGATATCAGCCTCGTTGTCTCCTTTCCGATTGCAATTACACAATCGCAATCACAACCCGCAATAACCAAGGCCATCCCCCCGACCATTGCGATTGTGATATGCATGGAGCCCAACCGGATATGAAATACTATATGCTAAGTTTTAATACATTTCGGGTTCAGGTCTACGATTAACACTCCCTGCCATTGCGATAAACTCTAGCACGCTAATTGTGATATCGCAAGTTCCATCCCCTCGCTGATTGTGATAAGTCCTTTCCAGCTGATTGTGATATCGCAATCAAGGATCGCACGAGTCTTTACTCCCTCCTCTGCCAGACCCTCTCCGATTACAATGCGAGAAAGCTCTGGTAGATGCGATATTTTATATAATGGATTTAAAGGACTTTCAGATCCAACCCTACTACAATTCTGATTTTCAAAAGTGTTGTGCCTATTTAAAACATCCCCCATATATGAATAGCCTAGATTAACTCTGCCCAAATTAGCGGTTGATAGTGTTTTTCAGCCCCCCCTTTCCATCCTACTTTTATCGACGGGGGGCAGGGGGGGTGTCCGAAAAGGTGGTTTTCCTTGTCGGGCCTACTACTACATGTCCTTCTTATATTATCTCGCACCACCCCCCTTCACTTACCACTTACCGCTCATGCCCCCCTCCGAAAACCACTCATCCTCACACTCACTCCCGCCAATGGTCTCGCACCCTTTTCCACCTATCGCTCAGCTCCACATCAACTAATTGTTACATCCTCCCTGTTACATCACCCTCACTTCCATTCCACCTCCACTCCCCTACTGCTATGTACCTCCTCTCGCCCGATCCCATTCTTGCTTATCGTTCCATTCTCCCTGCCTCCATTCACGCTACTGTTATAACTCACTGTCTCGATTCTATTCTTTTCCCCCAATCTCCAGTTTCCGCGTGGCCCATCCTGCATGAATGGTTCTGAGAGAAGTGGCCCTCCTGGCTTCCTTCGTAAATGCAAACCACAATGAAATTCCCAAAGAAATCGGCCCCTTTGTCGTGTGATTAAAAATTATTTCCCCAAATTTCCCAGTAGTATATCAATGGAATTCAATTAATGTAAAAAAACGGTAAATGATTAAACTAAAATAACAGCAAAAGCAACAAAGGAAAAGAACACAGCGAGGACCTTTCCAACACATTTTAAGTAGAAAGAACCAAAGGGACATAAGAAAACATTGCACATTCATCCCAATAGTCATCAAAATAGAATGTAGTGAAAAGTGGGACAACACAGCACATATGTCAGTAGGACAAACAACATTGCTTATCTAAAGCCCCAAAAACAGCACCAGCACTCAGTTGACTGATATTTTTTAAACAGTTTAGTCTATTTTTATATAATTTTTTGTAGTAAATCTTGAATTCTAATTCAACATATTTGTATAGATATTTCTCAAGATATTTTAGTTTAGAATTTGTATAAATACTTCATCATTTGAGGTAAGAGATTTTTATTTTTGCATTCCAAAAATCTATTGTACTATTTCCATTTGATGGGTTGATTAGTAATAAGAAGGACATTCTTCACAAGATTCATGTGATGGACTATTTGCTAAAGTGCTTCTTTCACTGTCTATGTGTTTATTCCTTTGTTTCCACGCTTATGTTTTCTTAAATGTGAATTATTTTACAGAAAGTTGATGAGCAAAATTTGTTGAAAGATGCACTCTGATTCTGGTTGTGGATAATTTAAATGTTTTCTTCAGATATCATGTTAAATAATTCTTAACTTCTCTTTAACTTCAATTCTACCTATATATTCTTCTATTACACTTCATTTAAATCTAAAGGATCTAGTTAGTTCAACTACCTTCCCCTGTGAAACTCCTTTGAAAATCTGAGATAGATCCCTATTGAATTAGTAGACTCCATAGCCCAATGGAAGTTTCAAGCATTTAATCAACCAAACCAATTTGAAAATCAAAACTTGAACCTAATAGATATCCTGATATTATTCAAAAGAACATAGCTAAATGAGACATACATATCCCTCTCTAGAGTTGGAAGGGCGATATTCCCAACTCCCAAAGTGGTTTTGTGGTTACCTCTGTGTTTTCTTCCACAACCTTAGAAAATTACAGAGTGCTAACATTCTGGTGACCATACTAGCAACCTGAACATTTCAAATTCCTAAGAAAACAATATCCAGTTCTAGATATGATTACTGACGATGGACAGTGATGAGACACAAGAACGTTGTATCACTCACCTGGTGACTCCATGTTCAAAGTATCTAGAGCTTCAAATTTTTTAGTGTGACTCCACTGTCAAAGAATCCAGATTTTATAGCATTAATGGTGACTCCACTACAAGTTGATCAGATTTCTTACTAAATGAGATGGAAAGGTATGTGTCAAATCCTCTGTCTTGTGAATTTTTAAAAGAATTCAGGGATATGTTAGTAGATTTTCAAATTGATGAAGCTTTTTCAACGGTCGTGTTTCATTTTGGAAAACAAAAAAAAAATCTCTTGAAGGTAAAATTCGTTTTCTTGAGTTAATTGCTAAAAGACTTAAGAAGGGTACTGAACTTTTGGATTTTCATACTCAGTCATATAGTTTCCAAGATCCTAAATAGTTCTTAGAAAATGTTCCTTCTCCAAAACAAGAGGAGATTGTATTTCCTTTTGATTTTCAGATTGATGAGAGTCTTTTTTTCAATCACAAGATTGAAACTATACAGTTGAAATCATGGTTTAACCTTGAGGATGCAACTAAAAATATCATCCATGCTCAACTAGTCATTGAAGGCCTAAAAGTAAACTAATTAATCATGCCTATATTGATCATGTGGAAAACTACATGGAGGTTCTTTTCAACTTAAGTGTTCAACCATTTTTTCACTATAAGGACCTGATCCATCAGCAATTTCCATTACACATTACAACTTTGATTTTGTGGACTAATAGTAAAGTTGTCCTTTTGATTTCACTAACAAGCAGTCAAGCATTCCACTTGTTTCAGTAGCTAGTTGACTAGCTACATTGGCATTTTTGTATTATTTTATTCAACATTATTTTCAGCAATGTAGAGTAAGTAGCAATGTGAAAATAAGCTCAGCCTCCTGAGCATTTTTTCAAGCATTCTTTCCAGCTTTAGTTTTAGATTGAAATTTCAGATTTCAGTTCAAGTGTATATTTCATTTTTCAATATGTAGAATGGTTTTCTCCAGTTTGAAGAGTTTCAGTCGCGGAGATTTTATGGCAGAACAGGTTACAGGTTTCAGGATCTGCCCAATGGATCATGCTACTAGTATACAGTGTTCTTGGAATCTCACAAGGAGATTTCCATCCCCAACTGGTGCCACTATTAGGGTCCTATAATTTTTTATAGGATCATTTAATTATAGCTGATCATTATTATGTTTGAGATTTTGTAAATAATATTTCATCTTGCAAATTATTTCCAAAGAGACACCAAGTATTAGGATTTAGGGAGATTTTTTCATGACAATGTTTGGATCAGATTAGATTGTCGGTGTTTTCATCAGAAAGTGCTCAGAAGTAGTTTCCCAATGGTATATCCTACGCTTAAATCCAATTCCTGGATTGAAATATAGGCCAGAATGAAGTTTGCACTTCAAAAGTAGATAAAGGCCCGGGAACTATTTCTGCTACAGTTTTAAATTATATTTGCATCTATCCTTTGTGAAAAATATTTTCCCCATTATGAATATGCAATATGATTTTTAACTCTAGCTAGGACCCACAAAGTACCACCCCATTTTTGCAAATTCCTATTTCTTCTGTATGACTCCAGTCGTGATCCATTTTTCCCTTTGTTTTATTTCAATTCCCAAACCTTAGTCGCATTTCCATTTTATGTATAAACTCTAGTCATAAATCCATTTAAACGCTTAAACTCTATCCGTGTTCCCCATTCCCCTTTATTTGTTTTTCATAAACCATGACCCATTCTTTTTATTATATAATTGAATTATATATAACATAAACCCCACCCCACTCCCGATGAAATAAATGGACCCATGGGCCACGTGTCACCATATCGCATTTCGCAAAGGCTCATATAGAAATCAGCCCCCCTGTCTCCTTTCCAATTGCAATTGTATAATCACAATCACAACCCACAATAACCAAGGCCCATGCCCCCAACCATTGTGATTGTGATATGCGTGGAGCCCTGCCGGATCCGAAATACTATATTCTAAGTTTTAATACATTTTGGTTCTGGGTCTACGGTTAACACTCCTCGCAAATTGTGATATCACAAGTTTAGTCCGCTCGCCAATTGCGATAAGTCCTTTCCTTCCAATTGCAATATCGTAATCAGGGATTGAACAAGTCTTAATTCCCTCCTCTGTCATCCCTTCTCCAATTGTGATGCGAGAAAGCCCCGGAAAATGGATATTTTATATAATGGATTTAAAGGACTTTTGAGTCCAACCCTACTGTGATTTTGATTTTAAAAGGCTCGCGTCTATTTAAAACACGCCCCATCTCTAAACGGCCTAGATTGACTCCACCCAGATTAACGGCCGATAGTGTTTTTCGGCCCCTGCTTGCCATCCTAACTTTATTAAAGAGGGGGGATTCGAAAAGGTGGTTTTCCCCGCTAGACCCACTGCTACGTGTCCTTCTCATATTATTTCACACCCCCCCCCACTTACCACTTACCACCCATGGCCCCCTCGAAAAACCACTCATCCTCACACTCTAGCTCGCCAACCATCCCATGCCCTTTTCCACCTATCACTCGGCTCCACGTCAATTGACTATTACATCCTCTCAGTTACATCACCCTCACTTATGTTCCACCTCCACTCCCCTACTTCCACTTACCTCCTCCCAGCTGATCCCGCTCTCACTTACCGTTCCAGTCTCCCGGCCTCCATTCATGCAGTTATTATAACTCACTGTCCCAATTGTATTCTTTTCTCCCAATATCCAATTGCCATGTGGTCCATCCTGCATGAACGGTTCTAAGAGAAGTGGCCCTCTTGGCTTCCTTTGTAAACGCAGACCACAATGAAATTCCCAAAGAAATCGGCGCCTTTGCTGCATGATTAAAAATTATTTTCCCAAATTTCCCAATAGTATATCAGTGGAACTAAATTAATGTAAAAAAGGGGGAAATGATTAAACTAAAATAACAATAGAAGCAGCAAAGGAAAAGAAGACAGTGAGGACCTTTCTAGCACATTTTAAGTAGCAAGCAGCAAAATGACATAGGACAACATTGCACATACATCACAACATTCATCAAAATAGAATGTAGTGAAAGTGGGACAACACAACACATCTGCCAGCAGGGCAAACAACAATAAAGGCCCAGAAGCAGCACCAACACCCAGCAAACTGATATTTTTTAAACAGTCTATTTTTATATAATTTTTTGTAATAAATCTAGAATTTTGTTTTAAGATAGTTGTATAGATATCTGTAACAAATCTTGATATTTGTCAAGATATTTTAGTTTAGAATTTGTATAAATACTTCATCATTTGAAATAAGAGATGTTGATTTTTGCATTCCAGAAAGCTATTGTACTATTTCCATTTGATGGGTCGATCAGTAATAAGAAGGACATTCCTCACAAGATTCATGTGTTGGACTATTTGGTGAAGTTCTTCTCTCACTACCTATGTATTTATTCCTTTGTTTACACACTTATGTGTTCTTAAATTTGAATTATTTTACAGAAAGTTGATGAACAGAATTTGTTGAAAGATACACTCTGATTTTGGTTGTGGATAATTTAAATGTTTTCTTCTGATATCATGTTAAATAATTCTTAACTACTCTTTAACTTCAATTGAACCTATGTATTTTCTTTTATTACACTTCGTTTAACTCTAAAGGATCCAGTTAGTTAAACTACATTGCCCTGTGAAACTCCTTTGAAAATCTGAGACAAATCCCTGTTGAATTAGTAGACTCCATAGCCCAATGGAAGTTTCAGGCATTTAATCAACCAAACCACTTTGAAATTCAAAACTTGAACCTAATAGCTAGCCTAATATTATTCAGAAGAACATAGCTAAATTAGACATAGAGATCCCTCTCTGGAGTTGGAAGGGCTAGATTCCCAACTCCCAAAGTGGTTTTGTGGTTACCTCTGTGTTTTCTTCCACAACCATAGAAAATTAAAGAGTGTTAACACATTATTTTCAAGTGAAGTTTTCTTCATATATGAGTAGAGTAGCCAAGAGGGATATAGAGAGAGCATAGAGAGAAGAATAGTGCACTGTATTATCCCATGGGCCATGGGCCTTACTTCTTTGTACTGGCAACCATTTTCTATTAAGAGAAAGAGAGCAGAGTGACCTTACCTTCCAATTGGGTTTCTCTCAAAGGGGTTTCCTAGGATATATCTTGTTCAATTTTGGTTTTTGAGTTTTTATTTCACTTGTCTCTATTTAATGCATAATTATAACTTGCATATATACACAATAAATAGTAATTTACATATCTAGAAATATAAGGAGAAATAAAAAGGTCACGGTGTGAATTTCAAATTTTTAACTATAACTTTTTTAGAATCGTATAGTTTTATTAGAATCGTTGTAACAAACTGTCCATCGAAATATCCACTGCAATTTATAGAAAAATGACTTACATGTGTGGATGAGATAAAGGATTGTAACATTGGGTGTCAAGGTTATCACATCATTGGGGAGCACACTGGCCATTATTATAGCCGTTAGGATGATTGTTGATATCGCCATAAAGGTCATAAAAGAGTTTAACCAAGAAAACGCACTAAAATGCTTTATAAACATAGTGGTTCGTGTTGGTCACCAAATTGGCCTATCTTTTCTCTGCATTTCCACTCCTCTTTAAACCATTTTTGCATTCATTCCTGTTATCACCCCAAGAAATTCTCCTAGGTTGTATATCATAGATGCTCGGGAACATTACAAACTCAACAAAAATGTTGGAAAATGGTGAATGAATGAAAGAAATGTTGCATATTCAAGCCAGATAACCACTTCTACTATGCTTAACCCCAAACATGGGTGAACACCCTCAGACTACAAGGCTTTAGACCACCAATTACTCATAGTTTAAAGAAAATGTGATGATGGAGAATACTGATCACACCAGCAGATACACAGGACCCTGTGATGGCCAGCTGCAACCAGATAAATGGTCTGTAAATCTATTTCCTAATGCACAGACAGGATGACAGCTCTCTGGCATTAAAACAATAAAAACCTGCATACACATTCAATAATACTAACTAGATTCTAACACAGAGGTGGGATGATAGCCCCTCTAATGCTAAACATCAAGAGCAGATGAAAAATGCATAACAGGCATAGCCTAGAACAAGAAGAAGTGGAAAGTGAGCAATTAACAGCAAAAGAAGCTTGCATTAGCTGGAAATGAAGACCAGGAGCTACAGGTATCACAGTAGTTACAGTCTCCAGAAGTTGAAGTTTACATCATAATAACATTCATCAACCTGATTACTTCTTTCTTCTGGGTATATATGGAGTTTGTTTACAAAATTGCTCTACTACCCTAAGCATGGAGGGGTCGTAACTGGCTACCAACCACATTTACAATCAAATGTGGGTCTCTGATACAAACTGAGTGTTTTAAATAACAAAATGACCTTTCTATTGTTCGGTCGTCCTTCTCTGAGTAGGCGGAGTACCATATGGGACAAAAATTCCATAACTGGTGAATGAATTGCACTGCTCGAGGCAGTTCTTTCCTTCCTTAGTTGTGTTGTCTCTTGAATGCAGTGGGTGAAGTATTAAATGTAGAGTGCTCGAGAATGATCACCTTCATCCCTTGAAAGTGCAAGGCAGTCCAAAACACGAAAATTGTGTGGAAAACGAATGAGGAGCTAAGAACGAATGCTAGCCATCGGATGGGACTAGCGAACGGTTGCGATCTCATGGCGGGAGGCATAGACAACACCAGGACAACATCAGCCGTCGAGTTGTGTAAATGAACAGTGGAGATTACATTACGGAGGCCATCGGGAGGGAACATGAATGGAGGATTGTGGGTCGTCGGATCGCGAGATGGACGATCGGACGACTATCTGGAGCGGGAGCTGCACAAGCATTAACGAGTGAGAGGAGGGTACGGTGGAGGTAAGCAGTTTTATCGCACCACTTTACGAGAATGGGAGGTAATCGTACCGTGGGGCGCAATGCAATTAGGTTGTGACACATGGCTAGAGGGTCTGACAGGAAACCGCTTTCCCCGCTAACTAACATGCGTGCAGGTTCGCGGGGCGGGAGTAGTATATGTCATTGGATCATAAGGTGGAGGAACGGACGGCCCAGGTTTAACACATACATTTGTTGAATGATGTGATAGGTGAGGGCCCAACGGGTTATAATTTTTATATGCACGCGGTTATGAAGAAATGGTCATATGACCATTTCAACTTTGTGCTCGGGCTAAGCACAAAAACCCTTATATGTGATTTTAAACAAAGGACCCCAAGAAAAAGGAGGCTTGAGGATGAATGTGGCAGAGGATGGCTTAAGCAGGGTTTTTTGGGGAAAAACATAGATAAAAGGGTTTAAAGGAGAATAAGGAGAATGAAGGGGAAGATGAAATCAACTGCTGTGAACCTCTTGAAAGCACAACTAGCACTGCTAAACCGGTTTTTTACCCATCAAAAGGTTAGTCTTATAGCAAAGCTAACACTGGCTCCTTCTGGGGATGAGATCCTCCCTGGGAAGTCTCAAGAACCTATAGATGAATGCCTTTCCAGCTGAAAACAAATTAGCCAAAATTCCCAGTGTTCCATTGGGCATGGAGTCTACTTTGCCTATACAAAACTGAATAAAACCAAATATTTACAACCTTTAAGGCCAAAGACCTTAAACAACATAATTTTTTAGAAAACGTCCATTAACTGGGCCATCAAAAACTGCCTCTCCTCCCATACTTTTCAGTATGAAGGTGTTGTTCCCTTGAACCTGTGAAATAATGAAAGGCCCTGTCCAGAAAGCATAAAATTTCCCATGGTTGCCTTTCTTTTCCTTTAGTGCATCCCATTTCAGAACCAAGTCTCCAACCTGAAAATTATTTGTTTTTGCCTTCTTGTCAAAGGCTTCCTTGATATTTTCTTGATGTGCTGCATCCCTTTCAACCAGCTGTACTCTAATATGATGCAACTCTGCCAAATCAATGATCCTTTTTGCCATGTCTTCTTCTTCATTATGTTTTGTTTGAAGGAATTTTGCCACAGGGAGAGTTAACTGAATTGGAAATACAGCATCAGTGCCATATACCAGCTTGAAAGGAGAATTCCCTGTGGACTTCTTAATGGTCACTCTGTCAACCCACAGTGCATACTTGAGCTTTGAATCCCAATTCTTTTTATTGTCTTCCAACAGCTTCTTAATTATCCTCATCAGGCTTTTATTTGAATATTTTGCTAGACCATTTCCTTGAGGATAATATGAGGTGGAATGAACAAGGTTAATACCCATCGAATCACACATTTCCACCAATTCTTTTGCCCTGAAGGTTGTTGCATTGTCTGTGACTAATTTGTGTGGACAACCAAATCTGCTAAAGATATTCTTTGTCAAAAACTTCATGACCACTTTATGATCAGCCTTCCTAGTAGGGATTGCTTCGATCCACTTGGTGAAATAATCAGTGGCTACTAATATCCACCTGTGCTGGACACTGGAATGTGGATTGATTTCTCCAATAAAATCCAAGCCCCATTGGTGAAAAAGCCCTTTTGCAAGTATTGGTTTTAGGGGCAGGGACTTCAATTGTTGTTTTCCTTCAAATCTTTGGCGCCTGTCACAAGATTTAACAAAAGAGAATACATCAGAAAATAAAGTGGGCCAGTAGTACCCAGCTCTCAGGATTTTATGGGTAGTGGTTTTCCAATAATGGTGCCCCCCACACATGCTGTTATGTAACTGCTGCATCACTTCTATTAACTACTATTTTTCCAGACACCTTAGAAGCACTCCAGATGGATCCCTCCAATAGAGAAGATTTTCATTGATGCAATATTTAGCTACCCTGAGTTTTAAAGTTATAGCTTGACTTGTGCTTAAGTCTGAAGGGATTTCTACTTTCAGCAAGAAATTAATTATTGCAGAATACTAATCATAAGAAGCTAGATTCTCGGCCACTGACTGCTTTCTCTATGGTTCAGTTGTTTCCTCTTCTTCATCCAAACCATTTTCTACAATTGTGCACAAGAAATCAATGTCTAATGATCTGCAATTTTCTTCAGCCAATAACTTGGCAAGACCCTAACCTTTGACCAACTTGGTGGGCTTCAGTTCTATATTAAATTCTATCATCTTTTTTTCCCTTCTTCCATCAGCATCAGGTTGTGTCAAGACATCTTTTATTGCAGTAGAGGGTACGTATGCAATTATCTTGGAATGCAAGATATATACTATGAAAGATTTCAAGGATTTGATAAGAGCATATGCCTGTTTTTCAATAATATCATACCTCAGTTTAGCATCCCTCAAGTTCTTGTTGAAAAATGCTACCAGATGCTCTAAACCTTCTTCATTTGTCTGCAATAGAACTCCTGCAATGGTGTCTTCAGAAGCAAATGAGAATACATGAAACTCCTTGCTATAATCTGGACTTATTAATGTGGGAGCCTCCATAATAGATTTTTTGATGGAATCAAATGATTTTCTTGCTGCATCAGTCCATCTTACCTCTGACCCTTTTCTCAACATGGAGGTAATATGCTTCACCAGTTCTGTAAAGTTTGGAATGAACCTCCTGACAAAATTAATTTTGCCCAGAAAGGATTGGATATCCTTCTTTAATCTAGGAACAGACAAGGTCTGTATTGCTTTTATTCTTTCTGGATCAATCTAAACACCTGCAGCAGACACCACATGTCCTAACAGCTTGCCTTCTTCTAAAGAAAATTGTGATTTTTTGGGATTCACTGAAATTCCAAACCTCCTGCACTTCAGAAACACTTTTTTCAAATGCTACAAATGATTTTGATGGTTTTTGGAGTAAGTTGTTATATCATCAAGGTAGATAAGGAAAAAATTTTCCTTCTCTCCTACAAATGCTATATCCATAGCTCTCTGAAAGGTTCATCTAGCATTCATCAATCCAAAAGGCATCTTAGCATACATAAAAGTGCCCCAAGGAGTGGTAAATGCAGTCTTCTCTTGGTCATCTGGGTGCACAGCAATTTGATTAACGCCTGAAAATCCATCCAAGAAAGACATTACTTTGGCTCCTAAGACCTTCTACAACAGATGCTCCATCTTTGGTAGGGGGTAGTTGTCTTTCTTTGAGCACTTGTTCAAGTTTCTGAAATCAACACACAGTCTGATTTCTCCACTCTTCTTCCTCACCACCACCAAATTTGCTACCCATTTTGAATACCTGAGAGGGACTATGATCTTGGCAACTAGAAACTTTTTAATTTCTTTTTCAATCAAAGGAAGAAGCATAGGATTTATTGGTCTCAGCTTCTGTTTGAAATGAATGGTGTCTTTCTCTAGAGGGATTTTATGCTGAATTATGTTCTTGTCATACGTTTTCAGATCACTATACTCCCAGGCAAACACGTCAGCAAATTGCCTCATTAAATTGCCGTATTCAGCACTTTGATTAGCTGACAAATGAGTGGACAAATTTATATATATAGGCTGACCTGGGCTTCCTATATCATGCTTACAGACTACAGATTGGTCTTCTTTTTGGGCGGCTTTGTAAGGCACATCATTTTGGTCAAACAGTCTTTCAAGAAGAATTAGACCCTTAGGAATATGTTTACCAGGAAGCTGGACAATGCTATTTTTACCAATTTTATTTCTAAGCTGGGATTGGGGGATTTCTTCCAAGGCATCATTTTCTTGGTCAATTTGCATTTCAGAAAATTCATCAATGACTTGCAAGAACCTATTCAATTCATCATCATCTTCAAAGACTTTCCAATGGTGGACATTATCAGGCAAGGATGGTCTGTACTTCATTTGGACTTTATAAACTAGTCTGGGAGGCATGGGAGGGATGAATAGACTAGCAAAAACAGCAAGGGAATCAGCAAGTTGATTCTAGGCTCTAGGAATGTATGAAATACAGAGATAATCAAAAGAATCTCTGATTGTCCATACCTCATCTCTGTATGCTCTTAGCCTTGGGTGCTTTGCTTGAAACGTTTTATTTACTTGCTAGATGATCAAATCAACATCTCCAAATACCTTCAAATTCTTGATTCCTCTGTCTTTTACTGCATTAAGGCCCAACAGTAGATCCTCATACTCTGCTATGTTATTAGTGACTTGAAAAACCAGCTTAAAAGATAGATGAATGATTTCTTTCTTCGGAGATACTAGCACCATCCCTGCTCCTGCAGTCTCCCTGGAACATGCTCCATCAAAGAACATCTCCCAAACCTGACTTCCTTGCTCTTCCTTGGCCTAGACTGTCGGTTTCCTAATCTGCATTGAGGCCTTCTGAGATTCTTCTATTTGGAGAATACATGCTCCAAAATCAATTTCCACTGCATATATGGGATGATTTGTAGGATTCTTTTCATCACTGATGATGTATGCCAACTGTGCTTCTCTGTACATTCTCCTGCTCTCTCCTCCAAAATCTGGGATAGTTGCATAAGAAAGATCATTCTGTAAGGTCTCGCCTAGTCTCTTAATCCATCCTCTAAACAGCAGCATGCCAGACTTAGGAGGGACATATGCTACCACAATATCCATCATCATACTCTTCATGGGCATCTGAGTTAAGGTAATTTCCAGGTCTTTGATTAATCCTAGGCACTTCACTTTCCTTGAATCAAAAGAGAATAAATCGTGATAGGGTCTGGTCATGTCAAGGCCTAACTCTTCCATGAAAGCTTTAGGCATTAGATTGTGGCTGGCCCCTGTGTCTAGTAGGCAATTGTGGAGGATTTTGTCATGAATGGTCAAGGAGACATAAAAATATGGAGAATTATTATCAGCGGGTTCAATCATGGGGCTAAGCACAATAGCAGGTTTGTCATCTTGCAAATTGACAGAGTCAGTGGAGGTTTGTGTGGCTTCTAGCTCAAGGGCTTCAAGGATAGGCTTTCTAAATACTTCACTCCTCACCAACTCTACCAAAGGCACAGATATTTTCAATTTCTGGACTTCTGACTCTAAGCTGAAAGAAGAAGATAACTTATCAGAACCTTTTACCTCTTGAACTGGAGCTTTGAGGATGACTGGATCAGCTGCTAGTCTTCTCTGCCTAATATTCTATGACTTTGTTTGGACAGCAGCTCTTTGGGCAGGATTCTCCTTGACATTTTTTGCATTTGACGTCAAGTTATATCTTCACTGCTCCTCAGCTTGTAGGATAGCTTCTCTGTCCCATTCTTGACTATCTTGTTCCTGCAACAATGATTCTTCATACGCAGCCAATGTCAAAAATGCAACACTGCCTTTATCTTCCATGTAGTGAATTTCATCCTCATCTTCTTCAAATTGTTCCTCCTCCATGACTACATTTTGGAAAGGAGCTTTAACTTTCTAATCTTCTCTTGATTCTTCACCCCTTTGAATAATTTGTAACTGCTCATTTGCTCTTCTGAATGGATTCTAATTTCTTGGAGCAAATGTGTTCTGCTGCCTTGTTTTTCCTGAATTTTGCTCAACCTTTAGCTTAGAAATTTCAGCAGCCAATGACTCTATCATCTTAGTCATTTTGTCTAATTTAGGCTCTGAAGATGATGCAAAAGAAGAAGAAGCCTGACCTCTCTGCCTCCTTATGTCAACTTGACTTTTGAGCTTTTCTGCAACCATAATATTAGACTCTACTTCTAGGGCTGCATCCTGCATGTCTGCCAACGTAGCACATCTCCTTTCTCTCAATAATAGGCAAAAATCAGAGTCAAAAGCATTGGCATAAGTGAGTTTAGTAGAGGTGGGGGTAGGCTTGACCTCAGCTGATATCTTACTATACATACGGCTGAATCTTTTATTGAAATCAGGCAATGATTCCCCATTTTCCCTCTTCAGATTACCAAACTCAGTATGATAATACAGCAAGTCCTTTTTATCTCCCCAGTGCTTCAAAAATGCATCATCTAATGCTTCAATATCTGTTATAGATCTCTGGGGTAATTCTCTGAACCATTTCCTAGCCTCTCCATCAAGGCTCTAAACAAAAACTCTCATCCACACATCATTTTCACTTATATCTAAATTATCAGCATAATTGTAAAAAGCTTCTAAGTGTTCTTCTGTTGTCACTCCCTCTGTGCCAGTGAATTTAGGCATATATTTTTGATATTCTCCCACATGCATTGGATTTAAAGGAATAGGCAATACTAAAGGTCCATATCTGGCAGCTACAATTCTTTCTATCTTGGTGGGTGCTTGCTGGCCTGCCATGATTGGGGTTTGTGAAAGAACACTGGCAGATTGAGCAGTAGGAAGTAATGTGATGGATGGCAGAAACAAAGGGATGTTTTGGACTGAATGGGAAGCTTTCTTTGGACTGAGATTCGAAGGGGAACTGACTGCAGAAGGGGCTAAATTAATCTCTGAAGGAATTTCCTTATTAACAGTGTTGAATTCTAAACCTTCAATCTGTATTTCTTCAGCTATAACTGTATTTTTCAGAGATGAATGAGATTTCTTAGGCTTACCTAATCCTGATGCCCCTTTCTGTGATGATTTCTTCGATTTGACAGTCCTCTTAGGGTCAAGCATTGATTCAGCTGGTGACTTCTGAGGATTTCTTCAAGTATGTCTCACAAACTGAGCCAGAACTTCAATGTGGAGTTGCCAAAGGATGGTCTTCCTCTAGTGGAGTCACTAGATAGATGATTACAACCAAAACATGTGCCCAGACCTTATCTATCATCAAAATCTGGAACTGTGTCGTTCTCCCAGGGAAGCTGAGCTTCGATTCTCCTCTCCCTGGCAACGACGCCAATTATTGTTATCACCCCAAGAAACTCTCCTAGGTTGTATATCATAGATGCTCGTGAACATTACAAACTCAACAAAAATGTTGGAAAATGGTGGATGAATGAAAGAAATGTTGCATATCCAAGCCAGATAACCACTTCTACTATGCTTAACCCTAGACATGGGTGAACACCCCCAGACTACAAGACTTTAGACCACCAATTACTCACAGTTTAAGAAAATGTGATGAAGGAGAATACTAATCACACCAGCAAATACACAAGACCCTGTGATGTCCAGCTGCAACCAAATAAAAGATCTGTAAATATATTACCTAATGCACAAACAAGATGACAGTTCTCTGGCATTAAAACAATAGAAACTTGCATACACATTCAATAATACTAACTAGATTCTAACACAGAGGTGGAATGATAGCCCCTCTAATGCTAAACATCAAGAGCAGATGAAAAATGCATAACAGGCACAGCCTAGAACAAGAAGAAGTGGAAAGTGAGCAATTAACAGCAAAAGAAGCTTGCATTAGCTGAAAATGAAGACCAGGAGCTGCAGGTATCACAGTAGTTACAGTCTCCAGAAGTTGAATTTTACATCAGAATAACATTCATCAACCTGATTACATCTTTCTTCTGGGTATATATGGAGTTTGTTTACAAAATTTCTCTTCTGCCCTAAGCATGGAGGGGTCGTAACTGGCCACCAACCACATTTACAATTAGATGTGGGTCTCAGATACAAACTGAGTGTTTTAAATAACAAAATGACCTTTCTGTTGTTCGGTCGTCCTTCTCTGAGCAGGCAGAGTACCATATGGGACAAAAATTCCATAACTGGTGAATGAATTGAACTTCTCGAGGAAGTACTTTCCTTCCTCGGACGTGTTGTCTCTTGAATGCAGTGGGTGAAGTATTAACTGCAGAGTGTTGGAGAACGATCACCTTCATCACTTGGAAGCACGAGGCATGCCAAAACATGAAAATTACGTGGAAAATGAATGAGGAGCTAAGAATGAATGCTAGCCATTAGATGGGACTAGCGAATGGCTGCGATCTCATGGCGGGAGGCATAGACAACTCCAAGACAACATCAGCCATTGGGTCGTGTAAATGAATGGTAGAGATTGCATTATAGAGGCCATCGAGAGGGAACGCGAATGGAGGATCGTGGGCCATCGGATCGCTGGATGGACAATCAGACAGCTATTGGGAGCAAGAGCTACACGAGAGTTAACGAGGGGGAGGATTGTACGGCGGAGGTAAGTGGTTTTATCGCACCGCTTTACGGGAATGGGTAGTAATCGTACCATGGGGCGCAAAGCAATTATATTGTGACACGTGGCTGGAGGGTCCGGCGAGAAACCGCTTTCCCCGCTAACTAACATGCGTGTAGGTTCATGGGGTGGGAGCAGCGTATGTCATTGGATCATGAGGTGGAGGATCAGACGGCCCAGGTTTAACGCACACATTTGTTGAATGATGTGGCAGGTGAGGGCCCGGCGGGTTATAATTTTTATATGCACGCGGTTATGAGGAAATGGTCATATGGCCATTTCAACTTTGTGCTCGGGCTAAGCACAAAAACCCTTATATGTGATTTTAAACAAAGGACCCCAGGAAAAAGGAGGATTAAGGATGAACGAGGCAGAGGGTGGCTTAAACAGGGTTTTTTGGGGAAAAACAGAGATAAAAGGGTTTAAAGGAGAATAAGGAGAATGAAGGGGAAGATGAAATCAACTGCTGCGAACCTCTTGAAAGCACAACCAGCACTGCTAAACTAGTTTTTTACCCATCAAAAGCTTAGTCTTATAGCAGAGCTAACAGGTCCTCTGATGCCCTACTTCAGGTCTTGAAGTATAAGGTTTTATCTTGTGTGTGTTATTTCTTGATTAGGGTCTTGTTCCGAGGAGGGAGGAGTCTTTTGATGCCCTGCTCCAAGTCTTGAACCCTAGGTTCCTGTATTCTTTTCTTTTCTTTTTTCTGTCATCAGCAGCCCTCTCTTCAAAGTAATCTATTGTCCTAGGGAGGGAATGGTATTTTTACTCCCTACTCCAGGCCTTGAGCATAGTGGTTTGATTTCTACCACCACACCAACTTGTATGAACAGAGAGCCAAATAAAAGGGGTGGAGGGAGAGCCCCAAAGAACGGAAGACAAGATTTGGGGAGGAACACCTACATCTAGAAAATCATTGCAAAAGTTGAGTCAAAGGCATCTTCCCATGCAACCATGAGGCCAGGTGCATGAACAAAATCAGAGGGACAATATGTAGATCAACCAGTGTTGTTCATAGCACCCCCTGTAGGAATTTACAGGGTAAGTTCCTCAGACAGAACACCAAAGGACACCGCTCACAACCAGATCGCAGACCAATACACCAGTATTTTTGACGTGGTTAAAACCCTCAAAGAGGAAAACAGTCCATGGCCTGAGCCAACGCGGCCACTTCAGGCAATTTATTAATAAAAGAATGAAAATTTACATATGTTTCTCTCATGCACGGATTACCCTGCAAATGACCCTCCATGCACCTTAAATAGAATTCATGGACCAATCGGGTGTCAAGCCACAGATCAAGTGTCAGTAATACCGAGGAGAGAATGAACCGTTGGATCACTACATATCGTGACCATCGGATTGTAAGTTACAAAATGTACAACGGTAAAGAAACACACTTTACCTAACTCTATACTAGACCAAGTTGTACTTAACTATTTCCTATGTGTCGGAATATCCTAACATCCCCCCTTAAGAACAACTTGGGATAGGATTGAAGGATTTACAAATATGACACAATAGGAGAAGGAAGGAGGCACTAGAGCCTATCCCCCCTCAGTGACAACTTCCTGAACTCCAACCATAAATCGAAGTTTAGTGAACTTCCTCTGTGAGAGCCTTTGTGAAGATGTCTGCAACTTGATCATCTGTTGAACAATATTGCACTTCAAGAACATGGTCGTGAATGAGCTTTCTGATGAAGTGCATGTGCATTTCAATGTGTTTTCTGCGCTGATGTTGGACTGGATCTTTGCATAGCTGAATGGCACTTTGATTATCACACCAAAGTGTAGTCGGATGCTGCTGCTCAAAGCCAAACTCTGATAGGATCTGACGAAGCCACAAGGCTTCCTTACTAGCTTCTACGGCACCACGATACTCTTCTTCTGCTGATGAAAGAGAAATGGCACCTTGTTTCTTGCAAGCCCATGTAATAGGTCCTGAACCAAGAGTGAACACATAATCGGCAGTAGACTTCCGATCATCAGGGTCACCAGCCCAATCGGAATCAGTGAAACCAACCAATAGAGGAGATGCTTCGGCACTGTAATGAATCCCAAACTGAATTGTACCTCGAACATAACGAAGTATTCTTTTAGCTGCTTTCCAATGACTTTCACGGGGGTTTTGCATGAACTGAGCAACAAGGCCAACAGCAAAGGAAAGGTTAGGACGAGTATGGGTTAGATACAAAAGCTTTCCTACAAGTTGACGGTATAAGGTAGCATCAACTTCAGGAGAAGTACAAGTGACTGAAAGTTTGACTCCAGACTGAAAGGGAGAAGGGGCTGGCTTACATTCTTCCATGTGAAAATGGCGTAGAATATCACAGGCATACTTGGACTGGGAAAGAGAAATACCCTCCTTGTATTGCAAGACTTGAAGACCGAGAAAATAGTGTAAGTGTCCTAAGTCTGTCATTTGAAATTTCCTTTTAAGGCTAGACTTCACATGGTTTATAAGGTTGGGATCACTACCAGTAAGGATAAGATCATCAACATAAAGAACAAGGATGATAAGAGAGTTTCCCACTTTCTTGGTGTAGACAGTATTGTCAGAATGACACCTAGAAAAGCCAGATTCTAAAAGAAAGCTATCCATTTTGGCATACCAAGCCCGAGGAGCTTGCTTGAGACCATAAAGGGATTTCTTAAGTCGACATACAAGGCTGGAGTCTATTTGTATGAAGCCAATGGGTTGTTCCATATAGATTTCTTCATGCAAGTCCCCATGCAAGAAGGCAGATTTAACATCCATCTGATGGACTTCCCATTTGAAAGAGGCAGCAAGGGAAAGAACAAGGCGGATAGAGTTCATTTTGGCAACAGGGGAGAAGGTTTCAGTGTAGTCAATGCCTTCAACCTGTGAAAAACCTTTAGCAACAAGACGAGCTTTATGTTTATCAACTTTCCCATCTGGTCCATACTTGGTTCTGTAAACCCATTTGCATCTAACAAGTTTTCGTCCCTTTGGTAGAGGAACAAGATCCCATGTATCATTTGCCAATAATGAATGATATTCTTCATTCATAGCTGCTTCCCAATCTGGATGGCCTGAAGCTTCTGCAAAGGTGTCAGGATCATAATTTACTGGAGCTTGATCCAGTAAAGAAGAGGCTCTCTCGAACTGAGAACGTGTGCGTCGCTGATCTGTAGGATCACCGGCAAGATCACCTACTGCATCTCGAGTAGCACGAACCCATTTTGGAAGCTCAGGAGCTGAAGGAGGATCCTGAGATGGTGGGGGAGGATTGTCATCCTCACTTTCATCATCTGAAGAAGAAATGTTTTCAAAGGTAGAAGAGATAGGGAGAGGTGGCACATCCGCCGGACTAGGCTCGCAGGCCGATATATTTTCATCAAATTTTACATCTCTTCTAATGATAACATTTTTGGACTTAAATGGAATAAGTCTATAGCCTTTGACATCTTCAGAATATCCAACAAAAGTACATTTTTCACTCTTAGGTTCTAAAGCCGTATGCTTTTCATCTGGAATATGGGCCCACGCTTCACTTCCAAAAACACGAAAGTGACTTACATCTGGTTTGATTGAGCTCCATGCTTCTTCTGGAGTGATATTCTTTAAAGCCTTAGTAGGAGTGCGATTTAGTATGTAATTTGCACAGTTAATTGCTTCTGCCCAAAAACTAAGACCAAGTCCTTTAGATTGTAGCATACAATTAGCCATTTCCTTTAAGGTGCAATTCTTCCTTTCAGCTACACCATTTTGTTGTGGAGTATATGGAACAGTATGTTGCATTTGAATTCCATTCTCAGTGCAATAGTTGATGAATGTGTTTTTAACATATTCTCTGCCATTATCAGATCTTAACTTAAGAATTTGATGTCCAGATTGTTTTTCAACAAAGGCCTTGAAGGCCAAAAATGTGTTAAATACTTCACTCTTGAGTTTTAAGAAGTATACCCAAGTGCGTCTGGAGAAATCATCAATGAAAGTTAAGAAATACTTGCAGCCAGAGAATGACACAACTGGAAGTGGACCACATAAATCACTATGCACAAGCTGTAAAGGGGCTGAGGCGTGCCAAGAGGCACGTTTTTCAAAACTGTCCCGATGATGTTTTCCGAGTACACATCCGGAACAAACACCATCTCTGCAAGATACCATAGGAAGACCTGTCACCATATTTTCTTTACATAGATGTTGAAGGGAGCGATAGTTTGAGTGACCAAATCGCTCATGCCAAAGTTTGCTCACTTCATCGTTATGAGCAACAAATACTGAGGGAAGATTTGATGACCCAAAGTTGTGAAACTTATACAACCTTGTAGAATCATCAGCAATGCCAGTAGCCAAAATCTGTTTAGGATCTCTTAAGTCCTTGATTACAACATCATGAGGTGAAAATTCAACGATTTTACCTTCACCTGAATGAATTATCTGATATACAGATAGAAGGTTGCAGGATAAGGTTGGAACACATAATACATCATTAAACTGACCATTGTCTAGATGAACAGTTCCAGTCCCTACAACATTAAGAGATCTATCATCACCAACATATATATTTTTGGTGTTACAATCATTTAAAGAAGAAAACATGGCTTTGTTTTTGGCCATGTGATAAGAAGCTCCAGAATCAATGAGCCACTCATGAGAATGAGAAGAAGAAGATACATTTAATGCATAGCCAGACCGAGATGCTTGACAACCACATGCAGAAAGTGCCATTCCTGAAGATGAAATTGAAGTTGAAGATTGCCCCAAATGGATGTTATGCTTCTTCATTGTTGCTTCCAAGGCTTCCATCTTCTTAAAGCATTTTGATTCTAAGTGGCCATCTCAATTACAAAAATTGCAATGTCTATCAGTCTTCTTCCCTTTGTTTTTATTTGTCTTATCATTTTGTTGAAATGATTTTTCATTTTGGGGCTGAAATTGCTTAGGACCCTTGTTTGGTTTAGGACCATTCCTTTTAGGATATGACTTCTTAGGATTCTTTGAATTTGGTTGCTGCTGGGCGGCTAACGCTTTCTTGGAAGAGTTTCCAAGATTAAGAAGACCAAGGTGTAAGAGTTTTTCTTGTTCTCTTATTAAAGAATCACAAAAAGAGTCAAAGGAAGGGGACTTGTAGTCTGTTCCTTGAGAAATGAAGGCTTCTCTTGTAGAATGGAAGGTGGAAACAAACACAGAGTAGGCTGGTCCCAACTTTGTAAGAATGGAATAGATAAGGTTACTATCTTCTTTCTTAACTTTAACACCTTCCAAAAGATATCTAAGGGTCTTGAACTTGGACAAGAAATCTTCAATGCAAGAAACATTATTAGGGTCCAATGTAAGCAACTCATTTTCAAGTTGATGGGCTCTAATTTCATTTTTAATCCCAAAAACTTTATTGATTTGTTTCATTGCTTCATAAGGAGTATCAATTTCTGCAATATGGAATCTAAGATCTGGAGAAATAGACATCCCTATCAATCCACGTGCTTGATCTTGCCTATTTTCCCATTTATCAGCCTTATCTTCATCCTTCGATTTCTTTTCTTGGCCTGAGGCTATTCTGTAGAGATCTTTACTTCTAAGTAAATCCTCAATGTAGGCCAACCATTGGAAGTAGTTGGTGTTGTCAAGGGTAACTTGGTATTGACTTTCCATTTCAATGGAAACTGAAGCTAAAGATGCTGAAAATAAGTGTTCCAATGGATAGATCTCGAAAAATAAGGCTGGTTTAAAAAAAACGGCTCTGAAAACGGCTTCCGGATGAAGAAGTTACGGCTTTTTGAAAAAAAGTTGTTGAAGTTGCCGACGAAGTGCGGGAATGTGCGGAAATGAAAAAGTCCACCCCCACAAAATGGAGACTTGAACCCAAGACCTCTACTCTCTTAAAATAGCTTTGAACCAATTGATCTATACAAAAAATTTGAGAGAGAGAGAGAGAGAGGGGGGGGGTGCTTTGGGTTGTGTGCTTGCTTTGAGAAAGCTCTTTTTCCCTACAAAACAAAAAACACAAAACCCAACACGGACATGCAAAGAAAACGAACCTTATGGCTCGAAGTTAGCTTTAGCCGAAAAACTAAATATTTTCAAAAATGAACCTTGCGGCTCAAAGTTAGCTTTGGCCGGAAACTAAATATTTTCCTCAATGTTTCTGATTTTCCGAGATCACCCTAAGGCGCAGGGAAAAGAGCATACGCATGAGAAAAATCCTTCCTTTCTGTTTTTGATTTGCCCAGATCGCACAGAGTCGCAGGGCAAAGAGCATACGCAGAAATGAAAGGTATAGATCCGGTAATAAAAAAAATCTAAATAAACCGAAACCGAAATAAACAGAGAGAAAATAACAGTAAACTGCAAATAAACACTGTATACCTCCAGATCTTAAAAATGACGCAGCTAGGGCTACCGGAAACCTTTTCACGTGAAATGAAAGGGGTTCCTCACTGGAACAGATGCTCCCAACACAACAGAGCATTCCTCTCAGCCCGAAAGCAGTCAGAAACAGCGGATCTAGGAAACGGCAGTCGGATGCAGTTCTACCGGCTTCAGATTTGGATCAGCAACGGATGCGGCCCTCAAATAGCTCCGATACCATGTAGGAATTTACAGGGTAAGTTCCTCAGACAGAACACCAAAGGACACCGCTCACAACCAAATCGCAGATCAATACACCTGTATTTTTAACGTGGTTAAAACCCTCAAAGAGGGAAACAGTCCATGGCCTGAGCCAATGCGGCCACTTCAGGCAATTTATTAATAAAAGAATGAAAATTTACATATGTTTCTCTCATGCACGGATTACCCTACAAATGACTCTCCATGCGCCTTAAATAGAATTCATGGACCAATCAGGTGTCAAGCCACGGATCAAGTGTCGGTAATACCGAGGAGAGAATGAACTGTCGGATCACTACATATCGTGACCGTCGGATTGTAAGTTACAAAATGTACAACGGTAAAGAAACACACTTTACCTAACTTTATACCTAACTCTATACTAGACCAAGTTGTACTTAACTATTTCCTATGTGTCGGAATATCCTAACACCCCCTGTCGGTTCAATACAGCAAACCCTTCCAGTAACTAGAGAGACAAGCAACAGTACACCTGCTAAAGGAATCCCATTGCTTGCAACAGAAGAAGAAGAAGTTAAAAGTAAAGCATCCGAAGGAACTGTCCATCCCATTAGGGAAGAAGAAATTGCAGAGAGGAGATCCGAAGGGTCCATTGACAGTGACAGGGGGGAAGAGATTGTAGAAACATTTCTATCACCAAAGGATAGAGGAAGCGCTATTAAGGAAACTCGAACCCTTGTGATAAAAGCCCTTCCCGCAGAGCCAACTGAAATACCTAGTGATTATTGGAGGATATTCATGGCACCTACAACCTCTACTATTGACTTCCCAACTGGGGATTTTGGGACTGGTGCACCAACAAAGCCCATCCCTCTAACAGCTTTACCAAGTTTCCATGGGCTTACTTCAGAGGACCCTGACACGTTTTTGTTTGAGTTTGACAATGTGTGTCGAGGGTATGATTACATAACGGATGCTCAGAAATTGAAAACTTTCCTTGCTACGCTAAAAGGGACAGCCCTGCGATGCTTTATGGGTCTTGGGGGAAGGTCTATCACCACGTGGGAATCAATGAGAACTGCTTTCTTGGAGAAATACCAAGACTACTGTAAATCACGGGATATTAAAGAGCTTTTTAAATTTATACAAAAAGAGGACGAAAATATGGAAGACTATGTGGAACGCTTCAAATACACATTGTAGAGGTCATATCACTTCGACCTGGATAAAGACATTTTGAAAACTATCCTCCTCCGAGCCTTCCGAGAAGACTCTTTAGAATTTTTGAATATAGTCAGAAAAGGGGATATATCAAAGAAGGACTTTAATACCATCTGTGATTTGTGTATTCAGTGCTCAAGAGGGGTTGTAAGAAATAAACAAGGGATTTGATCAACAAAGGTATTTGGAAGAGGTGTTACAAAAGCAGAAATTGGGAACCTTCTGGACAGCTTGAGGACTGATATCCTGAGTACCTTGTCTGAACATATGGACACACTGCAGGTAAAACAAAAACAGCTAGAATTAGAAAGAACTATGGCCATATTTTGCCCCACATGAAAAAAGAAACATCCACAGAGGGAATGTCCATTGAACTCTATAGAAGAGTGTGCAATCTGTGAATTGAAGCATGCGACAAGTTCATGCCCATATTTGCCAGGACTAAAAGCGGTTTTTCAAGGGACAGGAGAAGATATGGAGCAGTTGTACTTTATGGGACCTAAGAAGCCATGGAAACCTCAGTTGTCAATGGGAAATCAAAGTATGTTTCCAAATCCATCTCAATATTTTAGCAATTTCAATATGGGTCCCCAAACCATGCCTTGTTCACCCGTATGGCCCCAATACCAGTTTCTACCTTGGAAACAGTGGGATCCTCAAGCTAGTTCAAGCTCCTCGTGGGCTCCGAACTAGCGAGGACCTTCCCCTCCTGGTCAGTTTTCTCAATCAATGCCATAGCAGCAACTTCAGTTTCCCTCTAATGTGCCCCCTGGCAATCAACCTACTCGTCCTCAACTCCCATCCAACCCAGTCTGAATCCTAAAAATAAAGAATTTTAGCAAGCTAACACCCTCAACTTGCCTTAATATAGCATCTCCACCATAGAATTCTATGAGATGCATTTATGATCTGGGCAGCCTGTAGATGCCCAACCCTCACCAGTTATCATTGAGCAAATTGACAATGAGGAAAAGGAACCAGAAATGGTAGGAGAGGAACAAAACCAAGTTAAAAAAAATCATACACCTCCTCAACTGCTAGCTACTCAGAAACACCAAGCTGAACCACCCTATCCAGAAAGGTTGGTTGTGAGTAAACCAACCCCTCAAACTAAGTTTGACTTGTTAGGGGAGCTACATAATTTATTTTTCAAGATTCCCCTGCTGCAAGCCATGAAGGATGTACCTATATACGCGAAAATTCTTAGGGAATATTGTGCTAAGAAGCCTAAAAAGAAATCGAGAGATCTGTTCACCATTCATGTAATGGGGAAACTATTAGATTTCATGATGGGAAGGTCCATGCCTGTAAAGTATGGGGATCCCAGGAATCCAATTTTGACTGTGCACATTAATGGGGTAGAAATTCCAAATGTACTGGTAGATTTGGGCGCTGCCATAAATGTCATCACTGCTGAAACCATGCATGCATTAGGACTTCATAACTTGAAACATACACCTACGGTGTTAGAACTGGCAAATCGATCTACAGTTAAACCAGTAGGGAAATTATAAGATATCATGATTTCAGTCGATTCATGGCACTACCCTGTGGACTTCCTAGTACTCCAAATGCAGTCTCCAACTGAAGTCCATCCCTTGATCATGGGAAGATCATGGTTGGAAACCACAGACGCTTACATTGGGTGTCGGTCTGGGCATATGATCATCTCAAATGGGCAAAACACTAAGAATCTAGTGTTATATCCTCCCACAGAGCCTAACCCATCAGCAAAACCAGTAGGCCACAATAAATCTATACATAAGAAAGATTTCGAATTAGAAAATGAGGAGTTAAGACCAGTTCTCACTAATGGGAAGGCCCTCCATTTGAAAGATGAAACAGAAGATGACACAATTACTACCTTTATCAGTGATCCTTGTTCTGTTTCATATTTGAATCAACAAATCCTGGAGTCCATCTTGAGCTATGAGACTCAGGAAAGTATTGGAGCAGCAGATGGATTCGAGGAGCTACCTACAGCCACGCCCCATGATAGTGTTTCCATGGAAATAGAACTGGGAAAAACCTTGAATATCGATCCAGAATTGTCAGATGCCCAGAAAAAACAACTCCTGCATGTTCTTCAGAAACAAAAGGAATCCTTCACCTGGGACTACTCAGATATGAATGGAATTACTGCTAATTTGTGCACTCATCACATATACATTAAGGAGGATTGTTGTCCTGTAAGGCAACCCCAGAGAAGAATGAACCCTGCCCTGAAAAATATTGTTAAGGAAGAACTCCAAAAGCTGCTGGATGTGGGATTTATCTACCCCATTTCAGACAGCCAATGGGTTTCCCCATTGGTAGTGGTCCCTAAGAAAAACAGTAAATGGTAATATGTGGGGACTCCAGAGAATTAAACAAGGCAATTCAGAAAGACCATTGTTCGTTACCATTCATTGACCAAGTCTTGGATACATTAGCAGGGAAGAAGTTTTTCTTCCTTCCTGGACGGATTTAGTGGGTACAACCAGATCCAGATAGCTCCTGGATATCAAGATAAAACCACATTTACATGCACCTGGGGAACATTTGCATACATAGTCCTCCCATTTGGTCTCTGTAATGCACCTGCAACGTTTCAGAGGGCAATTTTGGGGATTTTATCTGTTCTGATGGATGATAGTGTTGAAATCTATATGGATGATTTCACAGCATATGGAGACTCATTTGAAGAAGCATTAGGAAAGCTAGAAAAATTTCTTGAAAGATGCAAGTAGGTGCATGTCTCCTTAAGTATGGAAAAATGCCATATGGTGATGAATGAAGGAATAGTCCTAGGACACTTGCTTTCAGATGCAGGAATCTGGATGGATCCAGCCAAGATAAAGGTAATACAGCACTTTCCAATACCTAGAACACCCACTCAGGTATGAAGCTTTATCGGTTGTGTTGGTTATTACAGGAACTTTATAGAAAATTTTGCTAAAACAGCACATCCGCTTTTTAAATTACTGAAAAAGGATGCATACTTTGTCTGGACAGATGACTGTGATGCAACCTTTGTGAAGATCAAGAAATTGGTCTGTAGTGCTCCGATCCTTAGAGGACCAGACTGGGCATTACGATTCCATATTCATGTTGATGCTTCCCAAACAGCAATTGGGGTAGTTTTAGGGCAGCATGTGGATAAGGTACCATATGCAGTTTACTATGTTAGCAAAAACTTGGCCTCTCCCAAGTTCAACTACACAGTGACTGAAAAAAAATTCCTCGCTATCATCTATGCCATCAACAAGTTCCAACACTATATCACTGGTTACCCCACCTTTGTACACATGGATCATGCAGCCATCAGGTATTTGATGAATAAACCCGTTACTCATGGTCGTATTACAAGATGGCTTTTGCTACTTCAATAATTTGATATTACCATAGTAGATAAACCAGGAAAGGACAACGTGGTTACGGATTTTCTATCTAGATTAGAAAAATACCAGAAGGTACACCTATCGAAGATAGCTATCTAGATGAATATCTTTTTGTAATTTCTGCTAACACTCCATAGTATGCAGATATTGCTAACTATCTTGCTATAGGAAAGGTACCTCGTCATTTGTCATACAAGGACCAAGGGAAAATTATTCATCATAGTACCCGATATTCATGGATGGTAGGATACCTCTTTCATACGAGGGTGGATCAACAGATTTGATGTTGTGTATCAGAGGATAATATCTATGAGATATTGAAATTTGCCCATAGTGGGCCTTGTGGAGGACATTTTGCAGATAAAAGAACAGGCCATAAGGTGCTACAAATGGGATACTACTAGCCTTCTATCTTTCTAGATGTTAGATATTATTTCCAAAGATGTGACAACTGTCAACGTATGGGACAACCTGGGAAATTAGATGAAATGCCATTACGGCCCTAGATAGTCCTGGAACCTTTTAGGAAATAGGCCATCGATTTCTTTGGACCCATCAACCCACCTTCCCATCAGAAGTTTTACATCTTGGTCTGTACTAATTATGTGACTAAGTGGGTGGAAGCCAGAGCGGTTGCGAAAGCAACAGAACAGGTGGTGGCAAAATTCCTTTTTGAAGAGATTTTTGCCTGATATGGTATCCTAAGAGAAATTGTTTCAGATGGAGGAGCATAGTTCACATCCCACATGATAGAGAAGCTTATGTAGAAATATGGGGTCAAACACAGAGTGACAACTCCTTACCATCCCCAAGCGAATGGATAGGTAGAAGGTACAAACAAAGTGTTGGAGAATATCTTAACAAAAACTGTAGCAAGTCATCGTCAGGATTGGTCACAGAAACTCCTTGAAGCTCTTTGGGCGTATAGGATGACATAGCGAAATACAACTAGGTTTTCACCATTTGAGCTAGTCTACATAAAATCTCCCTTGTTTCTGGTTGAATTCCAAATCAGTACGCTCAGAACATCTTTGGAAGTAGGATTGAACTTATCAGAGGCCCAGAAACACCAGGTGGAACAACTCAATTAGTTAGACGAGATTTGTTCAGAAGCTGTCCAGAGAACTACTGCTATCCAACAGCAGAGAATGAAATGCCACGATAAATTTTTCAAGAATAAGGTGTTTCATACAGGGGACTGGGCATTGTTATATGACTCTCGGTTCAAATATTTTAAAGGAAAGCTTCACACTCATTCGATGGGACCCTATGAAGTGGATGCTATATTCACCAATGGCACAGTCAAATTGGTTACAGTAGATGAAAATCATGCTTCATTTCTAGTGAATTGACACCTCTGAAGTTATACCACCGTCCAATGTCTAAAGATGCCTTCATAAAACATCTTTCTAATACATCTGGTTTGATTTTTTTTAGTGCAGAGAATGCTCCCTCTACCTTTTGAAAAAAACAACAATTAAAAAATAATAATAATAATATGTTGTTACTACTTATTTGTTTGTCTTTTTGCAAGAATAAGAACTGAATTATGACAAGCAGAAACAGAGAAATTTTTCAAGTAACAGCCGGTGTTATTACTCTATTGTTGTTGTTACTCCATTGATTGTTGTTACTTCACCAGTGCTATTACTCCACTGTTGTTGTTACTCCACTAATTGTTGTTACTCTACTGGTGTTGTTACTCCACTGGTATTGTTACTCCGCCGGTGCTGTTACTCCACTATTGTTGTTACTCCACTAGTTTTTGTTACTCTGTTGGTGCTATTACTCCACTAGTGTTGTTACTCCACCGTTATTGTTACTCTGTCGGTGTTGTTACTCCACTATTGTTGCTACTCCACTAGTTGATGTTACTCCTTCGATACTATTACTCCACTATTATTGTTACTCTGCTGGTGTTGTTACTCCGTCGGTGCTATTACTCCACTTTTGTTGTTACTCCACCGGTGTTGTTACTTCGTCGTGTTGTTACTCCACTGATGTTGTTACTTCATCGACGCTATTACTCCACTATTGTCATTACTCCACTGGTTATCTTTGCTGCTACTCCACTGTCAGGTAGGTCACCAGGTACGCCTTCATTGACTCTTACAGACTTAATTAAAATATTCCAAAAAGAGACTAGTATGTGCTGTGAATGGTCACATTTAAGTTGGGGGGGTCCCGCCATAAAGAAACGACAGCGTACCTAAAACCGTAATCATATCACATCATTACCAAATCCAATGAAAATGGAAACCAAAAAAAATTGTGCGATTTTGTATTCATGATTCCCACCCATTAGAATTTGAAAACGTATGCCAAGAACTTTACCGGTCATTTCCCTAATATGTTGTATTCAATTTCCATAATCATTCACCTGTATTTCCACGCCTTGCCATTAATTGTTGTGTTTTTCGAGTTGTACCAATCATTATTATCCTTTCACCCCATGGCCACCATGCCAATAAAATTGTCATCGTCAGTTGGGTTGTTGTTACTCTCCCCCCTACCAGCCGACTGTACCCATCGTGTTGATCCAGTTCTTACAGCGATGGGTGGACTGGCTGTGCGCCATGAACCGGAGGGCATGACAATGGTTAGAAATAATCCGGAGGTATGGCAAGTCTTCGAAAATGCAGGGTGGAACATTTATTTTGATAGGTTTCAAGGATTTAACGAGGCAATTGCAATTCAATTCGCACTCAATTTAGAAGAAGAGAGCTCTTGAGTCCGAGGGAAAGAAATCCCTGTCACACAAGAAACCATTGCAGAGGTCAACGAGCTACCCCAGCAGGGGCATAAATGGTTTTCATGGAGAACCACCCTCCTGAAGTTCCCCAAAGCATTCTTATAGGCTGGAGAAAATGTTGTTCAGAATGGTCGAGGATATGAATGAAACTCATTACCACACCCATGGGGTGAGGTAGCAAGTTCTGTAATGAGATACATAACCAGTGAGAGGAGGTATACCACCATGTTTAAATACTATTTCAAAATATTGGCTCACCTTCGGTTCTCACAAGTGAAAGCCTTCTCATTAAATGTGCCTTTCTTCCTATTAAGAAGTCTCCAATTGATGGCGTATTCTGCTCGGCATTCACGAAAAGTGGTAGCAGTCATTACCAACCATGGCCTGGTCCGACTGCTAGTCATGCATGCAATTGGTCGATTTCAAATCCCATGGGAAACATTCCAGGATTCTACAGAGGAAGAAATAATGGCTGCTAGAGCTGCTAGAGAGGAAGATCTGGAAGCGATGGAGGAAGGAACCAGAGTAGAGGATGAATACATAGATCAAGAGGAACTAGAGGAAATGGAGATGGAACTTGAAGAGCGGGAACAGAATCAAGAGTGTGAACCAGGAAGGACAGTCGAGGCTGCTCCACAAGAACCAGCCTCGACCTTGGAACCAATGGAAGAAGAAGTGTTGCAGCAAGGGGCCAATATAGAAAGGGCCACTAGCACCACAACCCAGGCTGTCCTTCAAGAATCAACCTCGACTATAGAGCCAGTAGAGAAAAGCAGTAGCACAATAATAAGCCAAGAGGGGACACATCAGGCTGAGGTGGAGGAATTCATTAATATTACGACCAGGGGTGTCCCACAAGAACCAACCTCGACCATAGAACCAATGGAGGAAGAACCAGAACGAGAAGGCCCGAAGCTAAAAGAACTGTGGGGCCAACAGAAGAAGAGGATAGGGGTTCAATGGATGGAATCGATGTGATTATGTAAGAATCCATCTAGACCAATGTCATGCTAGAAGAAACAATGCTAGCATCATCTATTTAAGAAATGTCGGACAAGGAAGGTGGTGTCCCACAAGAACCACCATCAACCTGTCCGACTTTGGAGACCAAAAAGGAAGTGAGTGTTGGGATTGACGTCGTTCCATAGGAACCAGTGTCAACCTCAAAACAAGGAACTACACATGCAAGGGTTTTAACTCATAGCACAACCATTGCAGATAGAGGGAAAGAGCCCGAGACCACAACTGGGGCCGAGACAAATCAAGTAGGAGAATTCTTTCAATTTTCCTCATACTTCTCCATTCCAAAAGGGGCAAGGGTGTCTCGCTCTACCCGACATATAGAAGAGGAGGTGGTCGTTCCGTTGATTTTGAAATATGAAAGCTCGAAGAAGGGACTAGCTACCATAGGCTTGTTGGCCACAGACCCTCACAGAGACCTTTCTCAAGGACCCAAAACAGAGGAAGAGATGGATTTTTTTGACACAAGGGAACTTGGAAAGGAAAATGTGGCCAAACCACCGATGGACATTCACCGAGTAAGCCTGCCACCTATTGAGATAGCTTCACAATAGGGTGAGGTAGGAGACAGTAAGGAAATGGCTACTCCCCAGGTAGAGAACCAAGCAAAGAAGCCCTGTCGAGTAACCCTGTGGATACTTCCTCGGGTAAATCACCACCTGTCGAACCCGCCTTAGTACCAGATTAGGTGGTGGTTAAACAAGAATGGGTGGAGTTGTGTGAACAATGAATGTCGTCTATGAAGCAGAAATATCAGCTTCAGTTTAAAGAAACAATGCAACTCAAAACAAAGGTTAAGAGGCTGAGGAAACAAGTGCACTGATTGAAGAACCAAGTGAAGAAATATAAGTGGTGGGCTAAGAAGCCCAAAACCATGACAGACAAAGCAAGGATACAGGTAGATGAATTGGCAACAACTTCTATTGCCACTCAGACAGACCCGATAGAATATTTGTTTGAGGGTCGTGAATTTTTTTTATCGACTGAAGTTCAGACTTGGAAATCCACCGCGGCGCGATATCGGAATGAAGCTAAAAAATCCCAAGAGCAAGCATCCACAGATATCTTTGAATATGTAGAGTGCATTGATATAATGCGACCAAGGCATGAAAAGTAGCAATTCAAGGTGGAGCAGCTGGAAGGACAAGTGGTAGAGTTAAAAATCGATAAAGCGCAGATGCTCCATTTAGCACAGGAAGCGATGGCATGTCGCCCTCCTGCCTCATGTTACTCTTTAGTTTTGCATGAAAACTTTCTTTTCTTTTGTTTGAAAAGCATCCAGAAAGAAATTAGTCACGAGATTAAGGATGGTGTACAGTTCCTCCATATATGGAGAACCCATGATGTGCCAACTCAACACTTGATGTGCGAGCTTTATATGCATGGGTATCTATTGTGTGTTGAAAGAGAATTTAATATGGTCCCATATGTGGGGGACATTCACTTAAGGGCCCTCACCTCTTACATTTTTAATCAGATAAGTTGGAAGAAGGCTTCTAACACGTTCAAGTTAAATCAAGCCACGAAGCCTTTTATGGTAAGAGGAGAACCTGAAAGATCAGTGACTATGTATAATAAGCACACTACATTTTCGGAAATTATGGGAAAAAAGGAATGGATGCTGAGGACCCAAAAGTGGTGACTCGATCTCTATGTCAAAAATTAGTCACATTTCAGGCTGAGGCCCTGGATAGTTGTCAGAAGAGGTGGATGATGTCACCCACATCTGTTCGAAATAGGGAACCATTTGGAGCACCAAATTTTGCACGGGCACTCAGCAGGGTGCCAAGATATGTGGCGTGCATCCAAACCTGTGGGGTCTGATGGATGGGAATTTGATTCTAGTACCCTGTTCTATGGCTGCCAGCAGAACACTACACCCCAGCCTATAATGTACCAAATGATTGGTGGAAGGAAGTTCTCCTCTCAGAAGGGTTCAAGGTTCCAGGAACAGAAATGGCCGAGGAATATGATCTCACCCAGCTTCAGGAAGCACACAGCCTATCCAACCCAGACCTGTGGAGATGGCGAGCTGCACGAGGGCGTGTAGAAGGCTAGTTGGGGGGAGATGTTGGGCACCAAATTGGCCTATCTTTTCCCTGCATTTCCACTCCTCTTTTCACCCTTTTTGCATTCATTCACATATATTTACTATGTAACATTATGAGGTAATTCCCCTTTATCGTCTCTTGGGATATTTAATTAATGAAGTAGATTCATGAAGGTTTCTACCTACACAAACCACTAAAACTTGTGATGATTGCAGATTATGAAGCACAGGTGTTGACCACGTGGCATATCGTAGCAGTTCCATGATTCACAACATCTGATCGGCCACCACAAAACAGCATAACTGATTGCAGCTTCCATCAACCCATTTTTGACCATTCCTGTTCTTGGTTCTCTCAGCTCTAGTGTTGCGATATAACTAATATATATCTTTGGGCATAGAGTTGCCAGGTTTCAAGGAGAATTATTCTCCTTTGTATTGTATAAAAGACTGGTCATTCTTGTATCAAGGGGACCCTCAGAGGATGGTATTGTAACAACATTATTCAGAGTAATAAGATATAAACCCTTTTTGCTGATCTATCGTTTGTAGTGAGTAATGCAGCCCTGATCAGAGAGCTGGGCCCGCTCTTCTAATCAGGGATTGCGTGTTCCTTGTGTTGTGTGTATTTTCTATTGTTGTGTTTATTTCTTGTTGCTATTGCAGATCTCTTAAATATCTGTGAATACCTTTTTACGTTTTGTAGTTCAGTTTTACTTCTGTTTCGGCAATGTTTTTATTACCAGTCACGAACCCTTGGTTGAGGGAAGATCATAGCCTTTCCCCTGCATATACCTTCTGTGTTGCCTTGAAACGAATACGCACCCGGATTGATACATTAATGTAGGGAAAGGAGTGGATAAATTGTTCATACCTGGACACCAACAGTTGGAGAGCATTGCTAGTCTTGAGTACAAAACCTAGAAGGCTTATACATGGTTACCTAAATAAGAAACAAATAGAGAAGGCTAGTATACAATTTTCTAAACAAATGATACAATGAGATGTAGTGGCAGACAACTTTGGAATTTAATATTTTGACATATATGTTATGTTTTCATGAGGTTTGAGTCCATTGTCACCATCATTGCATTGCAATTTTTATGACACCAAGAGATATCATGAAATTTGTGAGTAAATTTGTTAAAATATTTTGTGACATGTAGCGACACACACACATAAACATGTTGTATATGTTTCTAGTTAGAAAAATGATGATTAATCATGCATTATGAAAGTATGTCTTAATTTCAACATGGCTAAAAGGGTGACATTTCTTAAGTTGTTAATTTATTGTTCATTATAGTAAAACTTAATTATGTTAATATGCATGTCCATTTTCGAATAAGACTTCTAAGCTTTTAATTCAACAATGAATAACTATTAAGGGGATGGTAGGGATTTAATATCCATAGAATTTCTATGAAATATTTTTAATAGTAGTAGGGTTGAGATTTATCTCAAATGTAGTTATGCCATATTTTCTTTTCAAATTAATTAAATAAATATAATTTCTACAAGTGGCATTGAACTCATATTACTTATTGTTGCTATATTAGATTTTATTTATTACATATATTTTCAAATCTATAAATGTTACTCTTATATTAATTCTTTTTATAATTAATAATAATAATTTAAAATAAAGTTACAATTAGCTAATTTTTATGATTTTTTTTTAATCTTGGTAATATGAGACATATCATGAGATAAGTATCTTGATGTTAATTATGGATTGATGCTTTCCCATTTACCAACTATTCAATTTTTATGTTTGTGCCAGTTCATATATGTTAATGTGTACACACTTAATAATAGTGATAATAGCAACAAAGGTATTGCAACCTTGACCATGATATGTATCTCTATCACCAATGAGAGTAGTGAGATGACTATCATCCACTTCAGATGTGTGTGTGAATTGGTACTCTAATATAATCATGCTGGACAATTAACATTGTCTGATTGATTCGTGGCACTTGGTATGTTGGCATTGATGTCAATCGAACAAGAATTGAGGTGCAAATAATGGAAGAGAGTTTTTAGCCATGTTTCAGGTAGAAAATGGGCTCAAGGACTACATCAGACTTTCTCCACTGGAAAGTGCTTTGAAAATGGTTTCCAACGATATGCAGAAATCTATAAAAGCATCTCGAGATCAAAATTTATTGATAGTCGAAGTAAGGATCTTGAAGTCCTTAGAAATAGGCCAAATTTAGGAACCAAGGAAGATGGCCAAATATCAGAACCCTGGATTTCGAAACTTTGGAGGGTCAGAGTCTTAGTACTTTGGAGGGTCGGAATATCAGGACATCAGAAGGTCAAAAATTTTCAGGGCATTGAAAGGTCAGAGCATCAGAGCCTTTGAGGCTTACTTAAAAGAAACCTGAGATGTCATGGAACCAACGAAGCAGGCCGAATTTCAGACCTGGAACTTTAGAAGCTTTGAACCAGGGAAGGTAGGAATATTGGAGCATAAAAATTTTGGAACTTCGGAACTTTAGAATTTGGAATTTCGTGACTTCTTACAAATTAAATTCTTTTAAAAGCACAGAGGGTTGCGAGGAGAAGGGATTTACGAAGGAAATCGCTTACAATAGCAAGGATCGAGGGACCCTTTCTCTCTCCTCAGATAGGACACATGGTATTAGTTGATTGGTCCCCAGGAGCTAACGGCAGAAGATGAAATCAACATGACATGGTTGTACGAAGGACACATGGTAGTTAGTTTTAGTATTATTGAGTGACCTAATGGGGAAATCTTTGTGACACATGTCACCACTAAAGAGATGCTACATGGGGATGATGACAAGAGTATGATGTCATCCTAGGTGTATATTGATGTCGAAGATTTTATATCTCCTCCATAATTGCAATTTGAGAAAGTTCTGATACAGGGAGCTTCCGATGTTATTAGAACATGGTCTTGGAGCCCAAAGAACCAACGGCATAGAGAAATAACACAAGGATATAGGCCCCTGGCAGGATCCTAAAGGGCTTACCACCTAAGTTCTATGTCGTCAGTCATAGCACTCGGCCATATGGTGGAAAAACAATAAGAGGTGAAGCAAAAGGGGCTAAAGGCCAATATTAGAATCTCGCAATTTCGTAATATGTTGCCTTAATAAAGTTACGAAATGAGGGGCTTTGAAATTATAGCACAAAGGTGTATGAAGGATGAATGAGCTAGAACCTAAGAGTAAATGCGCACAGAAGAGTTGTTTGCTGGAATAATGATAATTGCAGAGTCTCTTGATCATAATGCAATTTTTCATGCGTTGAGACAAGTCATCCCTGATCTTTCTTGCGAGCTACGAGGAATTGAATGATGATCAGAGCCTCCGATTTATGAGCTTTATGCACAGAAAGAACAAGAACCTTGTTGGAGTGTGCAAGTTTCCTGAGGATTTATGTCTCAGCATGGGAACACTCATGTGCCCATCCTCATGTTTAATGCAACAAAAATGGGTGAGAGGAAGGACCCCATTCTCAATGGTTAGTGAATTTGCAGTGGATATGTATCAGATGCAATAGAAAGAAGGAATTAAATTATGCATCCATTGAGTGTTGCCGCTTGAAATTTGAGCAAACCCATAGGGAGATAAGTTGAAAATACAAGTTGACAAAATAGTTTTTTTATTTTTTCCCTCTAAAATTTGATGATTTAATCTAATCTTATTTTCTTATTTCCACTATTATTTTATAATTTCCCTAGGAGATCCATTTTATACCTCAAAATTCCCCTAATGATTTTTGTTAAGGTGCACTGTGGAGAGTTGTGCGCATGAGTGCATTCCCGAGGAGAGGTGAAGTATGATTGTACTGCAGAAAGAGGTTGTGTGTGCCCATGTTGCAGAGAAAATGTGTTGAGTGGGTCGGTGTTGTTGTGTGAGGTCGAGAGAGCCTGTGGAATAGTAGAAGGCCAAGAACATAAGTGTGGTACTATGGTGAATCACATTTCTATTTCTTTGTATATGTATTTTCCCCTGTTTTTAGTTTGAAAATTGTATGAAAGGTAGAACAATGGCTAGAGCAAGTAGTGGCCTACATTCTTAAGAGGTGGGTGCCTCTTGGAAAGTAGTGGCTTGCTATCTTAAGGGGGTTTGTGCCTCTTGTGAGTGGGTGCTCACAAACAATTTGATGTAATTAAGTAGGTTCTTAATTTACATCATAACAACAAACATATTGGTGGTTTTCTCCCTTTTGGTTTCCACGTAAAAAATGCCCATATCATTACATGTATACTTCTCATGAGATAGATTGTATGTACATGTGAATGCCTTATCTTGTTGGTCATTTGTATTGTGTATGAAAGCTCTCACAAGTAACTCACAGTATAAGAAAGAATTAAAGACTTATTCTTAAAAATTTTAAAAACCTCACTATTACTGATTCACCCCCACCCCTCTCAGTAATTCCTTATTCCAAAATTAGTATTAGAGCCAAGTTCCTTCAGGAACAGTCTAACCACTAGAAGGTAGATCCATAAGGAATTATGTCTAAGCAAGAGAGTCAAGATGCTTACTCAAGCAAGATACTAGTCTTTGATGGGACAAACTATGCCTTCTGGAAAGTTAGGATGGAAGCTTGTCTTATGTCTCTAGAAGTAGATGTTTGGAGCTTTGTACTAGTAAATTATGATGTCCTTGATGTCCCTCCCCTTGATGCAGATGGTAAAAAATTGTATTTAAATAATGCTAAAGCCAAGAATTCCATTATCTTTGGCCTTAGTCAATTTGAACTCATAAAGATTATGCACTGTAAGCCTGTGAAGGAAGTGTGGGTGAAGCTCAATTAGAGTCATGAAGGAGATGACAAATTCAAGCAGGCCAAACTTCAAACCTTCAGAATGAAGTTTGAAAGCTTAAAAATGAGTGAAGAAGAAAGCATAGAAAAATACTTCCTCATATTTGATGAAGTAACCAATATGATTAGAGGACTTGGTGAAGAAGTCAATGAAGATATGATTATTCAAAAGGTTTTGAGATCTCTACCCATGAGATTTAATGTCAAAGTCTTTGTTATTGAAGAAATTGTTGATTTAAAGAATCTCAAGATGGATCAGTTGCTTGGTACTCTCACAACTTATGAGATGGTAGTAGGAAGAGAAAAGTCTAAACCCAAGGATGCAGCGTTCAAAGTGTCTAATAAGGCCATGGAGCACAAAGATCATCAAGATTACTCCAATTTTTAATCTGATCAGGAGCTAGCTCAATTTTCTAGGAAACTAAAGCATGTCTCGAGAAAATATAAAAGGAGTTTTCCCTATAAATGCTTTGACTATGGAAGAGTTGGACATTTTTCGTCCAAGTTCCCTTACAAGGAAAGGACAGAAAAGGAATGATTAAACATTTAGAAAAAAATCTCAAAAACTTCAAAAGAAGAATTTTTATAAGAAAAAGGGGCTCTACTCCAAAGAGGATAGCTTAGCACCAAATTCAAACAGCAAAAAATCTTCATAAAGTGATCCAGATAAGTATTTACTCATAGAATTTGGAGCAAACAAACAAGAAACAAAAATATTATTGACTCTCAAGAGGAATAAGAAGAAGTAGGAGTAGTGGAATTTGAAGGGGAACTCATCAATACTCTTGATGAGTTAAAGAAGGAAAGGAGAAATAACAAGCAGCTAAAATAATAGCTACAACTTGTTGTAGAAGGTATGTACAACTCTGACAATGAGGAGTTTGTTTATCAAAAAGAAAAACTTGAAGAAGCCATTAAAATCAAAGAGAATCTAGCCTTTCTACTAGAAGAAAAACAAGGAACATGTGAGAAACTAGAAGAACAAAACAAGCATTTAAAACGAGAGTTGTTCAAGGTAAAGAATGAAACAGTCTCAAAAACATGAAAATATGGAATTATGTTCTTAAAATTCAAATTAAAAGAAGTTAAAGGAAAGGAATAAGTTCTTCGAGATTTGATCCATGAATGGGAAGAGAATTGTCAGAGTCTCTAGGTAGAGGTCATCTCTCTAAGAACGGATCTTGAGAAAATGAAGATCGGGAAAGGTATAAATGAAAATGTTGCAGAAGGAAAAAGAAAGCTAGATCATATTCTAAACATTCAAAGGTCTTCAGTAAACAAAACAGACCTAGGATAATCCAGACCATAGGAATATTCTATATGAAAGATGAACTTCAGGTCTGTGGGATTTGATGAACCTCAGAGCTATGCAAAGATGTATCAAGAAAGAATCAATGAAGAAGAAAAGGTAGCAAGCCATAAAGGAGCCCATCACTGGAATAATAACTCCATCTACCCCAAGGAACCACGCCAATGGAGAATAAATCAATCAGCCAGACAATAGAGGTAACTTCATGCACAAACTCATGAACTTTCCAACTTCATGTACTCTCATTTATTTTATGATCATCATCATAAATGTCACATATTTTTGCATAAGGTTTTTGATTGTAGAAGGATCAAAGCTGAAAGAGATGAAAATTTCAGATACAATAAGTATCATAATTTTAGATCTCAAAACTCTCCTCTCAGAAATCGAAATTCCTTCTCTCCCCTAATGAGTGATGTTGAATGTTTCAAATGTAATAATTTTTGGCACAAGGCAAGTGAGTGCAGAAGCAGGTTTGAGTACCCATATAAGTCTTAGAACACCTGGTAGCTAGCTTTTTGAAAAGATAAGGAGAATTGGAAACAAAAATTAAAAAGATCATGGAATGTGGACTTTCTCTATCAACACGTAATCATGAAAACAGATGGCATGTGGATAGTGGTTTTTCCAATCATATGACTGGGGATAAGAGCATTTTTTTGTTACTAAAAGAAAAGGATAGAGGGAACAATGTCACTTTCGGCACAATGCCCCAACAAGAATTAAGGGTAAGGGCATAGCTAGTCTTGATGAAAAGACTAAAGCCCAAAATGTGTTGTATGTAGAAGGTATCAAGAAAAACTTGCTTAGTGTAATTAAGATGTGTGATAATGGCTATAATGTGACCTTTCGATCCAAGGACTATGAGATCTGAAATGAAGAAAATGGAAAGCTAGTGGGAAAAGCATTCAGAACTCACAATAATGTATATGTGTTTGATGACTCCAGAGTAAGCTATTATTTGAGCAATTTGAGTGAAGCCCAGTTATGGCACAGGAGACTTGGTCATATGAATTTTGACAGTCTGATAATATTCAGCAATATGGGAGCTGTGAGAGGTTTTCCAAGACTTTCAAGGCCTAATAATTCAATCTACAAGTCATGTCAATTTGGTAAGCAGACTAGGAATCATTTCAAGACAAAAGAGTTCTCTTAATCTAGACCATTTGAGCTAATTCACACATATATATACAACCCAACTAGAGAAAAAATCACAAGAGGAGAAAGGTATTTTATGTTGCTTATTAATGATTTTACTAGGGCCACTTGGATCATGCTCTTAAAGAAAAAATCAGAAGCGTTTAAACATTTAAAAAAAAATTAAGCTCAATTAGAAAATGAGAAATATCTAAAGATCAAATGCTTAAGATCAGACAAACGATGAGAATACACTTCAAGAGAGTTTGAAGAATTTTGTGAAGAGCATGGCATAAGGAGGTAGTATTCTGTGGCTAGAACTCCACAAAAAAATGTAGTTGAGAGAAAGAACAAAAAAATCCAGGAAATGGTCAAAGCTATGATGGATGAAGTAGATGAACCTCACATCCTCTAGGGAGAATTAGCACAAGCAGCAGTGTACCTATCAAACAAAACACAACTTGGTCATAATAGTGATAAAACTCCCTATGAGTTACAGAAGGGAAAACATGCATTAGTGAAACATTACAAGGTGTTTTGGAGCAAATGCTTTATCAAAAGGAATGACAAAAATCCCAGAAAGTTTGATTCACGTGCTGATGAGGGCATGTTACAGAGGTAATTTTATCGAAGTCAAGGATATAAGTGCTACAACAAAAGGACAAAGAAGGTTGAGGATTACATTGATGTAGTAGTAGATGAAATAGATCCACAACTTGAGATATCCAAAGGAAACATGAACTTGGATGGAGAAGAGAGTTCAACCATCAGGTCCTCAGATCATGAAGAAATAGAATTAGATAATGAAGACATAGAAACAAGCACAACTCCAAGGTCCAAAACACCTTCAAGATATGTATAGAAAGAGCATCCTGAGAGTCAAAATCTTGGAGATCAAAGACTTGGTGTTCAGACAAGGAGGAAATTTGTTTTCAAATCAATTTGTGTAAATATTTCTCTGCTATCTCAGGTTGAGCCTAAAAATGTCAATCAGGCGAGTGAGGACAAGTCTTGGGTGAGAACTATGAATGAAGAACTTTACCAAATAGATAAAAATGACACTTGGGAGCTTGTTCTAAGGCCCAAAGAGAAAAATGGCATAGGAACAAAAAGGGTCTTAAAAAACAAGCTAAATGAGCAAGGTCAAGTAATTAGGAATAAGGCTCATTTCGTTTACAAAGGGTATGCCCAAATAGAGGGGGTAGACTTCGAGGAACCATTTGCACTAGTAACTAGACTGGAAGCTATCAGAATGTTTCTAGCCTTTTCCATTCATAAAAACATCAAGGTATATCAAAAGGATGTGAATTTTTCTTTTCTCAATGGAGATCTAGAAGAAGAGGTTTACATTGAGCAACTAGAAGGATTCACACTCATAGAAAATGAAGGGTTTGTGTGCAAATTGAAAAAGGCTTTATATGGACTCAAACAAGCTCCCAAATCCTAGTATGCAAGACTGGATCGATACCTTCAGCAACAAGGCCTTAAGGAAGGTGTTGTAGATAACAATTTATACATAAAGTCTGAATATGATCATCTACTAAGTGTAGTAGCGTATGTGGACAACCTAATCTTTGGCAATGAACTGGAACAATTGTGACATAAATTCACAAATTGTATGCAGACAGAGTTCAAGATGTCCATGATTGGAGAATTTTCCTTCTTCCTAGGATTGAAAATTCTTAGTCAAAACATGGGATATTTAACTCCCAATCCAAGTACCTATGAGAAAATATGAAGAAATTTTGGGCTAGAAGATTGCAATCCAGTTAGCACACCTATGGTTACAGGCTACAAATTATCCAAATAATATGAGACACAGTTGGTAAATCAGACTGACTATATATTAATGATAGGAAGCTTATTCTATCTCACATCTTCGAGATGAGACATCATGCAAGCAATGGGTCTTGTGGCCATATTTCAATCTTTCCCTCATGAAAGTCTTATCAAGGTTGTCAAAAGTATTTTCAAATATCCTCAAGGAACAACTGATTATGGACTGTGGTATGCTAAAAGCAAAGAGTTCAAGTTGGAGGCCTATACTGATGTTGATTGGGAAGAAAGTATTGATGACAAGACTAGCACCTTTGGTGCAACATTTTTTTTGGGAAACTGCTTTGTGTCCTGGGTCAGCAAGAAAAAAAAACTCCATTTCTTTATCAATTGCAGAAGCAGAGTATATTACAGTTGCCACTTGTTTCTCACAAATTCTATGGATGAAGCAGAGTTTGAAGGAAATTAATGTAGAGTTGACTAATACCATTCCAATCATGTGTGATAATACTAGTGCCATTAGTATCTCTAAGAATCTTTTCATGCACTCAAAGACCAAGAACATCCCTATCAAGTTCCATTTCTTAAGAGAGAAGGTTGCAACTAGCGTTGTTCGACTTGAATATGTGGCCACTAAAGACCAACTTGTAGACATATTTACTAAGCCACTAGCAAGAGAACCCTTTGAATATCTCAGGTAGTAGATAGGGGTTGTGACTCCTCCTCCCAAATGACTCAATTATAATGTGTGTTGGAAGCTACTCAGCATGTGGGATCAATTGAAGAGTAGGTTGTAGTGGTTTAGGGGGAGTTTTCAAGAGCATCCTTTGCCATTGATGCCAAAGGGGGAGAATTTTACTGGTGCATTGGAGAAGAACAACAATGAAGAAGGACATGCATGGTTTTCAGGGGATCTTATGTTGTTTCCATCAATGCCAAAGGGGGATATTGTTGGACAATTGACATTGTTTGATTGGTTGGTGGCACTTGGTATGTTGGCATTGATGTCAACCAGACTAGAATTGAGGTGAAAATAATGGCAGAGAATTTGCAATAATGTTTCAGGTAGAAAATGAGCTCAAGGACTACATCGGACCTTCTCCACTGGAAATTAATTTGAAAAATGTTTCCAATGATATGTGGAATTCCTTAAATGGATCACGGGATCAAAATTTATTGATAGATGAAGTAAGGATCTTGAAGTCCTTAGAAGCAGGTTGAATTTCGGAACCAGGGAAGCAGGCCAAATATCGGAACACCTGAATTTCAGAACTTTGGTACTTTAGAGGGTCGGAGTTGTTATGTGGAATCTATGACTACAAACAGAAGTATCTTCCTTAGGCCTGGTGGACTGACCTAGAACAACAGAAATATAAAGGGACTAATGTTTTCCTTAAAGTAAATAGATAATAGGATGAAGCCTACCCAGAATATGTCGTATGCTTCGCTCATTCTTTGGCTTGAATGCTCCAATCCTAGCTCTAATCACTATCATTAGAACCTTCACAATCAGATAACACAAGCCAATGATCCATAGAATCTATGCAACATCAGCTAATCATTTTATTCAATAGATCAACATGGTATTGAAATATATGAAACCATAACATCATATATATGAAAACAAAGAACTCTTTGTATTAATAGAAATGGAGTGAATTACAACCAAAAATAGTGTTGATATTGTAGAAAATATCCTCCAATTTGACTTTTCCTTTCCTTGTCACAAAGTGCACCTCTAATCACCCTAATGCATGGAAATATATCTCTTACATCAGCGAAATAAGGGTAGAATCACTTTCCAAAATCCAACACCTTACCTATGGATGGAAGTAAACATATAGGTGAAGGAGGAAGTTCATGAATTCTTATCCTTTTACCAATCTAGATTTGTGATCCACTCTTGATGGGAGGATGAGCTCAAGGGATAATGGAAGAAAACTCCAAGGTAGGATAGGATAGTATTTGAGAATTTTATCTGAGGTAAATGGTTACAACATATCCTAGAAGCTTCTAGAAGAAGAAGCTTCAGGATTATTATTTTTTTCCGAATTTCTAGAATCAACGCACCCCCAACACTGAGCAACCGACTGGTGATTAGTGCAAGTGAAAAGTAGGGCAACCTGGTAGTCAACATTGGTTAGTAAGGGGCCAGGGTGCATTGGTCCTTAACATGAATGAAACAAGGTGCTTTCAAGAATAAAATTAGGGTTTAGAATGAGTCATGCGTAGGGATTTGTGCAAGGATGATGAAAAGGGGTCAAAGGATGTTGATTGATCTAGTTGGTAGGCCTATTGACTAGATGTGACAAATGGCCTATAACAGATTTACCACTAAAGCTCAAAGTCATAAATGATAGTTGATGACTGAAGTGATTTACCTAGTCATCATCTATTACAATACATTAACATCATGACATATTTGTTGAGTGAGGCATACCCATACTCAGCACATAAGCTAACATTACATGTGCAATGATCAAAAGACACATCCACAGATGACAAATGGTGGAACCATGATTGGATGATTGTTTGTATGATCACAATTATCATACATTGTGATCTTGTATTACTCCTAAAATAGCAACCCGGATGGATGAAACTAGATCCAAGGTCTTCTATCTCATTCACACAACCAACCAATGTACGAGTCTAACTATGTGAATCAATCAGCTAGAATCAAACATGGTAGACACCATCTGATTACTAGCCAATGATGTAAGTCATTAACATAAGCGAGAGAAATCATCGATGATGTTAATGGCTCTCAAGGTACTCTAGTACAATCTGTATGGTGTGGATAAATGAGTTGACATTGAACACCACACAAAATCTTCCGGTCAAAGGCCAATGACGTAAACCTATCACCGAGAACGAGGAAACTTGCCATTGATGCATGCAAGTACCAAGGTACTAAGGGATGTTTCTAAGTCAACTTCCTGGATAATGAGATGATTTCCACAGGAAGCTATCCGTCACAGGAGGGCCTTGATGTATCCCTCATCAACAACATGCAATAGGTATGATGATTTGAGATAGAATGATCAGATTTATGTTCATGCGGAACTGAATCAGGAAAGGCAGACATGAAATGAAGGCTTAAGCGTATTGTAGTAGATATTAACTGAATGAATTATCTTGAACACATCGGCGACACTGAATAGAGTTGGCTTTGAAACAGTATGATAAACCAAAAGATGGGCATATTTCCCAACCCAACGACCATGGAGATGAAGTGGAAGAGTGTTGTGTTCAATATCGACTCACTACCATTAAAAAATGGAGTACATTGTTTTCCAAATTTCTCCAACCATACTAGCCAGTACCTCTTCATTTTTTAACAAGCTTGAGGAGGATAAAATATGCTTGATCTGTAAGTTCATCCTTCAAATGAATCCCTCTGAGAATATTTAACGAACCCAGAGAAGGAGTGGTTCGGTTCAGTTATGAATGGCAAGTCCATCATCATTTGATGTTTTAACGAGTTAGGTGAAGGTATAACTCAACATCTTTTTCATGTTTAGAGAGTTTGAAAAACAAGCAGAAAAGAAAAATCCATATGTTTTTTTCATAGATAATCCCTTAGGTCCAAAAAGGTATAAAATAATACCCAAGAGAACCTATTTGCCATGTTAAACTAAGTTATTCCTTTTTCGTAAGTAGTCTATCTCAGTGCAGAAAATGGTTAAACTTATATTGAGTAGACATATTTTCATTTATTTTAACAAGTTCGAAAAGACAAGTTCTCTACAATCTTTTCATATTTTGGGAGTCTAAAAAGACTTGAAAGAGGACTCCTTCTAGAGGAACGAAAGGGTAGCAACTGGTTTCGATCATGATGGAACTTCTCAAAACACGTAGAGGTCAAGAGGCTAGCTAATAAGACCACTCATCATAGCAGTTCCTTGGGAAAGGGTAAAAAAAACAAGTGAAAGCGTATGATTGGCCAAGTAGATAGTGACAATGGAATGAGAAAACCAAAGCTCATCTCATAGAAAATAGGCTGATAAAAATGGAAATCGCGAGGGGTAGGATGGGAATGGTTTCATTTTTACATAAGCTTGAAACATGGGAAAGTATGCTTGGAATTGGTTTCATTTTTACACAAGCTTGAAATGGAGAAAAAATATGCTTGAAATAAGTTTTGCATGCCCCCAGCATAATGACTCAATTCGATGTACATGCCCCACAAGCTTCATTTCAGTCACCCAAGTAGACTACTGGTTACTAACAAGTGGATGGAATGAATGTTCATTTGCGAGATCAAGGGAAAAACTCGACTGAGAATTTACGAAATCTAATCAAAGACTCAAATTGGAAGGGAATCTGTTTCATTTTTTAGTGAGCTTGACACATGAAAAGAACTATGCTCATGGGACCTTGTTTCATTTTTTAAGGAGCTTGACACAAGACAAGGAAATCTGCTTTGAAAACCTTGTTTCATTTTTTAACGAGCTTGACACAAGGCAAGGAATTTGCTCTAGTATGGTCACCAATTTGTTATGTGGAATCTACGACTGCGAACAGAAGTATCTTCCCTAAGCCTGGTGAACTAACATAAAACAAAAGAAATACAAAGGAACTAATTTTTTCTTTAAATTAAATAGATAACGGGATGAAGCCTACCTAGAATATGTCGTATGCTTCGCTCTTTCTTTGGCTTGAATGCTCCAATCGTAGCTCAAATCGCTATAATTAGGACCTGCACAGTCAAATAACACAAGCCAAAAATCCACATAATCTATGCAGCATCATCTATTCACTTTATTCAATAGATCAACATGGTATTAAAATATATTAAACCATAACATCATATATAGGAAAAAAAAGAACTATTTGCATTAATATAAAATGGAGTGAGTTACAACCAAAACAGGGGTTGATCTTGTAGAAAAGCTCCTCCAAGTTGACTTGTCCTTTCCTTGTCACAAAGTGTACCTCTAATCACCCTAATGCATGGAAAGATATCTCTTACATCAAAAACATAAGGGTAGAATCACTCTCCAAAATCCAATGCCTTGCCTATGGATGACAGTAAATATATAGGTGAAGGAGGTATTTCATGAATTCTTATCCTTTTACCAATCTGGGCTTGAGATCCACTCTTGATGGAGGATGATCTCAAGGGATAAGGGATGAAAACACCAAGGTAGGATAGGATAGGATTCGAGACTTTTATCTGAGGTAAATGGTTACAACAAATCCTAGAAGCTTGTGGAAGAGGAAGCTTTGGGATTCTTTTTTTCCCGAATTTCTAGAATCAACGCACCCCCAACACTAAGCAACCTATTAGTGATCAGTGTAGGTGTAGACTAGGGAAACCTTGTAGTTAACCCTAGCCAGTAAGGGACAAGGGTGCATTGGTCCTTAAAATGACCTAAACAATGTGCTTTCAGGAAAAAACTCATGGTTTATAATGACTCATGCTTAGGGCTTTGTGCAAGGATGATGAAAAGGGGTCAAAGGATGATAATTGATCCAATTGGTAGGCCTATTAACCAAATGTGACAAAATGGCCTATAACAGGAGTCTTGGGACCTCAAAGGGTGAGAATTTCAAGATGTTGGAAGGTCAGAATTTCAGGACGTCGGAAGGTCGGAACATCAGAGCCTTAGAGGTTTATTTAAAAGAAACCTAAGATAGCATGGAACTAGGGAAGTAGGTCAAATTTCGAACCCTGGACTTCAAAATCTCGGAACCAGGGAAGGTAGGAATATCATAGCCTAGAAATTTCGGAACTTCAAAACTTTGGAATTTCATAATTTTGTAACTTCTTACAAATTGAATTCTTTTAAAAGCATTGAGGGTTGCAAGGAGCAGGGATTTATGAAGGAAATCATTTGCAAAACCAAGGATCGAGGGACCCTTTCTCTCTCCTCAGACATGACACATGGCAACAGTTGATTGGCCCTCAGGAGCTGACGGTGGCAGATGACATCAGCATGACATGGTTATATGAAGGACATGTGGCAATCAGTTTCAGCATTATTGAGTGGCCTAATGGGGAAAATCCGAGTGACACGTGTCACCACTAAGGAGGCTTTACGTGGGGATGATGATAAGAGCATGATGTCATCCTAGGAGTATAATGAAGGTTAGAGATTTTGTATCTCCTCATAATTGTAATTTGAGAAAGTTCTGATACAAGGAGCTTCCGATGTTTTTGGCACCTGGTCGTGGAGCTCAAAGAACCAAGGGCGTAGAGTAAGGACACAAGGGGATAGGCCCCCGATAGGATCCTGAAAGGATTAGCAACTAAGTGCTATGTTGTTAATCACAACACATGATCCTATGGTGGAAAAACAATAAGAGGCGATGCAAAAGGGGCTAAAGGCCAATATCAAAATCTTGTGATTTCATAATATCCTGCCTTAATAAAGTTAAGAAATGAGGGGCTACGAGATCGCAACATAGAGGTGTATGAAGGATGAATGAGTTAAAAGCTACGAGTAAATGCACAGAGAAGAGTTGGTCACTCGAGTAATGGCAACTACAGAAACTCCTGGCTTGAAGAATGGATAGGACCACGGTTGCACAGGATGAAATAATGGAGTATGTCATGAGCTGAGACAAGTCATCCCTAATCTTGCTTGTGAGCTACGATGAATTGAATGAAGATCAGAGCCTCATGGATAGGATATTTATTCACAGAAAGAATAAGATCCTTGTTGGAATGTGCAAGTTGACTAAGGATTTATGTCTCGGCATGGGAACACTTAGGATCTCATCCTCATGTTTAATGCAGCAACAATGGGTGAGAGAACATAACTCATTCTTAGTGGTTAATGAAGCTACAGTGTCTATGTATCATATACAATAGCAGGAAGGAATGCCAAGTGCAGGAGTACACTTAGGCAACGTGAATGGAAAAATGATGGCTAGAAGAGACAACATTGATCACAATGTAGGAGAGGAATAAAATCGTGGAGAGCAGTTATGAAAGTGTGGGAGGTTGAATTGTTGCTAAGGTGCAGTGTGGAGAGTTTTGTGCATTAGTGTGTCGCTAAGGAGAGGTGAAGTGTGTATGTGCTGCAAAAAGAGGTTGTGTGCATGAGTGTGTCATTGAGGAGAGGTGAAGTGTGTATGTGTTGCAGAAAGAGGTTATGTGTGCATATGTTAAAGAGAAAAGGGGTTGAGTGGGCCAGTGTTGTTGTGTGAGGCCAAGAGAGCCTATGGAATAGTAGAAGGTCAAGAGTAGAAGTGTGGTACTGCAGTGAATGATATTTGTATTTCTCTGTATATGTATTTGCCTCTATTTTCAGCTTGAAAATTGTATGAAAGGTAGAATAGTGGCTAGCAAGTAATGGTCTGCATTCTTAAGAGGTGGGCTCCTCTTCGCAAGTAGTGGTTTTCTATCTTAAGGGAGTCGGTGCCTCCTGTGAGTGGGTGCTCATAAAAAAATTGATGTAATTAAGTAGGTGCTTAATTTACATCATAACAACAAACAGATTGGTGGTTTTCTCCCTTTGGGTTTCCACGTAAAAAATACCTGTGTCAATATGTGTATATTTCTCATGTGATGGATTATATGTACATGTGAATTCCTTATCTTGCTGATCATTTGTATTGTGTATGAAAGCTCTCACAAGTAACTGTAGAGGAAAGAATTAAAGACTTATTCTTAAAAGTTTTAAGAACTTCACTATTACTAATTCACCCCCTCTCAATAATTCCTTATTCCAACAATTTGCATGTCTAAAACCATGTCATGTAAGATATTGGGTCTTTCCCATATAATAATAATGTTTAACATGAAGGAACTCACCACCCTAATAATAATAAAGACAGATTCATTAATAAGGATGGAGATCCATTCTCATCAATATTTTTATTCTACACCAAACCTTGAATTGAGGAACTAATACCCTCCAACATATGTGATAACTTTGAGATGCCTCCCACCAACATTGAGGATGTCATTTCCTTCACTTGCATATTCTACCACACACAGGCATTTGTGCATATAGTTCAATTGGATAAATATATATAAATTTTAATTATAGATATATGAACCAATATTATAGTGATTAATTTATGTTAACATTAATATATATATATATATATATATATAATTAATGTTAACATAAATTAATCACTATAATATTTGTTCATATATGTATAATTAAAATTTATATATATTTATTGATTAAATAAAAATGTTGTAAACCCATCAATTATATTTAGTTTTAAAATTAAAATTTATTTTAATTATTGATTGAATCATAAAACGAGGGTTGCGCAGCAACAAGTCCCGGATTTGAAAGGGCGTTTAACTTATGTTAATATTAAAATATATATATATATATATATATATATATATATATATATATATATATATATATATATATATATATATATATATATATATATATAGATTTGTTCGTATATCTATAATTAAAATTTATATATATTTATTGATTAAATAAAAATGTTGTAAACCCATCAATTATATTTAGTTTTAAAATATAAATTTATTTTAATTGTTGATTGAATCATAAAACGAGGGTTGTGCGGCAACAAGTCCCTGCCTTGAAAGAGCGTTTATTTTGGGGGGGGCTATTTTGTTTAGTGGACAAACTCTGCTTAAAATCTTATTCAAACTTTGTAGTTACTGAAACTACAGAAGTTGGTTGGCAAATAGATCAAGTTGGTTGGCAAATAGATCAACTGGTTGGAGCTAGCATCCTGAAGAGACTAAAGCAAGTGCAGCAGAAACAACAACAAAGGCTATGGTAGCAGAGACAACATATCCAGAAGTAGATGTTGTTGATTCAGTAGCAGCTTATCCACCAGTACTACTAATAGTCTAAGCCCATGGATGCATAGAATCATAAATAAATGCGTAGCCTCACCGTAAAGAGAAAACGCTACATCCTAGAGATCAATTGCATGCCCTCATTAGTGGGAACAGGAGCTTATGCCTTCACACCACCACTTGCAAAAGCAAGGGATGTAGGAACATCCACCGACTTCATAACTAACATGAAATATTAGACGTATTGGTTCCTAAAACATTGAAGAATTTTAATTTTTTCAGAAGTCCTAGTGAATTTGGCAAAGAGACCAATCTATTTTGTTTAGAGGATGACCTTTGCTTAAAACCTTGTTGAAAGCAGTTGTTGAAACCTGTAGTTATAGCAAATAACAATACAAGCAAAGCACACCGGAAGGACAAATCAATTACCAATAATTTAAAACATGTTTCATCTCCTTAAAGGAAACATACAACCTCTCATTCAAAACAGAAATGCCAAGTTCCAAATGCCTAACTCGGAGAAACAGAGCTACGCCGAACTGAAGGAGATCAAGCAGATCATTGGTGAGAGTGCTTGGGAGTACGATCAGTGGTTCTGTGCCATCAAAATAGCAGTAATTAGAGTCTGAAATCCTTCAGAAGTCCTAGTGAATCTGGCAAAGAGACCAAGCTATTTTGTTTAGAGGACGACCTCTGCTTAAAACCTTGTTGAAAGCAGTTGTTGAAACCTGTAGTTATAGCAAAGAACAATACAAGTGAAGCACACCAGAAGGACAAATCAATTACCAATAATTTAAAAATCCTCTGCTCAGCCTGGTTTTGCACTTCTTCGGAACTCATTTCCAGTTACAATCTCTACAATCTCAACTATATACAAAAATGGGTAATCCCAGTATTCAGATAAAAACAAAGCCTGTAAAAATTGCAGAACCCGGAGCCCTAATCTGTATTATGCATGCACCCCTTTTATAGAATGAACCCACAAGTTTCCCCCTTTGGTTACAAATTCTCAAGTTCAACCTTATGCTTATCTGCAGACCATTATAATTAGATTACATGCTTGTAATGAGCTGTAAACAAAAGGAAAAATGAACTGGGTATTCACAAGCACTCATATGGTTTCATGGAGAATACCAGAAAACCCGTATATTTGTAAATAAACTTCGATCAAAGAAGATGTCCATTTATTAGGTTCTGGAACTTGTGTCAATTAGGATGGGGTAGTTGAAAATTCGAATTCAAACATTGAATATTGCATAGACCTAGAAAAAAAAAGTGAAGAGTAATAAAGGGACTCGGGGAGCAATGCATTTACAATGGTTTATGTAAAGGCCCAACGGTTTTGTGTAAAGTCCCATCAAAGCCAATCCCATCGAAATCTGGAAAAGACATTGGAAATCTTGTAGTCTTGAAGAAGAAAACACCACCCACCTACAGAGCACTTGGGAATTCCTGCAGTCTCTAAGAAGAAAACAACCTCCACCTGTTGATTTAGTGTAATTGCAAAATAGTGTGGACATTAGTGCATTTGGGTGGGGAGAACATGCAAAGCAGAGAAAAGCAGAATAGATTAGAAATTATTTGTACAGAAATGCCAAGTTCCAAATGCCTAACTTGGAGAAACAGAGCTACTCCAAACTGAAGGAGATCAAGCAGATCATTGGTGAGAGTGCTTAGGAATACGATCAGTGGTTCTGCGCCATCAAAATAGCAGTAATTAGAGTCTGAAATCCTTCTTGTTATTAATCCACCTAAACATGAATTACAAGCCGAATCTCAAAACTTAGTAAAGTATTTAAATTAAAAAAAAATGTTATTAATAAATATAAATCAAAGTGCCACATTTAACACAATGATATTAGATGTTTTCGACACATGGTAACCATGCCTGCATACTTTCACAAGTACACCACACAGGTTTATGCTCAGACCACTTGTCCACAACGATGATCCAAATGTATGTTCGTTGCTATTTTTCCTGTTAAAGCTGGTAGATGATACCCTGCCATTTTTCCTGTTAAAGCTGATCGAAGGTGGAGGTCACCACTGGTTAGCTTTCCTGAGAACGTGGAGGTCATCACTGGCTAGCTTTCCTAAGAACCTGAATTGCCCAAAACTCAAAGATCGAAGGTGGGGGTCATCACTGGCTAGCTTTCCTGAGAACGTGAATTTCCCAAAACTCAAACGAATCCACAACAACAACAACCATCACATCGTGCATGGAAAGAAACTGCCCTGTTGAATTGACCCTTCCAATTCGAAGTGCTTTCCTACAAGTTGAAATCGCCCTTGGGTAGGTAAAGACTGGCTTCAGAAAGTCCTCCAAAGGAATTTAAGGGGAAAAATAAAAAATCAAGGTTCATCCAAGGGAAGGATAACAGGGAAGGTAACAAGGAAGGATAGCAAGGGCCTATGAGAGTAGGAATTGGTCAAGCTAGAAGGTCGTATTAGAGAGTCGTATTACAACAAGAATTAATGGGTCAAGTGCTAAGTAACAGGGAAGGATAGGAAGGTGCTAAGTAACAGGGAGGGATACGAAGGGCCTATGAAGCTAGAGGCCCTATCACAACAAGAATTAATGGGTCAAGCGCTACTTGGGCACATCTCAGAAGCAGTAAGAGCATAAATAGGGGTTTAACCATTACTACTAGTTTAATAAGAAGGAGTAGCTAGAGCATAAATAGGGGTTTAAGAAAGAACATAAATAGGGGTTTAACCATTACTACTAGTTTAATAAGAAGGAGTAGCTGGAAGGGAAAGAGAAAAGGCGTGGCTATAGCAGGCTCGTTCTTAGGTATGGTTTTCATAACCCGCCTTTCGTGCGAGACACAGCCAAAGTACTTGTATTTAGTGATTGATCCTAAACCAGATTCAAATAAAATTCAAAGGTTTAAAATAGCTCCAGCTTCTCGTGAAAACCAGATTCAAACAAAATTCAAAGGTTTAAAATAGCTCCCAGCTTCTCGTGAAAACTCATTCAATAGAGGGAGTGTCAGGAAGTGCGTCTTCTGCTGCGGAGAATCCATTATCCATTTCAGTTGCGGCCATTTACTAAGTTCCAAAACCAGATGAAGATTCTCCATGTGAAAATCATAGAGTTTGCAGCTTCCATTCCGAATCTTAGTCTCGGTCTAAGCGGTATGAGTTGTTCTTTCCGCTCCTTGTTTTATGTCCTTTATCTATTAGCTGAAGTATGAGCTCTTTTATAAAGCCTTTATCTATTAGCTAAAGTATGAGCTTTGTTATAAAGCCTGTTCAGACATAAATGAAGTATGAGCTTTGTTATAAAGCCTGTTCAGACATAAGGATTTTCATAGCAATCATGGAATAAATATCTCCAAACAGAACAGACCCAACCAAGACTACCCTACAAGCAAGGAAGAGTTTTTCATATATGATGCACAAATAGTGGCGAAAGGAAGGGTGGCTCGACCGAGTGAAGCAGTAGCGAGGTGAGGCCCTCCTCTCTACCAAGCAGAGAATCAATAGCCACATAGCGAGGCCCTCCTCTCTACCAAACTATGGGTCTACACTTCCCTTTGCAGATCTACTGGCCTTTTGCTCATAGAACCACCCATACCGGGGAATCGCTTTGGGTAGATGGGCTCTGGGATTTGCACTTTCATATCACTACCTAAGCACTGCCCATGCTGGGGAATCGTGTTGGATAGATGGGCTCTAGGATTTGCACTTTCATATCGCTGCCTCTGCAAGTAAACCAGACACCGCAGCAAGAAACTTCAACCATTAACCAGACACAACAACAACATGCATTTTCCACTGGGCAACTTCAACAGTTCACCACCTGGCAACTTCAACCCGCAAATGACTTTAACTTATAATACCATAGTACAACATTTCATAGCATTTAATAACAGTAAAACTAATGCTAGCATTAGTCTCCACTTCCCAAATAATAAAAACAGAAGTCGAAAATAACATATGCTTTTGGCCTCTCCTCCTTGGGAAGAGGCCAAATAAGATGATGAAATAAATTGCCATATAGTTAACAAACGGAACTGGTTGTATACGCCGCAAACTTAGTGTATAAACTGCATACTCGTTAAATGAATTAATGCTAAAAATCGTGATTCTGATTACTATAGTCCCATGCCATTGCCAGATGGTAGGGACTAATAACGTAAGTGGTTAAAAGAAAAACAAGACTTCACGTAGAAAGCCATATCATTTAATTTATGTTTGAGTTGTGAGACTTGGAAATAAGAGATTTAGGGGACCTTTTATATGGCTATGTGAAAATCTAAAAAAAGGTCAGTGATAAAAAATTTATTAATCTAATCAAATTTTAAATTTTAAAATATATTTTTTATTATTATATGCAGATGAAATTTCAGTGCTTTTATAATCATTTTACCAACACGACTAGACTACATGATAAATGTTGACGATGGGTTGAAGTTGATCACAAGAGTATTTCATTGTAGCCAAAACTTCAGGCAACATTTCTGTCCCTTCAAACTTGTACCCAAAACACATATTGCACTCTAGATCTGCAAAAAGAGTTTACCCAAAACACATATTGCATTCTAACTTGTACCCAAAACACATATTGCACTCTAGATTTGCAAAAAGAGTTTACCCGCAACACATAAAACATAATTTTATTTTAATTTCAGAGAAAATTAATTAGAATAATAAGTTTGAATTATATAACTTTCATAATCTAAATATGAAAAACATTAAATTTATTTATACATTCAAAATAATTTTAATAACAACAAAAGAAAATCAATGCCCAAAATTATATTGGTAATCAATGAAAAAAAAAAAAACCATAACATATAAGATTTGTGCATTCACTGTTTCAATGGGTAACTCCTTAGCTAATAGAGTAGGGATGCGACCTGTGGTAGAGAAGCTAAAGCATCACTTGCATGCATTCAACAAAGTCACTACTTCCTTAGCGAATAGAGTAGGGATGCGACCTGTGCAAGAGAAGCTAAAGCATTACTTGTATGCATTCAACGAAGTCACTACTTTTATACCATGGTGGCGAAGTTAATTAGGAATTACTTTTAAAATTCTAATGAGCAAATTATTGAAACTATTTATCAGCATATATCTATCTTAAATATAGATTAAAGATGAACTGAGAGGAATCAAATTATTGAAACTATTTACCAGCATATATCTATCTTAAATATAGATTTAACATGAGCTGAGAGGAATCAAATTTCTTTACGTAAAACTTCATTAGAGTGCAAAATTTCATTGTTTAAATTGAATTTTTAAATGCTAAATAAATAAAGTATATATGACCAAATAAACATTTTAACCATAAAAACTTGCTTTTTTTTCATGATATATAAATAAAAAAATTTAAATGATATATAATATATACATAATGGACATTAAAATATTTTACATGACATGTACATCCAAATTAAAATGGTTTTTTATTATTAATGTATTTTTAAGTATATGTTAATATTAATTCTTATTAAAATATCTTATTGATAACCCACATTGAATATTTGAATTTTTTTTATATACATCATCAAAATATTTTATTTTAATTAAAAAAATTTATATATAGATATATATGAAGTTGGTATCTACATAAATTTGTTAACATAAATCTTCAAATAAATTATTTAAATCTTTTGTTAAAATATTTTTGAAAAGTATAAGATATAAACTTCTTAGTTATTTTTCTTTTTATAACATGATTTTTATTTTTATTTTAAAGGGAAATAACCTTTGAAAACTTACATCCTCATACTAAGTTGTAGAATAAACCTAATAAATTACAAAATACAAACCTTTTTTAGAAACTGTATTAGGCCACTATTTAACCCTATTGGCTTAAGAACCTGCCAAAATTGTTATTAACCTTGCCCTATTTTCTCTGACACAAAAGCCAAAGGCTCCATTATCCAGATCAATGGACTGGAGAAAACCTTATGCAAACCTTTGGCCTAGGAACGGCCAAGGCTGCTATTAATATATTCCAGCTTGGAATGTCCTTAGTTTCTCTGACACACAAATTAAAGATTCCATTATCCAGATCAATGGACTGAACAAAACCTTATCCAAATTTCTGTAATTTCGAAAACCCATATGGTGAAGTACTCTATGCTTTGGAATGGAAGAGAGGTTTTGCAATCACGGGTACAATATAGCAGTGGGAATAGCGCCAAATTAAAATACTGTAAGACAAAATACATGGCAATTGAAACTTTGATCTTATTTCACTTGGACTCTCGACAAACCGTATTGCATATGCAGTGGGGAACTGAAATTCAAATTCAAACAGAGATGATAAGAGAACGGTAATTTGCTTGGTCCTTTAACTGAAATTTGATGAGGATTGAGTTTCCTTGTCTAGTTTGAATTTGAATTTTAATTTTAATAAAACATTAATTGATTTAAGTTTCTTTATACCAATCAACTAGATAATTCAATAATTTTACTTATTATTAATAAATATGTAATAAAAATATTTTTTAAATAATTATTAAAAATTATTTCATCTATATTAAAATAAATAAAAATAATAAAATATTATTATAAAATAAAATATATTTACATTTTATTATAAACCATTTTAAATATATTAATAACATTATTACAGTGCTGTTAAAATAATTGTATTATTCTTGGATGTAGTAACAAACATAAAAAATGTGTAAGGAACGACAGAGGCATTTACCATTGTCGCATTTACCGTTGTTACCTGACACAATCAAGGGGACTATTCAACCTTTCAATCTCATGATCTACTATGCCATGATGTCACATCACATTTATTGTTTCGTGTTTGCAAGGGGGAGAAGTTTCCCAAAGGAAACAAGAGATGTCTAAGGCAAGCATGAACAAGGCAGTTTCTTAAAGGAAACAAGAGATGTGTAAGGCAAGCATGAACAAGGCCATTTGTAATTTTAACTTCAACTTCCTACTTTGCACTCACTCTGGCCTTGTAACTAATTTCAATTGTCAAATTGTTGTTTCTCTAATCAACATGAAGATAGGTTTAGGTCCTTCATACTAGGCCTCCCATGATGAGCCCATCCTTTGGTTCTTTTCCATTATCCTGTATGAATACTAGCTTGTCATGCATGGGGTGGCAAAGACACTATCCTAGAGTTTTCAAGCTAAGTGGTGGTCTATGCCTAAAGGGAGCTCCACATATACCAACTAGACTAGGGGAAACGAGTGGAGTCCACGCTCCAGTAGAGGTATATCCCTTCAAAACACTTTTAAACAAGTATTCTCTACACCTACACCAACTTTACTAGGGGAGATGAGTGGAGACCACACTCAAGGGAGGTCTATCCCTTCAAAACTTTATTAAATTGTGCATCGCACTGCTTTATATAATCATTTTGAATGTTGGTTCATTGTTAAGGTTTGGTGGCCATAGTGTAGTCTTGTGTGTATAATTTGGTCTTTATGTTCTTATCTGTGTAGCAAGCATTGTAGATGTTAGTTCCTTATTTTTGTTGAAACAATTATGTTTCTCTTGCCAACCCCCACCCCCCCCACCACCAATTCACACTCCCGTTTGCACCATGACCCACCCCTATGCATCCCTATCATTGCTTCCCTTCCCCTTTGCCTGGGCTATTAACTCTCCCCATATCCATTGCTACTTGGTGTGACATGCTCTTTACTACCCTCATGAAGCTCTTCCCAGTGCATTCAATAGCCCCTAAGACTCCTTGTACATCCCTCTCTACACCAACATGCCTTGACAGTGGGCTTGAAGCCATCAAATATCCTCTAGCATAGTAGAAAGGAGTGGTTGAGCTCGCCTTCATGCCCACAATGCAACTAAGCATTATCACACATAAAATCATGTTGAAATTCAACATGAAATTAAGAATGTAGCTATGGAATTCCATGTGAACTGAGATGAATTCTTGAATGCAGAGGTACTGTCTTAAATTGCATAGTAGGTCCCTGATCCAAGGCACACTCGGGAATGCCAAAACCAGTACCTTTGCACTATTGAACTATTCTATAATGTCATGTCCCTACTCAACAAAGTGCTCTTAGATTGCAATGAAACCAAAAGAGATATTTTAATGCAGTTGGATGAGTTACAGCTGGAGCATTGGGACCTAGGCCTCGAGCATCAAGTTATGGCTATGAGACTTACTCAAGTAGAGGTTATTCTAAATCGTGACAAGGGTCCTACCTCACCAAGCACCCCTATGGTGTGCATTGAAGTGTCTACCTTGTCCTAAGCTTCTTTCATGCCCTACAGTCTCACTAGTCTGATCTCCCATTCTCAAGATAATAGGGTTTCTTTGCTTTTTTTTTTTTTTTTTTATCTTCAATATATTTTTTTCTATGCAACTAGCGTATGTTTATGTCGTTAATGTTAAAGATGCTAGCATACTAAGACATAAATTATACAACGAATATTGTTTTTTATCAAATTTTAATCTAAATATTTACTCTTCTACCAAGAAACCAAGACAATAAAAGAAATATCTATATAAATGTCTTTGATATCTAATAAAAATTGCATAATTGAAAAAAAAATAACAATAATATTATAAAATAAACCTATTTTAAATTTTATTTAAAAATACTAAACATAACTATCTATTCATAAAATTATGATAATATAAAATATAAATTTATAATTATATTTTATTTACATAATAATAAGTCAAAATTATTTATGTAAAATTCAATTTTAAATTTATTTAATTATTATCACTTATAAATTATACCTTAAAAAATTATAACACACCCTAAGTTCTAACCCTTACAAAACATTTTCTAAAACATATTTTTATTTCTGGAAACATTTGCTTTTCAAACTTATTAGAAGTTCTAATCCTTACGTAAAACATATTTTTATTTCTTGAAACATTTACTTTTCAAACTTATTTCTAATAAAATATACCTTTCATGAAAATAGATATAAAATAAAACTTAAATAAAGAGAAATTTAATACTACCTTACTATCACCCCCAACTTCTATCCTATAAACTTCTCAAAATGTGTTTTTGAATTCACATTTAATATTAGAGCAAGATCATATCCAATGGCTAGCCAAAGGTCCAAAGGTACTCTGAAATATGGATCTCATCATAAGAATAGTTCTCATTATTTTTCATATTAAAGATAAATATTATAACTTACTAGCAAGGGTTCGCACATAAAAAATATATCTTTATCAAGAGGGTGGTGATTCACTGTAATCGTATATATTAATGGGTTCTATGTATCAGAACAATAAAACATTATAAAAAGTATTTATAAATATAAATTAATAATGTATAATAAAAATATATAAAAACATAAATTAATAACGTAATTTTATACATTATAATCGTAAAAAGAAATCAATAAATAAATTATTATTAAATATTTAAATAAAAAATACAAAATACAAAATTAAAAAATATATATTAAAACAATATTAATATATTTTTATTATTTATTATTTATAATTAAAAAATTAACATAAATGCAATATAAGACTAACATTAATTAATGTAGCTATTTTACATATTACCTATAATTTAAGTATAAGTGGAAAAAGGCCTTAAACCAAATTGTGAAGAATCTGTGGAATTGTGAACATTAAAGGCGTAGTTACGTTAACATGTAAACATCCTTGCTTTTAAGTGGTTATTCCTTTACAAACATAACTATTTCTGCAATACCAAGTGGCAATCAATGAAGTTTGGTGGGAGATATCTTCCATGAGTTAAAACCATGTAATAAACTGAGCACGTGGGTCTAAATATTACATGCTCTCACTAAATGTCAAATTATGAAACATCTCCTTTTTCACAACTATTAGGATGGAGTTTAGATCTGTCAGTCTCAGTCTCAATATACTAAATGGAAAAGAGTGGAATGACTTCTTCTTTTCTCACATGTTAGTTGAATCTCAATATATTAAATGGAAAAAGGGGTTTCAACACCAACAAAATGTTATCATAAAAAAAATTGTCGATCGATAAAATGCTATTATAATTTTAATAATTTGTACGTTAAATTATAAAAAATTATCCACCAATAAAATATTATCACTTTTTATCTTCTTAATTATTGAAGGTTTTTTAATTTTAACTTAGTATATGAGGATGTGTTAATTTTTTTTAAATTGATGGTATAAATTGATTCTTCATGGAATTTGTTCAACATATACTTAGTTTTAATGTTTATCAACAACTGTAGTGTGTTACAAAGTTTGTTAGGTTGAATTGATTTTTAATAAATTAAAAAAATTAGATTCACGTGGTTCCCTCGCCACCAAAGGCTCACTCTACAGCGTATTATAATGTGTAAGGATGTTCGTTCGTCATCAAAGTTGAAATTTTGCTCATTTGACTAGAAAAGAAAAAAAAAACAAAACAAAACAAAAAGAACAAAAACATAAACAAAAACTATACAAAACATTTAAATAGTGTAGGCTCATAAAAAAAATTGCATGTGAAGAAATGCTCATATTGGCCAAAATAAAAAAATTTAAAAAAATTACAAAACTATACAAAACATTTAAATAATATCCGTTCATAAATTAATATATAAGCAAATTTCATTTAACAAAATGCTCTATTTTACAATAAGATTTGTAGTTTTCTTTTTTCTCAAATTAAATTAAATTCGTGCCACATGGCTCCCCACCCACCAATTTCATAGATGTGTATATTAATAACATATTTTTGGTGTTGCAATAATTTTTTTGTTACATTTATAAAGCCTTGAGATATATCTACCACATTAAATTTTATTAATATGATTGTACTTGATATTATTTAAAATACTTTATTAATTTATGTATCCAAGCTTCTGTGATCCATAATGAATTAAGCAAAGCCTTTTGGTAGAAATCACATAAGAGAAATTTTTAGCAATCACCTTTCAAACCAACAAGTGTGGTTCATCATCAGGACAAGACTATGGCAAAGGCTTAAATAGAGAGCGCCTTTAGAACCAACACGTGTGGTTCATCATCAATACAAGACTATGGCAAAGGCTTAAATAGAGAGCAATGTAGAGACATAATTTAATATAATTGTACTTGAAATTATGTCTCTACATTGCTCTATATTTAAGCCTTTGCCATGATTTGTCTCTTAATCTATCTAGATGATAAAGCACACTTGTTTATTCGAAACCCCTCTACCGAAAATTTATATTATGTAAATTTAACCCAAAAAACTTTACTTAATACTTTATTAAAATTGATCTTCTATAAAATGCTTTATTAGTGCAACCATAAAAACCTTACAGTCAAGCACAATGATTCGCCGAAGTTGTATTGACTGGTTAATCACTTATCCCTTCTCCCGACACTCTTAAGAATTATTTACCAAAATTAGAAGCATGTTTGTTGGGATGTGTTGTCGAGAACGGAATTTGCCAAACATATTTGAGGATTATTCCACTGAGTTATGATGATCTTTTCGCAATTTTTTCTAACTTTAGCAATCAAAATTTGTGAGACTGAAATTTGAAGGATTCGTCCTTCAAAATTTGTACAATATTTACCAAAAGCAAGGATTCCATAACCTTTTTCCATTCGATACGAAACAGAGATAAAGACAGGCACGTGAACTTTTTGTTGGCTGTAACCACCAAAGGACCGAACCTTTCTTATCTGCAGTAGAACAGCTTTCCCCTTCAGTATGTCCAGTCCGACACCACATAATACAATGCAGGACAATAAGTTTGCTGTATAAGATTGGGGCCGGGATGCAGGTTTCCTGGGTCGGATCCTCTTCTGTAAGCGCTCTGAAGCTTCTCGTACCCTGTGTTCAATCCGTCCTTTAAGACTCTGTCTTTCCTGAGTTTCCTCAAACTCAATCTTCTTGTTTTGGGATTGAGGCCAAACGTCAGAAGTAGCAGTAGAGCTGTGAGCATTACAGTACTATTCTTGGTATTTTCTACTGATATTTGCGGTCAGAATTTTGTATTAGAGAGATCCAGCCATGTCAGGGAAGGGATGTGTGACTCGCCACGATTGCGGCCGCCATGGGAAGGGATGTGGGACTCGCCACGGTTGCGGCCATGATGGCTCCTGCTCCGACGATTTACCCTTCAGGAGATTCTTTCAGGTTCTGTTGGCGTTGCTCTTGATCCTGCTCTTCGTGGTCCTCATCATCTACTTGGCGTTGCGTCCCCATAAGCCACGGTTCTACCTGCAGAATGCTACGGTCCGCGAGCTGAATCTGAGCGACGGATTCCTCACTTCCAGCCTGCAGTTCACCGTGGTGTCGCACAACCCGAATAACAGGGTCGGTGTCCTCTACGACAGCCTGAGCACCTACGCCTCGTATCTGGGTCAGCAGATCACGGCCCAGTGCCCGTTGCCCCCTTTCTACCAGGACCACCACGATGTCAACTTCTTGAATCCCATTTTATACGGGAATGAGGTTCCCTTGGCCACCGTTGTCTGTCAGCATCTGAATTACGAGAGGCAGAACGGATTGGTGAGCTTGAGTCTGAGAATGCAAGGGAGGATCCGCTGGAAGGTGGGTAGCTGGACATCTGGGAATTATCATTTGAATGTCAATTGCTGGGCCATCTTGGGGATGAGCGATTACGGCATAGGAGGCCAGGTTCCTCTGCAGCCGGGCATCAAATGCCGCGTGGAGGTCTGAATTTGAGTTTTATAAGATATCAGAATTTCATGTAGCTACTCTGTTTCTAGTTTTATTTCAATAAATTTGAGGAATCCCTTACCCTTCCAGGCAGATTTTTAATTTGAGTTTTATAAGATATCAGAATTTCATGTAGCTACTCTGTTTCTAGTTTTATTTCAATAAATTTGAGGAATCCCTTACCCTCCCAGGCAGATTTTTATCTGCATGCTCTATTGTTTTTCTACTAGTGCTCTGGATATGGTGCGAGGGATTGTCATCATAATACCGAGCCCTTAAATTCGGTATATGAATTCATCAGTATTATAACACCACCTTGTCAATGTAGTGTATCATTCATCGTTACTTTGTATATTATTTTGTTCTTACTATGAATTATATTTTTGTTGGTTCAAAACGTACGTGTGGGTAAATAGATTCTGATGTGATTATCACCAAAAACTTATGTTATATTTTTCTCCGGATAAGTTATGGAAGTCATTTTCCAGAGTTTATTCTGCAATTTCGCCTAGTCTAACCTTTTGATGTGTTTAATGCTTTCTTTTTTATTAATATTTTCAATTTGGTGAGATTTTTTCTAGTGATAAGTTTGAATTTTGTAATTTGGAAAATCAAGTTATTGAATTTATTGATGTATTTGAAAAGGAATAGTATAATTTATATACGAAATAATTTTTTACTATAATTTTTTGGGTTAATTTTAATTAAAATTTGATAAAGATTTTTAAAAATCTAAGTTTAAATTGTTTAATTTGTATAATTTGAGTGTTTAAGAGTTTTTTTTAGGGTGTTTAATCTATTTACATACTCAAAATTGTATTTTAAACTACAAAAAATCTTGAAATTGTATTTTTGGTGAATTCTTGTGAAAAATGCTATTTTATCTATAAATTGGACTACACCATAAAAAATTACTATCTGATTAAAATTTTATTTTATTTGTTTTAAATTTTTTGATCATAATCTAGTGAAATATCTTTTTGTTAAATTATGAATTTTTGTCATTCAAATGTATTTTTTAATACATAAATAGATTCAATATTTTAGCAAATCCTAAACATTTATGGAAAATTCACAACTCAAATTTACACTTCCAAAAAATATATAAAAAACCTAAACTACTACCAAAAAAAATAATAATAAAATTATCTAAACTACTACCAGAAAAATAATAATAAAATTATATAATAATCAGAGTGTTACATTTTTATATGGGTAAAGTTTTTCCTATTCAGAATAGTAGTTGTCATTAATTCCAGCGATCCTTTAATGGATAGACCGTACTAGTCCATTTTATAAGAGAAAAGACTTTTCCCTATCTAGAAGGGTAGTTGTCATTAATTCCAGCGATCCTTTAATGGATAGACTATTACTAGTCCATTTTTATAATAGAAAAGACTTTCCTATATTCATAATCAGGGTGATTAAGATGGTTTTGTTATTAATATAACTAAAAGTAATTTATTTAAATTTTTATTGGAATTGTAATTAATGAGAATAAGATGGTTTTGTTATTAATATAATTAAAATAATATATTTATTAATTGTTATAAAAAATTACATTGTTTATATTGTTTATTAAGGGCATAATTTTGTTTGGAAAAATATTTTTTATTTTGTGATTTTTTTCTTTTAAAAAGTTAATCATAGGAGTGTTTAAAAAGTTTTTTTTAAGGTGAAAATAGATTCAACATTATTAAAAAATTAGATACTCAAAATGTTGAAAATTGACAGTATCTAGATTTCTCAAAATTTCTGCAAGATTTATGTCAAAATTTTACTAGAATTCTTACTATTTTCGGAATAAAATTGTGACCTCACTAAATTACTCTTAAAAAATAATTAAATATTTCAAAAAAAAAATATTTTAAAACCTATTATGGGAAATGTTTTCATTTAATGCTGATGTTTTCATTTAATATTATTTATATTAATTATGAGTAAAAATAATTTAATAAATAATATTAATATTTATTTATTTTAACATTGTATTCCATAATTTAAATTATGATTTCAATTTTATAAGTTTTGCTGACGTGTTGTAATGACGGGGAGCTTTATTGTTATATATAATTATTAAAAGTAGTCGTGTCATCGTAATGCTGAACCTGTCAATTCGATATATGAATTCATTAGGATTTCTTCCTGGACAAAGTTCGATCATGATGACAATTTCAAATACTTTTGATTGTGCAAATTTTGCGCTCGAAAGTGATTGTCGCGATCATAATTGAAATTGTTATTAATTGTTAAATTAAGTAATATATTCCAATTTAATTGAGAAGCATATTTAAAAATTATATGAAATAGATATGGGTGTTTAATAGAAATGTGGACATTCTATATATTTTTTTAATTAATAAGATAATTTAATTTTTTAATTAATAAGATAATTTATTTTTTAGTTATAATATTATTAAATTTAAAAATAATATTTTTTTAAGAATTAAAATGTATTTAAGTTTATATATATATAGATATTATTGTCAAAATCATGAATTGTTAAAAAATATAAATAATATATTGATTATTTTGATTATAAAATCTGTTTGAGTCAAAATATTTAGATGACCAGATCCCTTACATTTAATATCTTTTTATACTAAACTAAAGAACACCTTTAAATACAACAACTATAATAAAATTAAATTAAATAACTATTCCGATAATAAACGGTATTTATAAAATAACAAATAGTTTGGAAACTTTTGGGAATCATTGATACATAGAAACTTGATGGCCCACTTGTTCACTATTGCGGCAAATCCCAAAATAAATGCTTAAATTAAACGACCATTTTCATGCCAATTCAATCATCACCTTTGCTCAAAAAATCAAATCATGTGTTAAAAAAAAAATAAAGGTCACCAACAACTTTAGATCTTAACATATTGACCTACAGTTTTGAAAACTCTTAATGATCTACATATACCACATTGGTATTTATATTATAATATAAATAATTTTTATTAAAAAACATTAGTATCATTACAAATATAAAAAATAATTTTTAAATAGTAGAAAGAAATATCAAATTTTATTATTAAATCAATTATAATTTTATTATTATTATTTAAACGTTTGAAATCTGAAGCAATTTAATTATTAAAATATAAATGTTTTTATTTTTTTATTTTAAATTTTTTAATAGTGATTTAATTTATGGATTAAATATTTTTTTTAAGAATCAACCATATAAATTTAAATAAGAATGTGATTTTTAGAGGTTTAAAAGTCGTGTAAGTTTGGGGCCGGGATGCACGTTTCCTGGGTCGGATCCTCTTCTGTAAGCGCTCTGAAGCTTCTCGTACCCTCTGTTCAATCCGTCCTTTAAGACTCTGTCTTTCCTGAGTTTCCTCAAACTCAATCTTCTTGTTTTGGGATTGAGGCCAAACGTCACAAGTAGCAGTAGAGCTGTGAGCATTACAGTACTATTCTTGGTATTTTCTGCTGATATTTGCGGTCAGAATTTTGTATTAGAGAGATCCAGCCATGTCAGGGAAGGGATGTGTGACTCGCCACGATTGCGGCCGCCATGGGAAGGGATGCGGCCACCATGGCTCCTGTTCCGACGATTTACCCTTCAGCAGATTCTTTCGGGTTCTGTTGGCGTTGCTCTTGATCCTGCTCTTCGTGGTCCTCATCATCTACTTGGCGTTGCGTCCCCACAAGCCACGGTTCTACCTGCAGAATGCTACGGTCCGCGAGCTGAATCTGAGCGACGGATTCCTCACTTCCAGCCTGCAGTTCACCGTGGTGTCGCACAACCCGAATAACAGGGTCGGTGTCCTCTACGACAGCCTGAGCACCTACGCCTCGTATCTGGGTCAGCAGATCACGGCCCAGTGCCCGTTGCCCCCTTTCTACCAGGACCACCACGATGTCAACTTCTTGAATCCCATTTTATACGGGAATGAGGTTCCCTTGGCCACCGTTGTCTGTCAGCATCTGAATTACGAGAGGCAGAACGGGTTGGTGAGCTTGAGTCTGAGAATGCAAGGGAGGATCCGCTGGAAGGTGGGTAGCTGGACATCTGGGAATTATCATTTGAATGTCAATTGTTGGGCCATCTTGGGGGTGAGCGATTACGGCATAGGAGGCCAGGTTCCTCTGCAGCCCGGCACCAAATGCCGCGTGGAGGTCTGAATTTGAGTTTTATAAGATATCAGAATTTCATGTAGTTACTCTGTTTCTAGTTTTATTTCAATAAATTTGAGGAATCCCTTACCCTTCCAGGCAGATTTTTATCTGCATGCTCTATTGTTTTTCTAATAGTGCTCTGGATATGGTGCGAGGGATTGTCATCATAATACCGAGCCCTTAAATTCGGTATATGAAATCGTTAGTATTATAACACCACCTTGTCAGTGTGGTGTATCATTCATCGTTACTTTGTATAATATTTTGCTCTTATCATGAATTATATTTTTTTGCTCTTATCATGAATTATATTTTTGTTGGTTTGAATTTTTGTTGGTTTGAAAGGCGTTAGGCAAATGGATTCTGATGTGATTATCACCAAAAATCTATCTCAAAAATGTTTTAATTTTTTTCTGAATAAGTTATGGATGTCATTTTCCAGAGTTTATTCTGCAATTTTGCTGGTTAATATATCTGCTTTGGTTGTTACGGATTGATAGTTTTTCTTACAGTCTATCCGGATCTTCTCTCATAGATTCATCTCTTTTTTGGGATGGTTATCATGAACATGTTTTGATCTATGTTATGGTCTTTTGGACCTCTTTTGTTATCAGCTCATTTCTTATTTATCTGCTCAGTACATCCTCATCTATATGTCCCCATCTGCTATCATCATCAGCACTATCATCAGGATCAGTCGGATTTTTGGCCTTTTATGTAACAGCTCATTATATTTTCTTAATATAATATACATGATGATTTTCTCTCTGAAAAAAAAAAAAACCTTTTTGACATGTTTAATGTTTTCTCTTTTATTAATATTTTCAATTTGGTGAGATTTTTTAGAATGATAAGTTTGAATTTTGTAATTTGGAAAATAGAGTTATTGAATTTTTGATGTATTTGAAAATGAATAGTATAATTTATATACTAAATAACTTTTTACTATAATTTTTTTTGGGTTAATTTTAATTAAAATTTGATAAAGGTATTTAAAAAATTGAGTTTAAATTGTTTAATTTGTATAATTTGAGTGTTTTACTAGTTTTTTTAGGGTGTTGAATCTATTTACATACTCAAAATTGTATTTTAGACTACAATAAATCTTGAAATTGTATTTTTGATGAATTCTTGTGAAAAATGCTATTTTATCTATAAATTAGACTACACCATAAAAAATTACTATCTGATTAAAATTTTGTTTTAAATTTTTGGTCATAATCTCATGAAATATGTTTTTGTTAAATTATGAGTTTTTGTCATTCAAATGTGTTTTTTAATACATAAATAGATTCAATATTTTAGCAAATCCCTCAAACAATTAAATAAGGGAAAATTCACAACTCAAATTTACACTTCCAAAAAAATATATCAAAAAAACCTAAACTATTACCAAACAATAATAATAAAATTATCTAAACTACTACCAGAAAAATAATAATAAAATTATATAATAATTAGAGTGTTACATTTTTATATGGGTAAAGTTTTTCCTATTCAGAATGGTAGTTGTCATTAATAATGGATAGTACTGAATGGTAGTTGTCATTAATAATGGATAGACAGTACTAGTCCATTTTTATAAGAGAAAAGACTTTTTCCTATTCAAAATGGTAGTTGTCATTCATTCCAGCAATCCTTTAATGGATAGACAGTACTAGTCCATCTTTATAAGAGAAAAGACTTTCCTATTCATAAACAAGGTGATTAAGATGGTTTTGTTATTAATATAATTAAAATAATATATTTATTAATTGTTATAAAAAATTATATTGTTTATATTGTTTATTAAGGACATAATTTTGGAAAAATATTTTTTAATTTGTGATTATTTTCTTTTAAAAAATTAATCATAAGAATGTTTAAAAAGTTTTTTTTACAGTAGAAATAGATTCAACATTATTAAAAAATTAAATACTCAAAATCTTGAAAATTGAGAGTATCTAGATTTCTCAAAATTTCTGCAAGATTTATGTCAAAATTTTATTAAAATTCTTACTATTTTCCAAATAAAAGTGTGATCTCACTAAATTACTCTTAAAAAATAATTAAATATTTATCTTAAAAAAATAATTAAATATTTTAAAACCTATTATGGAAATGTTTTCATTTAATGCTGATGTTTTCATTTAATATTATTTATATTAATTATGAGTAAAAATAATTTAATAAATAATATTAATATTTATTTATTTTAACATTGTATTCCATAATTTAAATTATGATATCAATTTTATAAGTTTTGCTGACGTGTTGTAATGATGGGGAGCTTTATTGTTATATATATTATTAAAAGTAATCGTGTCATCGTAATGCTGAACCTGTAAATTCGATATATGAATTCATTAGGATTTCTTCCTGGACAAAGTTCGATCATGATGACATTTTCAAATACTTTTGATTGTGCAAATTTTGCGCTCGAAAGTGATTGTCGCGATCATAATTGAAATTGTTATTAATTGTTAAATTAAGTAATATATTCCAATTTAATTGAGAAGCATATTTAAAAATTATATGAAATAGATATGGGTGTTTAATAGAAATGTGGACATTCTATATATTTTTATAATTAATAATATAATTTATTTTTTTAGTTATAATATTATTAAATTTAAAAATAATATTTTTTAAAAAATTAAAATGTATTTAAGTTTATATATAGAAATAGATATTATTATCAAAATCATGAATGGTTAAAAAATATAAATAATATATTGATTATTTTGATTATAAAATCTGTTTAAGTCAAAATATTTAGATGACCAGATCCCTAACATTTAATATCTTTCTATACTAAACTAAAAAACACCTTTAAATACAACAACTATAATAAAATTAAATTAAATAACTATTCCGATAATAAACGGTATTTATAAAATAACAAATAGTTTGGAAACTTTTGGGAATCATTGATACATAGAAACTTGATGGCCCACTTGTTCACTATTGCGGAAAATCCCAAAATAAATGCTTAAATTAAACGACCATTTTCATGCAAATTCAATCAACACCTTTGCTCAAAAAATCAAACCATGTGTTAAAAAAAAATAAAGGTCACCAACAACTTTAGATCTTAACATATTGACCTACAGTTTTGAAAACTCTTAATGACCTACATATACCACATTGGTATTTATATTATAATAATAATAAAAAAAATTATTAAAAAACAATAATACCATTACAAATATAAAAATAATATTTAATAATTTTTAAATAGTAAAAAGAAATATTAAATCAATTATAATTTTATTATTATTATTTAAACGTTTAAAATCTAAAACAATTTAATTATTAAAATATAAATATTTTTATTTTTTATTTTAATTTCTTAATATATTTAATAGTGATTTAATTTATAAATTAAATAATTTTTTTAGGTAAAAATCAACTATATAAATTCAAGTAAGAATGTGACTTTTAGATGTTTGAATACCATTTAAAAATTTTAAAAACCTTTCAAAACTTTTAATTAAAACTGTGAAAACGAGTCCAGAAAAATATGAAAATTCTCCTATATAAATCTATTTTCAAATTCTAACACGGCTAGGATATAAGAAAATCAAGTCTATGTACCAGGCCATAAAGTTTGAGGTTAAAGTTTCACCTGCTCCCAAAAAATTTATTACATATCAACTTTAAATTCAAACTTCCAGATATCTCAATGTGTCATACGTCACATTATGGGTTGGCCATGTACTTTAAATTCAACGTCACATTATGGGTTGGCCATGTACTTTAAATTCAAACATTTCTATATGTACACTATGGGTTGGCATTCTGACATGATTATAATAAGTTTGGGGATAAAACCAAAAAACGTTTCTACTTTGATGTAGTCAAAGTACCAACTACCATCCGATCTTTGATTTCGTCCACTGCATCTTCTACATCCTCCAGCTGGTGAGAAGCCCTATTCCACCAAACATGCTTTACATAAACTCCCGTTGAACCTTTTCCTCTAAAAAAACATGGAGGTCTCTTAATATATGCATATTGACAAAAGAGTTGATAGCAAATGGAGGACCCCCAATATGTGCACATTGGAAAAAGGATGTGCAGTACTGCATGGACTCTTCAATGGTGCAACTTCCATATTCATGGCTTTTGCATTTTTCAAATTAAAATTTAGGTTTTTTTAAGTACTTTGTAAGTTTGTATTAACTTTTTAAATTTAAGAAGAGCTAAATATGTTGGTAAAAGATAAATTTTAATGAAAACAATATATTATTACCTTATTATTATCTTACTGAACAAGTTTCTAGAAAATTTCTATTTGTGTTTTTTTAATGGTTCTCAAGTAGTTCAAGGGCTACATCACATATTAAATGAATTTTATATATATATATATATATATATATATATATAGATATATATATATATATTTTCCATGGTTATTATTGGAAAATGATTGAGTTATTTTAATAGTTGTATAATTATATGTATATTTAGTACTTTTTATTTGCTATCATCTCTCTTTTTCTTTTGGTAAAAATTATGATTTTTGAGCCATTAAGATTAGCATCAAATTATAAGAAGAAGATCTATGTGATATTATGTTTAATGGGTTTGAACTCTCAAATTAGGTAGCCTCTGAGACCATAACTTAAGATCAAAAGGATCATCTTAGAGCAAACTAGAAGGATGATGAAGAAACATTGTTTCTCGTATGGTGACAAAATTCTTATTAAAAATATAGCAACAACTAGGTCCAAAGAAGCTTGGGTTATTCTATACATTGAAATTAATGAAAGGCTCCACAATAATGATTTGCAGAAAGTTGCACTTGTTGATGAATCCATTGTTATGATAGAAGAACCAAAAGATTTTGACATTACATAAATAATATGGAACACCATGGAAGACCTTATTGAAGAAGAAGATGTTCAAGGAGAAGAAGCTGCAGTTGTCATGAAAACTACAAAGAAGTTTGTTGAAGAAATTCTGGAAGAAAAATGTGACTTTGTATGAGTTGCATAACATGAGCATGATGAAGAAATTGAAGTCCATTATGCATATATACATGTGGATCATGAAATTGAATATACCTTCGCAATAGTAAAAAAATGTGAGGAGAATATAGTAGTGAATGTTAAATTTGGTTATGGAGCTATATTAGCATTTCTTAAGAAGTGGCTTGCAAATCGCAACTATGATGGAGATGAAATTTGGTATGGAAAAAATGCCATATATGTAATAGAAGAAGCAAGAACATAAACAGAGAAAGGAAACCATCAAAGTTGTTGAAGCTTTTATGATAGTGGAAGAGGAGCTAAAAGAAAATGAAGATATTGTTTTTTATATTACAGAAGTAGATAGATAAGTGAAATTAGTAGTAGCCAAGGTACAAGCAAATGCAGAAAAACTAAATAAAGACAACACTAAAGATGAGGAAATATCAAAGAAGAATACTAGAGTAAAATTGAAGCTAATGAACAGGGAAAATATGCAAATATTAAGTTTTTAGAGAAAGGAAGAAAAAATTTGTTGAGTATAAAGCCAAGGACAAGCTACACCAATATGTAGAGGTAAAATAATTTTTTGAATTGATCTCAAATATTGTAAGCCTATCTAAGACATGTCTAAGACTTAGACAAACAAGCACTATTACTCCTAATTTTCATACAATTTCTAGTACTTTCCATGTAGTTTTCATTAACAATGTAAAAATTAAGAGATAAAATTTGTGTGACTATTATTATCATACTAAAGATCCTTCTAGAGGATCTCTACATCATATTTTTTTTGTTCATTTTTTCTTCTATTCTTAAGCAATTCAAACAATTTGAATTCCTAAGTTGCAACTCTAATATGTGGCATTGTGTGAGTTATATATGTGTACATTATATTTTATGTTCATTTTTTCTTCTATTCTTAAGCAATTCAAACAATTTGATTTCCTAAGTTGCAACTCTACTATGTGGTATTGTGTAAGTTATATATGTGTTTTAAACTGCTCTAGTAGTTTGTGGTTTCCTCCTCTTTCCATAATAATTTGTGTTTTATTTGGCATCATATCATTAGCGTGGTTCTCTCATTGAGTAGGAAAATCATCACGACCACTTCAATAACAATGTTGTTTTCCGACTCCATCAATATTTATCTAGTTCTTTTGTGTATACTTAGACTCTTTATGTAAGACAATGCACTATTTATTTACCATTTTTTGACCAACCCAATTCACTATTTATATTTGGAGCACCTTCAATATTTTTGTCTTGAATAATTGCATATTCAAATCTCAGAAACCCAAATCAAACTAAGAGAAAGACCCTCAATCTCATTAGGAGCTTTGTTTTGTATTTCCTGCAAAGGTCTTTAATTGAAGTCCATTAGTTCCATGCTTGATTGTTTTAGTATTTTACTCTATTGTTGCAATTCTTTTATTTATGTTGGAAGTAATAACAAAAGCTACAACAATTATGGTGATGGGATAAAAAATGAACAATTTAGCTATAAAAATATTATATTAATATGGAGGGCACTCATAAATTTGATCATGATTGTCTAAATTGAAGAATTTAGCTATTAAAAAGTTATATAGAGCATGGTTATAAATATCAACATGATTTGTAGAAATTTTGAATAATATGACACATATTCAACAGAGATTATCCTGATCATACAATTTAAGCGGAACATGTATAATACATAATCTCCTCTACGTTGATCATCAAATTACAGAAGCAGAAACATTCACAGGCACACATAGAAGCATCAATCAAACTCATAAACACAGTATGTATCCCGGGGAAAGCATCTCGCTAAAAACCCCACACTATCTGTATATTATATTGATTGAATCATGTAACAATACACAGCATAATACTTCTCACAAGTATCTCCACCTGTTACACACAATACAGCTCAGATCTGATCTCCAAATCTCTTCCACTGTTTGCCTGCCTCCACTGCTCAATACCTGCTCGAGAACTGATGAGAATTGCTTCCCAAACTCGATTTTACACTGCAAAATAGTCACCCACACTATGTTGGACGTGAGCAACAGCTATAATATCATGAAGATACGTGAGCAAACTCATTGGCATACTCAATCCTTTGATTGTGCAAGATCTGATGCACAACTATAGTCACAACTGATAGCAATCTGATTCTCTACCACCTGTCCCTGTTGAACTGAACATGCACTGACATGCAACTGAGTTAACTGATGTATTCATTAGTTGTATTATGAGTTAATAACTTGTGAATTAATTAATAACTAATTCACCCAACTCATCTCTAGTCTATTGATCAGTTAAACTAAATACAACCAGTTTAACAAAGCTAAACTGAACACAACTCCATCAACTGCACCTCCAGTCCACTAAACTCAACTCACTTGAGTTCTAACTGAAGTCCTGCATGCAAATATTAGTCATCCCATAGGTAACCACGTATTTCCTTGTGGGATCTGCATGTACCACATCCGTAGCTCATTCTGAAGTGCTCCAAGAGAATAAGATCAAGTTTATAGTCCAAATATTATTGTGAGATAATAATATTTGACTTTTCTATTTTTGACAGCCAGTCTAAAAATAGACTTTGATCACTCACACTGTGATCACTCACACTTTCATCAAAAATAGAAGTCCATCTATTTTTCCCAACTTGATCAATCATCCATAAACAACAACCTGCAATCCATAGACATGATCCATATGTCTAAAAATAGACTTGCGCCAAAAATAGCCTGCGGGCCCACTTAGTGAAGGCGACTCTTTTCACTAAGCTCCATCATCTTGTTGTATTCTCAACAAGCATTTCTTGTTGCACACTTTTCAACACTCCCTCTCAACAAGAAAGGCTTCCTCTCAAACCCGATCCTGTAACTCTGGAATGTTCTCCATGCAACACATCTGGCCGGTCCACTTGCTCTGTCATCAAAGTCTCTGACTGCTATTGCCTCTGTCGACTGAAACTCTACATCTCTGTGCTCTTCAGTATCTGACCGCTCTAGCCTCTGTCACTTTGATCTCTGACTGCATCCGTGCTGCTGCTGGTTCTATCTCCCAGCATTGCATCCGCACTGCACCTCCCAACTGACCTCCCTGTTGGGATAGAAACACCCTCTGATGCTGAAACTCTACCTGCTGCTGACAAGTGCTCCCTCTCTGACATTTGCGCTACTGCAACATCTCCATGCATCTCGCACCATTGCACACCTCTCTGTGCCACCTAGCACTGTGCAAAACACTTGTGCCTCTCGCATTGCTACAGCCTGCTAGCTATGCGCTGTCCTGGGATTCCCTGCACTGTCGCTCTCTCTGCCGCTCCATCCGCATCCGTCTCTACCCAATCAGTCAGTTCCTGCTACTACACATCGGGGCTCCCGTAGCAAGGTCTCATCCAAGAGGTTGGTACCTCAAGGATCTTGCCCCTCCTCCTTGGGATGATCAATCCACATCACCCCACCTCCTACCTGGAGGTATGGCTGCATGTGATCCCTCAGCCCACCTGGCTTGAAGTTTCCCCCTACTGGAGGTCTCTGGACGAGTAGATGTCTCTACTCGATCTCCTCTCAGCTTCCCATGTTGTGGCTCCTCCACAATCTCCTGAAGCTGCTGCACCAATCGTGGCTCCTCCACAATCGTCTGAGACTTCTTCTGGCTATGCATGTTGAGAGGTAATATACGCTCCCTCTCAACCACCAAGTCTCCATCAGTTGCCTCGCTGCTCAAGGCTTCGCATGCATCTTGAACCTCAAGAGCATACAGGTTCCTGACCCATGAACCAATCTCATGACAATGAAAGCATCGCACCTTCGACTTGTCAACTTTCTTCCCATCACTGGAAGAACAAGATTCGAAAAGAGAAACATTCTCCTTCCCCTTCTTCGCCTTACTCGCTAAGGCACAGTTCTCCTCATCATGCATAGATGAAGAACTGTCTCTGGTGCTCCGTCTAATCTCCTCCTGCATCAAATCCGACCATGGTCGTTCCCAATTTGGCAGTTTCTCCCTTCCATTCACCGAGTCCTGGTAGCTATGCCAACTCTTAGGAAGGTCAAGGAGTCCTAGACTCACCATCCTCATCATCAACAGTAACCCCCACACTTCCCAGCTCATCTCGACACTGAGTGAACCTCGTGAGATACTGGGGCATACTATCTCCATTCTCGAACTGAATGTTTCTGAGTTTTATCTCTTGCTTTGGAATTAAATTCGAATTCCACCAGCACAAAACTCAACTGCTTCCGATCTAGAATTCATGAGAACAAAGTATTTCTTGTACAGAGATCGACTGTATGGGCATTCACCAGATATTTCACCTTCCAAAAGAAGGATGAATCCAGAGGCTACCTGGCCCGATTACAGACTCTGCCTGAAGAAATAGAATGTAAACACTTCCTGAATAGTAGATCTGATGATCAATCCTCGCTTGATATCCTGTAAAAATCTCTTCTACAAATCAAGCAGCTCTGATACCATGTAGAAACTTTTTCTACAATTATCTAGCTCTGATACCATGTAGAAATTTTGAATAATATGACACATATTCAACAAAGATTATCCTGATCATACAATTTAAGCGGAACATGTATAATACATAATCTCCTCTACGTTGATCATCAAATTACAGAAGCAGAAACATTCACAGGCACACATAGAAGCATCAATCAAACTCATAAACACAGTATGTATCCCGGGGAAAGCATCTCGCTAAAAACCCCACACTATCTGTATATTATATTGATTGAATCATGTAACAATACACAGCATAATACTTCTCACAAGTATCTCCACCTGTTACACACAATACAGCTCAGATCTGATCTCCAAATCTCTTCCACTGTTTGCCTGCCTCCACTGCTCAATACCTGCTCGAGAACTGATGAGAATTGCTTCCCAAACTCGATTTTACACTGCAAAATAGTCACCCACACTATGTTGGACGTGAGCAACAGCTATAATATCATGAAGATACGTGAGCAAACTCATTGGCATACTCAATCCTTTGATTGTGCAAGATCTGATGCACAACTATAGTCACAACTGATAGCAATCTGATTCTCTACCACCTGTCCCTGTTGAACTGAACATGCACTGACATGCAACTGAGTTAACTGATGTATTCATTAGTTGTATTATGAGTTAATAACTTGTGAATTAATTAATAACTAATTCACCCAACTCATCTCTAGTCTATTGATCAGTTAGACTAAATACAACCAGTTTAACAAAGCTAAACTGAACACAACTCCATCAACTGCACCTCCAGTCCACTAAACTCAACTCACTTGAGTTCTAACTGAAGTCCTGCATGCAAATATTAGTCATCCCATAGGTAACCACGTATTTCCTTGTGGGATCTGCATGTACCACATCCGTAGCTCATTCTGAAGTGCTCCAAGAGAATAAGATCAAGTTTATAGTCCAAATATTATTGTGAGATAATAATATTTGACTTTTCTATTTTTGACAGCCAGTCTAAAAATAGACTTTGATCACTCACACTGTGATCACTCACACTTTCATCAAAAATAGAAGTCCATCTATTTTTCCCAACTTGATCAATCATCCATAAACAACAACCTGCAATCCATAGACATGATCCATATGTCTAAAAATAGACTTGCGCCAAAAATAGCCTGCGGGCCCACTTAGTGAAGGCGACTCTTTTCACTAAGCTCCATCATCTTCTTGTATTCTCAACAAGCATTTCTTGTTGCACACTTTTCAACATGATTGTCTAAACTAGTTGAGGCTTGTAGATGCCATGAAACAAAGCCATACTAAGCAGGTGAGAAAAGTTATTGAAGAGTTTCAACTATTGAAGTTTGTATCTATCATGGGATCCAATTTGAGTATATTTCAGGTAACTACATTGAATCGAAAGGTAGACATTGACTTTGATCTGAATGATCTCAATTCCATGGATAGAGTGGATGGGTGATATATAATATTAACATGGGAGCTTATACATATAGATTAGAACTGGTTTCAGTGGAACATCCCATCAAAGAATCAATCAGGAAATTGAGCTACAAAAAGGCTTGATTTATCTCAATGTTGGAGTTCAAGGGAAAGGCGATTTAATTGTATTTTTCTCTATGCTACTAGAGCTACAATTTTGGTTCAAACTAATACATTCATGCAAGGATTTTTGGGTATCATCTAGGAAATACTTGAGGTAATATAGGAGTTTCTTGATTCTCATGTTACTCTTAAATTGCCCCTACAAGGAACCATTGTAATATTTGGAGAGCTTGTTCCCCTATCATATATTGTATGATTTGTTATTGCTAGGCCTAACTTGGTCACCATTGTGCTAAGTGGGAATGAAAAAGGGTGCTTGGAAGGATTCTCCATTAATGATCCCTTCAAGCTAAACCCTAAAGAAGGGTTGGTGTTGGTTAATGGGACAATTGTAGGGGTTACAGTTTCTTATATTGTGTTTTATGATGTTAATGTTTTGGATATGTTTTTGTTAGAATGTCACAACAATCAAACAAAATAAAATGTAAAAACTTAAATTTACTTAAATACAAATTTTGGTTACTCTAACAATGTTTTTTTTTTGTTAGCTAACCCATGGGGGATATACATCAATGACCATTTTCCAAGGAGTACCTTAAAGGTACACTTATTCAATGTCAACTCAAATCCCCATGGGCTTACTCTAGTGGTGTTGCTTTACGAAACCAATGATAATTTTCATAAGAAAAGTAATGGTGCCTACTTCAATATCTCAATGAAGCCTAAGAGTTGAAGGTGTTGTAATCCTGATTGTAATTTCATATTGACTAATAAAATACCTTAAATTTTCACATGTATGTTTCCTTGATAAACTATCATGGTTTTACCATGTAAATTTCGTGTCTTATGTGTTATTCTCATTCTTGACATTATTTCTCCATTAAATGTATTTATAGTTTAGGCTCTTAAATACCAATAAGTGATACTAGATCCAAGGATGTGTACAATGATTTCTTGGAAATCCGCAAAGAGAGGAATAAAAGGGGTTAATGACAAGTTTGAAGCCACAAAGGGAAATTCTTTTGTGGTGCAATTCTATCCACGCTCCCAAGCCACCATAATTATCAGAGCTCAACTATAATTTGGTTTGAGTTGACACTGTAGGGGAAACTAAAGCCTATGATAGTTAGGTAGATAACACTGCTACAACTAAAGCGATGCAGTCGAAAGGGATGTGAGTTGTCTGTTGTCCAAATGATCAGTGATTCATAAATTAGCGCCAACATATTATAGGAGTACTCAGTTTTAAAATGATTGAAATATGTGTTCCCTAAAGAGATCCCAGGACTACCACCACATAGGGAAATCGATTTCTCCATAAAATTATTGGCAGCGATAGTACGTATCTCAAGAGCTCCATACCACATGAGTACACTAGAGCTGGTAGAGTTAAAATTACAATTAAAAGAAATGTTGGACATATGATATATCAGACCCAGCATGTCACCCTGGGGAGTTGCAACTGTGTTGTTCATAAAGAAGAAATACGACACACTAAGGTTGTGTATTGACTACGGACAATTAAACAATGCCATGATAAAGAACATATATCCTCTACTAATGATTGATGATTTGTTTAATTAGCTAAGGGAAGTTGTTGTATTCTCAAAGATCGATTTGTAGTATGGGTACCATCAGGTTTGCATTAAGGATGAGGGCATTCGCAAAATGACATTTATAACTAGCTATGGGAACTACGAATTTGTAGTTGTGTCATTTGGGATAAAAATCGCACCAACAACCTTTATGTGTTTAATGAATAATGTGCTCAGTCCATATTTGGGCAAGTTTGTGCTGGTTTTTGTTCTTGGTTTATTAAAAAACCAAGGAGTAACATGAGAAACATTTAGCAGCAGTGTTGCAACTGCTAAGAGAGAACAAGCTTTATGCAAAACTTAGCAAGTGTAATTTATTTCAATCACATGTGCAATACATTAGGCATAATGTTTCTAAACATGGAGTGGCAGTAGGCCTTGATAGAATCAAGGCCATTATGGCGTGGCGTACTCGTCAGAATGGAAAAAAGTAAGATCTTCATGGGATTGGTCGGTTATTACTGGAGGTTCGTCTACAATTTCTCAAATATTAGGAATCCAATCACAGTGCTACAAAGAAAAGGAATTAAATTCCAATGGATAGCAGATTGTGTGGCAAACTTTGAGTAGTTGAAACATTTGCTCAAGCATGCACCATATTGAGAATATTAGACCTAGAAAAGTATTTTTTGGTTCTAATAGATGCTTATGGGGAAGGGCTTGGTGGAGTCTTGATGTAAGAAGAACAAATGGTCTATTACGAGTCAATGAATTTGAATGAGCATGAGTGAAAGTACGTCACTCATGACATAGAATTGGTAGTTATATTCCATGTGTTAAAAATGTGGAGGCATTACCTCCTTGGAAGGAGATTTATATTGATGTCTGATCATGAAGGGCTGAGGTATCTGTTTGATCAACCCAAGCTGAATGCCAGACAAGCAAGGTGGATAGCCTTGATTATTGAATTTGATTTCGAAATCAAATATATCAAAAGCTTAGAAAACAAGGTAGTAGATGCACTCAGCAGGAGGCTGCAAGTAGTTCATGTGGAAGTTATAAGTACTTGCAAATTGACATTAAAGAAAATATTAAAGAGGGAATGTAGTAGGATGAGCACTACCAACAAGTGAAAGAGCACTTGTAGCAAGAGCAGGAAGGAATATTGAGTAAGAATTTCTCACTTGCAAAGGATGGAATGTTAAAATTCAAAGGAAGATGGTATATACCTTGCATGAGTGACTTGAAGAAGTTCATCTTAGATGAATTTCACAAAATACCATATTTTGGTCATCTGAGTTATCAAAATATGATAGAAGCGATGAAAAATACATATTACTGGCCAAGCATGAAAAATATGTGGTTGAATATATTATTCGGTGCTTGGAATGCCAACAAGTGAAAGTGGAATGTAGACACCTAGTGGGATTGCTACAACTAGTCCCCATTCCTCAGTGGAAGTGTGAATTCATTTCAATGGACTTCATTACTAGACTGCCAAGGACATCTAGGAAGTGTGATGCCATAATGGTGGTGGTAGACAAGCTGCGCAAGTTAGCTCATTTTGTAGCTATTAAATCCAATGATAAGGAAAGTGACATAGCTCATATTTTGATAAAGGAAATAGTGAGATTGCGCAGTGTACTCAAGAAGATCATCTCGGATATGGATGCTAAGTTCACCTCTAAGTTTTAGAAGGTGTTTTTTGTGGATTTTAGGAAAGATTTGGCTTTTAGCACAACATATTGTCTTCAAACGTATGGGTAGATTGAAAGAGTTAACAAGGTGTTGGATGAAATGCTAAGAATGTATGTCATGCATCAACCAAAGAGGTGGGAAGAGTTTCTAACTTTGGTAGAGTTTTACTGCAATAGTGGGTACCAAGAATCGTTAAAAATAAGTCCATTTGAGGCTCTCTATGGTGGAAAATGCAATCCACCTATCAACTAGAATGATCTAGTGAATAAGGTGCATATCAGGCCTTATATGTTGAAGGAAATGGGAAAGGAAGTAACTGCTATTGGGTAGAAATTGAAGTAAACATAGGACCAACAGAAGAGTTATGCATATCAACAAATAATGTACAAGGAATTTCAAGTGGGGAAACATGTTAGACCAAGAAAAGTTCTCTAAATATTGGGTCTTGTTCCAGGTTGGAACTAAGGTTTTGTGGACCATTTTAGATTTTAGAAATAGTGGGGTCGATGGAATACAGATTAGCCTTTCCACTCACAGTAAATACACATGGTGGTTTCCATATCTCATTACTTAAAAGGTGTGTACATGATGGTAATCATGTTGTTGATTGGTATGTGACACAGGTGGAATCCAGGGAAGAATTCTAGCCAGATCTACTCTGCATTTTGGATCGAAGGAAAATCGCACTCCAGAATCGAGTGATTGAGTAGGTCAAGGTATAGTGGAGGCACTTTGGACCAAATGAAGCCACTTGGGAGATGGTTTATCATATGAGGGTATCATACTTTTTTTTTTTTTTATAAGTGTGGTTCACGAACATCCTGGTCAGTGAGTGGTCGCTACGTCCATGGAAAAATCTGGGCTAATCGCCCCTTCGCCTACTGGCAAGACCTGACCCCAAGGGCTTCGGGCAGATTCAACCCTGTGACCTCCCGATGGCGAGGCACGGTTTTGACCAACTGAGCTAACCCTTGGGGCTTACCCTTTTTTATTTGTTGACTAAGAAAATGTAAATGCAATTGTAAATATGAACAGAGTCGTGTAAATAAGCTAACCATGAATTTTGTGTCAATATAGAGCATGGTTGAATTATGTTCAAATATAGAACAATGAGGACAGTGTCCCTTAAAGGGGTGGGATATGTGACAAACCTTTTTGGCTAGCCCCTCATGTAAATATTTTCATGTACAATTGTAAATAATTGTGAAAAATATAAAAATGACTAGACTGAAGAGAGAGGACATAGATTCAAAGTCTAGAAGGTGAGGTTGGTTTGGAATTGCTTGAGGAAATAACTAAGCTCGTAGCTTGCTTTAAATTTCCACCTATATCCTTGCTAAATTAAAAGAGAAGAATAGATTAAGTATTAAAAATGTACTATGGCCGCTTCAACAAAGGACAAGTTAGCCCTACTATTGTGGGACGTGTTGGATCTGGTCAATGCACACTAGAAAAGAATGGTAAAGGAAGAGATACACTCTCGCAAAAAGGAGAGGATTTGAATAGACGAGGATAAAAAAAATATATATATATTACAAAGCAGTATAGGGAGACTCTGAGGAAGGCATGAGAAGACCCAAGAAAGATGATAGTGTGACAACAAGAAGGTTTGCATATTAGGAGTGTCTGTAAGGCACTGGAAGGGACTCAATGAAGCTCGGGATTGGAAGATAGTTAAGGGATATTGAAGAACAACAAAGTTGTGGTGTTGGTAAGGTAGAGTAGTAGTGGACTCTCGACTCTTGCCTTATAGGTAGAGACATTGGTTACTCTGGGAATTCACTTGGTGTTTTCATAAGTGGATTTTGGATTCCCGTGAAAGATATCATGTGGAAGCACATTGTGCTCTAGATTCTTGTTAGATTACAAGCAAAGGCACTGTGACCTCTAAATTCCTATAGTGTGAATCATGTGAGGAGACCATGTGGAGAGACTAATTGTTAGATAAAGCACTACATACTCTGGATTTCCTAAAGTAAGTTTTGGGTGAAGACATTGGGTACTTAAATGGATATTTACTTTAATCATTAGAATAAATGTGATTTTGATGATTAAAATTTCCTTAATTATTATATTTTATTTCTAAAAAAATCGCATTAAAAATAAAAAGTAACAAATGTATGTGTATTTTATATATCTATATGTAGTAGATGATCTCAAAAGGGTTTATTACAAGGGCACGTAGATGTGAGGTTGTCACGGTATTCCGAGGTGGGCAATGGGGCTTATTGGTAGATAACTTCAATGGGTTAAAACCATGTTAAAGCCGAGCACGTGGGTCTAAAGTTCATATAGTTGCTAAATCAAAATAGAAACTCGGCGTCATAGTTATGACGGTCATGGTCCTTCCAAGGTTTGTCAAATTATGATGGAGAGTGAACTTCAAAAGTGTTTATTGTTCTTCAAAAGATTTTTTGAACTTCCAAAAAAAAATTATGAATCTTTTAATAAGCAGGTGTATTATTTATAATTTAGTTTATTTAACCGTTTATTAATTTTAATTATAAAATAAATTAATTTAGATTTATTTTAATTTTGTATTTATTAATTGTTGAGATGGATCAATTTTTTTTTCAAGTTAAAAAGTGTCTGTATCTCAAAAAATTTGATCTCTCTCCGGGCATGGTAGATCTAGAATTAAGATGGATCTAGGTTGATTTAATTATTAATTATAAATATAAATATAATTATTAATTATTAATTATTAATTATAAATTATATGTTTTTATTTCATTTTGACCAAGTCAAAATGTTAAATATTACAACATCTCCACCATACTAAGATCAAATATTTACATAGGAGTTAAGTTTGCTTATGAACCTCAAATTTAAAGTTTTTTTTTAATAAAAAGTGGACAGGGTGAGAGGAAAGCTTGGATAAAATGTAATATTATATATTATATTTTACCCCATATTTATTACTACTCTCACCCAGTTAAAAGTGGCTAGGATTGGGGGGAATTACTAATGAAAATGTAATATTATTACATTTTATCTCATATTTCTCATCACCCCCAACTTAAATATTACATTTTACTCAATATGTCCCCTCACCCCTACTAATTTTATAGTTGAGTTTGTCTACTTTTAAACTTCAAATAAAAAAAAAAAATTATAATCAAAAGTGGGCCAATTGAGGGGAAATATTGGGTAAAATACAATATTATAGTATTATATTTCACACATAAACTCCCACCTCGGCTTCTCACCCCTCACTTTCATAGTTAAGCTTATTCATTTCTAAACTTACCACGTTGTATCTATCAAAGCTCTATTTCTATAGCTCATTATTACACATAAATTCAAAGAATATATTACACATATTATATTAAAGTGATTATGAAATAATTCATTAGAATGAAGAAGCAACTATTGTTATGTACTTTGTGCAATCTTGTTTAACTTTAAACTTCTTAAAAACACCTCCCTGAATCACCTAATAGCCTCTAGGAAGCTCTAAAGCTTCCAAGCATATATACACATTATGTATTCACCCATTCAACCATAGAAACAAAACATATAAAAAAACATATGGCTACTGAACAAATCCATACAAATGTCAAGTGAAATTACCTTTATAGGCTACATGGATTCAACGCCATCATTTTCTCTAGCTAATTATGTATCTAAATACAACATCAAACTAAGATGGATCTAGGCTAGTTTAATTCCCCCCTCAAATATGTTATATTGCACATGAATACCATGGGTCAATACCATGGATTCTAGGCTACATGGATTCGCCATCATTTTGTCTAGCTAATTATGTATCTAAATACAACATCAAACTAAGATGGATCTAGGCTAGTTTAATTCCCCCTCAAATATGTTATATTGCACATGGATACCATGGATTCTAGGCTACATGGATTCAAGGCCATCATTTTCTCTAGCTAATTATGTATCTAAATACAACATCAAACTAAGATGGATCTAGGCTAGTTTAATTCCCCCTTAAATAGGTTATATTGCACATGAATACCATGGGTCATTTTTTTTAATTATTATTAATTTTTATAGGGTTATTTTTATTTTATTTTCACCGAGTTAAAATATTTACATTATATTATGTTACATTAAGCTCTACCATATTTTATTTTTATTTTTTGCAAGTCAAAATATTTACATTAATGTTACACATATCTAGAGTCCACCAACATTAAATTAACTATTTTACTTCAATTATTTCACTCTTTCTCACAAACATAATTTCACTTGACAAACCAATTCCACTAAAACCAATGTTGAATTTATATTTTGTTTATAAAAATTGACATTAGATTAAATTTGTTAAATGTTAAATGTTAAACATTTAAGCTTGACATCTACCCCATATCGGCTCTGAACCCAATAATAGAAATTTAACATACTTTAAAATAAAACTTCTAAGATTTTAATTTAATCATTGATAATTAACCAGTGCATTATTTTCTAAAATATTTTTAATAATAGTCACAAATTAATAGAAATTTTAACATATATTGAAATAAAACTTCTAAAATTTTAATTCAATCATTGATAATTAACATGTACATAATAATCTAAAATATTTTTAATAATAGTCACAAATTAAAGATTGAACTTTATCTCCAAAATAGATATGTCATTTTAATTAAATGGATTGATTAATGACTTCTTCTTTTTTGTTTTTTTGGGGTCAATTTTGCCCAAAATCCTATAAATATTTTTAAAAATTCTAAGTTCAAGTTGTTTAATGGAGAATCCATGTATGCATTCAAAAATGCATTTTAAAAAACAAGAAATCACAATCTCACTCACAATTGTACTTTAGGCCAAAAATGACATTTCTTCTATTACTTAGAGTGCGCCCAAAAATATGTCATATGCATATGTTTCATAGGAATATGAGTTATAGATTTTTGTACTAGTATTATTAGCAATCCATGTATTAACTCATGCTATTGTAACAAAACCTAATTATAGGTTAAGAAACTCCATAGTAAAGTGGAGTTAAATCTATAAAGTGGGGTGAATCTCCATGATTTATAATTTTGTTATATGTGTTTTTAAATACTATATATATTTAGTAGGGTGAATCTCCATGATTAAAAATATTATTAAATGTGTTTTTCACTGAATATATTTAGAAAAGTAAATATATATAATCAAAAATCTTTATATATATATATATATCTAACTATTATATTAATTCTTTAATTAATAATAATAATTTAAAATAAAATTATAATTTAATATTAATATACTATTTAATTTATATCAATAAACTAATTATATAAATTACAAACATAATAATAACAAAACAAAAAACTTGTATTCATTTACTAATCACTTATCTATAATTCTTAGACTTAAAATTATTTAGTAAGAGTTCAAAGATATACACTTCAAATTATTTAGCAAGAGTTTAAAGATATATTTCTTATATTTTTAAGATTGTGCTCTCTAAATTTATAAATATATTTGAATATTACTTCATATATATACAATTTAATAACTTGTATTCATTTAGTAATCACTTATCTATAGTTCTTACACTTAAAATTATTTAAGAGGAATTCAAAGATATATTTCTTAAGTTGTGCTCTCTAAATTTATAAATATATTACTTCATATATATATATATATATACAATTTTCCAATTATCAAATTTTTGAAAAATTAAATGCATATACGCTGAAAGTAACAGTTCAACCATCCAACTTAAAAGATTCCAGAACGCTTTTCTGGCACCCATTCAAAACAAGACACGCACAAAGATAGAGACGTGCAATCTGGAATTTCGCTTTCACATGATCAGTCACATTAAGGTTTGGATTTCCACTTATATGATTGAAATTTTGGAATATCCTGTTTTTAAGTATATTTTATTTTCATAATAATAAATAATAATATAATTTTAAGATGACTCTATGGACTTTAACTCTGTTTAAAGATTTCACTATTAAATATACAAATTTTATTTCACTTTTACTTTATTAATCACATAAATAAATTTTTAGAATACTTTTCAAATCACTCTTAAACACTATTAAAATATACAAATTGTATTTCACTTTTACTTTATTAATCACAAAATTAAATTTTTAGAATACTTTTCAAATCACTCTTAAACTTTTTCTTATTTTACTTTTTAGTGCACTTCATTTTCCTATGACACTAAAAAGCTACTTCACTTTTACATTATCAATCACATGATTAAATTTTTGGAATAATTTTCATTTCATTTCACTGTTAAAGCTGTTAAACTTTTCCTCCATTTCACAGGTAAACTTCTTCACAGCACTTCATTTTTGCATGATGCAAAACTTTATTGACATTTTACGTTATCAGTCACCTGATTAAATTTTTGAGTTCTGTTAAAAAAAATCAGTGCAGTTCATTTTCATACGAGTCAAAAATTTATTGACATTTTCATGAATTATTTATGGAGTACAGTCTAGTACGATTTAGGATTTGAAATTTGAAATTAAATAATTATATAAAATATTTAAATAATGTTTATTTATAAAAAAATTACACCTAAAAAATTGGATTTTTCTAGCTCATGTTAAAGCTGTATTTAAGATAAATCTACATTAGTTAGATGAAACAGCTCAGTTGACTAAAATGCTAACCCGACTTCTGGCTAGTACATCAAGGCAATAAGCAAAAAAATTCAAATTCCAAAGGCACAACTTGAAAGGAAATTATGCACCATACATCATACATCAAGTTAATAATTTATGTGTATCATTTTCTTTTATTTATGGGATACCATATTATTCATCATTCTAAAAACAAAATAGAAAAAACATAATACCAATCATTGATTTATTACACAAAATATAATCTTTTTTTACAACTTTTTCTCTGTAAACTTAATCTTGATAAGACACAATACATGGAGTTAAAACAAGGCCCATAGCTAGTGATGGCCTAGCCCTCCAACGTGGCGTAGCTGTTTCACTGTGCAATAGTTAATGCGATTGACGTTGGTGTAAATGCGAATGTACAGGTCTCTAGATTTTTTGGAGGGTTTTAATCGGCGGTACCGGTTGTGAAACTCCACCTATGGGTTCTGTCCGTCAAGTCACTCCCGCCTTTTGTCAAACCAATCTTCGGTTTTGTTGGTCATTTCATTGTTTACTGTGTTAAACCCCGGCTCTGCTCTGCGGAGGGTTTTTGCGCTTACAGCTTCTTCGTTCTGGCGTCGAGTTACTCTGGTGCCTCCGGCCTCTCGCTATTCTGCACATTGGGATTCCTGTGAGGGCGACATGCCGTTGGTTCCTTACACCGTCATGCGTTTTATTTATTTTTTCTTTAATTGTTTTCTGTCAAATGGGTTCATTCCACAAACTCTTAACTTGTGACTGGTTCTGTGACAGGCTCCCTTCGGCTCCACGCTTCAGTAAACCACTTCGTTTCAACCTTGTCTCGGAGGTAAGCTCTGGTTCGATGCCAGACTCTGTCTTCACTTCTGTTTCAAGCTCTGACAAATTCGTCCCTTGTTCTTCAGGTTATGGGTATCGGTTGGTTTTGCAACGCTGCCTTTACAACTTCAGGTGAGAGCCATAGGTTATGGCTCGTTCATTTGCTGGCTTTCTTCTTATTTGTTTTTCTCGCTTCGGTTTGTGCTAATCCGCGTCCACATTCGTTCTTGCAGGTTGTTTCAGGTGTCTGGCCGCCGAGGGTTTATACTCCCTACGTTTGCTGGAGATAACCCGAAACCCTCAAGCCTTATATATCGGGTAGGGTCCTTCCGGCGTTGTTTCGCTTGTTAGTTTGTAAAGAAATTGAAGTTCTCGTCTGTAAATAGTTACAATCACCTGGGTTATGGACGAACAATATTCTGCTCTGTCATTTAATGCTTGTTTGTAAATATTCACTGTTACTTGGGTTTGCAAATGAACTGTATTGTCCTCTGTCGTTTACGGTTCTGTTACCCTGTTTGTGGCATCTATTTGCTTGGAGCGGTTTCGTTTGTAAATGAAACTCGTTTTGGTGAGCGTTTTATGCTCAGAAAACCTCTGTTATGCGCTTTATTTGTAATAATTCAGTTAAATGAAATCACTGTACTTTCGTTTCCAGCAATTATATGTTTTGTAAAAAAGGGTATGAAAACTTGTATATTCATTACCTGGTCACTTTTGTCGATGTCAGTTGTCGGTCCTCCTTTCTATGTGGAAATAGCCTCCTGTAGCAGCGCGTGCTCTATTCGTTACAGCTTACTATCTTCAATTATATGCTCACTGTAATTGTATGCTTACGGTACTCTTATTTCAATGGATGTTAATCATAGATAATATCAACCAGATGAATTAATTTAGCAGTGGTTCTTAAAAAAAACAATTTTATTTCAGAGGAATGTATCTGTGTTTCTTTCTCGCGAGGGTTTTTTTTTCACTATCTTTTTCCCTCTGTTTTTAACATCCGGGAAGCATAACTGCTTCCACTTCTAGTTGAACTGTCTAACCAGAATTATTACAACTGTCAACCAGTTTCTTTCACTAAAATGCTAATTTACTGTTAATTAATTCCTAAACTAAAACAATTCACAGTTTTGCAATTTCTATGGTCTCTAACGACCTTCTGGGAAATAAAACAAATAATAAAGAAAAGTAAAACAAATGACAAGTTTGATAACCTGTCCAGCTATGCATGTGTTCCTTGCTTGTTCTTGTCCTCTCCATGAGACAGTCAACCACCTTCTGTCTCCTCGGAGCTGGATGCTCCTGCATCAGGCTTCCGGGGTGGCAAAAAGTCATGGCTCCGTTCCATGAGATCGTCGACAGAATAGCCTGCTTTATGTATCTGCGTTGCGTTAAGCCACGAACTGTCCTCTACTGGACGGTTCTTCCACTTGACCAAATACCGCAGATATTCCTTCCTGCATGTGTGCCTAGCTACCTGTGTGTCAAGGATCTTCTCGATCTCCAGGGGTTGTGCCACTGGCATCTGCCTCATCCATGAACTTTCCTCACAACTGGTGTCCCGCGGTGGCTTTGTTGCTGTATCGTCTCTCGGATCAGCGACATAAGGAAACAGATCTGTCACGTTAAAAATGGGAGAAATACCGATCCCTGGTGGCAACTGCAGCTCATAGGCATTTGCAGAAAATTTGCGAATGATTTTGCAGGGACCAATCTTTTTATACTTCAATTTGTTGTACTCCCGTTTCGGAAATCGCTCCTTCCGTAAATACGCAAGGACGTCATCCCCAACGTTAAACTGAACTTCCCGACGCTTTGAATCAGCTCGCTGTTTGTACTTTTGACTGCTGTCCTGTAATTTCAGCTTTACCTGCTCATGTAAGTTACTCATTGCTTGGGCGAAATCTTCCCCATCAGCACTTCGTTTTTCGAGCTTCCCCAAATCTCGTAATTCATGCACTCCGCGTGGATGCATGCCGTACATAATCTGGAAAGGACTATAACCGGTGCTGCGATTAGGTGAATCGTTATATGCGAATTCTGCCTGAGCTAGTACACAGTCCCACGTCCGTGCATTCTCGCCTATTAAGCTCCGAAGCAAATTTCCTAAGCTCCTGTTTACCACTTCAGTTTGGCCATCTGTCTGCGGGTGATAAGCGGAGCTAAACTGTAATTGGGTGTTCAACTTTTTCCACAGAGTTCGCCAAAAATGACCAGTGAACTTTACGTCCCTGTCAGAAATGATGGACCTTGGAAGCCCATGTAGTCGAACAATCTCAGTGAAAAACAAATGTGCTATATAAGTAGCATCACTGGTCTTCTTGCAAGGTACAAAGTGCGCCATCTTTGAAAATCGATCTACCACAACCATTACTGAATCGAAACCCCGCTGTGTCTTAGGCAAGCCCAGAACAAAATCTAAACTGACGGAGTCCCATGGTCGGCTCGGAACGGGTAATGGTAAGTACAGACCTGTATTCTGACTGTGGCCCTTTGCCAGTTGGCAAACCTTGCACCTACTCACGTACCTTTGCACATCCCGCTGTAATTTTGGCCAAAAATAGAAATGTCGTACCTGTGCTACTGTCTTGTCTATACCGAAGTGTCCAGCCAAACCTCCACTATGTTTTTCCTGAATAATGTTTTCTCGCATAGAGCAGTTGGGAATACACAGCTGTCCTCCCTTAAACAGCAATCCCTCCTGTAAATTATAGTCCAACCATAGACTGTTGTTTCTCAACAGAGGGTTTTGACAAGCCTCATAGGCCTCCTTAAAATCGGCATCTGTTTGATACAGCTCTTTCAGGTGCTCAAAGCCTAAAACCTGCATCGTACCTTCCTGTAAGAGTAGAGTCCTTCTACTCAGCGCATCTGCCACCTTGTTTGCTTGCCCACTAATATGTTTTAGTACAAACGTGAAATTCTGTAAGTACTCAACCCATGCTGCATGCTTATGGTTCAATTTATGTTGTTGCATAATGTACTGTAATGCAGAGTTATCCGTAAATAAAACAAACTCATTACCTAACAGATAATGTCTCCAATGCTTTAACACTTGTATAATTGCATAGAACTCTTTGTCATAGGTTGAGTATTTCTGTCTACTCTCGTTCAGCTTTTCACTGAAATATGCGACTGGTCTATCCTCCTGACTTAGTACTGCCCCAATGGCCGTACTACTGGCATCACAACGAACCTGAAAGGGTTTGTTGAAGTCAGGCAGCCTCAATATCGGCCTTTCGGTAATCTTCCTTTTCAAAATCTGAAAACCTCTTTCCGCTGCTTCAGTCCAGTGAAAAGGCTGATTTGTTTTCTTAATCGTATCCAGCATAGGTGCGCAGATCTCACTGAAATTCCTGATGAATTTCCTGTAAAAACTTGCTAGTCCGTGGAAACTGCGGACTTCAAATAAACTTCCCGGAGAAGGCCAGCTAACTATAGCTGCCACCTTTTCTGGGTCCATCTTTAATTCGTTTTCTGCAATTACAAAACCCAGATACACTAACTCCCGCTGAAAAAAAGTACACTTTTTCAGATTGATCAACAATTTGTTTTGTTGCAGCTTCCTCAACACACTGCGAACATGCCTGAAATGTTCTTCCTTAGTTTTACTAAAAATCAAAATGTCATCCAAGTAAACTATTACGAATTTCCCAATGAATTCCTTCAGTACCTCATTCATCAAGCGCATGAACGTACTGGGGGCATTGCTCAACCCAAATGGCATCACCAGCCATTCATATAAGCCTTCATTCGTCTTGAAAGCTGTCTTCCACTCATCTCCTTCCCGAATTCGGATCTGGTGATATCCACTTTTCAAGTCAATTTTCGAGAAATAAGCCGCCCCACTCAAACAGTCCATCATATCGTCCATTCTCGGTAAGGGAAACCTGTACCTAACCGTAATTTTGTTAATGGCTCTAGAGTCCGTGCACATTCGCCACTCTCCTCCTTTCTTTGGAGCCAAAACGGTTGGTACTGCACAGGGGCTCATGCTCTCTCTAATCAATCCTTTGTCTAACAACTCCTGGACCTGTTTCCTGATTTCTTCATGGTCCTTAGGGCTCATACGATAAGCTGCTTTATTTGGCAGACTTGCCCCTGGTATAAAGTCAATGCAGTGACTAATACCTCTCCTGGGTGGAAGTTCATCCGGAAGGTCATCCACCACAATGTCTCCAAACTCCTGCAACATCTTTTGGATTTCCTTGGGCAAATCTGAAATCTGTGTATGCAATATCACTGCTTTTGGTCTTCTTATGACAGCGAAATTTGCATCACTGTCCTCAATCTGTTTTATACATTCTTTTCCTGCCATCAACAATGCTTTTACCCCACTGGTTTCAGCTGCACTTTCCTCTTTGATGGGTACAAGCGTGTGCTTGATCCCGTCTTTGACAAATTTGTAACAATTTGTTTTCCCGTCATGGACTGCACTTTTGTCAAACTGCCAGGGTCATCCTAGCAATATATGACAGACATCCATCGGCATAACATCGCAGATAATTTTGTCCTTATACCTGCCTATCTGAAACTCCACCTCACACTGTTCATCAACTAACAGTTGGTGTCCTTTCTGCAGCCATGACACTTTATATGGAGTGGGATGTTTCAACTTTCTCAATCCAAGTTTCTCCACCATCTCTACTGCCACCAAATTGTCGGTACTTCCACTATCGATGATCAGCTTGCAGCACTTACCCTGTGACTTGCAAACAGTTCGGAACAGAGCTTTTCGCTGGTCAGGTTCTGCATTTTCCTTTGCTGGTTTTAACAGCACTTTATTCAACACCAAAGCTTCACCCGTCTCTGGTGTGTTCTCCACCTCCTGAGGTGTTGCCTCAGCATCCTCTGGCTGAGCAACATAAGCTCCTCTTCCACCTACCGGTTCACCTTCAGGACAGTCATACGACTTGTGTCCTAACTTGTGGCAACGATAGCACTGGACAGTTCCCCTGCCCCGACCACTTCCTCGCCCTTGCTGAGCTGGTCGTCCTCCTCTAGTGCTATTGTCCCTCTCTGCTGTGCCAGCAGACTTAGAACTGCTGCCTTCTTCACTGGAACCTGCACTTCTACCTCTGCCAAAAACCTTACCTTTCCCTCTGCCAGTTCCGCCTCCTCTCCTGGCATTCTGTTTTCTGTTAATTTTCTCCTCTGCTTTTAGTGCAAACTAATAAGCTTCGTCCAAAGTTCTGGGCGAGAGGATACCGATTTCATCCAGGATTTCCCCCCTCAACCCATTTACAAACCGGGCTGTCTTTTCTGGGGTATCTTCCACGTACCCTGCTCGCAGGTTCAACTTATAAAATTCTTCTGTAAATTCCTTAACAGTCATCCCTCTTTGTTTTAAATTCTGCACCTGTCTATACAACATGATCTGATAGTCTTTCGGCAAAAACTTCTCCTTCAGTTTTGCCTCCATCCTGGCCCACTTCTTTATAGGCTGTTTGTGTTGCCTCTTCCTTTCCGCCTGAACGCTGTCCCACCACAAGGACGCATGTCCTTTCAGCTTTGTGGCGGTGAACTTCACCTGCTTATCCTCACTGGTTTCCTCAAACTCAAAATATTTATTCACTTCACTCAACCAATCCAATAACACATATGCAAACAGACTTCCGTCATAAGTGGGTAGCTCATGCTTTGGCTTATGACTCGACATCAAAACTGACTTTAATAACCGGAGTTCTGGTGTCACCCCTTCAACCTCATCTTCTGGTTCTGCCACATCCTCATCACTATCATCTGCTGGGTTCCTCCTTCCCCCAGCTTCTACCACTGCTAATCTTTCTCGCAAAACGCGAATCTCCTCGCGGAGTCCCTCTTCTGCTATCCTCCGGATCGCTCTTCCTCTTCCTCTTCCTCCTCTACCACCCTCCATTTTCTCCTATTCGTCAACCTGCTCTGATACCACTTTTGATGGCCCAGCCCTCCAACGTGGCGTAGCTGTTTCACTGTGCAATAGTTAATGCGATTGACGTTGGTGTAAATGCGAATGTACAGGCCTCTAGATTTTTCGGAGGGTTTTAACCGGCGGTACCGGTTGTGAAACTCCACCTGTGGGTTCTGTCCGTCAAGTCACTCCCGCCTTTTGTCAAACCAATCCTCGGTTTTGTTGGTCATTTCATTGTTTACTGTGTTAAACCCCGGCTCTGCTCTGCGGAGGGTTTTTGCGCTTACAGCTTCTTCGTTCTGGCGTCGAGTTACTCTGGTGCCTCCGGCCTCTCGCTATTCTGCGCATTGGGATTCCTGTGAGGGCGACATGCCGTTGGTTCCTTACACCGTCATGCGTTTTATTTACTGTTTCTTTAATTGTTTTCTGTCAAATGGGTTCATTCCACAAACTCTTAACTTGTGACTGGTTCTGTGACAGGCTCCCTTCGGCTCCACGCTTCAGTAAACCACTTCGTTTCAACCTTGTCTCGGAGGTAAGCTCTGGTTCGATGCCAGACTCTGTCTTCACTTCTGTTTTAGGCTCTGACAAATTCGTCCCTTGTTCTTCAGGTTATGGGTATCGGTTGGTTTTGCAACGCTGCCTTTACAACTTCAGGTGAGAGCCATAGGTTATGGCTCGTTCATTTGCTGGCTTTCTTCTTATTTGTTTTTCTCGCTTCGGTTTGTGCTAATCCGCGTCCACATTCGTTCTTGCAGGTTGTTTCAGGTGTCTGGCCGCCGAGGGTTTATACTCCCTACATTTGCTGGAGATAACCCGAAACCCTCAAGCCTTATATATCGGGTAGGGTCCTTCCGACGTTGTTTCGCTTGTTAGTTTGTAAAGAAATTGAAGTTCTCGTCTGTAAATAGTTACAGTCACCTGGGTTATGGACGAACAATATTCTGCTCTGTCATTTAATGCTTGTCTGTAAATATTCACTGTTACTTGGGTTTGCAAATGAACTGTATTGTCCTCTGTCGTTTACGGTTCTGTTAGCCTGTTTGTGGCATCTATTTGCTTGGAGCGGTTTCGTTTGTAAATGAAACTCGTTTTGGTGAGCGTTTTATGCTCAGAAAACCTCTGTTATGCGCTTTATTTGTAATAATTCAGTTAAATGAAATCACTGTACTTTCGTTTCCAGCAATTATATGTTTTGTAAAAAAGGGTATGAAAACTTGTATATTCGTTACCTGGTCACTTTTGTCGATGTCAGTTGTCAGTCCTCCTTTCTGTGTGGAAATAGCCTCCTGTAGCAGCGCGTGCTCTATTCGTTACAGCTTACTATCTTCAATTATATGCTCACTGTAATTGTATGCTTACGGTACTCTTATTTCAATGGATGTTAATCATAGATAATATCAACCGGATGAATTAATTTAGCAGTGGTTCTTAAAAAAAACAATTTTATTTCAGAGGAATGTATCTGTGTTTCTTTCTCGCGAGGGGTTTTTTTTCACTATCTTTTTCCCTATGTTTTTAACATCCGGGAAGCATAACTGCTTCCACTTCTAGTTGAACTGTCTAACTAGAATTATTACAACTGTCAACCAGTTTCTTTCACTAAAATGCTAATTTACTGTTAATTAATTCCTAAACTAAAACAATTCACAGTTTTGCAATTTCTATGGTCTCTAACGACCTTCTGGGAAATAAAACAAATAATAAAGAAAAGTAAAACAAATGACAAGTTTGATAACCTGTCCAGCTATGCATGTGTTCCTTGCTTGTTCTTGTCCTCTCCATGAGACAGTCAACCACCTTCTGTCTCCTCGGAGTTGGATGCTCCTGCATCAGCTAGCTTTCCGTGCCACTTAGTTTAATAAAAATATTTTAATGTCATGATGTGTTGTGTGTACTCCAAATAATAATAAAATTATAAAATGAGTTATATGAATAATTGTTTAACTTTTTTTAATTAATTTTTTAATATAATTAAACATTTTTTGGTAGATAAAAGTGATATATATATATATATATATATATATATTTGATAAGACACAATACAAGGCAGTTAAAACAAGGCCCATAGCTAGCTTTCCGTGCCACTTAGTTTAATAAAAATATTTTAATGTCATGATGTGTTGTATGTACTCCAAATACTAATAAAATTATAAAATGAGTTATATGAATATTTGTTTAACTTTTTTTTATTAATTTTTTAATATAATAATTTTTTGGTATTTAAAAGTGATATTTTTTGGTTTTCCATATCTCATTGCTTAAAAAGTGTGTACATGATGTTAATCATGTTATTGATTGTTATGTGATATAGGTGGAATCTGGGGAAGAATTATAGCCAAATCTACTATGCATTTTGGATCGAAGGCAAATCTCACTCCAAAATCAAGTGATTGAGCAGGTCAAGGTATTGTGGAGGAACTTTGGACCAAATGAAGCCACTTGGGAAATGGTTGATCATATGAGGGTATCATACCCTTTTTTATTTGTTGCGTAAGAAAATGTAAATGCAATTGTAAATATGAAAAAAATTGTGTAAATAAGCTAACTATTAATTTTGTGTCAGTATAGAGTGTTGTCTCTTAAGAAATCAATTTCTTGGCCTGAAGGACCTGACTTTTAACCCTTAATTTTTAGCTGATATGAAAGTCTCAGAATGCCATATGATGCTGAATATAAATGTTGTGTGAAGAATGCTTTGAGAAGTTAGAAATAATATGTTGTTTTTCATAGAAACTATTATCTGTAACTTAGAAGAAATATAGAAGTAGGAACTTTAAGTATAAGAGTGCTCTTTAAGGAATTTTAACTTCATTCACATAAGTAAACAAAGACCTGCAACTTCATTACCATACTTAAAGGAAGGAAGACACATAATGACACATAACAGAGAAATTACAAAATCATACCCAACAATGTGTGGAAAACTCCTGATTCTTTCATTAATCATCAATTTATCAAGAATACAATAGCATAGTCTCCAGGTTCTTCAAAATTCCGACATTTTTCTATAATTTTGCCTCTTTAATACATCATGGGACAGTTGGTAACTACCAAAACTGTCAAACTGCTTAACTACCTTCTAACTATCTAAAGTAAAAGTCATTACAAAATATTACATTGGAGGGCAAAAGACACCACATTCTTCTCAAGAAAATAAGATAACCAGAAGTAACAGAAATTAGAGTATGACTGGTGATTGATGCTCACTGTTTGAATCTGTGGCTTGGGTAGATGGTCCAACTGACTCAAATTTGTTGAACTGGCTACAAGGTTGCTTAGTACTAAAACAAAAGACTAATACCACGGGGTTTTCTTGTCTTTTATACATATAATATTCAAACGGGGGGGAAACTGTAATTAATGTAACTAATTAATGGAGTCGTAGATGAGGTGACGAGGTACGGTGAATGAGTTGGACGATAGTGAATGAGGGTGGCAGATGACGTGGAGGAGATGAGATGGAGTGGAGTGATGGGGGTGGCCCACTACAGGTGTAGGGAGTGTACGGGAGGTTCATCGAGCTTGAACCCCGCAACAATCTCAAGCCGTAGATCTCGGCCAAACACCTTGACGTCATGGTCAATTGTGGGGGTTGAGCCTGAGTTATAACTCGTGCTCGTTGCTCCCCCGCAGAGCACTTTACCCGCTTCTCGAACCCACGCTTACTTAAATCTTGTGATACCGCTCGAATTTTAATATGGGTCAGGGCCCCACCTTACTTCGGATTTGAATGCCATCAAAAATAAATCATTGTTTTCGGACTTTCACGTTCTCTTTTGATTTTTTAGAACATAATTTTTTATTTATTTTTTATATTTTTATTTTTTGTGATAATATACAAATGGAATTTAAACAACAATGTTTGCTACAACATAGAGCATGGTTGAACTATGTTCAGATATAGAACAATGAGGACGATGTCCCTTAAAGGGGTGGGATATGTGACAAACCTTTTTGGCTAGCCCCTCATGTAAATATTTTAATGTACAATTGTAAATAATTGTGAAAAATATAAAAATGACTAGAGTGAAGAGAGAGGACATAGATTCAAAGTTTAGAAGGAGAGGTTGGTTTGGAATTGCTTGAGAAAATAACTAAGCTCGTAGCTTGCATTAAATTTCCACCTATATCCTTGCTAAATTAAAAGAGAAGAATAGATCAAGTATTAAAAATGGACTATGGCCGCCTGAGCAAAGGACAAGTCAGTCCTACTCTTGTGGGACATGTTGGATCTGGTCAATACACACTAGAAAAGAATGGTCAAGGAAGAGATACACTCTCGCAAAAAGGAGAGGATTTGAATAGATGAGGATAAAAAAAAAAGAATATTACAAGAAGACCCAAGAAAGATGATAATGTGACAACAATAAGGTTTGCATATTAGGAGTGTCTGTAAGGCACTGGAAGGGACTTAGTGAAGCTTGGGATTGGGAGATAGTTGAGGGATATTGAAGAACGACGAAGTTGTGGTGTTGGTAAGGTAGAGTAGCAGTGGACTCTGGACTCTTGCCTTACAAGTGGAGAGACTGGTTACTCTGGGAATTCACTTGGTGTATTCATAGGTGGACTTGTATTCCCGTGAAAGATATCATGTGAAAGCAAAATGTGCTTTAGATTCTTGTTAGATTACAAGCAAAGGAACTGTGACCTCTAGATTCCTATAGTGTGAATCATGTGGAGAGACCGTGGGCTCTGAATTCCTATAGTGATTGTTAGATAAAGCACTATATGCTCTAGATTCCCTAAAATAAGTTTTGGGTAGAGCCATTGTGAACTTAAATGGATATTTACTTCCATCATTAAAATAAATGTGATTTTGTAAATCCAAAATAAGCAATATATTTTTTACCGCGCGCTGCCTGCTCCTATGCTCTGCAAGTTAGGGTTCTGGGAGCCATTCAGCGCCGCCCTGGCTGCTGCGCCCCTGCGCACAGCCTCGCCCTTCCCCTCGCAGCCAGATGGAGATCCCTGAGGGCTCTGCCCCCCCTGCTGATCCGCCTCCTGAAGTCTCTGCCTTCAGAAATTTGATTGCTTCCGGGACAAAACGCCCTCCTTCTGCAACCCAACAGAAATTCATCAAAAGAATGGATACGATACCTTCATTTTCCCTGCCAGAGGAGGACACCTGCAAAGTGGCATTGAACTTGGCAGAAAGAGGTCTCATAGGCCAGTTTACAGGCCTATGGCCTTCCCCCAAATCCCTGGAGGAATGGACGCAAAGAAACTGGAAACCTCTGATAAAAGATGGAGTTAAGAGCTATTTTGTGGGCAAAGGGTACTTTGTTTTTGTATTTGAAAACACGGAAGACAAAAGCTTAATATTCAGAAACGGCCCCTACTTCATGGGGCCGCAGGGCCTGTATTTAAATAAATGGACTCCAGACTTCGACCCCTCCCAAGACGTCCCATCTGTTGTGCCGGTGTGGGTAAGGCTCCCCCATCTGCCTCTTCATTGCTGGAATAAAAAATCGTTCCAGACCATCGGGAACGCGCTAGGCAAATATATAGACCAGGCTGTAAGAAGAGACCAATATTCTTGCACCCGTATCTGTGTCGAAGTGGACCTTGAGGAAGGATTGCCTGAAGCGATCAAGCTCTAGGTGGCAGGTTGGACGCACATCCAAGAGCTCGACTATGAACAACTCCCCTTTAAATGCAGACACTGTCATGGTCACGGTCACTTTGCTAAGCATTGTAAGAAGAAAGCAGAGGAGCAATCTGAAAAACATATTGGGGATCAATGGACCCTAGTCCAGAGAACAGCCCATGCAAAGAAAGATGCAGGAAAAAGCGCAGCAACAGGAGATAGGAACATCACCAATCCACCTCAGGAAGCGGGAGAAATTGCAAAAGGAACGGAGGAAGCACAGACCGATCCACCGAACAAAGCCCAGGAAAAAGAGAATCATGTGGAAGCCCCTCCTACAAGCAAAGAGGGAGGGGTCGATATCCAGATTGAAGCTACCCAAGGGAGCCCTTCTAACCCCACCTATGTAGAAATCATAAAGAAAAAGGCAGTCGAAAGCTCAGAGTCCTCAGAGGAAGAATTCTTTGAGCGACCAATAAAAAGAGCCGGAAGGAAATCCCGCAAGGAAAAAAGAGAAGAAGAAGCAGAAAGGCTCAAAACTCAAGGGAGCCAGTCCACAATAGAAATGACAATCGGAAGAAATAGCAGGCCCAGGTCATCCAAGGGTGGCTCCACCCCGCTCATAGGTAAATAATGAAGCTAGTCTCTTGGAATTGCAGAGGACTGGGGAACCCCGCAAAAATAGAAGCAGTTAAGGACCTATTAAAGTCGGAACCTACAAACATCCTCTTGCTCCAAGAGACAAAGATAGCAGGACAAGCTCTGCTAGAAATCAGCAAGTCAAAATGGAAGAAAAGCTCAGGCATAGCTGTCAGCGCTCGGGGCTCTTCGGGAGGACTGGCAACTCTCTGGAACGAAGATAAATTCCAGCTGATCAACACTCATGAGACCCTGCATTGGATATATACAGAAATAATCCACATTGCAAGTAAGTTGCCTATCTCTCTTGTCAATCTATATGTCCCTGTCAATTACTCCGAAAAAAGAGACTGTTGGAACTCTCTGGCAGCGTTTCTTGAGCAGGAAACCCCCAACAACATCATTCTTGCTGGAGACCTCAACATCGTTTTGAAAGCCAAAGAAAAAAGAGGAGGTACCAATTCCAAGGATCCCATGGTGGGTGTAGTGGAAGAGCTTGCTCAGCAATGGGATCTGCAAGATTTTAACCCAATACAAGGTCTATTCACCTGGTCAAACAACCGAACTGGAACAGATCACATTTCAGCTCGTTTGGACCGATTTCTTGTGCAAACCTCTCTCCTCATGAATAAGAAAATCATAACAACAAAAATTCTGCCCAAGCTGTCCTCTGACCACAAGCCAATTCAGCTCTGTTTAGAAGATGAAGAGGATTTGGGTCCCATTCCATTTCGTTTTTCTCCACAATGGATCGAAAGGGAGGGCTTCTTTGAGACGGTGAAAGCAGCTTGGGCCTCCTCCATTACAGGTTCACCAAGCTTCGTTTGGGAGAAAAAGCTGAAACTCACCAAAAAAGCTCTGAAGGATTGGATCAAGAAACCAGCCCCCAACCCCGTCTCCCAAAGAGTTGCAGCAGTCCAGGCTTTGCACTCCCTACAAAACGACATGGAAAACAAAAATATTAATGAAGATCTCCTGGACATGGAAACAAAAGCACAGAGAGCAGCCTACCAATCCTTCAGAAAAGAGGAAGAATACTGGAGATTAAAGTCTAGAAGTCTGTGGCTAAAAGCCGGGGATCGCAATACCTCTTTCTTCCATCGGCAGTACCAGGCCAGATTGTCAAGGAATTATATAGCATAAATTAAGACATCGACGGGCCAAACCTGCAAGGGCTCTCAACAAGTCAAAGAAGCAGCTGAAATACACTTCCAAAATCTTTACAATCCGGATGCTCAAGGTGAAGAAGCGGATGAAGCAGAATTCCTCACCCACATCCCTTCCTTAATCTCTCCGGAGGACAACTCTGATCTTTGCAAACCTGTTTCAGAGGAAGAAATAATCAAAGTTATTTGGTCTATGGATTCCGACAAGGCCCCCGGACCGGACGGATTCACCATTCATTTCTACAAAGTATGCTGGGACATCATAAAATATGATCTTCAAAAGATGATAAGGGGATTCATGAAAAAAGCTAAAGTAGGTGGCAGCACCAACTCAACCTACTTAGCTCTGATTCCCAAAGACTCTAACCCGGAAACTTTTGCCAGATTCAGGCCAATTTCGTTATGTAACGCCTCCTATAAGATCTTGGCAAAGCTGTTGGCCAACAGAATAAAGCCCTTGCTTCCTCGAATTATCTCTAGCTCCCAAGGAGGCTTCGTGGAAGGTAGACACATACTGGACAACGTCATCCAAGTGCAGGAGACCATACATTCAAGCAAGCAGAGAAAAGAGAAAGGTATGCTCATAAAGTTAGACATGGCGAATGCGTTTGACAGAGTCAACAGAACATTCCTCAGCAAAGTTTTGCTCTCCTTTGGCTTTTCCACTCAGTTTGTTAACCTCATAAAAGCCTGCACGAACAACCCATGGATAGCTCCCCTCATAAATGGCAGGCCTGCCAACTTCTTCAAAGCCAAGAGAGGCATCAGGCAGGGATGCCCGCTCTCCCCCTTTCTATACATCTTAATGGCTGAATCGTTAAGTCGAAAACTCGAAGCTGAAAGACTGTCAGGATCCCTTCCGGGCCTCAAACCCACCAGCAGAGTAAACCCTCTGAATCATGCACTCTTTGCAGATGACTCGATTCTTTTGGGGGGCGCCTCAACCAGAATAGCAAAGGCCTTCGACACGGTCATCAGAAACTATTGCAAAGTCTCAGGAGCTTTGGTAAATGAAAGAAAAAGCGAAGTCTACAGCTGGAATACTGATCAACAGGAGCTCAACATTATAGCTAATACTCTTGGATTCAAAGGGCATTCCCAATGGGACAGAATCAGATATCTTGGGCTTCCCATAATCTCAGGAGTGAACAAGAGGTCGCTTTGGAGCGACATAATATGCAAATTCAAAACCAAGATATCGAAATGGGGAGGATACTGGTTAACAAAAGGAGGTAAGGTCATTTTAATAAAATCTCAGCTGTCTTCCTTAATAATTTACCAAGCAGCATTCTTGCTCGCCCCCAGAAATGTCATGGATCAAATCTCCTCTTTCCTCAGAGACTTCCTCTGGCAAGGAGGCAGGGGCAATGATAAGAAGCAACACCTGGTAAACTGGGATACTGTCAAAAAACCCATCGACGAAGGAGGATTGCAAATTCGCGACCCCTCCCTGGTCAACCTTGCCCTGGGCAGTAAAATCTTGTGGAAGATGATTAAAGAACCAAGTCATCCTGTAAGTGCCATATTGAGGTCAAAATACACTAATAAAGCTGAATTCAGAAACCTCCAGCTGGGATATACAGCCAACAGTACGCTGCTGTGGAAACTCTGTTATAAGAGTAGCAATTTCTTCAAACGAAATGCTTACAGAATTCCAGGGAACGGCAAGCATACTCGCCTCTGGCAGGATCGTATAATGGGGCGAAATCCACTAATCGAAAATGAGGAGATCTCCGATTTAAGGGACTGGCTAGTATCAGTTGGCAAGTTAAGCATTTTTGATATTTCCACTTGGGATCAAAGAGACGAATGGACCGGTTGGGCAATCCCCGATCCCCCTGCCCATCTGCAAACGCAATTGAACACATTTCTCGAACTGATGGAAGATGCAGCTCCGATACATCGCTCAATGCAAGACCGATGGGGCTGGGGCCATTCTGGGGAATACACAACAGCAGAAGGTTATAAAGCGCTTCAGACAACAGGAAACAACAAGCACAGTGCCGCGTTCTGGAAAAATGTATGGGAACCCCTAGCTCTCCCAAAAGTCAACTTTTTCTTCTGGACATTGATTCATAATAAGATACTAACCGGTGACAATCTGGCAAAAAGAAAGTTTGCTGGCCCACACTGGTGCGCTCTTTGCAGGTGTAACGCCGAGACAGCCCAACATTTATTCATTGATTGCCTGTTCGCAAAGGAAGTTTGGGATCTAATGCTCCAAGATTTTCGCATAAGCTCTCCCACTCAGATCTCTGTCCCGGATCTTTTCGCAGAATGGAGTCATCTTTACCCACATCGTATTCCTCATAAATCGCTTTGGCGCAAAGTCTGGAATGCCCTGCCCAAGTTTGTCTGTTGGCAGATTTGGTTGGCTCGTAACCAGAAGATTTTTAATGACCTGAATCACACTCCCTTGCAAGTAGCAGCAAAAGCCAGAACTCTCCTCCTAGAAGCGGCTCAGCAGCAGTATCACAAAGAGGACACAACACTCCAGCCGGTTGAGAAGAGGTGGCTCGGATCACTTGATCTTCAAAGCAGAAAGAACCTTCTCTCTCCTCAAACAGAGCCCCCAATCTGGAAAAAGAGAGACACTGATGAAACATTCCAGCACTGGTGGAGAGCTCAAAAATCCCACACAATCTTCTTTGATGGGGCTTCCAAAGGAAACCCCGGCCCCTCGGGTGCCGGAGGGATCATCTATTCCCCAGATGGGGTCTCCCGTGACACTTTCTACTGGGGTCTTGGCCTGAAGACCAACAATCAAGCAGAGCTGCTCAGCCTTCTTAAAGCATGTCAAATTGCCAGAGAGAAAGGGATCAGAGATATACAGGTATTTGGAGACTCGGAGATTCTCATAAAGAAGTTGAACGCTGGAGAGCAATTCAGAAATGCAGGCCTTAACAGAACGCTGGAAAGACTGAAAAGAGTCCTCTCTTTCTTTGCTTCCTACAAATTCTATCATATACTTAGAAGCTCAAATAGTGATGCGGATTCGATGGCTAACAAAGGGAGCGCATTGGATAAAGGGTTGCTGTTCATAAACGAGGATAGATTTGTAGAAATCCCATGCTAAAGCTCAGATAGAATAGCAGTTTCAGCTGTACAAGTATGATGTAAACAGGGCTGCTCTGGCAAAGCCCCACTCTCTTTATTCCTCATAAATAATAAAAAAAAAACATACTCGTTAAAGTTAAAAAAAATGTGATTTTAATGATTAAAATTTCCTTAATTATTATATTTTATTTCTAAAAAAATCTCATTAAAAATAAAAAGTAACAAATGGATGTGTATTTTATATATCTATATGTAAATTTTTATATTTATGTGAATTTTATTTATATGTAGTAGATGATCTGAAAAGGGTTTATTACAAGGGCACGTAGATGTGTGAGGTTGTCATGGTAATCTGAGGTGGCCACTGGGGCTTATGGGTAGATAAATTCAATGGGTTAAAACCACGTTAAAGCCGAGCACGTGGGTCTAAAGTTCATATGGTTGCTAAATCAAAATAGAAACTTGGCGTCAGAGTTAGGCCGGTCATGGTCCTTCCAGGCTTTGTCAAATTATGATGGAGAGTAAACTTCAAAAGTGTTTATTGTTGTAGAAAAGATCTTTTGAACTTATATATATATATATATATATATATATATATATATATATATATATATATATATATATATATATATATATATATATATATATTTCTTTCGAATTTCAATCATAATTCAGTAAAAAAAATTAAAAAAAAATTATGAATGTTTTAATAAGTATCTGTATTATTTATAATTTAGTTTATTTAAGTGTTTATTATTTTTAATTATAAATAAACTAGTTTAAATTTATTTTAAATTTGGATTTTATTAAGTGTTGAGAGAGATCATTTTTTTTTAAGTTAAAAAGTGTTTTCATCTTAAATATAAAGAAAAATTATAATCAAAAGTGAATCAACTAAGGGGAAATATTGGTTAAAATATAATATTATAGTATTATATCTTACCCAATATTTCTCACAAGCTATTAAAAAGTGGATGAAGGTAGGCATAAATATTAGATAAAATGTAATAATTACATTTTACCTAATATTTCTCCCACCTCCTCTTCTCACCCCTCACTTTCATAGTTAAGCTTATTCATTTCTAAACTTACCATGCTACATCTATCAAAGCTCTATTTCTATAGCTCATTATTACACATAAATTCAAAGAATATATTACACATATTATATTAAAGTGATTATATACTTTGTGCAGTCTTCTTTAACATTAAACTTGTTATGAAACCAGCTCACAAAAAGATAGAAAAGATAGATCAATGCCTTAGAATTCAGCCTCTTCAAGGGGGCAACCTCCTTTACATTACACAAATGAATGATTCTTTTTTTATTCAAATGACAAAACCTCCTTTCTATATATAGGAGTCTAAGGAGTCACAATATAACCCAGCCAACCTAACAATAATAATATAAAGGCACAAAAATAACAATAGAGGGATTCTATGGGGCACAGTAATAACAATATGGGGACAATAGGAGCACAACAATATTAATAAAGGATATAACTACAATAGTAATGGGGTAATCACTAGTATTATAGGGACCTAACATGCCCCTCTCCTTCAAAAAAGTGTTGTCCTCAACGCTTGAGTAGTCTTGGATGCTTCTGTATAAAATTCTCATCCTCCCATGTGGAATCTTCAACGGATAAGTTCTTCCACTTGGCTTAGAAATTGATCGATTTCGTAGTTGTCGAGTTCTTGTTTCTGTGACTGCTTCCGGTTCCAATATAATTTTTCCTTCCTCGTCAAGTTCTGGCAATATTGTCTGAACTGGGAGCTTGTCGCCTATAACCTTCTTTAAACATGAAACATGGAAAACTGGGTGCACTCGAGAAGCTACATGAAGCTCCAATTTGTATGCCATAGTACCAATCTTTTGCAACACCTTGTACGGACCATAATAATTTGGTGACAATTTATTATCCTTCTTAGCTTACTTGAGGGACATTTGTTTATATGGTTGTAGCCGTAGGAATACCCAATCACCTACATCAAAACTTCTTTCGCTACGATGTTGATCTGCCTGTTGTTTCATTCTATTCTGCGCCAACACGAGGTTATCCTTTAAGAGTTGGAGGACTTGTTGTTGATGCTCGATGTGATGTTCCACTGCTTGAACCTTAGAATTTTCTCTTAAATATGATGTGATGGATGGTGGCTGATATCCATAAAGTGCCATAAATGGGGTCATTTTTGTTGCTGTATGGAAGGAAGTGTTATACCACCATTCAGCCAGAGGCAACCATTTGAACCATTGTGTCTGTTTATCAGATACAAAGCAACAAAGATATCCTTCCAAACATTTGTTTACTATCTCAGTTTTCCCATCAGATTGAAGATGATAAGATGAGCTATGAGCTAACTGAGTACCGAGACAAGAAAATAATTCTGTCCAAAAATTTCCAATGAAAATTGGATCTCTGTCACTTACAATAATCTTTGGGTTTCCATGTAGCTTTTAAATTGTTTCCATAAATGCAGTAGAAACTGTACTGGCTTTAAATGGATGTGATAATGCATAAAAGTGTGCATACTTGGTAAGTCTGTCAACTACCACCATGATGACACTTTTTCCCTCAGAGTTGGGTAAACCTGTGATAAAATCCATTGAAACCTCCTCCCAACGTTGGCTTGGAATGGATAAAGGTTGTAATAGACCCGAGATCTTAATTGTTTCAACTTTATTTTGTTGGCAAACCAAACATTCTGCCACAAACTTTTGAATATCCGATTTAAGGCCATCCCAAAAAAATTCCTTCTTAATCCTGTGGTAAGATTTTAAAAATACTGAGTGCCCTCCTAAGGGAGAAGTGTGCAATTCCATAAGAATCTTTTGTTTGAGTTGGGAATTCTTATAGAGGTATAAGCAATCTTTGTACCATAACGAATCATTTTTTAAATGTATCAAATGTACTAGAATCTTGTTGTAACTTTTGAATAAGTGCCCACACTTCTTCATCATTCTTCCATACCTCCCTTGCTTCGTTTATCCAATCTGGTTGGATAATAGAAATGGTGCACAACAATGTTTCCACATCCTCATCCTTTCTTAAGAGTGCATCTGCCACCACATTTTTCTTCCCCTTTTTGTAGATGATTTCAAAGTCATAACCCAACATCTTTGTGACCCACTTTTATTGCTCTTCAGAGGATAATCTTTGTTCCAAAAAGTATTTAAGGCTATCATGATCCGTTTTTACCTTGAAGTGTCTTCCCATTAGGTAGGGTTGCCATTTCTTAAGTGCATGTAGTATTGCCAGCATTTCCTTCTCATAAATAGCTTTGTGTAAAAACTTTCCCTTGATTGGACGACTTTCAAAAGCAATGGGTCTTTCATCTTGCATTAAAACAACACCAATTCCATTTCCTGAAGCATCACATTCCACAATAAAGGTTTTTGTGAAGTCCGATGTAGCTAAGACCGGTGCTTGGCACATTGCCTCTTTAAGATGTTTGAAGGCCTTTGTTGCTTCTGGAGTCCATGAAAATGCATCTTTCTTCAATAATGTTGTTAGAGGTGCTGCAATTGTCCCATAATTCTTAACAAACTTGCGATAATACCCTGTCAACTCGAGAAATCCTCGCAGATGCTTTATGGATGTGGGGATTTTCCATTCCTTAATGGATTTAATTTTGCCAGGGTCTACCTTAACTCCTTCATGAGATAGAATATGACCTAGATATTCCACCTCTTGTACTCCAAAGAAACATTTGGATCTTTTTGCATATAATTGTTTCTCCTCCAATAGTTGTAGCACCCTGTCAACATGTTCAACATGATCCTTCCAAGACTTGCTGTAGATTAGTATATCATCAAAAAATACTAACACAAATTTTCTAAGTAAGGGTTTGAAAATGGAATTCATCAAACATTGAAATGTAGAAGGTGCATTGGTACGGCCAAAAGGCATGACCAAAAATTCATAACGACCCTCATGAGTTCTAAATGTTGTTTTCGGAATGTCTTCAATCTTCATTCTAATTTGATGATATCCTGAACGAAGATCCAACTTGGTGAAGTAAATTGATCCATGCAATTCATCTAGTAATTCATCAATGACAAGAATGGGAAACTTATCTTTAATAGTGAGCTTGTTGAGCTCCCTATAATCTGGACACATGTGCCATGATCCATCCTTCTTGTGCACCAATACTACTGGAGCAGAGAAAGAACTTTGACTAGGTTGAATTATACCAGCCTCTAGCATTTCTGCAACCACACGTTCAATTTCACTCTTTTGGGCATAGGGATATCTGTACGGCCTGATGTTTGGAGGAACACTTCCTGGAATCAGATGAATAGCATGATCATGATCACAGATAGGTGGGAGACCTTTGGGAGTCTCAAATACCTTGGAATGATTGTCCAAGACTTTTCGGAGATTTGGAGAAATAGATGATTTCTATGTGGAAACATCTAGCGAACATAATTGTGCAATTACACCTCTTTGTTCCTTTTTTAGAAGCTTTGTCATACCGTTAGAGCTGATTATCTTTCCTGGTTTCCCTACAATACCCCTTAATTCAACTTCCTTTCCTTCCACAGAAAATTTCATGAAAAGTTCTTGAAAATTAAAAGCTATTGTACCCAAGGATTGTAGCCATTGGACTCCTAGTACAACATCAACACCTCCCATTGGAATGGAAAGCATTGGGCTAGTCAATACATATTCTCCCATGGATAGCTTGATATTATGGCACTTTCCAGAGAAATTTATTGTTCCTCCATTTGAACCATCACTTGACACTCTGGTGCTGGATATAGGAAGCAATTCAATTCTTTTGCTACCTTACAATGAATAAAATTGTGGGTACTTCCTGAGTCAATCAACACTATTACCTTTTTCTTCTTGATTTGACCTTCTATCTTGATGGTTTGAGGAGTGGTAATTCCCGCCAATGCATTACAAGATATGGTCGGATTCATTTCTTCTTTATCTACGGTTTGTTCCTGGAGTATATCCTCTTCTTTTGACCTTTCTTGCTCCTTTTCTTCTTCCTCTTCACAATCTATGTAGAATAATTTCTTCTCAGCACACTTATGACCTTTAGTGTATTTGCTATCACAACTCTAACAAAGCCCTTTTGCTCTTTTTTCTTCCAATTGTTGTGGTGTCAACCTTATAGGTTGTGGAAGACTAGGGGCAACAACACTTCCATCTTTATAGTTGTGAGTGCTATGCTTCCTGGTTGCCATAATTTTGCTTTCCATTTTTCTTGCTAACCTGAATGCCTTCTCTAATGAATCAGGTTCCCAAAGGCGAACATCATGTTGGATATTATCCTTTAAAGTCCCTATGAACACATCAATCCTATGCTCCTCTGGAATATTTTTTACCCTTATGTTCAATTTTTGGAACTCTTCAATGTGCTCCATTATTGAACCCTTTTGTTTGAGATTTATCAATTGGCTAAAAAAAGTATTGCTTTTTGTATCCTCATAATGTGCTGTCAATTATTTCGTAAAAGTTGCCCAAAGGATAATTTGTTTACCAGAGCAAAGCCATTGATACCATACAAAATGATTTGGTTCCAAATATAAAGTTGCAATACGTACCTTTTATGTGTTTTTCACATTATTGAGATCGAAAAATTGCTCCATCTGTAATATCCATGTTGTGGGATCCTTGCCATCAAACTTCCTCATATCGATTTTTGGAATATGGTGGGTCTTCGATCCAACATTAGAGTCTATGAAATCATGATTAAAATTTCTTTTGTTCACATCATGAGTTTCCTTTACTACCCTTTCACCATTTGTAAGTATTTCTTATAGAAAATTTGTCAAATCTATCTTCAAATCTACCATGTCTGTCTTCAAATCTGCCATGTCTCTCTTCAAATCTGTCTTCAAATCTATTTTCAAATCGTCCATCTTAGCTTCCACGCCCTTTATCTTAGATTCCACGCCATTTATCTTAGCTTTGTTAGCTTTTGTGAGAGTGACATTTGTTGCACTTGGTCTCGTAATTTCGATATATCATGTAGCATTTCTTCCTCTTCTTCATGAGTCATGCTAGAGCTTTCAGGTTGCTTACTAGGTGTTTGCATTTTCTTTCCTCGGGGCATCAATTACCGATAATAATTCTCTACTATGCCCTTTGAATTCCTTCAAAATAATTTTTCAAACCAAGCTTAAGCAAAAATTTAAAAAAATCTACACACCTTTTTTTACTTTGTAGGAGCTCGATATTGCCTCTGATGTATCTTTGTAATTTCGGATCATCTAGTTCTAAAATTGCAACCTGAAGTAGCCCTTTGTGTCCTCTTTCCAATGCCACCAGTCTGATCCAAATTGGATTCTTCAAGGAAGAGTTATGCCAAATCTCCCACAGTGACCTGATTATAGACTAGTTTAGTAGAGCGAAATTGTATGACATGCCACGTGTCCTTGTTTTGACCTTTGGCTCTGAAAAATATATACAAGAAACTACAGTCCGTCCTCTTTCTGTACCCTCTTACGAAACTTCAATCCGATGCTCAGAGAGAAAGTTATGACGATTTTCCCCAGGTCACCTGTTTGGAATGTAATTCAGGAGTCTGAAAAAAGACCAACTTCCTCAAATCATATCTTCGCAAATATAGTGCGAAAAGCTCTGAAATTCGGACCCAAGGTTCAGCGTGATTTCATCTCAAATGGGTTTTTTTTCGCTTATGAAACGTCGCAGAAAAAAAGTTATAGCAAAAATGCCACGATAACCTATTTGGAGTAGCGAAACCCTAGAATCCAAAGCTCTGATACCAAATGTTATGAAACCAGCTCACAAAAAGATAGAAAAAATGATCAACGCCTTAGAATTCAGCCTCTTCGAGGGGGCAACCTCCTTTACATTACACAAATAAATGATTCTTTTTTGATTCAAATGACAAAACCTCCTTTCTATATATAGGAATCTAAGGAGTCACAATATAACCCAGCCGACCTAACAATAATAATATAAAGGCACAAAAATAACAATAGAGGGATTCTATGGGGCACATTGATAACAATATGGGGACAATAGGGGCACAACAATATTAATAAGGGATATAACTACAATAGTAATGGGGTAATCACTAGTATTATAGGGACCTAACAAAACTTCTTAAAAACACTTCCCTGATCACCAAATAGCCTCTAGGAAGCTCTAAAGCTTCTAAGCATATATACACATTATGTATTCATCCATTCAACCATAGAAACAAAAAATATAAAAAGACATATGGCCACTGAACAAATCCATACAAATGTCAAGTGCAATTACCTTTATAGGCTACATGGACTCAACGCCATCATTTTCTCTAGCTAATTATGTATCTAAATACAACATCAAACTAAGATGGATCTAGGCTAGTTTAATTCCCCCCTCAAATATGTTATATTGCACATGAATACCAAGGGTCAATACCATGGATTCTAGGCTACATCGATTCAACGCCATCATTTTCTCTAGCTAATTATGTATCTAAATACAACATCAAACTAAGATGGATCTAGGCTAGTTTAATTGCCCCTTAAATAGGTTATGTTTCACATGAATACCATGGGTCATTTTTATTTTTTATGATTATTAATTTTTATAGGGTTATTTTTATTTTATTTTCACCGAGTTAAAATATTTACATTATATTATGTTACATTAAGCTTAGACATCTCTACCATATTTTATTTTTATTTTTTGCAAGTCAAAATATTTACATTAATGTTACACATATCTAGAGTCCACCAACATTAAATTAACTATTTTACTTCAATTATTTCACTCTTTCTCACAAACATAATTTCACTTGGCAAACCAATTCCACTAAAACCAATGTTGAATTTATATTTTGTTTATAAAAATTGACATTAAATTAAATTTGTTAAATGTTAAATGTTAAAAATTTAAGCTTGACATCTACCCTATATTGGGTTGTACAATGGCTCTCAACCCAATAATAGAAATTTAACATACTTTAAAATAAAACTTCTAAGATTTTAATTTAATCATTGATAATTAACCTGTACTTTATTTTCTAAAATATTTTTAATAATAGTCACAAATTAATAGAAATTTAACATATTTTGAAATAAAACTCCTAAAATTTTAATTTAATCATTGATAATTAACATGTACATCATATTCTAAAATATTTTTAATGATAGTCACAAATTAAAGATTGAACTTTATCTCCAAAATAGATATGTCATTTTAATTAAATGGATTGATTAATGACTTCTTTTTTTTGCTTTTTTCTGGGTCAATTTTGCCCAAAATCCTATAAATATTTTTAAAAATTATAAGTTCAAGTTGTTTAATGGAGAATCCATGTATGCATTCAAAAATGCATTTTAAAAAACAAGAAATCACAATCTTGCTCAAAATTGTATTTTCGGCCAAAAATGACATTTCTTCTATTACTTAGAGTGTGCCCGAAATATGTCATATGCATATGTTTCATAGGAATATGAGTTATAGATTTTTGGACTAGTATTATTAGCAATCCATGTATTAACTCATGCTATTATAACAAAACCTAATTATAGGTTTAGAAACTTCATAGTAAAGAAGAGTTAAATCTATAAAGTGAGGTGAATCTCCATGATTAAAAATATTATTAAATGTATTTTTAACTGAATATATTTAGAAGAATGAATCTATATAACCAAAAATCTTATGTTATATATATATATAAACAACTGTTATATTAATTCTTTAATTAATAATAATAATAAGTTAAAATAAAATTATAATTTAATATCAATATACTATTTAATTTATATTAATAAACTAATTATATAAGTTACAAACATAATAATAATAAAACAAAAAACTTGTATTCATTTAGTAATCACTTATGTATAGTTCTTACACTTAAAATTATTTAGTAAGAGTTCAAAGATATACACTTAAAATTATTTAGCAAGAATTCAAAGATATATTTCTTATATTTTTTAGATTGTGCTCTCTAAATTTATAAATATATTTGAATATTACTTCATATATATACAATTTGATAACTTGTATTCATTTAGTAATCATTTATTTATAGTTCTTACATTTAAAATTATTTAGTAAGAGTTCAAAGATATACACTTAAAATTATTTAGCAAGAGTTCAAAGATATATTTCTTAAGTTGTGCTCTCTAAATTTATAAATATATTTGAATATTACTTCATACATATATATATAGATATACGATTTTCCAATTATCAAATTTTGAAAAATTAAAGGTATATAAGCTGAAAGTAACGGTTCAACCATCCGACTTAAATATTTTTTTGTTAAATTATGAGTTTTTATCATTCAAATGTGTTTTTTAATACATAAATAAATTCAATATTTTAGCAAATCCCTCAAACATTCAGATTATGAAAAAATCACAATTCAAATTTACACTTCCAAACAAATATATCAAAAAACCTAAATTACTACCAAAAAATAATAATAAAATTATCTAAACTACTACCAGAAAAATAATAATAAAATTATATAATAATTGGATTGTTACATTTTTATATGGGTAAAGTTTTTCCTATTCAAATGGTAGTTGTCATTAAATGGTAGTTGTCATTAATTCCAGCAATCCTTTAATGGATAGACCGTACTAGTCCATTTTTATAAGAGAAAAGACTTTCCTATTCATAATCAGGGTGATTAAGATGGTTTTGTTATTAATATAACTAAAATAATTTATTTAAATTTTTATTGGAATTGTAATTAACGAAAATAAGATGGTTTTATTATTAATATAATTAAAATAGTTTATTTATTAATTTTTATAAAAAATTACATTGTTTATATTGTTTATTAAGGGCATAATTTTGTTTGGAAAAATATTTTTTATTTTGTGATTATTTTCTTTAAAAAAGTTAATTATAAGAGTGTTTAAAAAGTTTTTTTTTTTACGGTAGAAATAGATTCAACATTATTAAAAAATTAGATACTCAAAATCTTGAAAATTGACATAGATTTCTCAAACTTTCTGCAAAATTTATGTCAAAATTTTACTAGAATTCTTACTATTGTCCGAATAAAATTATGACCTCACTAAATTACTCTTAAAAAAATAATTAAATATTTTAAAACCTATTATGCAAATGTTTTCATTTAATGCTGATGTTTTCATTTAATATTATTTATATTAATTATGAGTAAAACTAATTTAATAAATAATATTAATATTTATTTATTTTAAAACTGTATTCGATAATTTAAATTATGATTTCAATTTTACAGGTTTTGCTGACGTGTTGTAATGATGGGGAGCTTTATTGTCATATATAATTATTAAAAGTAGTCGTGTCATCGTAATGCTGAACCTGTCAATTCGATATATGAATTCATTAGGATTTCTTCCTGGACAAAGTTCGATCAAATTTTGCGCTCGAAAGTGATTGTCGCGACCATAATTGAAATTGTTATTAATTGTTGAATTAAGTAATATATTCCAATTTAATTGAGAAGCATATTTAAAAATTATATGAAATAGATATGGGTGTTTAATAGAAATGTGGACATTTTATATATTTTGTTAGTTAATAAGATAATTTAATTTTTTATTTTAGTTATAAAATTATTAAATTTAAAAATAATATTCTTTTAAAAATTAAAATGTATTTAAGTTTATATATATATATTTTTTTCAGAGTAAAAATCCATATATGGCCGCAGCCCTCATGATACGGCTGAAGCCAGAATACAATATATATATTCTGGTTTGTATTTAGGTTTATATATATTATTTTCAAAATCATGAATTGTTAAAAAAGACAAAGAATATAATGATTATTTTGATTATAAAATCTGTTTGAGTCAATATATTTAGATGACCAGATCCCTCACATTTAATATCTTTCTATACTAAACTAAAAAACACCTTTAAATACGACAACTATAATAAAATCAAATTAAATAACTATTCCGATAATAAACGGTATTTATAAAATAACAGATGGTTTGGAAACTTTGGGCAATCACTGATACATAGAAACTTGATGGCCCACTTGTTCACTATTGCGGCAAATCCCAAAATAAATGCTTAAATTAAACGACCATTTTCATGCAAATTCAATCATCACCTTTGCTCAGAAAATCAAGTCATGTGTAAAAAAAAATAAAGGTCACCAACAACTTTAGATCTTAACATGTTGACCTACAGTTTTGAAAACTCTTAATGATCTACATATACCACATTGGTATTTATATTATAATATAAATAATTTTTATTAAAAAACATTAATACCATTACAAATATAAAAAATAAATTTTAAATATTAAATCAATAATTTAAACGTTTGAAATCTCAAACAATTTAATTATTAAAATATAAATATTTTTATTTTTATTTTAATTTCTTAATATATTTAATAGTGATTTAATTTATAGATTAAATAATTTTTTTTGAGTAAAAATCAACTATATAAATTTAAGTAAGAATGTGATTTTTTTTAGATGTTAAAAATTTTAAAAACCTTTCAAAACTTTTAATTAAAACTGTCCGGACAAAGGACCCTAATCTCTAATCTCTGCACATTGGAAAAAGGATGTGCAGTACTGCATGGACTCTTCAATGATGCAACTTCCATATTCATGGATTTTGCATTTTTCAAATTAAAATTTAGGTATTTTTTAAGTACTTTGTAAGTTTGTATTAACATTTTAAATTTAAGAAGAGGTAAGTATGTTGGTAAAAGATAAATTTTAATGAAAACAGTTTATTATTAGCTTATTATTTGTAATAGTCCAAAGTAAATATAAAAATAATTTCTTAATTAAAATCAGAATCAACAAATAAATACATACCTATATTACATGTCATTGATCTCTGCCACATGACAACAAGGTTTTGAGGACGACTCTCCACCCAACCATAGGCTGAGCCCTCAATCAACGGACTACTGCCAGTGACTCCTAAGTCTTAGAACACCATTCTCCCAAGAGAATGAAAGATAGAATCTCGAAATGATGAAATGCAGGATGCCTCTCATCTTCCTCACCATCTATTAAATAGAATAAACATTGGAAGGGGAACCACATCCACACACTTCATGCGTCTACATGCAACTTTCTTTTGATTTTTAGTTTTCTTGTTTTATTTCCTTCTTTTTGATAGTTTCCTTTTCTTGTTTTATTTCCTTCTTTTTGACAGTTTCCTTGTTTTATTTATTCTTATCTAGAGCTTTAGTATGGTTATTACTATTTTTATTTTTATTATTTTATTTATTTTCTCATATATATTTTTAAATATAATTTATTATTTAAAATTTAAGATTTAAGATTTATTATTTATATTATTTATTATTAAGTGATTTATTATTTATTATTTATTATTTATATTATTATTATTTATTATTTATATTATTTATTATTTATTATTTATTATTATATTATTATTTTTATTATTTATTATTTATTATTAAGGGGAGGGATGTTACATTATTATTTTACTGAACATGTTTCTAGAAAATTTCTCCATAATATTTGTGTTTATTTAAAGTGTTGTCAAGCAATTAAAGTAAATTGAATTCTTGGGCTACATCACTTTTGTGTCATATTAAATGAATGAGTTATCTATATATATATATATATATATATATATATATATATATATGTTTTATGATTGAGTTCTTTTAACAGTTATATACTTGTATATATTTAGTACTTTTTATTTGCTACCATCTCGTATTTTTGTTAGTAAAAATTATGATTTTTGAGCCATTAGGATCAAAATCAAACCATAAGAAGACGATTTATGTGATATTATGTTTAATGGGTTTGAACCCTCAAACTAGGTAGCCTATGAGACCATAAAGATCAGAAGGATCATCTTAGAGAAAACAAGAAGGATGGTAGAGAAACATTGTTTCTCATAGGGTGACAAAATTCTTATTAAAAATGTAGCAACAACTAGGTCCAAAGAAGCTTGGGTTATTCTAGACATGGAATATAGTGAAAGGTTCCACAACAATGATTAGCAAAATGTTGCACTTGTTGATGAATCCACTGTTATGATAGATTTAGAACCAAAAGATTTTGACATTACATAAATAATATGGAACACCATGGAAGACCCTATTGAAGAAGAAGAAGATGTTCAAGGCGAAGAAACTATATTTGTCATGAAAACTACAAAGAAGTTTGTTGAAGAAATTCTGGAAGAAAAATGTGACTTTGTATGAGTTGCAAAACATGAGCACGATGAAGAAATTGAATTTCATTATACATATATACATGTGGATGATGAAATTGAATATACCTTCGCAATAGTAAAAAAATGTGAGGAGAATATAGTAGTGAATGTTAAATTTGGTTATGGAGCTATATGAGCATTTCTTAAGAAGTGGCTTGCAAATCACAACTATGATGGAGATCAAATTTGGTATGGAAAAATGACATCTATGTAAGAGAAGAAGAAAGAACATAAATAGAGAAAGGAAATCATCAAAGTTGTTGAAGCTTTATGATAGTGGAGGAGGTGCTAAAAGAAAATGAAGATATTGTTTTTGATACTATAGACGTAGATAGAAAAGTCCAATTAGTAGTAGCCAAGGTACAAGAAGATGTAGAAGAAAAACTAAATAAAGACAACACTGAATATGAGGAAATATTGAAGAAGAATACTAGAGTAAAATTGAAGCTAATGAATAGGGAAACTATGTAAAATATTAAGTTTGGAGAGAAAGGAAGAAAAAATTTGTTGAGTATAAAGCCAATGACAAGCTACACCAATATGTAGAGGTAAAACAATTTTTTGAATAGATCTCAAATATTGTAAGCCTATCTAAGACTTCGACAAACAAGCACTATTACTCCTAATTTTCATACAATTTCTAGTAGTTTCCATGTATTTTTCATTAACAATGTAAAAATTAAGAAGATTTAGGCATGCATGTAAGAGATAGAATTTGTGTAACGGTTATTATCATACTAAATATCCTTCTAGAGGATCTCTACATTATATTTTTTTGTTCATTTTTTCTTCTATGCTTAAGCAATTCAAACAATTTGAATTCCTAAGTTGCAACTCTACTATGTGGTATTGTGTGAGTTATATATGTGTTTTGAACTGCTCTAGCAGCTTGTGGTTTCCTCCTCTTTCCATAATAATTTGTGTTTTCTTTGGCATGATATCATTAGCATGGCTCTCTCATTGAGTAGGAAAATCATCATGGCCACTTCAATAACAATGTTGTTTTTCGGCTCCATCAATATTTATCTAGTTCTTTTGTGTATACTTAGACTCTTTATGTAGGATAATGCACTATTTATTTACCATTTTTTGACCAACCCAATTCACTATTTATATTTGGGGCACGCAAATCAATATTTTTGTCTTGAATATTTGCATATTCAAATCTCAGAAACCCAAATCAAACTAAGAGAAAGACCCTCAATCTCATTAGGAGCATTGTATTCATTATTTTCCTGCAAAGGTCTTTGATTAAAATCCATTAGCTCCATGCTTGATTGTTTTAGTATTGTATCTCTATTGTTGCAATTATTTTATTTATATTGGAAGTAATAACAAAAGCTACAACAATTATGGTGATGGGATCAAGAATGAACAATTTAGCTATAAAAAGATTATATTAATATGGAGGGCACTCATAAATTTGATCATGATTGTCTAAATTGAAGAATTTAGCTACTAAAAGGCTATATTAATATAGAGGGTTCTTATAAATATCAACATGATTGTTTAAACTAGTTGAGGCTTGTAGATGCCATGAAACGAGGCCATGCTAAGGAGGTGAGAAAAGTGATTGAAGAGTTTCAACTATTGAAGTCTATATCTATCATGGATCCAATTTGAGTATATCTCAGGTAACTACATTGACTCGAAAGGTAGACATTGAGTTTAATCTGAATGATCTCAATTCCATGGATAGAGTGGATGGGTGATAAATAATATTAACAAGGGAGCTTATACATATAGATTAGAACTGGTTTCAATGCAGCATCCCATCGAAGAATTAATCAGGCAATTGAGCTACAAAAAGGCTTGATTTATCTCAATGTTGGAGTTCAAGGGAAAGGTGATTTAATTTTATTTCTCTCTATGCTACTAGAGCTACAATTTTGGTTCAAACTAATACATTCATGCAAGGACTTTTGGGTGTCATCTAGGAAATACTAGAGGTAATACATGATTTTCTTGATTCTCATGTTACTCCTAAATTGTCCCTACAAGGAACCATTGTAATATTTGGAGAACTCATTCCCCTGCCATATATTGTAGGATTTCTTATTGCTAGGCCTAACTTGGTTTCCATTGTGCTAAGTGGGAATGAAAAAGGTGCTCGGAAGGATTCTCCATTGATGAGCCCTTCAAGCTAAACCCTAAAGAAGGGCTGGTGTTGGTTAATGGAACAATTGTAGGGGTTACAATTTCTTGTACTGTGTTCTATGATGTTAATGTTTTGGATATGTTTATGTTAGAATGTGAAAACAATTAAACAAAATAAAATGTAAAAACTTAAATTTACTTAAATAAAATGTTTGGTTGCTCTAACAATGTTTTTTTTGGTTAGCTAACCCATGGGGGATTTGCATCGATGACCTTTTTCAAGGAGTACCTTAAAGGTACACTCATTCAATCTCAACTCAAAGCCGCATGGGCTTACTCTAGTGGTGTTGCTTTACGAAACGAATGATAATTTTCATAACAAATGTAATGGTGCCTACTTCAATATATCAATGAAGCCTAAGAGTTGAAGGGGTTGTAATCCCGATTGTAAATTCATGTTGACCAATAAAATACCTTAAATTTCCACATGTACGTTTCCTTGATAAACTATCATGGTTTTACCATGTAAATTTCGTGTCTTATGTGTTATTCTCAATCTTGACATTCTTTCTCCATTAAATGTATTTATTGTTTAGGCTCTTAAATACCAATAAGTGATATTAGATCCAAGGATGTGTACAATGATTTCTTGGAAATATGCAAACAGAGGAATAAAAGGGGTTAAGTACAAGTTTGAAGCCACAAAGGGAAAGTTTGTTGTGGTGAAATTCTATCCACACTCCCAAGCCACCACAAGTATTAGAGCTCAACTATAATTTGGTTTGAGTTGACATTGCTAGGGAAACTAAAGCCCATGATAGTTAGGTAGATAACATTGCTACAACTAAAGAGATGCAGTCAAAAGGGATGTGAGGTGTTTGTTGTCCAAGTGATCAATGACTCAGAAATTGGTGGCAACATATTATAGGAGTACTCTATTTTAAAACGATTTAAAGATTTGTTCCCTAAAGAGATCCCAAGGCTACCACCACATAGGGAAATCAATTTCTCCATAAAATTATTGTCAGCGATAGTATGTATCTCAAGAGATCCATACCATATGAGTACAATAGAGATGGTAAAGCTAAAATTACAATTAAAAGAAATGTTGGACATAGGATATATCAGATCCATCGTGTCACCCTGGGGAGCTGAAATTGTGTTGTTCATAAGGAATAAATACAAAACACTAAGGTTGTGTATTGACTACGGACAATTAAACAAGGCCATGATAAAGAACATATATCCTCTACTAAGGATTGATGATTTGTTTAATTAGCTAAGGGGAGTTGTGGTATTCTCAAAGATTGATTTGTAGTATGGGTACCATCAAGTGCACATTAAGGATGAGGAAATTCACAAAATGATATTTATAACTAGGTATGGGCACTACGAATTTGTAGTTGTGTCATTTTGGATAAAAAATGCACCAACAACCTTTATGTGTTTAATGAATAATGTGCTCAGTCTATATTTGGACAAGTTTGTGCTGGTTTTTGTCGACGATGTCTTGGTTTATTAAAAAACCAAGGAGGAGCATGAGAAACATTTAGCAGCAGTGTTGTAACTGTTGAGAGAGAACAAGCTTTATGAAAAACTTAACCAGTGTAATTTATTTCAATCACATGTGCAATACATCAGGCATATAGTTTCTAAAGAGGGAGTGGTAGTAGGCCTTGATAAAATCAAGGCCATTAAGGAGTGACCTACTCGTCAGAATGGAAAAAAGTAAGATCTTCATGGGATTGGTCAGTTATTACTAGAGGTTCATCTACAATTTATCAAAGATTAGGCATCCAATCACAGTGCTACAAAGAAAAGGAATTAAATTCCAATGGATAGCAGATTGTGAGGTCAACTTTGAGCAGTCGAAACATTTTCTCAAGCATGCACCAATATTGAGAATAGTAGATGTAGAAAAGTATTTTTTGGTTCTCACAAATGCTTACGAGGAAGGGCTTGGTGGAGCCTTGATGCAAGAAGAACAGTTACGAGTCAAGGAATTTGAATGAGCATGAGTGAAACTACGTCACTCATGACTTATAATTGGCAATTATATTCCATGTGTTAAAAATGTGGAGGCATTATCTCCTTGGAAGGAGATTTATATTGATGTCAAATCATGAAGGGTTGAGGTATATGTTTGATTAGCCCAAGCTGAATTCTAGACAAGAAAGGTGGATAGTCTTGATTATTGAATTTGATTTCGAAATCAAATATATCAAAGGCTTAGAAAACAAGGTAGCAGATGCACTCAGCAGGAGGTTGCAAGTTGTTCATGTGGAAGCTATAAGCACTTGCAAAATTGACATTAAAGAAAATATTAAAGAGCAAATGTAGTAGGATGAGCACTATTGGCAAGTGAAAGAGCACTTGTAATAAGAGCAGGAAGGAATATCGAGCAAGAATTTCTCACTTGCAAAGGATGGAACGTTAAAATTTGAAGGAAGATTGTATATACCTTGCATGGGCGACTTGAAGAAGTTCATCTTAGATGAATTTCATAAAATACCATATTTTGGTCATCTGAGTTACCAAAAGATGATAGAAGCCATAAAAAATACATACTATTGATCAAGCATGAGAAAAGATGTGGTTGAATATATTGTTAGGTGCTTGGAATGCCAACAAGTGAAAGTGGAATGTAGGCACCCAGTGGGATTACAACTAGTCCCCTTTCCTCAATGGAAGTGGAAATTCATTTCAATGGACTTCATTACTAGACTGTCAAGGACATCTAGGAAGCGTGATGCCATAATGGTGGTGGTAGATAAGCTGCGCAAGTTAGCTCATTTTGTAGCTATTAAACACACTGATAAGGAAAGCGATATAGCTCAGATTTTGATAAAGGAAAGAGTGGGATTGCACAGTGTACTCAAGAAGATCATCTCGAATATGGATGCTAAGTTCACCTTTAAGTTTAGAAGGTGCTTTTTGTGGATTTTAGGACAGATTTGGCTTTTAGCACAACATACTATCTTCAAACATATGGGTAGATTGAAAGAGTTAACAAGGTGTTGGAAGACATGCTAAGAATGTATGTCATGCATCAACCAAAAAGGTGGGAAGAGTTTCTAACTTTGGTAGAGTTTTACTACAATAGTGGGTACCAAGAATCGTTAAAAATGAGTCCATTTGAGGCTCTCTATGGTAGAAAATGCAATACACCTACCAACTAGAATGATCTAGTGAATAAGGTGCATATCAGGTCTTACATGTTGAAGAAAATGGGAAAGGAAGTAATTGTTATTGGGTAGCAATTGAAGATAACTTAGGACTAACAGAAGATTTATGCATATCAACAAAGAATGTACAAGGAATTTCAAGTGGGGGAACATGCTTGCCTTTGCATTAGACCAATAAAAGTCCACTAAAGATTGGGTCTTGTTCCAAGTTGGAACTAAGGTTTTGTGGACCATTTTAGATTTTAGAAATAGTGGGGTCGATGGAATACAAATTAGCCTTGCCACTCGCAGTAAAGACACATGGTGTTTTCCATATCTCATTGCTTAAAAAGTGTGTACATGATGTTAATCATGTTGTTGATTGGTATGTGATACAGGTGGAATCTGAGGAAGAATTCTAGCCAAATCTATTATGCATTTTGGATCGAAGGCAAATCTCACTCCAAAATAAAGTGATTGAGCAGGTCAAGGTATTGTGGAGGAACTTTGGACCAAATGAAGCCACTTAGAAGATGGTTGATCATATGAGGGTATCATACCCTTTTTTATTTGTTGAGTAAGAAAATGTAAATGCAATTGTAAATATGAACAAAGTTGTGTAAATAAGCTAACTATGAATTTTGTGTCAGTATCGAGCATGGTTGAATTATGTTTAGATATAGAACAATGAGGATGGTGTCCCTTAAAGGGGTGGGATATGTGACAACCCTTTTTGGCTAGCCCCACATGTAAATATTTTAATGTACAATTGTAAATAATTGTGAAAAATATAAAAATGACTAGAGTGAAGAGAGAGGACATAGATTCAAAGTCTAGAAGGAGAGGTTGGTTTGGAATTGCTTGAGAAAATAACTAAGCTTGTAGCTTAAATTAAATTTCCACCTATATCCTTGCTAAATTAAAAGAGAAGAATAGATCAAGTATTAAAAATGGACTATGGCTGCCTGAGAAAAGGACAAGTCAGTCCTACTCTTGTAGGACGTGTTGGATCTGGTCAATACACACTAGAAAAGAATGGTCAAGGAAGAGATACACTCTTGCAAGAAGGAGAGGATTTGAATAGATGAGGATAAAAAAAAGGAATATTACAAGAAGACCCAAGAAAGATGATAGTGTGACAAAAATAAGATTTGCATATTAGGAGTGTCTGTAAGGCACTGAAAGGGACTTAGTGAAGCTCGGGATTGGGAGATAGTTGAGGGATATTGAAGAATGACGAAGTTGTGGTGTTGGTAAGGTAGAGTAGCAGTGGACTCTGGACTCTTGCCTTACAGGTGGAGACACTAGTTACTCTGGGAATTCACTTGGTGTTTTCATAGGTGGACTGTAACGCTACACGACAGGATTATTATTTAATTGAAAATAAATAAAACATAGTAACAAAATTCAGATGCAATTTAATTGATTGTTTTTTTTTATTTAACATAGGAATGATATTATTTATTTATAGAGTTACATCTAATCACTGTACCATAATACGTAGCATTGAAATTCTAACTCTGTCCTCAATCTCGAGGATCAACCTTCGGATTTGCAATGGTATTTCACACTTACGGTGCGATTGATTAAATATAAGGTAGTTGTTGTACCATGGACTGAGTGGCCATTTATTAATTTTCTGATTGGGTTAATGTTATTCACCTAAATATCCGGCCTGGGGTAGAGTGATGCCGAGAACTTGCTCGGACTACTGGCGCTCGGCGATCTGATCTTCCATACACCGTCCATCTGGCACGATGAACGTTCGACCTGCCAGTTATCTTGTAATGCAGCATGCTAGTTAAACTCTCAGGCTTTCCAGGATTTAATGCTTCCGGTGCAAATCATGAGTAAACCATACGACGGCTACCTCCTGGGTTTCTATGCCCATTTCTACGGTGGAGATGAGACCATCCATATCGACGGTCGTAGTCACTCCAGGTGTGGGTGGTATGGTTTGAAAGATTTTCAATGCGTTTTGGTAATTCTTTGCAGCTCATTGTTATGGTAACCTCTGTCGTCCATAGGTCTCTGGCGTTTTGTATTTCCGCACAGGAACCCTCTCCAACATGCGATTCTATGGTGGAGGATGGACTTTGCTTCCCGTTCTCGGACAGGGTAACCTGGTGCTCCCTTACCCTGGTGAATGCCTTGATCGTTTTACGGTTCGTTTTCTTTTCTTTCTTACCCTTATCTCTTTTCACAGTTCGGATTCTTATTTCGTTTTTGGATGACCTCTTGTCTCAGGTGCGAAGCCTCGGTGCTGTAGCCCGCGCTCAATGGAGGACCAGCTCGATCTTCCCCACTCACCCCACATTCTCAGGTAAGAGACGTTTAATCCCATGGTTAAAGTTTATGAAGATACCCTAGGTAACAGACTGAGCCGTTGTCCTTCCTAGCAGGCTATCTGAACTGAGCTTGAGCAAGAGAGTCTATCGTTGTTTTGGGGGTTTTCCATCGTTGTGGAAAATTTAACGGCTTCCCGCCTCTGTTACATGGTATATCATTTGGGTTCTGCGCAGAGCAGAATAGGCGGAAACCCTGTTGGGTTATGCTTAATTCCTGTCCATTATTTGTATAAACTGTTTCAGAGCCGAGGGTTACACCCTACGGCGAATAGTTGTATAATGCCTCAGTTATTATTGTTAATTGAATTTTGGGTTGGATAATGAATTGTGTGTTGTTTCATAGAATTGTTTACAGTACCATACTTTGTTTTAAAAATTGTTGGGCTTCCATGAACCGATTCTCACCTGGGTTGTAGTTTTCAATATTCTATGTATACTTGATACGCTTATCACTTCCGAAGGTTTCCTGTAAATTTCATTTAAGAGAAAACTATCTCAAATGTTTTTGTTTACTGTTGTTATCTCTGTTTGAGGAATATGGGTTGCCGGCTTCGTTTTCAGAAGCTCTTCGTCGGCTACTCTATAATATTCACACAGGATAAGGCCGTTTTTCTTTATAGGCTCGTCCCTTGAATATTGGAATGTCTGTTATTGTTAATCGTGTTTATGCTGTGGGCGCTAATCTTGTTTTTCTTTCCATGAGTACTGAGATGTTTCATTACTGTATTATTCATTCTTAGATCACATTATTAGGATGGATATCTTGCGAATCTTTGATTGGTTGTTTAATCTGGAGAATACACGCGTTGATTCCTTTTTGACCTACTACAGTTTTCATTTACAGTAGCGTTTTTTGAAATCTTTATATGCAATATATTTATATACATACTGTTTCGATTTACCTGCGTAGGCTGGAATAAATATAGGCAGTATTATGTTTTCCATTTAACTGTTACTTATGCTACAGGATTTGTTCCCATATGGAAATCTATGAACTTTAATTAAATCTGGTTTAACTGTTTCTTCCTTCTGTCAGTTGCATAGGAACGCGTTCTTAAATGTTATTTATGTGTTTTACATTTTCCACGTCTGCAATTACAGTAATTCTTCCAAAGCCATACACAGTTCTAAGCCTGACTTAGACCCTAGTTATTTACACAGTATACATATACCATTAATAACCATTAAGTTTCTCAGTTAAAATCCATACCTGAACAGAGGCGAACCTCTCTATTGCGCTTGTCAACCTCCCGACCTTAGGAGGGTCCTCCTCGACCTTCCACCCCCAAGCACTTCTGCAGATTTTTTTTGCTGTCTGCAAACCCTCTGGCTCTACCAGAGTCACGCTATCTGGTCCTTACCAGACGTAGCAGTTCAAAAAAGCTTCTGCCTTCCAAACATATGCCATCTGATCTTTACCAGACATAGCATTTTTACCCAAAAAGAGAAACTCTCTCTTTTTTCTTACTCTCTCTCTCTCTCTCTCTCTCTCTCTGTCATGCTATCTGGTCTCTATCAGACTTAGCATAACTTCCCCCTTTTCCTATGAGGTCTCAACCGTCTCTTGAAGGTCGTTAGGTTTCTTTTTCCAACCACCTCAATAGCTACTAACAACAATTAATCAACATAATTAATTAAACAGTAGTAGCAACAATTAATCAACATAATTAATTAAACAGTAGTAGCAACATAGTTATTTAATTTCACCAAACATAACCTTAGTCAACAGTTAAATTTTACTGCCTTACTTAAAACACTATCGATTTACTAGGGGCATTACATGGACTTTGGATTCCCATGAAAAATATCATGTGAAAGCAAAATGTGCTCTAGATTCTTGTTAGATTACAAGTAAAGGCACTGTGACCTCTAGATTCCTATAGTGTGAATCATGTAGAGAGACCGTGGGCTCTGAATTCCTATAGTGATTGTTAAATAAAGCACTACATGCTCTAGATTCCCTAAAATAAGTTTTGGGTAGAGACATTGTGAACTTAAATGGATATTTACTTCAATCATTAAAATAAATGTGATTTTAATGGCTAAAATTTCCTTAATTATTATATTTTATTTCAAAAATAATCGCGTTAAAAATAAAAAGTAACAAATGGATGTGTATTTTATATATCTATATGTAAATTTTTATATTTATGTGAATTTTATTTATATGTAGCAGATGATCTGAAAAGGGTTCATTACAAGGGCACGTAGATGTGTGAGGTTGTCATGGTAATCCGAGGTGGCCACTGGGACTTATTGGTAGATAACTTCAATGGGTTAAAACCATGTTAAAGACGAGCACGTGGGTCTAAAGTTCATAGGGTTGTTAAATCAAAATTGAAACTCGGCGTCAGAGTTAAGACGGTCATGGTCCTTCCCGGCTCTGTCAAATTATGATGGAGAGTGAACTTCAAAAGGGTTTATTTTTCTTCAAAACATTTTTTGAATTTAAAAAAAAAAAAAAAAAAAAACAAAAAACAAAAAACCAAAAATTATTTCTTTCGAATTTCAATCACAATTCGGTAAAAAAAATTATATAGGAATGTTTTAATAAGTATTTGTATTATTTATAATTTAGATTATTTAAGTGTTTATTATTTTTAATTATAAAATAAACCAGTGTAGATTTATTTTAATTTTGGATTTATCAAATGTTGAGAGATCGTTTTTTTTCAAGTTAAAAAAGTGTTTGCATCTTAAATATAAAGAAAAATTATAATCAAAAGTGAATCAACTGAGAGGAAATATTGGGTAAAATATAATATTATAGTATTATATTTTACCCAATATTTCTTGTAAGCTAGTAAAAAGTGGATGAAGGTAGGCATAAATATTAGATAATTACATTTTACCTAATATTTCTCCCACCTCCTCTTCTCACCCCTCACTTTCATAGTTAAGCTTATTCATTTCTAAACTTACCATGCTACATCTATCAAAGCTCTATTTCTATAGCTCATTATTACACATAAATTCAAAGAATATATTACACATATTATATTAAAGTGATTATGAAAGAATTCATTAGAATGAAGAAGCAACTATTATTATGTACTTTGTGCAATTTTGTTTAACCTTAAAATTCTTAAAAACACTTCCCTGAATCACCCAATAGCCTCTAGGAAGCTCTAAAGCTTCTAAGCATATATACACATTATGTATTCATCCATTCAACCATAGAAACAAAACATATAAAAAGACATGTGGCCACTAAACAAATCCATACAAATGTCAAGTGCAATTACCTTTATAGGCTACATGGATTCAATGCCATCATTTTCTCTAACTAATTATGTATCTAAATACAACATCAAACTAAGGTGGATCTAGGCTAGTTTAATTCCCCCCTTAAATATGTTATATTGCACATGAATACCATGGGTCAATACCATGGATTCTAGGCTACATGGATTCAATGCCATCGTTTTCTCTAGCTAATTATGTATCTAAATACAACATCAAACTTAGATTGCACATGAATATTATGGGTCATTTTTATCTTTTATTATTATTGATTTTTATAGGGTTATTTTTATTTTATTTTCACCGTGTTAAAATACTTACATTATATTACGTTACATCCATATTTTATTTTTATTTTTTGCAAGTCAAAATGTTTACATTAATGTTCCACATCTCAAGCATTCTAGGCTAGAGAAATCTAGAGCCCACCAATGTTAAATGAACTATTTTACTTCAATTATTTCACTCTTTCTCACAAACATAATTTCACTTGGCAAACCAATTCCACTTCTTTCAGTAAAACCAATGTTGAATTTATATTTTGCTTATTCATAATAATTATATCGATTTGAATTAGGGCCAAGATTGACATTAGATTAAATTTGTTAAATGTTAAATGTTAAACATTTACCCTTGACATCTACCCCATACCCCATAGCATTGTACAAAGTCTCTCACTACAATAATAGAAATTTACCCTATTTTGAAATAGAACTTCTAAAATTTTAATTTTATCATTGATAATTAATTTGTACACAATATTTCAAAATATTCTTAATAATAGTAAAAAATTAAAGATTGAATTTATCTCAAAAGCAGTTTTGTCATTTTAATTAAATTGATTGATTAATGACTTTTTTTTTTTTGCTCTATTTTGGGTCAATTTTGTCTAAATTCCTATAAATATTTTTAAAAATTATAAGTTCAAGTTGCTTAATGGAGAGTCCATGTATGCATTCAAAAAATGCATTTTAAAAAACAAGAAATCACAATCTTGCTCAAAATTGTATATTCCAGTAAAAAATGACATTTCTTCTATTAGTTAGAGTGCGCCCAAAAAAAATGTCATATTTCATAGGAATATGAGTTATAGATTTTTGGACTAGTATTATTAGCAAGCTATGTATTGACTCATGTTATTGTAACAAAACCTAATTATAAGGTAAGAAATTCCATAGTAAAGTGGAGTTAAATCTATAAAGTGAGGTGACTCTCCATAGTTAAGAATTTTGTTATATGTGTTTTTAAATACAATATATATACACTTAGTGGGATGAATCTCTATAGTTAAAATTATTATTAGATGTGTTTTTAAATGTATAAATTTAGAGAGGAGACGGCTCTGCAAATCGAGGGTTTCATCAAAACCTGCGGCAAGGAGCTTCAATGGCGACGACATGCTCACCTCACGATTTTGTCAGGGCTTACGTCGCCCATCTAAAGGTTTCGGGGAAGATTGAGCTTCACTACTGGATCGATCTTGCTCAAAATGATTCTGCATGGCATCAGGACAGCGTTGCTTCCATGGCAAGTAAGACTTACCTGAGAAATGGAATCGTTTTTGGTCCCTCCCGCAAGATCTATGGTGGCAGTCAGAGAAATGGGTCTCGTCCACCACATTTTTGTAAGAGCAGTGGTTCTGCATGCCATGCAATGCAGCAACGGGAGAAAACAAACGTTACTGGAAAGGATCCCAATGGAGCGCAGGTTAGATCTCGCAGGAGGATATACGGCTCTATGAGCGGCGCTACTGGGATTCCCGGGCACAACGGGATCCATGCAAAGGACGGAGCGCGCAGATACTCTTTTGTGCAGAGGACTTCTGGCAGGACGAGATCGAAACCCGTTGGCGGCCAAAGGGGGCCCCAATTTCTCAGATCCGAGGGTTCTGTGCGCAGATCCGGCCTGGATCTTCACGATCAGGTCAACACTCGAGAACAGTCAGAACCTAGGAAGCAGATCAGCGGCAATAAGCAAAGATCGGGCAGAGGGTTGGTGGATCCAGGCATGCACAAGGAAAAACGACTCGACACGAGGCCAGATCCAGAAGATGGTTTACAGATGGAACAGGTAATAACAACTCCTTTTCAGATTTTTATTAAAACCCCTGTGGGGAAAACCTGCTTAGTGTGGGTACATGCAGAAAGCACAATCTTGCAGCTGAAAAAACAAATATGGGCAGTAACGGGATACCCGGTACAGATCCAACATTTGGTCAGCGGTAGGTGGTCCCTCCAGGACAGTAGATCGCTGAAAAGCTATGAGATAAGTCCAGGATCAATCATAGCTTTAAACCTCAGGCTGAGAGGAGGGGCTACGACGCAGGGACAGCCAAGTTCCTCAAGAGGAGACAAGGGGAAAAAGACAACACCTCAGTATCAACCCAAGGAAGGTTCCTCATATAAAAACATTTTACAGGGCAATAAAGAATCAGCGGCCTCTCCAGATCAAGGTGGATATACACCTCGGCCATACATAGTAGATCAGCTAGGGCAAACTCCAGCTCTAAACTTTGATTCTACCGGGCTTGATGATTTCGTTAAATCCTATGAAACGCAGGCCCTAATCTGCCGTTTTAACAGTTTCTGGCCAAAACCAATGGATCTATTCCACTGGATCTTCACCAAATGGACCATGGAATGTGATATACACCTATGCTCCAAGGGGTTTTTTGTAGTAAGATTTGCATCCAAGGAAGTCAGAGATACAATCATCAGTGCTGGGCCTTGGTTTTGGGGAACATCGGGGTTGTTTATGACCCCATGGTTCCCAGATTTCGATCCAAACAAAATGACGGTATCCAAAGTGCCGGTCTGGGTTCGCCTATACAACCTTCCCCTTCACTTTTGGAGTGAACGAGTACTGGAAGGAATCGGGAACAGTATAGGGAAATATCTCAAAACAGATCTGGAAAGGATTGATGAAAGGGTCTATACTTTCGCACGTATTTGTGTGGAAGTAGATCTAAGTAAAGGGCTGCCAGACAACATCAGGCTGATCTACAAACAACAAAATTGGTTGCAAACACTAGACTACGAAAACACTGCATTCAGATGTAGGCTCTGTAGGCAGACAGGACATTTGCAAAGCACATGTCCAGAAGCAAAGAAAGTAAATAGCAAAAAGAAGCAGAAAGGGAAGCAGAGGAAGGGATGGCAATTTCCACCCCCCGTCTCAGAGGATGAAGAATCAGAAGTAGAAGAGGAAGATACCTCCACAGAGAATGCAGAGGTCTCTCAAGGAATGGAGACCCAGAAGGGAACCACATCAGACAACAAGGCCCCACAGTTCCCCACAAATCAGGGAGAGAAGGCAAACGAGGATCTGAATATGGGAGGGACCAAAAGGCATCATCACTCAGACACTTCAGATTCATACAAGGAAACAGTTACACAGAAAGCAGAAACACAGTTAGTCATAGCTTCGACCGAGCCAACTCAAGGCGAGTGGCGCAAGGTCGAAAAGAAAAAGGGGAGAAAAACTTGAAGGGTGAGTCCATTACTCACTACCGGTATTCAGTTTTTCTGCCTTTCCCCCTTATTCTCTCTTTCTCTATTCTTTTTCTAGTGCACGTTAATTTTTTAACGTTGCATGGGGTGCGAAAGCACTTGAGCCCTATGGGCATAATACAGAAATGCTTAATGCATCTGCAAGTGTAACTTTTCATTTTTTAAATAAAAAGTTACCGTTTTTTTCCTTGGAAAAAAAAATGTATAAATTTAGAGGAATGAATCTATATGGTAAAAAATCTTATTATATATTTTAAAATATATATATTCAAATGTTATATTAATTTTTTAATTAATAACAAAATAATAATAATTTAAAATAAATTTATAATTTAATGAAATTTGTAATTCTTGTAATGTATCATAAAATAAATATTTTATTTTAATATTTATTAATATTAGTATACTATTTAATTTATATCCATACACTAGTTATATAAGTGACAAACATCAAGGAACTTGTATTTATTTACTAATACTTATCTATAGTTCTTACGCTTAAAATTATTTATTAAGAGTTCAAAGATATACACTTAAAATTATTTAGCAATAGTTCTAAAACATATTTCTTAAGTTGTGCTCTCTAAATTTATAAATATATTTGAATATTACTCCATATATATACAATTTTCCAATTATCAAATTTTAAAAAATTAAATGCATATAAACCGAAAGTAACGGTTCAACCATCCAACTTAAAAGATTCCAGAATGCTTTTCTGGCACCCATTCAAAACAAGACACACACAAAGATAGAGACGTGCAAGTAGCGAAGACAAAACTCTCCTCTCTTATCTGGAATTTCGCTTTCACATGATCAGTCACATTAAGGTTTGGAATTCCACTTACATGATTGAAATTTTGGAATATCCTAATAATAAATAATATTCTAAGTATATTTTATTTTCATAATAATAAATAATAATATAATTTTGAGATGACTCTATGGTCTTTAACTGTGTTTAAAGATTTCACCATTAAAGTATACCAAATTTATTTTACTTTTACTTTATTAATCACATAATTACATTTTTGAATACTTTTCAATTCACTGTTAAACTTTTTCTTCATTTTACTTTTTAGTGCACTTCTTTTTCATATGATACTAAAAAACTACTTCACTTTTACATTATCAATCACATGATTAAATTTTTGGAATACTTTTCATTTCATTTCACTGTTAAAGTTGTTTACTTTTCCTCCATTTCACAGTTAAACTTCTTCACAGCACTTCATTTTTGCATGATGCAAAAATTTATTGACATTTTACATTATCAGTCACCTGATTAAATTTTTGAAATTTTGTTAAAAAGTAGTCACCTGGTTAAATTTTTGAAATTTTGTTAAAAAAAAATAGTGCACTTCGTTTACATATGAGCAAAAATTGATTGACATTTTCATGAATTATTATTGAGCGGTTTACAGCTTAGTACGATGTGTGATTTGAAATTTTAAAATATCTAAAACAAAAAATTAAATAATTATATAAAACTAAGTATTAGGGGTTTACGCAGTGCATTATATTAGATATCATTTTTGGGATTCAACTGCGTTAAGTAAGTCATTAACGTATGACCATTTCCATGAGAGGTAGTCGTAACTGACTAATTTCTCATGATTTTTGAATTGTTCACTTAGCACTCATTGCATCGGGTGATGCTCACAGGGGTGAAGAAGTGGGATTGAAACTAGTGAAATGAATCACATAGCATCAATCATCACCCCAAGAGATAATAGGAGGCAAATTCACAATTTCCCATTTGAATATAAGCGCCACCATTTATGCCATGCTTCAGGGATATTTCCCCCTTCCCAGGCTGCCGGTAATTGAATAAGCTTCTCAACCTCCACCCATAATTTTTTAACTACAGGACAGCCAATAAAAAGGTGTGCTATAGTTTCAGAGTCATTTTTTCACATAGGGCATCTTCCCGGCCCTGACTTAAACCCGGATTGGAGAATGTCCCATGTAGGGACTTTTCCTTTTAGAATACACCAGAAGAAAAGCTTGGCTTTAGCAGGGCACTTTAGCTTCCATAATGACTTTGCCCACCATTCCGGATCTCCCCAACCTTTCTTAGTCACGAGGAACTTGTATCCAAATTTTGGGGAGTAGGATCCAGAATCAACGTGAGCCCACACCAGCTGATCCGGTTTGTCTTTTAACCTTACATTAGATCTAGAAAGTTCTTGAATGTAGACCTTCCAATCGTTCCACCAATGGGGATGAAGGTCCAATTCCTCTCCTGATTTCCATGCTTGTCCCCATATGGATGAATGACCAATTTTCTCTACCTGATTAAGGAAAAGAAATCCTTTTGACTCTAGATGCCTAATCAGGCCTGGGGGCAGAGAAAAATTTTCGTTACACCCCACCCAGGGGTCCCTACCAATTCGAATATTTTCACCATTTCCAATCTACCAGGACAAGCCTTGTTCAATAATCTTGAAGGCATCTATAGTTGCCCTCCAGACTACCGACACATTTCCTCCTTTATTTTCTGGGTTCCTTATCCAATCTTCAAGAGTGGTGGGGTCAATGTATTTCCGTTTTACCACTGTCGTCCAGAGATTTTCCATATTGATGATTCTCCACCCTGATTTTGTCGTCAGGGAGGTTTCGAAAGCAGTGAGGTCTTTTATACCCCACCCTCCCCATTCCTTCGGTCTTGCCACTTTCTCTCAGGCAACCCAGGGAAGCACTGAATCCTCCTTTGATCCAGCCCATAGAAATCTGCTACAGATTCTTCTTATCTTTTCCAAAATACCTTTAGGAACCCAGGTCAGCGCAACCCAGTAAACTGGAATTGCTAGAAGGACTGATTTAATTAAAGTTAGCCTTCCTGCTCTGGAAAGCCACCTAAAGCTCCAATGAGAGATTTTGGTTTCAATCTTTGCTACCAACCAATTCCAGTCCTGTTTCCTGTAATTATCCGGTTTCAGCCAAAACCCTAGATATTTGAAAGGATCTTCAAGGTTATAAACATCAAAAGGAAGAACTAAGGTAATTTGGCTTGTCTCCTGTCTGTTAAAGCCTTCCAGAGTGAGCTGAGATTTCCTATGATTCACTTGCATCCCGGTAGCTTTCATAAAAAGCTCAAGAATCTTCTTAATCTCCTTTATTTCAGACTCGTTCCCATTGCTGAAGAGTAAAATATCATCGACAAAGAGAAGGCGTGAAATGAATAAGTTGACTGCAACCTCCAACCCTTTTAAAGTTCCTTCCCTTTTGGCTTCTAGAATTAGTTGACTCAAGCCTTCTGCTACCAGAAGGAAGAGCAGTGGGGACAAAGGGCATCCTTGTCTTAACCCTCTTTGTCCTTTGAAGAAGGAAGAGGCTGCTCCATTAATATGGACCGCATCACTGACACTAGTGATACATCCCATAATCCAATTGATAAAGTCAACTTTAAATCCCAGATGTATTAACCTTGAGTGCTTTATTTTATTTAAATAATTAATTTATTTTAATTTTAAATTAACTGCATTAAGAAAATTATATTTATAATTTAATATGAAATAAATAAATAAAATTTATTGTATTTATGATTTTGAAGATTATTAATTTTTAATATTGTTGAATTTGTTTGATTTATTTATGGTATTTATTTGTAGAAGAATTTGGATTATCTATAATATTTTTAAATTTAATCTTTGTTTTGAATCTTAAAATGGATCCACTATCAAAACTATGTTTGAAAAAAAAAACTAAAACCTAGAGAGGAAAAAAACAAAAAACTAATAAAATAGAAATAGTCACCTCAAAACTTAACATACTAATATTACTTTATTAATAATATTATTAAAAGTAATAATAATGTATTATAATCATTAATAATATAAAACTAAAAACTAAATAAACCTACCAAAATAATAAAATCCATAATATTTATAATATTATTATAATCAATTTAATAATATTATTAAATTATTAACTTTACTATTTAATTATTAGATTTATTAAGTCACTAAATATTATTAATACCCTAATAAATTAAGGTAAATAATAATAATAATAACTAAAAGCTAAATAAACCTAACTAGATAGCCCCAAGAGTTAGCTCAACCGGTCAAATCAGTGCCTCGCCAATCGGGAGGTCACAGGGTCAAATCCTGAAAGCTCTTGGGGTCAGGTCTAGATATAGGCCGAGGGGTGTGATCCCCTTCGGGGTCGATCTACCCAGTCCTTATCGTGGACGTAGCGGCTACCCAGTGACCATGGGTATCCGTGAACCACACGTGAAAAAAAAAAAAAAAAACAAAAACAAAACAAAACAAAACCTAACTAGATAATATAATCAATAATATTAATACTATTATGAGATTTAATATAATAATATTATTAAATTATTAATTTTATTATTAATTATTAGCTTTATTTAGTTATTAGTAATATTATTAAACTCTAAGAAATTAAAATCAATTTAAAAATATATGATGATTAATTAAACATAAAAATGAATGCTCTCTATTGAATGCTCTCTATTTAATGATATAGCATGTTTTCTATTGAATGTTATTTTAGTGAATAATTAAATGAGAAAAAACAAGGGTTAGAGAATTATTCTTGAGATGCAAAACCTAAGAGGAGTTGGTAAAATAAGTCTGCTTGATTAGAGGTAACTAGCTTTTGTTGATCTCAATGCCACCATCCCTATTGAGATTTTGTGAATTCTTCATTATTTCAAGCGCCTCCCTGATCTTCCTTTTCTGATAGTGATCTTCCCTTGTGATGATCCTGGCATCTTCCAAACAAATCTGGTGCTTAGTTTTTGAGGAGTGTTCAACAAGGGCTGAAGTGTGAGATCTTTCATTCTTAATGTCAACTCTATGTTCTTTCAGTATTTTTTGCAAGGAACGTCATGTTTCTCCAATATAACTTTTTCCACAAGAACAGTCAATCTTGTAGACTCCCTTAAGTTGATTTTGATCAATTTTATCTTTCACAGATCTCATTCCTTGTCTAATAGTTCCTGTTGTGAATTGAGTGAATAAGTTCTTCTTACCAAAAATCCTTGCAATCTTATCAATAACCCATGAATGGAAGGAAGGTAAGCCTTACCACTATGAGTAGGAAGGTGAGGACCTTGATGAATAATCCTTCCCTTTGCTCTTCTTTTAACCGTCCTGAGGGAGCCTTCTTGTTGGATTGTTTTTTTTTTCTTTCTCTTAGGAAGATTTAAGAAAATAGAAGAACTATTTAGAACAAATTGTGGAAGACTTTTGAACATAATTTATACGATTTTGGGAACCAAAGGATAAAAAATTTGACTATTCCATCCACTTCAATAAAATGGATTTTTAAAACTTGATAAACTTACAGAATAAAAGCTTTAAAATTTAATGATCCTAATAAAATTTGACAAATTTATAAAATATTTTACAATTAATATAAAATAAAGTTAATTTTTTTATCAATGTGGGCCTCCTCAGAAGTATGCATAATAGGTACTCGTTGGATGTGCAATTTAACTTTGCATCCAACGAGTGTCTACACTTGAAATTTGAGTAAAACCTATAAGGAGTTAAGCCAAAAATACAATTAAAAAAAGTATTTTTTTCCCTCCAAAATATTACCATGTAGCTCTTTTTAAATTTAAATGATTTGATTGGTTTACATATTTTGTACATGAAAATTTCATGGGAACTTTTAGGCTGAAATTTCCTCTAATGCCATGGTGACTTCTATGGTAACTGGTGCAACAATTATTCTCATAATGTATATTGTCACACCTCTTCATATCCTTACATGATTGCTTCCAGGCTAGTTAATGTAATATTATTTTAACGGTTGTCTCTGATCATAGCGCACATGTAATGCCTCACATTACATTAAAACGCTTATGCCATATAACTGCCAACACTAGTGTTATCATGTTAACACTACCAATGTGTCTTATTAATGTCCTCTTTGTCTACTTTATCCATAACGTATCACAATTATCCTTTCTTTGCCAACGTATAATGCTCCCATTGGTACACTAGACTCCTGTCACTTTCAATCCCGCCATTAATATGTGTCGTAAGTCTATTCACTAAGGTATATCATTTCCATGACTAGATTTGTCCACAAGTGTCACAATGCTCCTATGACCAACCCCATGGTCGTTGCTAGATTATGAAACTACTCCACAATCATAGAGACTCCTATTTGCATTCACATATTTTTTGTTTCCTTTTGGGGTTTGAAATATGATTAAATTATTCGTGTTATTGATATTTTCCACGAGACAACACCAATTGTGTTTTATATTTTCCTCTTTTCACAATAGTGAAATGTTCGACTCCTCTCCTCTACTATTTCCTGCTCCTCACAATCCCATCAGACACAACATTTTAACTTTCCTTGCTAGCTTTTAGGTCTTGAGAATGGTTGTTTTAGTATAGATGTTGCACCTAATCTCAGGGACGCCCAAGCCTTTATTGTATGTGAAACCTTCTTCTTTTACCATTATACTTGGATTTGAATGTTGAAAACATTATGTCGATCTCTTCATTAGTGAGAAAAGGAACCAAACGAATAATTAACCATACCTTTTGTTGGCATGGCCAACGGTGATTTAATTTTGTAAATCTAAGAAATTTTTACATCCCCTCAACATGCTTCATTTCATGAATTCTCTAATATGTCTAGTGTCCTCATAGAAGCAATAAGCAATGCGACGATCTTTTTATTGTAGAGAGAGATGAGTTGTATTCAACTCAACCAACCATCATAGCCTATGTCTGCTTTACTATTGGAAGTGGATGCACCTATGTTTCTCTTATTTATCTTGCATATTATTCTTTCACTCAATCTTCCCTTTTCAACGTTGATTATCCCATTTTAAATCTCGATCTTTTGCAGGACTTTGAACTCTACTACTAATGGTGTTGTAGGTCATGATGTTGGTGGTTCTGAATCTCTACCCTAATCTCGTTGATAACATACTCATATTAGATTGTACCCTTGCCTCTATTGAGCCTTTACCTATGCCCACAACCTTCCATATGGATGAGGATATGAAAATAAGTCTTTTGATGTTTCGTTTCTATTCCTTCCTTCCTCTCTTTTATTTTTTCTTTCCTTTTTTCTTTAATAGTTTGGACAATGCACTAGAAAATTTCATCTCCTTTCCAATGTCTCCTTTGCATGAGTTGCAATCTATCCCAGATTTATTTTTGTAGATATTAATTCTATAACAATATCAAGATCTGTATAATGAAGGTTATTATAGATTGCACATTTTGCTTGAGAATTACACTATTATTCTTGTATAGAGGGGTATTCTTTTTTATATCCTTCACATATTAGCTTCCATACACCAGGTCCATAAGCTGTCGGTTTAGATTTAACCTTATCTCCCCATTCATGAAATTTTTCTATACTAAGAACATATACACTTTGATGGTCCATATTCAACCTGATCTATCTTCCAGTTGTTAGGTTGTCATAGAAGGAACTTGCTCTGATACAAATTGATGGAAACTTAACTAAACTGAGGGGGGGTGAATCAGTTTAGTACATTCATGGACAACTTTTTCTTTTCCTATTAATGTTTATCTGAAATATTGAATGAGAAGTTTAAAACCATATAAAACACATATTTATTATATGAACAATATATGATATATTAACCACACCATAACAAATTTCATGGAAGCATAAAATCAACACACAAAATCATCACATACGAACACCAGATATAAGTGGAAACCCATAAAGGGAGAAAACCACAAATCCGTTATTGTTGTGATCAAAGGGCTCCCACTACCTTATAACAACTGATTTTTTGTAGGCTCCAACCTACATGAGGCTGTTACTTCAAATATTCTGCAAGCTACAACATGCAAGGAAGCTCCAATTACCATAAGTTTTCTGCATGCTACAACCAACAAGAGGCTCCTACCTCAGCATGCTCCAACTTGTTATTTATCAAGCTACAACTTGAAAGGAGACTACATTCCCTTGATACATAAAGAAAACAATGTGTTTGTTACGTGGTCTATAAATTTGCATACCTTCATCTTTGTCTCTACTTCTTATTCTTCTCAAATATGCTTCACATCTACTCCATATGTGCTAGGTAATAATCAACTAAAATCGGCTCTTACATTCACAAAAACTCTAACCCAACAACTCTCCAACCTCACACAATTTTATAATTGAACTTTGATGGTTGTTAGTATTCCACATACACATCTGAAATGGAAAAACTTGTCTCTTTGCATTCCAAAGGTGTCTCCTCAATTCCGCAATTGTTTAAACCCTTGAATATTAAATTACATAAAAATAATTTCATCATATTCAAATGCCATGCATTTTTATTCTTCAACATAAATTTCAACATATTCAAATAACATGCATTAATATAGTCCAATATTAATGCAAAAGCTCCAAGTAAACCATGCCATAAATGACACCCATATGAAAGCAAGCTCCAACAAGTTGTTCTCCTTCACCTCCAATACATGCATCAACACAAGCATGCCATTACCTCCTTTGCATTACAACTTCCTCATGCATTTACCTTAGCCTTGCATCTTTCCTTGGCTTGCATCATGTCTTTGTCTTTCCTTGCATCATGTCTTTCCCTTGCCTTTGCCTTTGCCTAACATCACAACAATCTCCTAAAACAAACCATTCTTGAAATAATCCTTACACAAAAAAATGCAAGAATCAGTCATCACACAACATATATGTAAGCATAACTCAATGCACCTATTTTCACAATTATGCATGCACCAACTGTGCCATGGTATTTGTTTCTACTTTTTTCTTCAAGCCATCAAAACATAATAGACATGCCTTGTTGCTCCTGTTGTTCCTTTTCCATCACCCTTTGCATCACATGTTTGTATTGCATTCTCATCAAGCATCAACAACATGTGACGTAACCTCTTGTTGTCCATTTTACTTTCATCTCTTGTTGTTCCTTTTGTTAATCAATCTTCGGGTCAACAATACAATGTCATATTTTTGTTCTACTGTTGCTTCTCCTTTGTTGTTCCTCTGCTACTCCTTTGTTGCTTCTTTGCCTTTGCTGCACTTTTTCCGTCAATGACAATACTTCCATCAAATATAATAGAATAATCCGCAAGAATACAAGTTTTAAGAATCGTTGTAAAGCAATAACATCAAGGTGAACCAAGGTATGGGAAAGGATAGAGGATGGGTGAAAGTACCCACCTACCATCGCTAGTCGGGTACATGAGAAGACCGCAGACAAAGACCTCAAATAATTTAAGTAGGGATGCAAGGGGTTGAGATTGTGCAAACGAATGATGATATGATGTGGGGTTAATGAAATCATGAATGATGATATTTGTTAACGCAGTTTTGGGTACCAAGCATTAAATATTCTATAGTTGGAGGGAAAACGTTAAGTCTCATACAATAAAACACGTTAGACCATATATTAGATTGCAATACACACACACACACACCACATATACGTGTGTGTGTGTATTGCAATCTAATATATGGTCTAACGTGTTTTATTGTATGAGATTAACATTTGCATATATATATATATATATATATATCTATCTATATATATATATATATATATATATATATATATATATATATATATATATATATATATATATATATCACTGTGAGCTTTTTCGTCTCAATGTGTCACCTTTGTTCTTATTTTAATAAGTGTGCTTTGTCATAAGAATAATATGGCTAGAAAATTGATACCCCAAGTTGGCACTATTGCACCCGAAACAGGAAGGTGGAGTGCATTGAATACCCAATGAACCATTCAATAACTACATGCGCACTCTCGGCTCTTGCTCCTCCTTGATTATCCTTGAGTGCTCTTTCCTTATAAGCTACATCCATTTTTTCCATTTTCATTTGAATTGTATTTTTGGAACCCATCATCCAAAGAGGGCGCAACCGATCATCCACAAAGAGAAAGTTATCATCCACTATCCAATGCTAGACTATCGTTGGCCTTTAATCAACAACTAAAGCAATGGTAGGGCCAGTTGATTTGGTTTTCGAATCCACTGATTGAGATCAAGATCAAGATGGAAACCTAGTAGCATAAGAGGAGAGAGAAGTACATATTTTAATATCATCATCGATTCACTAATAACATTCGTCTATTTTGTTTTCTTTCAAATACAGGAGGTGTCAAGGCCAGATCTTCGACTTAATATAGCAAGCCGATTAGTCCTTGTGAATCCAGCCTGTTTTCGAAGTCTTCTCACCACTCCATAATGCAGGTCTTTAGTCAAAAAGTAACCCTAATACGTGGTGCAACAAGTGCGTCGTCAATGTGTACTAAACCTTAATTTTGGAAAGGCGAAAGTTTTTTACAATTTTTTTTAAAGGTGAGATTAATATCACAATGCCAATCCTATATTTCAGTGCTCCCGTAGTGACATAATAAAACAGTTATACCAATAAAATTTAAGTAAGTTCACAAAAATCTAGAAAGTTATATGAAATTACTTTTTTTTTAAATGTGTTTAAATTAATAATAGTTTTATGGCACCTACTTGATATGACAGTATCAATGGTTGTTTGATTCTTTTTGAATACCTTTGTACTCGATTTATACTCGTGCCTAATTATTTTGTGTCACCCACATGCAGTAATAGTATCAACCGTTGTCCGTAAAAGAGTATCAAACAACTTTATATTTATCCTACTCTATATTCCTGCGTAGTAATAATTTCCATGGTATGGATGTGCAATAATTGAATTCATAATTTTTCACATTTATTTTTTCCAATATTAATACTATATAATTTTTACTTTAAAATTTTATAATTTTTTTAAAGTTATTTTGATTTAAGTTTTATAATATTTTTTAATGTTATTTTGATTTTATTAAATTAGTATAAATTTGTTTTGAATTTGGATTTATAATGCATTTAAAAAATTAAATTTTTTGAGGTATAAAACTTTTCTAAAATACAAAAATGAAAATTTTTACACCTCGAGAGTTTTAATCTATAAATCTTGATAGATCTGGACTTAAGATAGATCTATGCTGATTCTTCATCTATATATGAGTGTGTCAACTCCTCCCTTAGCATAAAAAGAGTTTCACATCTCCTTGATTTTGAACAACACACTAAAGAAATTTTTTTATTATAATTACTTTATATATATAAAGTTGATGTAAAATTATGTTATTCAAGGTGGACATTGAAATATTATATTTATGGCCGATATTGAAATATTTTTAATTTGTTTAATGTATATATTATTAATTTTTTTTAATGTAACATTACTCTTAATTGGTATTTTTCTCTAAATTGAAATGCATGTAAGTACAAATAAGTGACACATGTGGCCCATGGGTTGCTATAGTGAACAAACCCTCTTTGTTTTCTCCCTTCCCATCCAGTCTTGGATACTATGCTCATCTATGGAACAAAATGCTCTTGAATAGAATGGAACCCCTTTTTCATGGCTTAGTAATAACATAACTCGATAGCCTACTCATGGTTAATTTTGACTCGTCAACTCTTAACTAGAGTTACAATATAAACTCTTATAGAGTCTTCTTCATCATGATCATAAGGTTGGTCCATTTTCCATGAATAATGGGGGTTGATGTGTCATCCTCTCAAATCATGGTGGCCAAAAAGTGAAGGTCAAATTCTTGGTGGCATAAACTTTGCATATGAACTATGATTAAGGTGATTGTTGCATCATTGGAAAGACATTTGTGTGTAGAATTATGTTTGGGGTTTCTGCATTCTTGAAGCAAAGTTTCCCCCCCAAAAAATTTCATTTGATGTCTCAAACTGCTTCTGGAAGGTTTTAGACCTCAATTCACCAAAATGGGGCCCATTAGTAAAAATGGTCCTATGCGATAATTCCTCCACTTTTTCCACTTTGAAAGCATCAAGATGGAGTAAAAATAATATGACAATCTGAACCAGATCATACTTCCCCATTTTGGGAATATTTTGGTCCCCAAAAGCTTCTACTAAATGAGCTGAGGAAATTTTTCCTCCACTATCTCTTGGGTGTATCATTTAGCCTTGCTTGGAAGTTATCCTTTCAACCCAATCTATCAAAGTTTGTGTTGCCCTTATCTTGTAGTTCAAGACCTCGTCTTTAAAATTGTATCCTTTCTCAACTTTTCCTGAGCATCTGGTGTCAAACCCTCTATAGAAGGTAGGACATGTTCCTCTCCATGATCCAACATAGAAGGCTCATAGAGTTTTAGTTTCTTTCCATTCACCACTAAGTAAATGCACATGTATGGGGGTAAATTGAATCTATAGATGTTATCTCCCACCTTCTCTAGTTTCTCAAAGGGGCCATGTCATAGAGCCTTGATTTTCCTACTATGACCTTGTAGTCATTGCTTATTCAACTATAACCATACTTTGTCTCCCACGTCGAAGGTTTTCTTTGTTATGTGTTGATCATGCCCGACCTTGTATTTTTCTTGTGATTTATGTAGTGTCTCTTATATGTGTAGATGGATTTTCCTTATCTTCTCAACAATTTTTCTTCCCTTAAGGAATCCCTTATAAGATCCTCCTTCACTCATCCTTTGTGTCCATATGCAATATCCAAAGGTGAATGTGCAATATATCCAAAAAGGTTACAAATGGGGACTTACCAGTAGAAGAGTGGACTTCTATATTATAACAATGTTTTGTATATACTAGATTTTTGTTCTGTGCCTTTGGATACTTCTATTTATAACCCCTCAAAAGCTGCAACAAAGTCTTGTTCACTTCTTCTATACACCCATTTGTCTATGGATGGAATGTTGTAGACCTCTTCAACTTCACATCCATATTCTCCCACAATGTAGTCCAAAATTCACTAAGAAATATTTTTTCCCAGTATGAAATGATGCTCATTGTTATCCCAAAATTCGCATAGACCTATCCAACGAACAAGTTTGTTGCCTTTTTCCCATTGATGATATTTTTACAGGGAATTAGAACACACATAACTTATATAGCTTGTACAATAACCCATTTTAGAGATGGTTGTCAATTATCTTGTCACCATTGTGCACATGGGTTTGGATCTGAAACTATTGAAACACCTTCTTGAAGTTGCTTTGAATTGGATCATTATATCATTTTTTATCCATCCTTATGATTTTAGAGAGGAAAAGGTCAAGGAATCGCAAGACCATTTTTATTAGTGGGTCCTAGTTTTGTAAATTGGGTTTGAAACCTTTCAGAAGTGGTTAGAGGCATCCAAAGACATTTTTTTGGGGTAAAACTTTGTCTCTTATATGAAACACCAACTTCTACTATTCTAAACACAAATACCTTTCCAATGGCATAATAATTGCCTCAATTTGAGTCCATATGAAAAATTTATGCCACCCACGAGTTTACTTTCATTTTTTGACCACAATGATTCAAGAGGCCACATGATGATGCTAAAGAGTATTCTAGAATAATTAATATTGTAGCTCTAGTAAGAGCTAAATAATTCAAGCTTAAGCACTAGTAGGTTATTAGGTTGTGTTATAACTAGGCCACTAGGAGGAAACTTGTGTTCGATTATATTGAACACATTTTTTTCCATTGATGAGCAAAGTAGTTGAGAAAGGATACAAAGAGAGAAATAAGAGAGGGTTTGTGCACAATAGTAGCCCACGGGTCACAAGCCTCACTTCTTTGTATTTGCATCCATTTTCCATTAAGAGAAAGAAAGCAGAGCAACCTCACCTTCAAGTTGGGTTTTCTTCTAAAAAGGTTTCCTAGGTTATATCTTGTGTTAATAATTGTTTTGTGAGTTTTATTTCACTATTATTTATTTTGTACATAATTATAATTTGTATACAAATGAAATAAAATGTAATTAACAAGTCCATAAATTTAAGGATAAGTTAATGCTAATAGTGTATATTTCATATTTTCTACTATATTTTAGTAGATCTATTGTGACAAACTATTTAGTGGAATATCCATGGAAATTTTCAGTTTAGAAGTCCTCATCCTCTGAATATGCCTCTTTGTATTGATCATGGGTGAATGACTCCATGTTCATAAGAGTTCCCAAATCTTTGACCTTTGACGTGGATTTCCTTAAAATCATGCCAATTAACTTGTTTGTGTTTCCCTTCTTGTACTTGATCACTAAATGAATTTATGGGAGAAACCCAATCCACTTGTAATCCCTAGTCTATTTTAGCTTACTCTGGGCCTACAGGTACTGTAATGGCTAATGATTTGTGTGGATTATTTTATCCTTTACTATTAAATAGTGTTTCCACTTATTCACAACTTGCACCAAGGACTAGACCTCCTTATCATAGGTAGTGTAATTGAGAACCGCCCCATGAAATACTTTAGAATGGTAGAATATGGGCCATCCTCCCTGCATAAATTCCACTTCCATAACATACCCACTCACATCTATATCCACTTCAAAGGGTTTTTGAAAGTTCAATAATATTGAAATTGATGCTTGACTAATATTCTTCTTTAACTCCTTAGAGGTCCTATGTTAACCCTTTCCCTATTAGAAACTCTTGCTACTTGTTGTTACGATGTGGAGTGGTGCTACTATTGCTGAAAATGAGGCTATGAATTTCCTTAGGTATTGTGTTTTACCAAGGAAACTCATGATCTAAGAAACATTGGTAGACACCAACCACTTCATGATGGCATACATCTTGGGAGGATCTATCTTCAAATCTTCTCCACATATCACATACGTTAGATACACCAAATATTGTTGTGAAAATTCACACTTCTTGATATTTTCCAACAAGTGGTGCTTCTTTAATGTCTCCCGCACCTATATCAAATGTGATATGTTCTCCTCCCATGCATCACTATATGTTAGTATATCATCAAAATAGATAACAAAAAATAAATCTATAAAGTGGTTAAGTATATCATTCATTAACCTCATAAATGTATTTAATGCATTGCATAAGCAAAATGACATGACTAAGCACTCATACAAACCTTGCCTAGTTTTGAAAGTAGTCTTCCAAGTATCTTCTTCTTTGACCTGAACTTGGTAATATCCATAATTTAAGTCTAACTTGGTGATATCTAGTATGATGGGTGACCCACATGGTGAGGTACTTTGTCAAATGACACCCTATTCTAGTAGTTGCAATTGCTTCTTCACCTCATATGCTTCTATAAAGGACTACTTGTACAACCCAATGTGGGGAAACAAGGAGTCCAGTAATAGATGAATCTTGTGCTCCACTTCCCTCTTGGTCGATAGCCCTTTAGGATCCTGGAACACACCCCTATATGCTTGTAGCAACTCTTCTAGTAGTTATTTTTTTTCCTTAGTACCCTCCTCCAAGGATGATTTTCTCTCAATGGCTCTTATACAAACTATTTTTCTCTTAAAAAAAATAAAACATACTTCTTTCTCGAATTGATTAGTTTCTAGGATTAGTTGGCACTTACCAGTGAAATTTTGGAATTTCCCTTATGCATCTTGATGGTGGATTATTTTCCATCCTTGATGAAGCAGTACTGATTGGCTCTCTGCATGAATATTTCATCCCACATGTACATATAGGGACTTCCAAACATCACTCCACATATATCAAGGGAAACTACATCTAATTTTACTTCATCAATAAAATTATCACTGATTCCACATATGATTTTACAATATTTTGTTACTTTTATTGTTGCATCCTTATTTACATATCCCAATGGATGTGGGCTTTAATGATCATGAACTTCCAATTGCAATTTTTTGACCAGCTCTTCTACAATGAAATTCACCTATGATTTTGAGTCAAATAGAGCATCAATATTTACCTTATAGACCTATATCTTTATATGGAAGCTTCTAGTCAATTCATTCTCTTCTTAATGATGAAAGCTACTTAGATTCACCCCCTTATACACCGATGTATAGAAAATATTTTCATCCATATCCAAGTTGCTTTCCACCTGATTACTCAAATTTGTGGCCATAATATTTTTCTTCTTAGAATCTTTATTTTGGTTCTTAGGATTTGTCTTTGGATCCAACTTCTAGCACTTCTCCTCTATATTACCATCAATGATAAAATGGTTACAATGGTTTTTTGCATCTTTTCATTAATATTCCATGGTTGTTGTCATTTTCTCTTTTCCCCCATTCCACTTCTTCTTCCACTCCTTAGAAGCATCCTAGTGCTCCTTCTGCTTCGACCCACTTATTTCCCATTTTGTTTGTCTTGCATTCTCCAAGTATCATGTTTGTACACAAGCCTCATCTACTAATATACTTTGGACAACATCACTTTATTTCATAGATGGATATGTAGACCCCCAGATACTTGAAGAGTACATATAGGTTCTTTGGGGAGATACCTAACATTATGGCCATCTAATTTATAAAATTTGTCAAGTACTCCTATACTTCTACCCTTGCTTCTACCTGAAGTAATGCCAACAAATCCACTAGTTATTTACATACATAATAGGGTAAAATAGTGACTTTATGAGAGTTTGGAAATCCTCCCACTTAGCCATTGGAGGATCTCCCTCCAACCTCAATGTCTTCGCATGGCTTTCCCACCAAGTTAGGGCATGGCTATTTTTAGCTAAGAAAATGAAATATTGTATTCCTCCTTTATGTGATGAACACTAAAATAAACCTCAAATTTCTACAACCAGTGATTTAATTTCAAAGCATTGACCTCACCTTGATATGGCTTTATGTAAACCTTCTTAATGGACCTCATTAATAGGTAAATAATAAGGCCCATCTGGCCTTCCTTCAACCTATATTTACCTCTTTCCTTGCATTTAATGACAATTTTTTTTACTATTATGTGTTTATTTGGAATACTAGAGGATGAATGTCATATATCATGACCTAATATGATTTGAATGTACATGAAAAGGGTGATTTTGAGTGCATTTACTATGCAGAGATATGTTGGAGGGAGCTAGAGAAGATGTAGGAGGATTGTCCCCTACATTTACTCAACTACAAATCCACTTTCTCACTGAATTTACTTATCCACAGTATGAAGATCCACTAACAGTTGATGCACTCAAGGATTGTGAGGATCTCAGTGAGCTAGAGCCATCTTTCTAGGTATTTTTAGAGGGAAGGAACCATCTTTACAAGGAGGCTTCCCCTCAGTCATTTTTGTATAAATAAGGAATCTGAAGGACTCAATAAGATTCAAAATTTTGGAGAAAATAGGGACTAGTAAGTGCTAGGAGCTTGAGCTTGTCATTTTAATCTTCTTTTCATCATGTACTTGAATGTTATTTCCTATTAATGATAATTCTATGGGTATCTTCCATATGCGCTTGTGTTAGAGGGATGAGTCCCCTTGGGTTAGGGCCCAACCTAGAGGCTCTAGTCTCTCTCACGTGTATTTTACTTATGCATTTTCTTCCCTGGTGGATTTTTCTTCCTTTCTTAGGAGTGTTTGTTTATGAAAATTGCTTATGTAGGTCTATCTAGCACCTCTCTTATGGGAAGTGTGGTTGAAGATAATTTTTTGGCAAGCCAAAAATATATAGTTTCTTTCTTTTGCAGTTGTTATTAGTACCCTCTTTGCTTTAATGTTTTTTGCAAGGTAGTGAATAGTTAGTATTTTTATTTGAGCACATGAATTATAAACTCTTGTGGATGCAGGTCTAATATAGACTAAAATATAGGTTTTCTTTCAATGCAATAGTTAGATTTCAAATAAAATTCAACTTATCCTTTCTCTATCATTTTACTTTTCTGCAATTTACATTGTCAATATGTTGTATGAGTTTGACAAGATTGAATAACTTTATGTGGTTTTCATGAGCTATTGTTGATATGTAGGGTTGACATTGACATCCACACTCCTCATCCCATAACCATCTCCCTTTCTTCAACCTCAACAACTCCCTCAAAGCACTATTCACTAAGAGTATAATTCAGGGTTATCGAAGGCCACTGTGTGCATTTATCCTTGTGTAAGATGGGCCCCTGAAGGGTACTAGGATTGGAAAGGGTCTCATACAACCTTAATCTACCTTCCATTACCCTTTCCTACCTTTAGATCACCTACTCCACCCTCAAATTTCTCATGGATCCGATCCTGTAGAAAAACAGGGCAATATTGTAGCATCTTGTAGAAATCCTGTAGCACCATGTAAACTTGACTGTACTTTCCCTTGAAGCTCATGGCCTTGAATAAAGTCCCTTAGGCTCTGAAACCATTGGTGAGGAATATTGAATACCACTTAGGACTTGCCTTTACCACTGCAATACATTTCAACAATTAGGGTTAGTGGACAGATTTATGAATTGGATAACACAATAATGATTTTCTTGATCACCTCATGAAGAATCTAATGAACTCTATTTCTAAGTATAATCTCTTTGAATACAATTATTAAAGGTTTATTACAGGCCCTTTTTCTTTATGCAAGATATATTAGTTTTCTTTCTTTACAGTTAAGCTAGGATTTTCATTTCGGCATTGTTGTTTCTTATGCATAGAATAGGTTTCATTTCAATGCCATGTTTAAATTCCACAAGTAGATTAATGTTTACATTTTTGCAAGTAGTGTAGCCTTTACATTTTCTACAAATAGGTTAGCATTTATGTTTGAGCAAGAAAAATTTCCATCTTTGCAAATAGGGTAACATTTCCATTTCTGCAAAGTAGATCAGAACTTTTCTTTCATGCAATCTTTTTCCTTGCAAATATAGATTCAGTTGATAGTGTGGTCTTTGTGTACCTTGGTCTGGTCCATTTCTTCAAAGTGACTGTAGTAGATCTTAGCCTACTGTGCATACAACACTATCACCTCTAAGTTTGTAAGAACCCTGATTTGGTAATTATGGCTGGTAGCCTTGGAAGTTGCAACACTCTTGCTGCAATACTGAACCTCACCACTTATTGGCGTTGTTGTCGAGGAGGTGTCTAAGTAGGTGTGTTTTCTTATCATAGCTACTTTATTTTCATTTTACTTTTACTTTGCATCAATTTTGTTTGTCTTGAAAAAAAATAAGAATAAAAGAATAAAAAGGAAGGGAAACACAAAAAGCACAAACTTATTTCATGACCCATAGGATTAGGGATAATATAGGGAAATTCATACCAAAAACCCCTACCCCTTCTAATAGTCAACCATTAATATTTTTTGGTGACTATGAACATCCTACTCTTACCATTGAAGAGTTAGAGATCCTTTAGGTGAGCAACCAATTTTTTTTGAAAAACCCACATCACCTATCCAAAACATGGCTTAGAATAGGTAGATTGAGATTTTTCCTATCAGAGAAACCAATGTAGATGCTAGAATGAAAAGCATAAGCCCCACTGCTATCCCACATTTTCATGGCTTAGCTTTTGAGGACCCTGACACATTTATGTTTGAGTTTTTTAATGTTTTGTACAACCCATGATTACACTTTTGATGAACATAAGCTAAAATTGTTCCCTTCTACACTCAAGGATGCAACCTTGCGCTGGTTCATGAGCTTGGAAGGGGACAAAATCACTACCTAGACTCAAATGCAATTAGATTTCAATCGGAAATACAGGGACTATTGAAAATCAATGGAAACCAATGAGGATATCTTTAGAATGACCTTATGGCTAGATGAATCTTTAGAGGATTATAAGGAAAGATTCCAACCCAACTATAGAAGAGCTAACTACACCCTTGACCCAAAGTCCTTGAAGCTTGTACATCTCCTAGGGATTAGGGAGGATTTGATGGAGACCATTAATATGTTGTTTGGTGGAGATATTTACCGTATGACCTATGAGGACATCAAGACAATATTCAAAAATAATTCTAAGGCAGCAATGAAGAGGGGTAGGTCTAGCCAAGGCTCGATTAAATCTTTTCCCTCTACTTCAACCATCAAACATGAAATAGGGAGCATGCTATAATACTTTAAGAGTGAGATGTTGCACACATTCGCTTAACAAATGGTTACTATGTAGATAGAAAAGAAGAAAGAGAAGGCATAAAGGGCATTGGCTATCTTTTTACCTTGGGGAACCAAGAGGCACCCCAGAAATGAGTGCTCACTGAATGTCATAGAGGTCTACTTTGTTTTTGAGGAGAACCATGGAGTTCAAAAATGTCCCTCTCTTCCAGGCTCGAAGGTTGTATATCAAGGAGTAGAGAGTGGCTCGGAGCAGCTTTGTTTCGTCAACTAGAGAAGGCCAAAAGGGCCTCAGCCATGCTATCAAGCCATGTAAGGTGCAAATTATCCTTCTTTCAATATAAACCATAATGCACCCTTTCATCCTTGGGATCTTCCAGATCACTCATCTTAGTATATGCCTTCTCCTTGGTCCTATTATCCTTAGTATCCTCCTCAACCTTTCAATCCACCCTTCCAGCCATACCAACCTCAACCTCCTCCATGGGACAACTCTTCACAAGGATGGAGGCCTCAGGTATCCCAACCTCCTACCTCAATTCCTCCTCCTCCACCTCAACCAAAACTACTCCAAAATAATCCACCCAAGTAACCTTAGATTCTTTTTCAGCCCAATCTAAACCCGAATAAAAAGTAGGCCAATAGGTCTATAGTCAGGAAACATCCTATCTTGCTTATGTTGTGGAGATCCAGGAGATCAAACTTAGGTCTGGGAAGGTACTTCTAGATGCTCACCCACCTTCTCCAACTAAAGATATTGAAGAATTGAATGAAGATAGTGTCCCTAAATCCAATATGCTTCCATGTCCTGAAAGGTTGGTCCAACCTAAACAACACACCATATAAGAGGTTCAAATTGTGGGAGAACTGAAAAATATGTGTGTTAAAATACCCCTTCTCCGGGCCATCAAAGATGTCCCCATTTACAACAATATTATCATGGAAGAACGTTTCAAGAGACCTAGAAGAATAAAAAGATATTCCCACAATATTAATGTTGTTGGGCAGTTGTTTGATATAATACTTGGGAGGGTTACCTCCCCAAAATATTTGGATCTTGGTAGCCCAGTAGCGGATGTGCAGATCAATATTATTTTATTCCCCAACACATTGATTGACCTTGGCACTGCAATCAATTTTATGATTAAGGAAACTATGTGGAAGCTCAGTCTCCAAGGATCTTTGAGGAAGACCACTACAATGTTACAGATTGCAGATAGATCCATAGTAGCCTCTGAGGAAGTTATTGAGGATATGATGGTCTTCATTGACTCATATAAATACACCTCAAACTTCCTTGTCCTCTAGTACAAAACCAAGTTTAATAGGTACCCTCTCATTTTAGGGAGACCTTGGTTAGCCATTGTTAATGCTTACATTAGTTGCAGGGATGGAAACATGGCTATAAAAATGGGCATCTCACAAAGAAAATTGTATTATATCCCCTTGATCAACCCTTTGTTGAGCATAACTTTCCTTTGTGGGTAGAGGAAGAGGAGGAGGAATATTTTTATCAGTCATCCCTATACCTTGTTTGTACATTAGATACTACTATAGGAATCAAGAAGCTAGATGAGGATGACCTTATTGAAAACTCACAAAATTAGCCTCCTGCTACCCTACTAATTGATGAGCTAGTGGAAGAATCCTTAGGTAAACTTGAGAAAGATCCATGGGTTGATCTGTTTACTACCAAATCTAATCAAGATCATGCTAAGATTTCAGAAATTAGTCCATCCAAAAATATAAAAATCAACCGTTCCCTCTCAGTAGAGCAAGAAGAGCAACTATGCATGGTATTAAGACAACATAATGATGTTTTTCTTGGGAATATAAGGAAATGAAAGTGTTTCATCCATCATTTTGTATGCATCATATTTACATTAAAGAGGGATGTAAACCTATGTTCCAACCTTAGAGGAGAATGAACCCTGCCCTCAAAGACATTGTGAAAACTACTAGATGCAAGATTCATCTACCCCATTTCAGATAGTGAATGGGGATCCGAAATTGATGAAACGCCTCCTTGAAGTTGCTTTGAATTGGATCATTATATCATTTTTTATCCATCCTTATGATTTTAGAGAGGAAAAGGTAAGGGAATTGACTCACAAGACCATTTTTATTAGTGGGTCATAGCTTGGTAAATTGGGTTTGGAACCTTTCGGAAGTAGTTTCAGGAATCCAAAGACATTTTTTTGGGGTAAAACTTTGTCTCTTATATGAAACACCAACTTCTACTATTCTACAGACAAATGCCTTTCCTGTGGCATAATAATTTCCTCAATTTGAGTCCATATGAAAAAATTATGCCACCCACGAGTTTAGCTTCATTTTTTTACCAAAATGATTCAAGAGGATGCCACACGATGATATTAAAGAGTATTCTAGAAGAGTTAATATTGTAGCTCTAGTTAAGAGCTAAAGAATTCAAACTTAACCACTAGTAGGTTATTAGGTTGTGTAATAACCAGGCCACTAGGAGGAAACTTGTGTTTGATTATATCGAGAGCATTTTTTTCCATAGATGAGCATAGTAGTTGAGAAAGGATACAAAGAGAGAAATAAGAGAGGGCTTGTTCACAATAGTAGCCCATGAGCTACAAGCCTCACTTCTTTGTATTTGCATCCATTTTCCATTAAGAGAAAGTGAGCAAAGCAACCTCACCTTCAAGTTGGGTTTTCCCCTAAAAAGGTTTCCCAGGTTATATCTTGTGTTAATGATTGTTTTGTGAGTTTTATTTCACTATTCTCTATTTTCTTCATAATTATAATTTGTATACAGATTCAATAAAATGTAATTAACAAGTCCATAAATTGAAGGAGAAATTAATGCTAATAGTGTAGATTTCATATTTTCTAGTATATTTTAGTAGATCTATTGTGACAAACTATCTAGTGGAATACCCATGGACATTTTTAGTTTAGAAGTCCTCTGTTCCTGATTTAAATAGGAATGCAACAAATTATAGAGATAACCATAAACACAGAGATGCAACGAAAATAATACTTCATTTCATTAATGTAAAATACTGAAATATGCTTACAAACAGAAATGGAAATAAACCAGCTAGGGCGATGGTAGCTTATCTTTGAGAAGAGATGTGTCAGCTACATGCCTCTGAACTACCTTACAATGAGGCTCAAGGGAATTTTTTATTATTGAGCAATAAGAGAAAACCCTAAACAAACAAAACCCTAACCTAAGAGAGATGTAAAACCAAGAGTTTATGGGCCTCGTTGGGGTGAGTTGGACAACCAACTTATCGGGGTCGCGACTTGGTCATATTATCTCTGTTTGATGCGCATGATAGCCTGTTGGAAAGATCTCTTCGAGGACTATGACGAAAAAATGATTTTAGAGACAAAATCGCTGGTGGTAGATTTCCAAAAAAACGTCGTTTAGGGCCTCAAAACGGCTCTGGAAGTTTAAGACTTGAAAAACTGCTAAAATTAGTAAACTGTGCTACAATTAAGGAAATTGAAAAATTGAAAGAAGAAATGGTGGGGTTCCAAGTGGAATTGGCGGGTGGCCACCAATATACACCTGGATCATTCCTCCCCCCTTAGGAAACAATGGTCCCCATTGCGTTGAGTTCCTCCATGAGATGAGGGAACTTCTGCTAAACTTGGTCCCTGGTGAGCCACTTGCCCTGGTGAAGGAGTTGGCCTGCTTTGACAACTCGATACAGTTGGATATTCTACTGGCGAGTGTGCTTGATCTGTGTGTCCATGATCCAATCAGTTGCAGCTTGTTCCATGCAATCTGGTTTTAACTCAGTGGGTGTGAGTTGTTCTGCAGTGTCGGATGTGTCTAGTAATGGTGGAAAGTATGGCCGAAGGCGGTCCACATTGAACACTGGGTGCAGGCCAAGGAATGGGGGAATGTTGAGCTCAAATGCATTGTCTCCCACAGCCTTGGTAATGGTGTAAGGACCATATCAGAGTGGTCTGAGTTTCCGATAGGGTTCGGTAAGGCGTTCCTTTTGCAAATGCAACCAGACTTTGTCGGCCACCTAAAACTTGTGCGGCACCCGATGTTGATCATGTCGCTGCTTGTACTCGGCATTTGATTTCTCCAGAATGTCATGGACCTACTGGTGAATATTTTGAATGTGCTCAATGAAGTTGTTTGCCTTATCTATTTCAGATTGGACATGAGCCAAATCTGCGTGAGTAGCTGCAAATGGCATGGCCACATCAATGGGACATAGTGGTTGGAATCTCAAGCCCACCTGAAAATGGCTATGGCCAGTCGAGCTATGGGGAGCCCGGTTGTAGTTGTGCTGAACATAGGGGAGGCTCTCGTCCCATGTGCGTGGATGCTTTGAGTTGTACATGCATAGAATGTGTACGATCATTCTATTGACAACCTCTGTCTAGCGATCAGTTTGAGGATGGAAGGCTGTGGACTTAGTAAGTTTGGTGTCCAGCATCGACCAGAGACTGGACCAAAATGTATTGAGGAACCTGCTATCCCGATCTGAGATGATAGACTGTGGGATCCCAAAGTGTACCCACACTCATTCAAAGAAGAGTTTAGCAGTGGCTTCTGCTGTGATATTCTTCTTGCAGGCTGCCATAATGGCCATCTTTGAGAACCTGTTGACGACCACAAAAACATAGTCATTTCCATGCCTAGTGGAAGGAAGGCCTGAAATGTAATCCATGGATGGATTCCCAAGTTTGACTAGGGGTAGGCAGCGGGGTATAGAGGCCTTGCTTCTTGATGGTCGGTTTTGTAATTGCACAGGAAGTGCATGATCTGATGTACTTCCCGACATCCTGTCGAAGATTCGACAAATAGAAATACTTCCACAGTACTTCCACTGTTTTCTCGACCCTGAAATGCCCAGCAGCCTGACTGTAGTGTGCTTCCCAAATAATCTTGGCACGCTTGCTTGAAGGAACATAAAGGTGACCCAGGTGGCATAACAGGGCATCCTAGAGGTGAAAATCTGGAACATGGTGACCCTCCAAGATTGTTTTGTATGTGTGGCAAAATTCTAGGCCGCTTTTGTAGAGAAGTGGCGAATCAGAAGTCTCATGCCCACAAGAGTTGAGCACAGTGGTTAACGCCATGATCGGTGGTTGACTGAGGCAATATGCAACATTATTGGTGCTACCATTCTTATACTTGATATCCAAATGGAACTGTTGCAGGTATGTGGACCACTTCTGATGGAAATCATTCTGCAATTTCCCTTGGGTCTGTATGAACTGAAGGGGTCGGTGGTCTGTGTGGATGACTATTTCCTTCCCCAAAATGTAATGCTTCCATTGTCGGCAGGCCTGCACATTGGAATACATCTATTTTTCATAAGTGGGATACTTCTGGAATGTGTCTGAAAGTGTCTCATTGTGATATGCCACTGGATGCCTGTGTTGAGTAAGGACTGCCTCAATAGCATAGTTAGAGGCATCTGTCTCAACCTCAAATGGTTGTTGCAAGTCTGGTAATGCGAGCATTGGTGCAGACTAGAGGCGATCTTTCAACTCTATGAATGCCTTCTATTGAGATTCATACCAAAAGAATTTTGCTTTCACTCCTCCCTTGGTGACTTGACTCAAGGGCCAAGTGATATAAAAAAGCCCAACACGAACCTGTGGTAGAAGTTGGCAAGACCTAGAAAGCTGCAAAGCTCTATCAAAGTGGTTGGAGATGGCCAATCCCGAATGGATTGGATATTGTTTGGATCCACATGCACACCCTATTCATCAATAATGTATCCCAGATACTGAACCTGGGTCATGCCAAAAGTGCATTTCTCAAAATTGGCACATAACTTGTGTTGCCGCAGTGTTCGAAGAACCTGTCGAATGTGGTGGAGGTGCTCTTCCCAACTCTGGCTGAAGATCAGGATGTCATCCAAGTATACCACTACAAATGAGTTGGTGAATGGCCGTAAGATGTCATCCTTTAGCCTCATGAAGGTTGCAGGAGCATTCGGTAATCCAAAAGGCATAACCAACCATTCGAAAAGGCCCTCCTTGGCTTTCAAGGAAGTCTTCCACACATCGGAGGGTTCGATTGGTACCTGGTGATATCCTGACTTCAAATTGATCTTGCTGAAATATTTCCCCCCTTTAGTTGGTCCCATAGGTCATCAATCCATGGGATCGGGTACCTATTAAAGAGAGTGATCTTGTTCAGTGCCCGATAGTCAATACAGAGTCTCCAAGTCCCATCCTTCTTCTGTACCAACATGATCAGGCTCCCACAAGGCGATGAACTTGGACGGATGTGACCTTTCTGCAGCAACTCTTGAATCTGCCTCTTGATTTCATTGTTCTCTAGAATGGAGCACTGATATATTGGTCCATTGGGCTTCAACGCACTGGGGTCAGATTGATGGAGTGCTTGACCTGATAGTGCAGAGGAACCCCTACAGGGGAGGTGAAGATGTCCTTGTAATCCTCCACGGCCTTATCCATCTGTATTTGTCGTGCGGAGGGGCCATGTCTAGAGGTCGTGGCCACCGTCTTCTTCTTTCCTTGAGGGCGTATTATTAGGAAAACAAATTTCCTGGTTTTGGAAATGAGCTTACTGCATTGTTTTGTAGTAACCAAGAAGATGGCGGTAGGCGGTGCTACCTCTGGTATCCTGTACAACTTATTTCCCAAAGTAACAATAACAGCATAGGGCCTTGATTCATACATAGCATGTCACTTCCACAAGCATGGTTGTCCTAATAATACATCACAAACTTCAAGGGGAGCAATGTCACACAATACCTCATCCGTGGATGGCTTGATGTTGTATGGAAGATGACACTGCTGTCTGACGCGAAGATCCCGTCCTTGGTGAAGCCACCTGATGGTTTATGGTTTTGGATGTGCTATGGTCAGTAAACCCAGCTGCTTCACTACCTCTACTGAAATGAGGTTCTTTTGGCTCCCGCTATTGACAATGAACTGTAGAAGGGAGCCCTTTACCCACATCTGGGAGTGGAAGAGACGCTCCTCCTCCTATGGATCTTCGGGTTCCTCCTTTTGGGTCTTCGTGGTGGAAACAGTGACATTGGGCTCCAATTGATAATATGCTTCCCTTTGTCATTCCCCTTGTTGGGTTCTAAATCAAAGTCAAAACATGCATCTAATTTTGAAACCTTTAGCTCGGCCACCAGTGACTGAATGGCCCGACACTCACTTATGTTGTGAGTGGAACTCTTATGGAACTAACACCACTTTCCTGTGTCCTTTTTCGGCTTCACGATGCTGTTCCTTGCTTGCAGCTTTAGCGGGTTGTCTTGGGTCGCCCCACCTTGGCTTTTTCCTTTGTTCTGCAGTTTGGGGGCACCTTTCCCTTGCTTCGGATTCGCATATACAAAGACTCACTTCTTCTATTTAAACTTTTGCTCGACCTTGACGGCATATCGGTATGCCATGCCGAGCGAGGAGATGTTCAGGAATTCTATTTCTTCCTCGATGTACTTGTGCAGGTAGCCGTGGTATTTGAGTACCAAATGCTGTTTTGTATCCTTGATACCCAACTTTTTGCGAAGGGTATGGAAAATATTGGTAAACTCCGACACATCTTGGTCCCTTACCTGCCGCAGTGTGGTCCACTTTATGTATTGATCCTCATAGCTTCTGACAAGGTAGTACTGCTCCTTGATGGCATCCCAGAATGAATTCCAAGTGGGTGTGGCTGAAAATAGTGATCCTGTACTTTCATCCTTCTGCTCGCAATAGGTTTCCCACCAAGCCTTGACGTGGGGGTCTGCTTTGAGAATAGCACAAATAATCTTTTCCCGACTGGAAAAATCATGAATAGAAAAATAACCCTCTAGCAGATTTAACCATTTATCGATGGCATCTGTGTCTGTCAGACCCTTGAATATGGGGATTTCAAAATTAACTTATACCTTAAACAGTGTGGCATTTCTAGAGTAGTTGTTGGAAGTCGATGCGTCGCCCCTGGGTATCCGCTGAAGGATCTGGGCAAAGTTGTCCATCATCGCATTCCTTTGTCGCTCGAGGGCTTCTTCAAGCAATATTTTGATAGGATCTCCTGCCCCCTCGTCTTTCTTTTCATCTGCCATGGGAGGCCACCAGGATTTGTAAGGCTGGTCTTGCAAAGGTTCAACCAGTTCAAGCCCTAACTCCTTATATCCCTACCTTGTTGGGGACATGCAAAGAAAAACAAAGAAAAAAAAACAAACCACTCTGATACCACTAATTCGGATTTAAACAGGAACGCAACAAATTACAGAGATAACCATAAACACAGAGATGCAGCGGAAATAATACTTCATTTCATTAATGTAAAATATTGAAATATGCTTACAAACATAAATGGAAATAAATTAGCTAGGGCGATGGTAGCTTATCTCTGAGAAGATATGTGTTGGCTACATGTCTTTGAATTGCCTTACAATGAGGCTCAAGGGCCTTTTTATTATTGAACAATAAGAGAAAACCCTAAACAACCAAAACCCTAACCCGAGGAGATGTAACACCAAGAGTTTATGGGCCCCATTGGGGTGAGTTGGACAACCAACTTCCCGGGGTTACGAATTGGTCATATTATCTCCGTTTGACGTGCATGATATCCCATTGTAAAGATCTCTCCGAGGACTACGACGAAAATGTGATTTTAGACAGAAAATCGCTAGTGGTAGATTTCCAAAAAAAATGTCGTTTAGGGCCTCAAAACGGTTCCGGAAGTTTAGGACCTGAAAAATTGCTAAAAATAGTGAACTATGCTACAATTATAGAAACTAAAAAACTAAAAGAAGCAATGGTGGGGGTCCAAGTGGAATTGGCAGGTGGCCACCAATATCCACCTGGATCATCCTCATCCTATGAATATGCCTCTTTGTATTGATCATGGGTGAATGAATCCATGTGCATAATAGTTCCCAAAGCTTTGACCTTTGATGTGGATTTCCTTAAAAGCATGCCAATTAACTTGTTTGTGTTTCCCTTCTTGTACTTGATCACTAAATGAATTTATGGGAGAAACCCAATCCACTTGTAATGCCTAGTCTATTTTAGCTTACTCTGGGCCTGCCGGTACTGTAATGGCCGATGATTTGTGTGGATTATTTTATCCTTTACTATTAAATAGTGTTTCCACTTCTTCACAACTTGCACCAGGGAATATACCTCCTTATCATAGGTAGTGTAATTTAGAACCACTCCTATGAAATACTTTAGAATGGTAGAATATGGGCCTTCCTGTTAGGTCCCTATTATACTAGTGTATTCCCTTATTTTATTTTTTTGTAAAGGTTCAACAGGACTTTATACTAATATGATACAGTAAAATACATGATGCAGAGTGGGAGTCGGGGGGACCTCCCTATGTCTGCCTTTTTATAACTGAGCTGGTCTAGTCTTTGTTGTTTTTTTCTTTTTTTTTTTATTATAACATGTATTGCCTATAGAATTATCGATAGATGCATTCTTGGGAGAATCAAAGGAACATTGCGCCCGTTATGCTCGATGGTCTGCAATGTTTATGGTGTTGCACTTTGCTTTGAGTTCCCCCTCCTACAGGTCTTGCCAGAGGATGTGATAATCTTCAAGATTGGATTGAACACCAGCATTGGTCATGTCATCGGCCAGCTTGTTTGTTGTTCTTTGAACCACTTGAAAGGTTATACCTTGGATGTTGCTGAGATGGCCCTGGAGATCCTTCAGGATTTCCGAGAGCCTCCAGCTGGGTGTTAGCTTGTCCACCTGAGTGTCGTTTTGGAGTTTTCGCATCATCTTGATGACAATCTCTGAATCTCCTTCCACCACCAGCGGTAGAAATTTGTAGCGATCAACCAAGGTGATGCCTTTGATGAGAGCGATTAGCTCTGTAGCATTGTTGGTGTTCGTGCCCAGATTGCCATGGTAGATGAGATGGATGTTCCCGGTGTGGTCCCTGATTGCTCCACCATAACCAGCTTTTCCAGGGTTTTTCTTTGACTCCCATCGAAATTTAATTTGAACGATTGACATGGAGGCATACCCCATTTTTCCTACTTCAGCGCAATAGAGGCCTGGTTTCTACCTCTAGGAGTGGGCTTGGCTTTGAGATTTAGGATCTGGATTATCCTTTGGTCATTCAGAAACATGTTCCCTTCTTGCTGCATTATACCCATGGCATGGATCGATTCTGTGATTAGCTGTCGTGTCTTTCCTGTTAGCCTTTCCGCTGTCATCCCCGAGTTCTTGAAGATTATTGCATTACGCTCTTTCCAGATGATCCAAACTATGGCTCCCGGAATGAGATTCCATGCCCTGTTGACCAGATTGTTGGAGGATATGGAGGATCTCCAATTGCTCAGTGTAAGACAGATAGAGTTCCTGTTTGTATCAGATTGTCTGAAAACAATGGCTATGTCATCCCACAGAGAGCAGGCAGTGGGGCAGGTGTTGAGAATATGATTGAGAGATTCCTGATCATTTTCATAGAGGACGCAGCGGGAGGGCCCGATGGAACCCCATCTCTGAAGATTGTCCCAAGTGAGTGCTCTATTATGTAGGACCAGCCAGGAGAACAGGGTTATTTTGGGCCATGTTCCTCTATTCCATAGAGCGTGCCATTTGGGGTCTGATTGCCAGTCAGGAGAAGCCGCTATGATTTTGTATGATTCTTTGAGGTTGAAGTTCCTTTAGGATTATTTCCCCACTGAAGAATATCTTCTCTATTCGATGTGAGGATTCTGTCCTGGTCTAGTTCATGTAAGAAAGGGTATATGTTCTCATTGTGGCCTTGGGATAGCCATTGCTCTCTAGTTAGCCATTTTTTGCATGTAGTAGCCGATGTTCGAGGTTGCCATTAGTCTGCTACCTTCCTCAACCCTGCCTCTTGAATGTCACTTTTATGGGTATTCCATTTTGGTTGGTCCTGGGGGGGGAGTTGCTGCCAATCATCCTCCCATAAGAGGGCGGTGTTGCCTTGGTGCACTTCCCAGAAGCTGTGCTTCTGAAAAATATGTCGATTTTCCCATACTTTGTTCCATAGGGGGGATCCTTGAGTGTTACCAGTGAGCCTTATAAGGTCTTTGTCTTGGAATTGATTTGTATACTTTTCTTTCCATAAGGTACCCCAGAGGGAATTAGGATTTTCCACCCATCTCCACTAGATTTTCGCTGCCACAGCCTTGCTTAGGATTTCAGGATCTCTTAAGCCCAGTCCTCCCATCAATTTTGGTTTACATATGTCTGTCCACTTGAGGAGGGCCTATTTGGTTTTCTTAGAATCTCCATTCTAGAGGAAGGATCGCTGGATGTTTCAAATGGATTTATACACTGTTTTACGTGCTGCTAGGGCCGAGAGCATGTAGGATGACATTGTTTGAAGAATTGATTTGACCAGCACCAGTCTGTTGGCCATGTTTAGGGCTATGTGAGTCCAACTACTTAATCTGGCCTTCATTTTGTTAAGGAGGTCTTCCTAGTTTGCAGCTTTGGGGGCATATTTCGAAAGAGGGATGCCAAGGTATTTGGTTGGAAGGGAGTTCTTCTAAATTTTGAGAATTTTGCTGAGATTTCTTTGCATCGGAATATAAGTATTGAAGAAAAACAGTTTGGATTTTGTGAGGTTAATTTCCATACCTGAGGCCTTCGTGAATGTCTTTAGCACCTTGCTGAAGGTTCGAGCTTCCTTCAATGAGCATTATGTCATCTATGAATTGCTAATGCGGGGCCTTGATGTGTAGCTCTGATGCCTTTGAGCTGATTCTTTTGGATTTCTTGGGATAGGCCATGATGACAAAGAGAAAAGGTGACAGGGGATCTCCTTGTCTAGTAGCTCTAGGTTGTTTCAGCATGATTGAAAAGAATGCTCCCGAGACCATTTCCATTATCCAATTTATCCAAATCTGACTAAAGTCGAAAGCCTGGAGGATTGATTTGATGTAGGTCCAGCTAATTTTATCAAAGGATTTGGAGAGGTCAAGCTGAATGAGCATACTTGGAATCTTTGTGTTTTGATAGAATGCCACACTTCCTGTGTGAGAATTATGATGTCTGATATCTGCCTACCTTCAACATAGCCTGATTGTTCAGGAGATATGAAAGAGGGAAGGATGGGCTTGAGTCTGTTGGCCATCAGTTTTGATAGGATTTTATAGAGGACGTTGCAAAGGGCTATGTGTCTAAACTTGTCAGGGGAGTCAACATGATCCGTTTTTGGAATTAGGGTGAGGAAGGTGGAATTGATGGCTGGTAGCACTCTCTTGGTTCTGTGAAAGTTCTTAATCAGAGTGAAGAGGTCAGCTTTGATAATGGGCCAACAAGCTTTGAAGAATTCAATTGTGAAGCTGTCTGGTCCAGGGGCTTTGTCAGTGGCCATGGTAAAGATGACTTCTTCAATCTCCTGCTCCGTGAACTCTCTTAAGAGAAAGGAATTTTGCTCCTCTGTGACTAAGGGGGGAATAGCATCAATGATGTTATTGATAGCTTGGGTTCTATCATGATTGGGATCAGAGAGAAGCAAATTGAAGTATGAGTGAAGTTTAGATCCTATTTGCTCACGGGTAAAAACTTTATCTCCATCAGATTTTGTGAGGGATAGAATACGGTTGTTGGCTCTATGTTGAATGGTTGACTTGTGGAAGAAGCTTGTATTGTGTTCCCCATGTTTTAACCATTGCACCTGAGATTTTTGTTTCCAGAGCAACTCTTCTTGTCTTAGCCTTTCTTCCCATTGCTTTTGAAGGTTTGATTCCTGAGTTAACCTTTCCTCATTGGGTTCTTCCGTGATCATTGTTTGTTGGAGGCTCGCCATTTTCCCCTCAAGCTCTCTTTTGGCTTGAAAGATGTTACCAAAGGTGTTCTTGTTCCAACGCTTGATATTAGCCTTGATGATCTTGAGCTTTTGCTGGAAGATGTACATGATGTTGTCGCTCTCTATGGTGGTTTGAGTCCACCAGTTCTGTATATTTTGCATGAAGGTTGGATGATCTATCCAGAAACCTTCGAACCTAAAAGGCTTGTTTTGAGGCTTGTCCATATTGGTGAAGTGCATCTGCACTGGCTAGTGATCGGATCCCCCAATAGGTAGAATGATGGCTTCCATGTCTAGATTTTGGAGCATGAAGGACTTTGAGATAAGGAACCTATCGAGCCTCGATGCAACCTGCCTATTTCCCCCTTGTTTATTGTTCCAAGTATACAGACCATTGACCGTGCGAACATCTATGAGTTTAGATGCAGCTATGAAGGCATTGAATGCTTCCGCATCTTTATCCAGTCTTCTTAAGCCTCCTTTCTTCCCCTCTAGGGTGGTGATCATATTGAAATCACCACCTAGGATCCAGCGGTTGGATCCATGGTGTTGTCAGATCTCGTCTAGGTCTTCCAACATCTTGAATTTTTCTTGGATTCGTTGAGGTCCATACACATTGGTAATGCATATCGTTTGCTTTGATTCTGACATGTTAAAGATGGCTGATAACGAGTGCTTAGTGGACAGAGCATTCTGCATGAAGAACTTGTTCTTATTCCAAAACATGAGAAGCCCTCTTGCCTGCCCAATGGCTTCTGTGCTTATGCAATGATAGCCTTTTGCAAAGAGTTTCTTAAGCGTCTTTATGTTGTTGGAGGAGCACTTGGATTCTTGAAGAAGGATAAGGTCCGGTGATTGCATGAAAAGATGGTTTTTTAAGATTCGTCTCTTGGAGTTGCCATTTAGCCCTCTGATGTTCCAGGTTGTAATCTTCATTGAGTAACCTTCGGTGTGGATAGGACCAGAGCCAATTTTGCCTTCATTGGTTAGGTGCCTTATTGTTATTGTTGTGCCCATGTTGTCCCCGTATTGTTAATATTGTGCCCCATAGAAGCCCACTATTCTTATTTTTGTTCCCTTACATTATTGTTGTTATGTTGGCTCTGATTATATTGTGACCCCTTAGACTCTTATATATAGAAAGGAGGTATTGTCATTTGTATCATCCAAGAATTTTTCATTTGTGTAATGTAAAGCAGGTTGCCCCCTCGAAGAGGCTGATTTTGAAGTTGTTGGTCTATCTTTTATTCTATTTTGTGAGTTGGTTGCATAACACTTCCTCCCTGCATAAATTCCACTTCCATAACATACCCACTCATATCTATATCCACTTCAAAGGGTTGTTGAAAGTTCAATAATGTTGAAATTGATGCTTGACTAATATTCTTCTTTAACTCTTTAAAGGTCCTATGTTAACCCTTTCCCCACTCGAAACTCGTTCTACTTGTTGTTACGACGTGGAGTGGTACTACTATTGCTGAAAACGAGACTATGAATTTCCTTAAGTATTGTGTTTCCCCAAGGAAACTCATGGTCTAAGAAACATTGGTAGGAACCAACCACTTCATGATGACTTACATCTTGGGAGGATCTGTCTTCAAATCTCCTCCAAATATTGCATACTTTAGATACAACAAATATTGTTGTGCAAATTCACACTTCTTGATATTTTCCAACGAGTGGTGCTTCTTTAATGTCTCCCGCACCTATATCAAATGTGATTTGTTCTCCTCCCATGCATCACTATATAATAGTATATCATCAGAATAGATAATAAAAAACAAATCTATAAATTGGTGCAGTATATCATTCATTAACCCCATAAATGTATTTAATGCATTGCATAAGAAAAATAACATGACTAACCACTCATACAAACCTTGCCTAGTTTTGAAAGTAGTCTTCCAAGTATCTTCTTCTTTGACCTGAACTTGGTAATATCCAAAATTTAAGTCTAACTTGGTGATATCGAGTATGATGGGTGACCCACATGGTGAGGTACTTGTTTGAATGACACCCTATTCTAGTAGTTGTTGCAACTGATTCTTCACCTCACATGATTTTATAAAGGACTACCTGTACAACCCAATGTTTGGCAACAAGGAGTCTAATAATAGATGAGTCTTGTGCTCCACTTCCCTCTTGGGCTATAGCCCTTTAGGATCTTGGAACACACCCCTATATGCTTATAGAAACTCTTCTATTTGTTATTGTTTTTCCTGAGTACACCCCTCTAAGGATGATTTTCTCTCAATGGCTCTTCTACAGACTATTTTTCTCTTAAAAAAGAATAAAGCATACTTCTTTCTTGAACTTATTAGTTTCATGGATTGGTTGGCACTTACCAGTGAAATTTTGGACTTTTCCTTATGCATCTTGATGGTGGAGTATTTTCCATCCTTGATGAAGCAGTACCGATTAGCTCTCCACATGAATATTTCATCCCACATGTACATATAGGGACTTCCAAACATCACTCCACATACATCAAGCGAAACTACATCTAGTTTTACTTCATCAATAAAATTATCATTAATCCCACATATGATTTTACAACATTTTGTTACCTTTATTGTTGCATCCTTATTTACCTATCCCAATGGATGTGGGCTAAGATGATCATGAAATTCCAATTTCAATTTTTTTACCAGCTCTGCTACAATGAAATTCACCTATGATCTTGAGTCAAATAGACCATCAATACTTACCTTATTGACCTATATCTTTATATGGAAGCTTCTAGTCAATTCATTCTCTTCTTAATGTTGAAATCCACTTAGATTCCCTGCCTTCTACACTGATGCATAGAAAATATTTTCATCCATATCCAAGTTGTTTTCCGCCTAATTACTCAAATTTGTGGCCATAATATTTTTTTTCTTAGGATTTGTCTTTGGATCCAACTGCTAGCACTTCTCCTCTATATGACCATAAACGATAAAATGGTTACAATGGTTGTTTGCATCTTTTCATTAATGTTCCATGGTTGTTGTCATTTTTTATTTCCCCCCCTTCCACTTCTTCTTCCGCTCCTTAGAAGAATCATAGTGCTCCTTCTGCTTCAACCCACTTGATTGTTGATTTTTTTTGTCTTTGTTAAATTGGAAACTAGGGCCAAACTCCATGTGGGTCGGCTTATTTATGGCAGCTGATACTTTTATTGGATCCCTCTCGTCGAGAGGTGTAGGATTGATCCAAAGATCATCCGATTATGATAAGTATTTATGGAGATATGAATTTATTTTGTTTATGTAATTATTATCAAGCCGACCAGCTCTTATGTAGGCTCTAGAAGCCCAACCGACGTGTCTATTCATCATCCTCGTTTTTAGTATAAATAAGAGAGGATTTGGAGTCATTAGAATAAGACATTCTTCATGTGAACTCCTCCTCTCCACGTCTTGGGTTTTTGGAGAAGGAGAAGACACTAAAAGAATACGTTGGATGCCCTAGCTGCCGATATTCTAAACACAGTCAAGAGTAGCTGTAATAGAGGAAGCCGCAGTCATAATCTCGTAAACATTGGAGACATCCACGCAGCTCCTGTACAGGTAATATCTACGCATAGCATGGTAACTACACGTTGTCCATATGTTTTCTGCGCATAATGGTAACCACACGCTGTCCATATGCTATCTGCGCACAGTATGCTGAAATGAATATCTACGCACAGTATGGTAATATATTCATATTCGATGCAACTGTTGAGACCCTAATACTCTACTCACGCCTTGTCAAATTGGTCTACGATATTCCATAAGGTCTGTCCTTTGCTCGACCCGCAGTGGAAACGTGGGTTGAGGGTCGAATATTTTTTTAGTATTACACTCCCGACTGAATGATTGATTGTTCTTGCCACTACCACGATGGAGTCTGATGCGAACTCTCCCAATATTCCGGACGAGCCAATTGAGCAGCCTCGTCCAGAGGTCACGAGTTTTAATTCGAATATCCCTGAGCAACAATCAGACGGTAAGGTTGATGATTGTCGACCCACTCTGTTGGTGACAAACGACGATGGAATTGATGCTCCCGGCATAAGAGCTCTCGTTGAAGTTCTCTTGGAGACTGGCCGCTATAATGTCAGTGTTTGCGCCCCTGATTCGGAAAAGTCAGTTGTTGGTCATTCTGTTACTGCACGTGGTAATATCACTGTTCGTCAAGTTGAGATCAAAGGAGCAACAGCCTTTGAATTATCTGAGCACAGGGTCATGATAATGAAGCCGCAGTAAGTAACAAAGGTGTTGTCAAGGTAAAGGAATCCGCAGTAGGGCATGGTGCAGTCATGGCACGCAGAAATCGCTGACACTTTCAATGTATGTGGATTTCGTAGCGTAGAAGGGTATGGTGCAGTCATGGCACGTAGCAAATTGTTGACACTCTCAATGTATGTGGATCCGGCAACATAGATCCAGGAATAGAAAATCTAGTCACATAGTTTCATGAAGACTTATTCATGGAGACAGTTAGCAGTCTATGGAGACTCTATATGATGCAGGTCATGGAGACATCAAAGCACTGTCATGGATATACACAGTCATGGAAATATACATACGCTGTTGTACACAGTCATAGACATATGTTGTAGTAGACAATCATATATATAATGGAACGCTGTCAACAGGGATTATATACTGTGTGCAGAAAGTGATATTGCTTAGGTATATAAACTTTGGTGACATAGAGATAAGAACGTTGTGTGATCTGGGCACATCTAGATAATGCAGTCATGGGCAACAACATGATATATTGTTGATGGGCTGTGCAACGAATACATGGAGCATGGGCAGCAACATGATGGGCAGCATTATGAGATCATGTGCATGGGCAGCACAATGATACATTAGCAGGGGCAGTAGCATGATGATGATGCAGCATGATAATAGGTATCAGTTGAAGCAAAATGTCTTCAACTGATCTCATCATTATAGGAGATGATCTATGCTTAGATCTAGAAAAAGTCAAAGTGTTGACTTCTGTTGTAAATGTACTCTCTCTCTCTCTCTCTGCTGAACTTTGAAGATAAAAGAAGATTTGATCAAAGGGTTTCCCCACACATTGTGGGGTTTGTCCCTGGCTCGCACCACATCTTGTGTCCTCTTCCCTTGGCTTGTCTTCTATGTTTTATATTTAAGTTCTATCTGCAGTTTATTGTAATGCTGATGTGATTGCTAACTGTGAAAATATAAATAAATTTCTCTAGCATAGAACATACCTAAACTTAACAGTCTTACGTTCTCCAAGTATCATGTTTGTACACAAGCCTCATCTACTAATATAGGTTTGGACAACATCACTTTCTTTCGTAGATGGATATGTAGACCTATTTGAAGAGTACATCTCGGTTCTTTGGGGAGATACCCAACATTATGGCCATCTAATTTTTAAATTTTGTCAAGTACTCCTATACTCTCTACCCTTACTTCTACATGAAGTAATGCCATTAGATCCACTAGTTATTTACGTACATAATAGGGTAAAATTGTGACTTTATGATAGTTTGGAAATCCTCCCACTTAGCCATTGGAGGATCTCCCTCCAACCTCAAGGTATTCGTATGGATTTCCCACCAAGTTAGGGCATGGCCCTCTATTTATAGCCAAGCAAATGAAATCTTGTATTCCTCCTTTATGTGATGAACACTAAAATAAACCTATGATTTTTGCAACCAGTGATTTAATTTAAAAGCATTGACCTCACCTTGATATGACTTGATGTCAACCTTATTAATGAGCCTCATTAATAGGTAATAATAAGGCCCATCTTGCCTTCCTTCAACATATATTTACCTCTTTCCCTGAATTTAATGAAATGTTTTTTACTATTATGTGTTTATTAGGAATACTAGAGGATGAATGCCATATATCGTGACCTAATGTGATTTTAATGTGCATGAAAAGAGTGCATTTAAGTGCATTTCCTATGAAGAGATACATTGGAGGTAGATGGAGAAGTTGTAGGAGGATTGTCCCCTACATTTACTCACCTACAACTCCACTTTGTCCCTGAATTTACTTATCCACAGTATGAAGATCCACTAACAATTAATTCACTCAAGGATTCTGAGGATCTTAGTGAGCTAGAGCCATCTTTCTAGGTATTTTTAGAGGGAAGAAACCCTCTTTACAAGGAGGCTTCCCCTCAGTCATTTTTGTATAAATAAGGAATCTGAAGGGCTCAATAGGATTCAAAATTTTGGAGCAGATAGGGACTACTAAGATCCATGAGCTCGAGCTTGTCATTTTAATCTTCTTTTCATCATGTACTTGAACGTTATTTCCTATTAATGATAATTTTACTAGTACCTTCCATATGAGCTTGTGCTAGAGGGATGAGTCCCCTTGGGTTAGGGCACAACCCAGAGGCTCTAGTCTCTGTCATGTGTATTTTACTTGTGCATTTTCTTTCCTAGAGGCATTTTTCTTCCTTTCTTAGCAGCATTTGTTTATGAAAATTTCTTATGTAGGTCTATCTAGAACCTCTCTTATGGGAAGTGTGGTTGAAGATAATTTATTGGCAAGCCAAAAATATATAGTTGCTTTCTTTTGCAATTGTTATTAGTACCCTCCTTGCATCAATGTTTTCTGCAAGGTAGTGATTGGTTAGTATTTTTCTTTGAGGACATGAAGTATAAACTCTTGTGGATGAAGGTCTAGTGTAGACTACAATATAGGTTTTCTTTCAATGCAATACTTAGATTTCAAATAAAATTCAACTTATCCTTTCTCTAACATTTTAATTTTCTGCAATTTACATTGTCAATATGTTGTATGAGTTTGGAAAGATTGAATAAATTTATGTGGTGTGCATGCACTACTATTGATATGTAGGGTTGACATTGGCATTCACACTCCTCATCCCATAACCATCTCCCTTTCTTCAACCTCAACAACTCCCTCAAAGCACTATTCACCAAGAGTATAATTCAGGGTTATCGAAGGCCACTATGTGCATTTATCCTTGTGCAAGATGGGCCCCTGAAGGGTACTAGGATTGGAAAGGGTCTCATATAACCTTCATCTACCCTTCATTACCCTTTCCTACCTTTAGATAACCTACTCCACCCTCAAATTTCTCACAGATCTGATCCTGTAGAAAAACAAGGCAATCCTATAGCATCTTGTAGCAATCTTGTAGCACCATGTAAACTGGACCATACTTTCCCTTGAAGCTTTTTTTTTCCTCTTGGCCTTGAATAAAGTCCCTTAGGCTTTGAAACCATGATTTAGGAATATTGAAGACCACTTAGGACTTGCCTTTACCACTGCAATACATTGCAACAATTAGGGTTAGTGGACAGATTTATGAATTAGATAACACAGTAATGATTTTCTTGATCACCTCATGAAGCATCTAATGAGCTTTGTTTCTATGTATAATCTCTTTGAATACAATGATTAAAGGTTTATTACATGCCATTTTTCTTTATGCAAGATAGATTAGTTTTCTTTCTTTATTGTTAAGCTAGGATTTTCATTTCAACATTGTTGTTTTTTATGCATAAACTGGGTTTCCTTTCAATGCAATGTTTAAATTCCACAAGTAGATTAATGTTTACATTTCTGCAAGTAGTGTAGCCTTTACATTTCTAAAAATAGGTTAGAATTTACATTTGAGCAAGAAAAATTTCCGTCTTTGCAAATATGGTAGCATTTCCATTTCTGCAAAGTAGATCAGAAATTTTCTTTCATGCAATTTCTTTCCTTGTAAATACATATTCAGTGTGGTCTTTGTGTACCTTGATCTGGTCCATTGCTTCAAAGTGACTTGAGTAGATCTTAGCCTACTGTGCATACAACACTATCACCTCTAAGTTTGTACGAACCCTGAGTTGATAATTAAAGTTGATATCCTTGGGAGTTGTAGCACTCTTGTTGCAATACTGAAGCTCGTCACTTTTTGGCATCGTTGCTGGGGAGGTGTCTAAGTAGGTGTTTTTTCTACTCATAACTACTTTCTTTTCATTTTACTTTTAATTTGCATCAATTTTGCTTTTCTTGAAAAAAAATAAAAATAAAAAGAATAAAAAGGAAGGAAAACAAAAAAAGCAAAAACTTATTTCATGCCCCACAGGATTAGGGATAATCCAGGGAAATTCCTACCAAAAACCCCTACCCCTTCTAGTAGTCAACCATCAATCATTTTTGGTGACTGTGAACATCCTACTCTGACCATTGAAGAGATAGAGATCCTTTAGGTGAGCAACCAAATTTTTTTAGAACCCACATCACCTATCCAAAACATCGCTGAGAACAGACAGATTGAGCTTTTTCCTATTAGAGAAACCAATGTAGATGCTAGAATGAAAGCATAAGCCCCACTACTCTCCCACATTTTCATGGATTAGCTTCAGAGGACCTTGACACATTTATGTCTTAGTTTGTTACGGTTTGTAGAACCTATGATTACACTTATAATTTACAAAAGCTAAGATTGTTCCCTTCTACCCTCAAGGATGCAACCTTCCATTGGTTCATGAGCTTGGAAGGGGACAAAATCACTGCTTGGGCTTAAATACAGCTAGATTTCAATCGGAAATACAGGGACTATTGCAAATCAATGGAAACCAAGGAGGATATATTTAGAATGACCTTAGGGCCAGATTAATCTTTAGAGGATTAAGGATTAGGGAGGATTTGATGGAGACACTTAATATGTTGTTTGGTGGAGATATTTACCATTTGACCTATGAGGACATCAAGATAGTATTGAAAAATCATTCTAGGGTTGCAAGGAAGAGGGGTAGGTCCAGCCATGGCCCAATTAACTCTTCTCCCTCTACTTCAACCATCAAACATGAAATAGGGAGCACACTATAATACTTTAAGAGTGAGACGTTGCACACATTTGCCTAACAAATGGTTCCTATGTAGATAAAAAGGAAGAAAGAGAATGTAGAAAGGGCACTGGCTATATTTTTCCCTTGGTGGACCAATAGGCACCCCAGAAATTAGTGCCCATTGAATGTCATAGAGGTCTACTTTATTTGTGAGGAGAACCATGAAATTGACAAATGTCCCTCTCTTCCAGGCCTGAAGGTTGTATATGAAGGAGTAGGGAGTGGCTTGGAGCAACTTTGTTTCATCAACTAGGGGAGGCTACAAGGGCCTCAGCTGATCCGGGTGGATGTTGGTGGCCACCCACCTATCCCACTTGGACCCCCACAACTATCTCTTTCTATTTTTTAGTTTCCTTAATTGTAGCACAATTTATTAATTTTAGCAGTTTTTCAGGAACTGAACTTCTAGAGCCGTTTTGAGGCCCTAAACGACGTTTTTTGGGAAAACTGGGAGCAACATGGGTCCATGGACCGATGTTTCTTTTCTCAAATTGGTATTCCTTGGATAGATCTTTCTAAAGAGGTATTGTGCGTGTCAAAAGGAGATCGTATGCCAAAGTTACGACCCTGGGAAATTGATGTACCAATTTACCCAAACGGGGCCCACAGTTTGGCGTTTCATCTCCTAGGGTTAGGTTTTCAGATGTTTAGGGTTTTCCATTGTTTCTCAACAATAAATAGGCCTTCGAGCCTCATTGTAACATAGTTCATAGGCATGTAGCCACCACATCTCTTCTTAGAGATAAGTTACCATCGCCCTGGCTAGTTTGTTTCTATTTTTGTTTGTAAGCATATTTCAGTATTATACATTAATGAAATGAAGTATTATTTATGCTGCATCTCTATATGTATGGTTATATCTGTAATTTATTGTGTTCCTGTTTAAATCCAGATCATCAACCATACTATCAAGCCATGAAAGGTGCAAATTATCCTTCTTTCAATATAAACCAGAATGCACCCTTTCATCCTTGGTATCCTCTAGATCACTCATCTTATTATATGCCTTCTCCTTGATCCTATTCTCCTCAATATCCTCCTCATCCTTTCAATCCACCCTTACATCCATACCAACCTCAACCTCCTCCATGGGGAAACCCTTCACAAGGATGGAGGCCTCAGGTATCCCAACCTCCTACCTCAATTTCTCATCCTCCACCTTAACCACAAAAACCCCAAAATAATCCACCCAATCAACCTTAGATGCTTTCTCAACCCAATCTGAACCCAAATAAAAATTAGGCCCAACATTTCTATAGTGGGGAAACATCCTATCTTGCTTATATTGTGGAGATCCAAGAGATAAACCTTAGGTCTGGGAAGGTACTTTCAGATTCTCATCCACCTTCTCCACCTCAAGATATTGAAGAAGAGAAGGAAGATAGTGTCCCTTAATCGAGTATGCCTCCCTATCCTGAAAGGTTGGTCCAACCTAGAAAACACACTCCAAAAGAGGTTGAACTTTTGACAGAACTGAAAAAGATGTGTGTTAAAAGACCCCTTCTCCAGGCCATCAAAGATGTCCCTATTTACAACAATATTATTAAGGAAGAACGTTTCAAGAGGCCTAGAAGAATAAAAAGAGATGCCCACACTAGTAATGATTTTGGGTAGTTGTCTGATCTAATGCTTTGGAGGGTTATCTCCCCAAAATATTTGGATCCTGGTAGTCCAGTAGTGGATGTGCACGTCAATAGTATTGTATTCCCCAACACATTGATTGACCTTAGCGCTGCAATCAATGTTAGGACCAAGGAAACTATGTGGAAGCTCACTCTCCAAGGAGCTTTGAGGAAGACCACTACAATGTTGCAGCTTGTAGATAGATCCACAATGGCCTCTTAGGGAGTTATTGAGGATGTGATGGTCTTCATTGACTCATAGGAATACCCTACAAAATTCCTTGTACTCTAGTCCAAAACCAAGTTTAATGGGTACCCTCTCATTTTAGGGAGAACTTGTTAGCCATTGTTGATGCTTAGATTAGTTGCAGGGATGGAAACATGACTATAAAAAATGGTCATCTCACAAAGAAAATTGTATTATATCCCCCTGAACAACCCTTTGTTGAGCATGACTTTCCTTTGTGGTTAGAGGAAGAGGAGGAGTAATATTTTTATCAGTCATCCCTCTAACTAGTTTGTGCATTAGATACTACTATAGGAAGTGGGAAGCTAGATGAGAATGACCTTATTGAAAACTCCTTGTAGAATTAGCCTCTTGCTACCCTGCCAATTGATGAGATAGTAGAAGAATCCTTAGGGAAACCTAAGAACGATCCATGGTTGGAATTGTTTACTACCAACTCTGATCAAGATCATGCTAAGATTGTGGAAATCAGTCCATCCAAAAATATAAAAACCAACCCTTCCCTCTCAGTAGAGTAAGAGGAGAAACTATGCACGGTATTAAGACAACATATTGATGCTTTTGCTTGAGACTATAAGGAAATAAAAGTGGCTCATCCATCATTTTGTACCCATCATATTTACATTAAAAAGGGATGTAAACCTGTGTGCCAACCTTAGAGGAGAATGAACCCTTCCCTCAAAGACATTGTGAAAGAAGAATTGCAAAAACTACTGGATGCAAGATTCATCTACCCCATTTCAGATAGTGAATGGGGATCCCCTCGTGTCATAGTACCTATGAAAAATGGGAACTGGAGGATTTGTGTTGACTATATGGAACTCAACGAGGCTACAAAGAAATATCATTTTCCTTTGCCTTTCATTGATCAAGTCTTAGATGGACTTGCAGGGAATAAGTTCTTCTCATTCCTAGATGGATTTAGTGGGTATAATTAGATCCACATTAGCCCTTAGGATTAGGACAATACCACCTTCACATGTCCATGGGGGACCTTTTCCTACAGGGTCATTCCATTTGGCATGTACAATGCCCCTGCTACCTTCCAGAGGATAGTCTTGATTATTTTTGTTGATCTTGTGCATGACACAGTTGAAATGTACAAGGATGAATTCTCCCCTTATGGAAAATATTTCTAGGAATCTCTCTCCAATCTATGTAAAGTTTAAAGAAATGCATTGAAATGAATCTCTCACTAAGCCCCGAGAAGTGTGAATTTTTTATGAATGCAGGGATTGTCCTAGGTCACTTCATTTCTAAGAAAGGGATCCAAGTTGACCCCGACAATATTTCCATTATCAAAATGGTCCTTGTCACTTAGAAACAAAGGGATGTTAGAAGTTTCCTTGGGCTAGATGGATATGAAAGAAGATTCATTAAGGATTTCAATAAGTTGGCTTCACCTTTTTTTGGATTGTTGACTAAATATTCTGATCTTTGTTGGACATATAAATGTCAAGAGGCATTTGAAGAGCTGAAAGAGAAATTAACCATTGCACCAATTATTATCTGTCCTAATTGGGCATTTCCTTTCCATATCCACACAGATGCATTAGAAAAGGCTATAGGAGCAGCTTTGGGACAAGTGGAAGACAAGTTGCCCTATGTGATCTGAAATGGAGTAGATTAGTAATGTTGTGCTAACTACCCATTAGAAATAAAACCTAGGATGCTTGTCATTTTCTTATCAAGTGTTTAAGGATTCATTTTTTTGCTTAATTAATTGATTTCTATGAGTGTTTATTATGTAAATGTTAGAAACAATTTAACATAAAACATATGTTGAATAACAACAAAATAATAGTAAAGAACATCAAAATACAACACACAACAAACACATGATAAAGGAGTTCACCCCTCTTGGGCTACGTCTCCTTGGTCCAACTTCCAATGGCTTGGTCCTCTTTATTATGCTCAAATTACAACAGAAGTGTGTTTACAATGCTCAGATGCCTTTGACACCTGTCTCAATGAGTTCAACATCCACAAAACTACTAGAATTGACTCTTTTTCCATCCAATTTGGATAAGAATTGAAGAATTTATGACTTCTCCCGGTTCTTCCATTATTTGTTCCACAAAATGCTCCAAATCTGACCAAAAACCACATTTCCGCTCCAAAATCTGCTGACGGAGCGAGAAATTCATCGCACCACGGGCCATAACTTATCGGCCGTATCGTAAATCACAATTGGTGAGTGTTTACGGGCGGAAGGTCTTGCTAACACAGCAAAATGTTGCAATTTAAATATCGGTGGACCTGATGAGAACTTAAACTGTTACATATAACATCCCGCGTCCGGGGTATTATCGCTCATCGCAATCGGCGAATAACTAGTGGAAGTCTGCGTCGGGGCCAATTCTTTAACCAAAACCACTTACCGTTGTAATATGTGATATGCGAGGGTCAATGGGGGCTTCCACTTTGGGTCTCCTCATTCATTGAAGACCTTGCCACATCATCCCAATCCTGCCATGTAGACAAGTCAAACTTGAACTTTGACTTGCTCTAACTTCTGCATATGAACTCAGATTTGATTGTCGTTCACACCGTTGGATTTAGAATGACGAGATCTTTAATCTAAAGCTAAGTTTGACAAGATTTTGACACTTTTATTTTTTGAGCATAATTCTGAGCATGTGATCACTCCTCCCCACTAGAAGCCTTTTGGACCCCAAAAATATTTATATTCAATTATTGAACAGATGAGGGTATTGTTCCCTCATCTTACCAACTTCAATCCATTTGGCCTTTGATGGATGCGTTCCTTTGAGACCCACCCGAAGATAATAAATACTTCCCCTTTTTGTTGTCCTTGTCCTTTTGTCAAGTATAGTGTCTTGCTGAAGCATATCAAGGAATTCCAGAGAAAAGTCTTCAATAGATGGAATTTTAAAATTCTCTCCTTGATATTCAATCAAAGGAGGCTCATACAATCTCAAATTTTCAACATTAACAATGGAATAGATTTTCATATATGAAGGTAAATCAAGCTTGAAAGCATTATTACCAATATTTTCCAGAATTTTAAAAGTACCATAACGGATTGGTTTCATCTTTTTACCTTGACCTTGAAGCCTTTCCTTGCTAATATAAAGCCAGACTTCATAACCTACTTGAAACTGATGATCCAAATGATGCTTATCATGTCTTGTCTTATACTTGCCTTAACTCTTTTCTAGTTGTTTTTGAACTGTTTGGTGAATCAACTGAATTTTCTCAATGAATCTCTTTGCTCTTTCTATGTCACTATGTCCATCTACAACTACATCTTTCTCAAATATGAAATCCAAAGGTGATTTAGGAAAATAACCAAGACATGCCTAAAAAGGCGAAGTTAGAGTAGAAGAGTGTTTTGCTCGTTCGTAATCATGCTGAATATAATGCAATTGTTCATCCCACAACTTAGGATGTTTGCTGCAATATACTCTTAGCAAATGAATAATTGTCCTATTAACCACTTCAATTTGACCATATATTTGCAGATGGAAGGCTATAATTTTCTTCAATTTGGTGTCCATCAAGTTCCATAAATTTGACCAAAAATTCCCAACAAATAGAGAATCACGATCACTTACAATAGAAGTAGGCAATCCAAAATGAACCCATACATTTTGAAAGAAAAGTTGAGCTGTTTGTTCAGCCGTAATTTTCTTTTTACAAGGAATTAATATACACATCTTGCTGAACCTATCCACAAATACATACAAATAATCATGACCTTTCCTTGATAAAGGAAGACCTCCTACAAATTCCATAGAAACACTCTCCCATGGATGTGAAGGCACTGGGAGTGGTGTGTACAATCCTAACTTCCTATTACTAGGTTTATTGACTACACACAATGAACGACCTCTAACAAAACATGACACACTTTCAAGCATACGAGGTCAGTAAAAATACGTCTAAATATTTTCCATTGTTTTACTTACACAGAAATGTCCAGCAATAAGAGAAGTGTGCACTTCCCTTGTGACATTTACTCTCTCTCCTTTTGGAACACAACATTTTCCCAAATGATACATCAGATTATCATGAACATGGTAGTCTAATTCCTCAACTTGGTGGCCTTGACTCAAGTTTAAATATACCTCTTGAAAGTTAGCATCATGTGCATATTGCTCAACATAACTTTTAGGAAAAACATAATGATTCTTGAGTAAAATGGTTGCATTAATAATCAGTCTAGAAAGCATATCAACGACTTTGTTATAAATACCTTTCTCGTACTTGATTACCAATTGGAATTGCTGTAAGAATCCCATCCAACGAGAGTGCCCTTATTGCTGTAATTTTGTTTGAGATTGCAGATATTGCAAAGGTTAATGATCAGGGCGAATAATGGTTTCTTTTCCCATCAAAAACTTCTTCCATTTCTTCACACTTTGCACCAATGCATAAAGCTCTTTATCATACGTAGGATAATTAATAACAACACCATTAAAAATTTCAGAATGAAATGAAATGGGCTTACCATGTTGTAAAAGAACTGCACCCATGGCGTAGTCACTTGCATCTTTTTGTATTTCAAAGCATTGTTTCAAGTCCGACAATGCTAAAACTAGGGCTGAACTAATATTTTATTTTAAAGCATCAAATGATTTTTGTTTTTTTCCTCCCCACTGGAAGACAACCTTCACACTGGTCAAAGCATGTAATGGAGATGCTATGGAAGAGAGATTGGCAATGAACTTCCTCCAATACTACGATGCTCTCAGAAAACTCCTTACTTCTGTGATTGATTTGGGTATTGGCTAATTCACAATGATCAAAACTTTAGAGGGGTCAGTCTTCAACTCACCTCCTCCAACTATGTGGCCCAAATACACTAAGGAATTTTTCCCAAATTCACATTTAGACATATTCAGAAATAATTGTTTTCTTTTCAAGACATCCAAAATTTTCCTCACATGCTTGACATGCTCTTCTCTTGATTTGTTGAATATCAAAATATCATCTAAATATACCATTACAAACTCATGAAGAAAGGATCTTAAAACATCATTCATAACTCTCATGGATGTAGCTGGAGCATTGCAAAGACTGAAAGGAATAACCAACCACTCAAAACAATCCATATGTTGTTTTAAAAGCAGTCTTCCAAATATCCTCCTCAGCTATTCTAACTTGATGATATCCACTTCTCAAGTTTGATTTAGTGAAATATTTTGCATTCTTCAACTGATCTGGAAAATCATCTAATCTGGGCAATGGGTATCTATTCTTTATGGTAATGTTATTCAAAGCTTGATAATCTACACACATGCACTAGGTTCCATCTTTCTTTGGTACCAAAACAATTGGTTAACCGCATGGCAAAGTAGAGGGGCGCTTTACACCTTTATCTAGCAATTCAAGGACTTGTTTATTAATTTCTAAACTTTCCAGAAATGACATTCAATACATACCAATATTTGGGAGTGGACAATCTTACTGTAGTTGAATTTTGTGCTGAATTCCCCTTTTTGGTGGCAATCCCTTTGGTTCTTGAAACACGTCTCCATATTGATTGACCACATCAACCAATTCAGCTTTCAACTTCATGTCACAGCCTACAAAGGATTCATGCTCCATGCCATTCTTCTGCTTGATCATAAGGAGCATGAGATTCTTGCTAGAATTAACCAGTCGCTTCATTTGCCCTACACTTGCCAAAGACAGATTAAGCTTTTTGCGATGGGCTCTCTCAATATACTCCACTACATCTTTGAACAAATTATATTTGTTCTCAAATCTATGGAAAATGACTTTCCTGTCATATAAATACGGGCTTCCCAACACAATTCCAGAAATATCCAGCGACACTACATCTAATTCGACTTCATCAACAAAATTGGCAGTAATTGAAAACCTAAAACGCATTTCCTTATGACCTGAAGATTTGCATCCATGGTTATCCAACCCAATGGATACGTTTATGATGAGGCACGGTTTCCAGATTCAACTTCTTTACCAAGTTTGTAGAAATTAAGTTTGTCTGGGATCCACTGTCAAACAACGTATCAATTTTGGTGTGTTTGGACATAACTTGGATATGGAACAACTCTATTCTATTTTCCTCATTTGAAACGTTATTGGAGTTATTTGTTGTGTTGGTGCTTGCCACAGATTCCTCTTTTCTTGTCTTTGCCACGACTTCCTCTTTACTTGTCTTTGCCACGACTTTCCCTTTAGTGATTGTAGCTGCAATCTTTGCTTCATCACCTGAGTCGGAACCCAAGTCTTGTTGTACAATAGTGTTTGTCTTATGTTTCCATTTATTGTTAGGTTTCTTCGGTCATAATTATGGTGAAGCTTCTAGCAATGCATTTCATCATGGCCCTCTTTGGAACAATTCTTGCACACAAATTTCTCCCCTTCTTTCTTAACAAAAGCATTTTTCTTCTTCTTTCCTTTTAATTTCTTCCCTTTTTCACCACTTGCTTCGAGGTGTGTAGCTTGAACATAGACCTCATCAAGATTCGTGGGATTAAACATAAGAATGATATGTTGAAGATAGCTATGCAAACCTCCTCTATATTTTAGCAAAGTATCACGTGACTGCAAATCTACTCCTAGCATAAGAGCTCTTCTCCTAAACTATTGAGTATACTCTTGCACATTTTGACCTTTTAATTGTCTAAATTTTTTCCAATTCATGATATCTTTTTGCATATGGGCTAAAGGGTAGAATTGTATTTTTATAGTAGCAATGAAATTAGACCAAGTAATAGAGATCTTACCATGTTTTTTGATCTCATCTTGAGTCCTTGCTTCCCACCAAATGAGTACTGCACCCTCCATTCTCAATGAAGCTGACCTAATTTTGATATCCTCCTCTTGAAGGTTTTGAATTCTATAATACACCTCCAACTGATGAATCCAGTTATCCAACTTCTCTACATTCACTTCACCGTTGTACATAGGCAACTCAAATTTAACATCAAGCTTTATAATAGGTGATTTACCAATCCCTTTTAAAGAATGATGATGAGTATGAGTAGCGGTGGTATTAGTGGAAGAGTGTGAAGATGCTTTCAAAGAAGAAGATGAAGAAGATGGTGGAGATGGTGGAGCCTTGTCTTCATTCCCATTACCTCCTTTTCCATTACCTTCTCCTGAAGAGCCTTCTCCTTTGGGAGGCTTGGAGCTTTCTCCTTGCAATCTGCTATTCCTCTCTTCATAGAGGACCTTCAACATCTCTGTCATATCAACGAAATCCTTTCTGAAGGTATTCTCATGCTCTTTCATCTTTGTAGGTTGTCCTTCGTGAGACATGGTCTCTGAACACTCAACTGGAATTTCTACAACTTGAGGATGTACTAGTGTAGAATACTTTGGAAACATTTCTCTTCTTCCCCTTGACCCAATTTTAGGGCTTTCAACCAGCTTCCCTTCTCATCTTTTCCGTTTTAACCTTTTAAGCATGAAATAAAATTGCAAACAATTAAATCCTTCTTTCAGAAAGAAAATCTAGTAAGCAAAAACTAGTGCTCTGATACCAACTTGATCTAAAATGGAGCAGATTAGTAATTCTGTGCTTATCAAGTGTTTAAGGATTCAATATTTTTGTTTAATTAACTGATTCCCATGAGAGTTTATTATGTAAATGTTAGAAACAATTTAACACAAAACATATTCTGAACAGAAGCAAAATAACAGCAATGAACATCAAAATACAACACACAATAAGCACATGATAAAGGAGTTCACCCCTCCTAGGCTACGTCTCCTTGGTCCAACTTCCAATGGCTTGGGTGATGCAGGAGCATCTGAACTTAGCCAACAATGTGATTGTATGTTCACATGTTGTGGCTAACATGAGATGAATTTCATTGACCTGAGTGGTCAAAGGCAGTTTTAGTAGAGAGGGTTGGATCTCTCGAATTGATTTTTATTTAATTATTGTAATAATTGGATTATTGTATTATTTTTAGACTAAGATATAAGTTGTTAGTATAGGTGTGTCTCAGGGCTTGAGAATAGAGATTTAATTATTAAATTGATTAAAATAGGGATCGAGCTATCAATGCAGTTAGAATAGGATTTGATTCATAAAAGGAAAATGAATGTAATGACAGAGAGAGTAGATGATTGAGGACAGAGTTAGTAAGTGAGTGGTGTGACAGAGATAGGGTTTGAGATTGAAACAGAGGTCAAACAAACTATTGTAATTGAGCTGAGAGGGCCAAGACTCTATAATTTCCATTTTATTGAATAAATGATTTAGTGTGGTGTTGCGTGTTAATCCTGGTGCAGAAATTCATTGTATTTGTGTATCGGTGTTCTGGACCCTAATCGGGTATTTTCTCTGTTTTAAACACTTTATTTATAAATCGCAGTCAATTAGCGTTAAGGGTTAATATTGGGTTTAAGCGCTATACCTTCCTGTAAGTGTCTTTATTAAAGTTATGTATTAAGCATATGGGTTGTATTTGATAAGTGGGAAGCAGTATCTCGCGTGCCCAAAAGGTCGTAAATGGTATTGTTCCAAGTCCGCACGATTAACCTTAGCGGTTGCCACGTAGCAGAGAAAATCACTTTTCTTGCGCTCTCTCAATTTGATATCAATCGTGCAAGATTCTGCGCGAGATTGCGCGATAGCCGTTCGATTGAACGAGTTACATCGATGGTGGAGATTGTCTGGTTTAGTTGGTGAGAGGACGACGCAATATCGGTTGGATCTGGAGAGGTGAGATCAACAGTGGTGATTGAAGTGCTCGGTCTGAGGAAAACTCAAAGTGGGACCGACAGTGATTAGTCAGATAAAGCGGGACTCCTAAAAGGAAAACACACGTATAGAATCTGTTTACACGCAACTAATTGGTTATAAAGTTAACCAATAGTCTAATTTCAGACTACCACCTCAAAATCGTCAACTTCCTGCGTCATTTTTGGTATCAGAGTACAAATATTAAGTTTTGCTACAGTAAATATGCCACCGAGGAGACAAGGAGGCATAGGTCGAGGAAGACCTATAGCAAATGCAGTTTTGCTAGATGAGATCCATAACCTGTGTACAAGGATGGAGACAATGGAGGTTGCTCAAAGGAGAGCACCTGATGAAGGAGATGCCAGTGCTGTAGAAGAATATTCTGAGGAAGAAGAAGAGGATGAAATTGAAGCTGCCATAGCTCTCAAGGTATTGGCCAAAGCAAGTGGAAGACCAAAGGTGGAAATACCTTTGTATGACGGGAATATCAATGTAGAAGAGTTGATGGACTGGATCAGTTCATTAGACAAGTATTTTGACTATGAGGAAGTTGATGACAAAAAGAAGGTGAAATTTGTAGCTACTAGATTGAAGGGTCATGCAGCTATTTGGTGGGATGAATTACAAACATCCAAAGAAAAAAAAGGAAAGTCCAAGATCAAACAATGGGATAAAATGGTAAGTAAATTGAAAGCCAAATTTATGCCAAAAGATTATCAGTTAAATCTTTTCAGACAATTGTAGAATTTGAGACAAAAAGTAATGATTGTCAAAGAATACACAGAAGAGTTTTATAAGATGGACATTAGATTAGGGCATGTAAAGGATGATGTAGAAAAGGTAGCCAGATACATAAATGGGTTGAGATATGATATACAGGATGAAATCATATTGCTAAGTCTAAAGACAATTGAAGATGCCTATCAGCAGCTTTGAAGGTAGAAGAGAAGATGTTGAGGAAACAAAATCAAAGGAATAGAGGAAAAAGTTCAGCAAGAGGTAGAGGAATTACTAGACCAAGATTTTAGCACCCTCAGAGTGAAGCAGGAAGTTCAAGTAATAGACCACCACAGAGAGGAGACTTTAGTAGAGGAATATTTTCACCCAGAGGAAGAGGCCGAGGAAGATAAATTTGGTGTTATACATGTGGAGAATGGGGACATGGATCATGGGATTGTCCTCATAATAAAGCAACAAATCAGAGGAATGTGAATGTGGCTGAGGCAAAGGAAGAAAAACCTCAATTTGAAAACAAGGAAGAATCACTTGAAGTAGGAGAATCCTTGTTGTTGAAAAGGGTATTGCTTAAGGCAGAGAAAGAGATAGGAGAACCAGCTCAGAGGAAGAGTTTATTCAAAACTACATGCAAGTCCAAAGGAAAATGTTGTAAAGTGATAATTGACAGTGGAAGCACTGATAACCTGGTTTCTACAGAAATGGTGGACAAGCTAGGATTAGTAAAAAAAGTACACCCTACTCCTTACAAATTATCATGGTTGCAAAAAGGACATCAGCTTATTATGACAGAACAATGCAAGGTAGAGGTATAGATTGGTACTTATAAGGATGTGATATTGTGTGATGTAATGCCAATGGATGTATGCTACATGTTGTTGGGAATACCTTGGCAGTTTGACCAGAAAGCTATTCATGATGGGAGAAGAAATACTTACACACTGGAGAAGGATGGAAATAAACACACACTGCTGCTATTGAAGTATGAAGTAGGCAAAGAAGCACCTGGAAACATTGTTATGCTGATGAGTGGAAAGGAGTTGTTGCAAGAAGTTGGAAAAGGTTAAGGAATGAATTTTTCTATCATAGGGAGACCTAAGGTAATTTTAACTTCTACAAACTTAGATGATTTACCTGAAGAAACCAAAACTCTGTTGAATGATTTTGCTAATATTATTGTGGATGAGTTGCCAAATGCATTTCCACCAATCAGGAGTATTAGTCATCATATTGATCTAATACCTAGAGCAAGTTTTCCAAACAAAGCAACGTACAGATTAACTCCTAAAGAGAATGAAGAAGTTGGAAGACAAGTATAAGAACTGATGGATAAGGGATTAATCAGAGAGAGTCTTAGTCCATGTGCTGTACCAACAATACTTAGTCCAAAGAAAGGTGGTGAATGGCGTATGTGTACAGATTCCAGAACCATAAACCAAAATCACAATGAGGTATCGTTTTCCTTTACCACGCATGGATGATTTGATGGATTGTTTAAGTGGGTCAAGGTATTTTTATAAAATAGATTTGAAGACTGGATATCATCAAATAAGGATTAGAGAAGGAGATGAATGGAAGACTGCATTTAAAACAAATAGTGGGTTGTATGAATGGTTAGTGATGCCTTTTGGACTCACTAATGCATCTAGCACATTCATGAGATTAATGAATGAAGTCTTGAAGGAATATGCAGAGAAAGTCCAAGCAATTTGGAACTGGCCTACTCCAAGAAACATATTTGAGGTAAGAAGCTTTCATGGTCTTGCAAGTTTTTATAGAAATTTATCAGAGGTTTAGTCAAATTTGTGCACCAATTCTTGAAACAATAAAAAAGACTAATCAGCCATTCAAGTGGACAGAAGCAGCAAACCGAAATTTTAAGTTGTTGAAGAAGAAAATTACAGAGAAACTAGTTTTAGCTTTACTTGATTTTGGGAAAGTTTTTCAAGTTGAAACTGATGCTAGTGGAGTTTCAATTGGAGCAGTTTTGAGTCAGGAAAAGAGACCAATAGCATACTTTAGTGAGAAACTAAATGAAGCTAAGAAGAAGTATTCTTATTATGATAAATAATTTTATGCTATTGTGCAAGCTTTAAAAAAATGGAGACATTATTTGCTACCAAAGGAGTTTGTATTGTATTCTGACAATCATGCATTATAGTTCATAAACAACCAGCCAAAATTGAACCAAAAACATGCCAAGTGGGTAGAGTTTTTACAGAGTTTCACTTTTGTGATCAAACATACAAGTGGTAAGTTGAACAAAGTTGTTGATGCTTTGAGCAGAGTAAATTTCATTATACAAGAATTAAGACTTGGTGTTGTAGGATTTGAAGAAATGGTTGATATGTATAAAGATGATGCAGAATTCAAAGAAATTTATGTAGTTGTACAAAATCCAATAGTTCATAATAGAAGCCAGTGGTTAGATTATTTATCCAGGAAGGTTTACTATTTAAAGGTAACAAATTGTGCATTCCCAAATGTTCTATGAGGGAAAACATAATGTAGGAGAAACACAGTGGAGGATTATCTGGTCACTTTGGACAAGACAAAACCTTTGCTCAGGTAAATGCTTTTTACTATTGGCCAAAAATGCAAACTGATGTTAAGAAATTTGTTGAGAAGTGCAGAATCTGTCAGCATTCTAAAGGGAGAAGCCAAAATACAGGATTGTACCAGCCATTACCAATACCAGACTGACCATGGGATGCAGTTAGTATGGATTTTGTTTTGGGGTTACCTAAAACTCAAAGAGGGAATGATTCCATTTATGTTGTGGTAGATAGATTTTCCAAAATGGCACATTTTGTTGCATGTAAAAAGACTAGTGATGCAACACATATTGCTAATATGTTTTTCAGAGGTTGTAAGGTTACATGGATTTCCTGTAAGTATTATGTCTGATAGGGATATAAAGTTTGTTGGGAATTTCTGGAGAACTCTTTGGAAGAAACTAGGTGCCAACCTTAGTTTCAGTTCATCACATCACCCTCAAACAAATGGACAAACCGAAGTAGTAAACAAAAGCTTGGGGAACATATTGAGAAGTTTAGTGTATAAAAATCCTAAGCAGTGGGATTTAGCACTTGCTCAAGATGAGTTTTCTTATAATGAGACTCCAAACTAAAGTGCTGGGATGAGTCCATTTCAGATTGTTTTTGGAATGAATCCAAGAGGTGTGTATGAGCTTAGAAACTTGGGAAAACAAGAGACAAGAAGTGCAAAAGCTGAAGAATTTGCAGAGCAGATGCAGAGATTACAGGAAAATGTCAAAGGTAGATTGCGGGAAAGAAGTGGCAAATAAAAACAGAGAGCTGATATGAAAAGAAGGGAGAAAGAATTCCAAGTGGAGATCTAGTGATGGTATACTTGAGAAAAGAAAGATTTCATGTTAGGACTTATGATGAACTAAAGATGAAAAAGATAGAGCCATGAAGAATTGTGAGGAAGTTTTCAACAAATGCTTATGAAATTGAGTTGCCAGAAGGAATTGGAATATCACCTATCTTCAATGTTGCAGATTTGTAACCATACAAGGAGACAAAGTCAGAGCTACAGAAGGAACCTACAGAAGATGAAGAACAAACTATACATTAGGAAGAAAAAATGCCAAAGACAATTAAGAAAGAGGTGGAAGCTGTCTTGGGGAAAAGAGTATCCATAAGAACCAGAGGACAGGTTTATTTTCAGTATCTAGTCAAATGGAAGGGACAACCAATAGAGGATGCCAATTGCATGACAACAACAGAGTTGCAGAAGTATGGAGTAAACCCTGAAAGTCTGATGGGAGATTCTTTTCTTCCTCGAGAGTCTAATGCAGGAGCATCCGGACTTAGCCAACAATGTGATTGTATGCTCACATGTCGTGGCTAGCATGAGATGAATTTCATTGACCTGAGTGGTCAAAGTCAGTTTTAGTAGAGAGGGTTGGATCTCTCGAATTGATCTTTATTTAATTATTGTAATAATTGGATTATTGTATTATTTTTAGACTAAGAGATAAGTTGTTAGTATAGGTGTGTCTCAGGGCTTGAGAATAGAGATTTAATTGTTAGATTGATTAAAATAGGGATCGAGCTATCAATACAGTTAGAATAGGATTTGATTCATAAAAGGAAAAATAATGTAATGACAAAGAGATTAGATGATTGAGAACAGAGTGAGTAAGCGAGTGGTGTGATAGAGATAGGGTTTGAGATTGAAACAAAGGTCAGACAAACTGTTGTAATCGAGCCGAGAGGGCCAAGACTCTGTAATTTCCATTTTATTGAATAAATGATTAAGTGTGGTGTTGCGTGTTAATCTTGGTGCAGAAATTCATTGTATCTATGTATCGGTGTTCTGGACCCTAATTGGGTATTTTCTCTGTTTTAAATGCTTTATTTATAAATTGTAGTCAATTATCATTAAGGGTTAATATTGAGTTTAAGCACTAAACCTTCCCATAAGAATCTTTATTAAAGTTATGTATTAGGCACATGGGTTGTATTTGATAAGTGGGAAGCAGTATCTAGCACGATGTTGGCTTATTGGGGCTTGACCCAGGTTCGGAATTGTTTTAGCCAAACAAATCCCGCACTACTAGCCCTTTCGGCAACAATCCATGGAGCACGGACTGAAGTCTCACCCGAGGTAGTATGGGAGGGTGCTGGAACCAGGTTTCCACACCCTAGGGATGTCTTGATGAAGTCTGGAAGGGTCGTGAACCAACCTGCACACTCGCGGTCTATCCTTCGCGTAGACCCGTGATGGGGTGCTTCCTAGATTCTTATTATTATTGCAGTTATTACAGATCTGATCTAATTCTTGCGGTCTTAATCAAGCATTCGATTGTTACAACTAGCGCACGCAATCAAAACTCTTAAAGAAATGCATAAAATCATAACATAAGAACAATCATTCAGATTTTCTACCGATGTAGAATATAAAACAGATACACGATATTGCAGAAGTAACTTCTCTTTATTAATATCTTTGTTTTGATATAATCCCTTCTTGCCCTGCGCACCAAGCTACAGGTGTCCGCACACATAGCTGTAGACTCTATCTGGCCTCCGCACACATAGCTGCGGAGCCTCTATCTCCTACTACAAGCCAAGACTCGGACTTACAGACTCAGATCTACCACCACATTCAGAAAACCTTCCTTGTTCTTAACATCACCAAAAAGCTACCTTCTACACTTAGAGCCTTGCTCCATTTATACATTCCCATGGTCCGTAGACCATGGGTAGGCCGACACCTTCTAGATTAACTTACAATATTTTAGGCTGGACTACCCTTAGACTTGACCCATTACAATTCGCACTTTGCGCACTTCGTAGAGCCTTTACAATATTAATACCCAAAATTGTGGGCTTTAAGCCCCAAAACCATTATGTGGGGCCTCCGCTACCCAATAGGCCCCCAACACAATCATCGTGACTCGTCCCGAGTCACTCATCAGTGCGGCAATATGCGCTGCCAAGGCTTCACGGTCCACCATCCCTGTGAGTGATGCACTACGTTCTGCTACTCCCTCCTTATCTCTGTCACGCTTCTTCAAGCTCCTGCTCCATTGCCTCTACTAATTCACTTAACTAATGATGCTCATTCTGCTCTGCTCGGTTAACACAAAGCGACCCCTCATAGGATTTTAGCTCTAGCTGAGGCGCCAAAGGCGGGAATTCTTTGTGCCAAAGCAACAAGTCTCCAATTTCTGGTCCACTATACACACTGTCTATTGTAGCTTGTGTTGCATTTTTGCAAGAAAGATGTTGTTGTCCGCGAGATCCCAATCTTCATGGTGCATCAGAGACGAACTGTTAACTGCAATTCCATCATTTGTCTCAAGATTCACCATCTTTCCCTTATCTTTCATGGGTCGCCTGCCAACCCATGGTTTAGGCAACGACATCCAGACCAGTTCTGCTTCATGTTTGAGAATTTTCGGTACATCCCCTACTCTCAGTGCTGAACTTGGCACAGCATCCGCAACCATTAACATCAAACTATCCAGAAGGTCCTGCATGCTATGTTAAAACCCCTGGGCTTACTCCTTGAGTGTCGATGATCAACAGTTCCATACCGATTGGAAGGCACAATAGCTTACTTCTCTCGATACCACAGATCGTTTGGTGGATGCCCCCTTATGATTTATAGGCGTGTTGAAATTCAAATTCAACCATTCCCTCCTTTTCTGGTGCATTAACGTTAAATCTACGGTAGATCGTTCCGGATCTGGCTCGTACTTCGTATCTTAATTGCCCGCCGCCCGCTCCTTTTCGCCGTAACTCAGACATCTTGTCATGAACAATGACAGCAACGGTCACCTCCATGTTTATCCATGTAGCAGTGCAACCCCTTCTGCGCAACCACGACCCTTGTGACATATTGATCCTGCGCGCGCCCCTGTTGTCATGCAGCTCCCTCACAGACTACTTTATCGTCCCGCGCTCTCTTTCAACTGTCTGGAGCGATGAGACTGTACTTCAGTCAGTTAGTCAGGAAGTCAACCCACTCGTGTAGAGCTTCAAGCAACTACCATTTACTCTTCCTGGGAAGGGCTCTCCATTAAGCTTTCCGAGCTGGACTGCGCCTCCATCTGTGACTTCCTTGACTACATATGGTCCCAACCAATGCATCCAGAGTTTTCTAGGGAATTTCTCGAACTTGCTATCATACAACAATACTAAATCATTTTCTTTGAACGTGCGCAACTTGATATGGTGATCATGCCAAGCCTTTTCACGCTACTTCTGTACCTGCTGATGGAATCCCGCCAGAAACCATTCCTCCTCTAGTTCTTCCAGTTGCGTGAGCCTTTCTTCCAATGCTCCACGGTCTACCATGCCTATCATCGCTGCTATTCACAAACTGGGTACAATGTATTCCATTGGCATGACGACTTCAGTGCTGTAGACTAACCAGAAAGGTGTCTGACCCGTCAATTTCTTGCAAGTGGTTCGGTATGCCCATAACACAACAGGTATGCACAAATCCCAATCGTTTCGTTATGCGTTATAGACCTTGGTCAATGCAGTCTCTAAAATCTTGTTGAACACTTCGATTGTCCCATTCGCTTGCGGATGATACAACGTACTTTGCTGATGATATACCTGGAACTCCTTAGTGAGTGCACTGATAGTTTCATTTAGGAAGTGCATTCCACGGTCGCTCATTAGAATTTTTGGGCATCCAAACTGTGTCAACACATTCTCGAACAAAAATTTCACAGTTGTAGCAGTTGTGCAGTCCTTAACCGGTTGTGCTTCTACCCATCGAGTCAAGTATTCTGTTGCGGTGATGATATAGCGTGCACCCGTCTTTCCTTGAGGTGTGATAGGCCCCACAAAGTCGATTGCCCATTTTTCGAACGGTTGCAGCATCATCTGTGGATTGAGTGGCATTTCGTCCCTCCACGATGGTTTCCCAGTCCGTTGACATACGTCATAGGCCCGACAGTACGCTTTTGAGTCTTGATGTAGGGTTGGCCACCATTGTCTAGTGCGAAGAATCTTTTGTGTTGTTTCCCTTCCCGCATAATGCCCTCCTACAACCCCTCCATGTGCTTCTGCATGGATCTGTCCTCGTTCAAATTCAGGTACATATCTTCATAATATTTCGTCGTTTCCCATTTTATATAGGTTCCTCGCAATAAAAGTAAAGTTCGTTGTGCGTATCACCAGTTCTTTCTTCTACTGAACTGAATACCCCTGTGGCGCGATCCCTGTGGTTAAGAAGTGAATTATATCCTCGAAGTGGCCATCTGCGACATGCATTGCATAGAGCTATGCATCAGGTAGTCCTTCCTCTAAGTTTATGGGCTCCTCACCATTCTCATTTCGGGACAGGTGATCTGGGCCTGCTTTTAGGCATCCCAACTTTACAATGACTTTGAAATCATATTCTTGAAACAATAACAACCATCTACAAATGCCCCCCAACACAGGCTTATTCACTAAGTATTTCAACGCGGAATGATCAGTATACATCTTAAAGTGTCCTCCGAGAAGATAGTGGCAGTAGTTTTGGAGCGCATATACCATCGCCAACCTCTCGCGCTCAGTAGTGGAGTAGTTCTTTTTAGCTTTGGACAATCGTCAACTTGCGAACGCGATCGGGTGATCAATTCCTTCCGCTCCTTCCTGCGTGAGTACAACGCCTAGTGCGATACACGACGCATCAACATGGACATGAAATTCAATGTCGCAGATGCCATTTTTTCCTTGAGAATCTCCAAACTCTTCTTACAATCATCATTCCAACAATATGTAGCGTCTTTTCTCAATAGATGTTCCATTGGTGTTGTGATTTGTGCATAGCTCTTAATAAACTTGTGATAGTAGCCAGTGTGCCCCAACGTGGTGCAGAGTTGTTTGACACTTAGCGGTGCTTGCAGATTGAGTATGATAGCAATCTTCGCAGGGTCCACCATCGGGCCTTGTTTGCAGACCACATGGCTAAGCAAATTTCTAAAGGGGACGAGGAAGGTACACTTCTTAAGATTCAACGCAATCTGGTGTCCTTGTACTTCGGATTCAAATAGTAAGGACGCTACTTAACTGGCTTCGCGTCCGGTTTCAGAGTTATCTTCATCATCCATAGATCACTGAGGATCCCTTTTAACTCAGTTATTCTGGTTGGGAATAAGTCTTGATATTCGCGAAGTAATTCAATGACCTTATTCACAGTGGCATTGTCCCAATAGTCCCCAAGCATTGCGTACTTCGGCTCCTCCTCCGTACCAATGTTCACTTGTTTCATTTTTAGTGGCGCGGTGATGTCAGGGTCCTCGATCGATGGTCCGCAAACCTTGTGACTCCCCTTTGTTTCTGGAATATTGATGTTTCTAGGGTCATCATCATCATCCTCTACCTGCACGTTGTAACATTCTAGGGCCTAGCTCAACTGATGAGACCATACTAGTTGCACTATTTCTTTTGGTTCCAGTGGTATTTTGAAAATGGCGGCCTTCACAACTTGTAGCGCATTGTCAACAGTATCCATCCATTGGTCCTCAAATAAGAATGTTAGTAAGAATCCTTCACATAAGATATCCCATTCACCTGTACCATGTCGGAGTTCTGTCTCAGTATACCAGTTCCTTGGGATGACATCCAAGGTATGATAAAATAAGTGTACCCACTTCGGTTGGGGTTCTTCCCCATAGGCTTTGGTCCATTTGTGAGGTGCACATGCGGGTCATAACGTCCATCATATTTCTCGGTTATTCATAGCTTATGCTTCCCAAACCTTATCTGCATCATCCTCCTGTAGCCGTGCCAATCTTCAAAGGTTCCTTCATGTGTTCTCCACCAACGCATAGGTGTCATGCGCAGTGCCCATTATAATGCATCGAACCTCTAGTGCTCTAGTACTGCAGTCTCAAACTTATTCAAGAATTCATCCACCACTGTCAACCCATCATATGTTGGTAGATCTCGATGCTGAGTTGTTAAGCAACACAACGACCTAGTCATCATGTTGTAGTTTAACGTTGTTACTCCGTTCAACTGATTATGCCATCGTTCGTCTTCTTCATCTGAATCTGAGGTGCAGGATTCTGCGCGCTCCCACGATATTCTTCCTTCTGCAGTCGGATTTACCCAATCCTGATCTCGCGCAGTTATCTTGTAGATGCAATCCAAGTCATCATCACTTCCCTCGTCGCGCACAGGTTCAGTGTAGCACGCTCCTTCGGCCGGATCTAGCGGAACGACTACACGTAAAGATTTTTTCTCAAATATCATTTTTCACTTCTTTAGGTTGATGACTCCATTCATATCCGTGGCCCAATCTATTCCTAGCAATGCGGGGTAAGGGTTGCTGTCATCCACAATTTCTATTACCTCAAAATCCGTTTGTGTGCTTGCACCTTCAATGTCCACTGTTACTCCTTGCAATCTCCCCATGGGCAAGATATTTTGTTGGTTCGCCATCCGTAATTGAATAGGAGACCACTGTAATGCAGGCCTGCCCATACGTTCCCATGTCTGTTTAGGTAGCACATTCACATCCGAACCCAAGTCTAGAATGCCCTGATCCATCTCATAGTCACCAATCTGCGCCGTCAACTGCATTTCCTGTCTGGTGCGCAAAGTATGTTTTCCCAGTTTCCGGACCACGCGAGGTTCACCTGACCCTGCGCACCTAGTTATCAGCTCTTGTAATCCTTTAACTGCCTTATTGTCGCATAGCAACTTCATGCATGTCTCTAAAAAGGTAGTTAGCATAGAGGGATCCATTTCCGGCTCGGGTTGATCCTTACTACCTGAAGTAGAGACCTCCGCGAAGCTCTTCTTAGCTTCCATAAATGTCTCCTTCGCGTGTTCCAAGTCGAACTCAGGCTTCTTTGTAGGGGCCTTGAAAACCCATGTGTCTTCCTCAATTTGTTTCCCCTTAGCTTCCCTAGTGGCTGCGCCACTTCTGAGCATCATGTTCACGTTGGGGTCTTCCTCGCGCAGTTCAGACATCATCATTTGGATGTTCTGCCCTTTTCTCATGTATCTGCGCTATCAGCGTGGGACAATATATCATTTCATGATCGAACTGCTCACAGTAGGGGCACGATATTCTAGTCATGTTGGTACAGTCATGAGCATAGTGCCCTAGTCCTCCGCAGTTATAACAGATTAGTTGTCTGCGGCCCCTTCCTGGCCCCATTCCTCCTCATCCTCGACCTCGCCCTTGAAACCCAGCACGTACCATCCCCACGGCTGGATCAAGGCCTTGCATCTCTGTCTGCACCCTATAGGCAGGTGTTCGGTCCATTAACAATTCATAACTTTGACAGTTTTGCTCATCGTGGCCTACCGATCTACAAAAATTGCAAAATAGCTACTGGGGGTTCTGTGTAAACTTCTGCAATAGATGACAGTTGTCCATTGTGTGCTTTCCTCCCACCTGACAGATCACGCACCAGAGTGTGGGCACTGTGCTTGGCCCCACCTGTGCCTCTGGTCTCAATGGCATTGGTCCCCCCCCACCAAATAGTTCGCGAATACTAGGAAATGATCCTTATCGTGGCCCTGGCCTTTACATTTCATGCACCACACTTCTTTGCGTGCTTCTGGCTGGGGCACCTTATCCTACTTCAAACTCTACATCTCCAAACATAGGTTTTGTAGTTGCGTGTGGATCTGTTGGACTCCCAACCCATGATCCTGTATCGGAGTTTCATGCAACCTCATCGTTATTTCCAATGCTTCTGCCTGGGTTGAAATCTTCTGTTGTGATAGTGCCATCCTCAGATGTGGTGTTAAAGACGCCACAAACCACGCGCGGTGTTGCGCATATATCAGTGTCATGTTAGCCTCATGGATCGTGCTCTTCAGTCTCTGATCCAGATCCCAGGAGATTTCGCCTGGCAGCATCGCAATCTCCTTGAATCCTATGATTGACTGCGTCTCCGATTTCGGACGAATAAATTCTTTGTTTAATGCAATCTGGATTTCCGCTATCCCAGCATTTAGATGATCATTGGACTGCTTGACATACCAAGTCAGTGCGCGATCCTGTAGCACACTCACCAAGGTGGCCTTTTTAATGTTATCATCCATAACTCCGTGTGCTTCCCACACTGCTTTTACTACGAACCAAAACTAATCTGGATCTTCACTTCCTACTCCTTTGAATACACGCAACTTGATCGCGCTCACCATGTTAACCTTCTGGTTTGGTGGAGTTGGTGTGCCCTAAGGATATCTATGGGGATTTGTTTTCCTGTACCACGAACTTGTGCAGCTTCTGATCCAACCAATCTTCAATCTCTTTCTTCATAGGGTTCCAGCATTCTAACATCAGACATCCCTTAGGCAGATCTTGGCAATGAAACCATTTGTTGGCTTATTGGGGCCTGACCCAGGTTTAGAATTGTTTTAGCCAAACAAATCTCGCACTACCGGCCCTTTCGGTAACAATCCATGGAGTGCGGACTGAAGTCTCACCTGAGGTAGTATGGGAGGGTGCTGGAACTAGGTTTCTGCACCCTAGGGATGTCTTGATGAAGTCTGGAAGGGTCACGAACCGACCTACGCACTCGCGCTGCTCTGCGCAGTGGTCTGTCCTTCGCGTAGATCTGCAACGGGGTGCTTCCTAGATTCTTGTTATTATTGCAGTTATTACAGATCTGATCTAATTATTGCGGTCTTAATCAAACATTCAATTGTTATAACCAGTGCGCGCAATCAAAACTCTTAAAGAAATGCATAAAATTATAACATAAGAACAATCATTCAGATTTGCTACCGAATGCAGAATATAAAACAGATACACGATATTTCAAAAGTATCTTCTCTTTATTAATGTTTTTGTTTCGATACAATCCCTTCTTGCCTTGTGCACGTAGCTGCAGGGGTCCGCACAGACAACTACAGACTCTATCTGGCCTCCTCGCGCACAGTTGCGGAGCCTCTATCTCCTACTACGACCTAAGACTCGGATTACAGACTCAGATCTACCACCACATTCAGAAACCCTTCCATGTTCTTAACATCACCAAAAAGCTACCTTCTACACTTAGAGCCTTGCTCTATTTATACATTCCCATGGTCCGCGGACCATGGGTAGGCTGACACCTTCTAGATTAACCTACAATATTTTAGGGTGGACTACCCTTAGACTTGACCCATAACAATTCGCACTTTGCGCACTTCACGGAGCCTTTACAATATTAATACCCAAAATTGTGGGCTTTTAGCCCCAAAACCATTACACGGGGCCTCCGCTACCCAACACATGCCCAAAAGGTTGTAAATGGTATTGTTCTAAGTCCACACGATTAACTTGAGCGGTTGACACGTAGTAGAGAAAAACCAATTTTCTCACACGCTCTTGATTTGATATCGACCGTGCAATATTCTGCGTGAGATTGCATGACAACCGTTTGATTGGACGGGTTACATCGACGGTGGAGATCGTCCGGGTAAGTTGGTGAGCGAACGACGTGATATCCGTTGGATCTAGAGAGGTGAGATCAACGGTGGTGATTGAAGTGCTCGGTCTGAGGAAAATTCAAAGTGGGACTATCAGTGATTAGTCAGATAAAGTGGGACCCTTAGAAGGAAAACACACATATATAATCTATTTGCGCATAGCTGATTGGTTATAAAGTTAACCAGTAGTCTAATTTCAGACTACCACCTCAAAATCGTCAACCTCCTACATCATTGGGCCTCTCTATTATGCTAAAATTACAACAAAAGTGTGTTTACAATGTTTAGATGCCTCTGAAACCTATCTCAATGAGTTCAACATCCCCAAAATTGCTAGAATTGACTATTTTTGCATCCAATTTGGATAAGAACTGAAGAAGTTATGAATTCTCCCAGTTCTTCCATTATTCATTCCACAAAATGCTCCAAATCCGACAAAAAACCACATTTCCTCTCCAAAATCCGCTAACGGAGCGATAAATTCACCACACCATGGGCCATAACCTGTTAGTCGTATCACAAATCAAAACTCGATGAGTGTTTGTGGGTAGAATGCCTTGTTAACACAACAAAACATTGCAATTGCAATATCGGAGGACTCGACGAGAACTTAAATTGTTACATATAAAATCCCGTGTCTGGGGTCTTATCGCTCATCGCAATCAGCTAAGAACCAGTGACAGTATTTAGTTTGAATTGGGTTTTCCTGCGATATGCGATTTTGATATCGCGTCGCAACCCAACCTATCGGGGTCGATTTCTGTAATACAAGTCCATCTGCGATTTGCAATTGCGATTATATCACATTGCAAACTGTCTGTGTTGGGGCCAATTCTTTAACCCGAACCACTTACCACTGTGGTATGTGATATGTGAGGGCCAATGGTGGGCTACCACTTGGTGCCTTTTCATTTGTTGAATACCTTGCTACATCATCCTAATCCTGCCATGTAGACAAGTCAAACTTGAACTTTGACTTGCTCTAACTTTTGCATATGAACTCGGATTTGAGTGTTGTTCACACTGTTGGATTTAGAATGACGAGCTCTTCAATCTGAAGTTTTGTGTGACAAGATTCTGAAACTTTTATTTTTGAGCATAATTCTGAGCAACTGATCACTATGCCATATAATTCATTAGTAAGAACCTATCTAGAGTTGAACTTAATTACACAATGACTAAAAAAAAATTCTTATTTGTTGTGAACTCCTTGAATAGGTTTAGGCATTATATCACTAGGTACCAAGTCTTTGTTCATATTTATCATGCAACCATAAAATATTTAGTGAATAAAACTGATGTCAATGCTAGGATCATTAGATGGTTATTATTGTTGCAACAATTTGATCTAACCATTGTTGACAAGCTAGGAAAAGAAAATGTGGTTGCATATTTTTTGTCTAGACTAGCATTGCCTACATAAAATTAGGAGATGATAGATGATCAACTTCCAGATGAGAATGTATTTTCTATTTCACTATTGTCTCCTTGGTTTGCTGATATAGAAAATTTATTGGTTGTTGGGAGATTCCCTCCTAATATATCCTCCAAGGAGAAGAGAAAAATTGTTAGAAAAAGTGCCCCTTTCACTTAGATTGGGGGAAATCTCTTCAAATTGGGACCAAATCAGATCTTGAGGAGATGTGTAAGGGAGGATGAGGTTTTTGACATCCTCTCAGCATGCCATGATGGACCCTGTAGGGTCATTTTGTTGCCAAAAGGACAACCTTCAAAATTGTCCAAGTTGGCTACTACTAGCCTACCCTACACCAAGATGCTAGGAGATACACTGCTAGATGTGATGAATGTCAAAGGATGGCAAGCCTACACCAAAGGATGAAATTCCCCTACAACCTCAAGTGACTCTTGAGCCATTTGAGAAGTGGGGCATGGATTTCATTGGACCAATTGATCCCCCATCTAGAAAAAAGAGATATATCATTGTGTGCACTGATTATTTGACAAAGTGGGATGAAGTGAAGGAAGTAAAAGAAACAATAGAGTAGAAGGTGGCTAAGTTTCTAAGGGAAACATCTTTTACAAGTTTGGATTCCCAAGGGAGTTGGTCATTGATCAAGGGACTCAGTTTACTTCAAATCTGATTGAGGGAATCATGGAGAAGCATCATATAAGGCATAGGAAATACACTTCCTATCATCCTCAAGAAAATGGGTAGGTGGAGGTCACAAATAGAGCTTTGGAAAACATCTTGACTAAATTTGTCAGCAACAACAAAAAGGATTGGGAAGCCCAACTTGTGGAGGCCACTTGGGCCTATAATACCACTTGGAAAACCACCATTGGGTTCACCCCCTTTGATTTGGTTTATGGCAAGAAGGAATTTTTTTCCATTGAGTTTGAATACAACACCCTAAGAATGGAAGCACAATTGGATTTGGACATCACCAATTCTTAACAAGATAGGTTGCAACAACTCAATTCTCTTGATGAACTTAGATTGCAGGCCCTCATGCATACTGAGGTGGTCCAATTGCAGAGGAAGATTTGGCATGAAAAAAACATCAGAGAAAGGACTTTCCAAGAGGGTGATTGGGCCCTACTATATGACTCAAGATTCAAGGACTTCAAGGGAAATTTCGTCACAAGATGGTTAGGCACTTATCTGGTGAAAAATGTCATGAAAATTGATTTCTTTAGATTAGAAGGATTGATGAAGAAGGCATTCCACTTTTAGTCAATGTATATCGACTAAAAATCTACAAAATACATTTATCAAAGGAGGAATTTACCGACTTAATAAGGAAGGAGATGAATGTGATTTAGGGTGTCGAAACTCTCAATTTTTCTAGCCTCTGATTAGTAGAATAAAGAAGGAAAAAAAAAGAGAAAAAGGAAAAAGGGAAAAAAAGAATAAGAAGCCTAGGTGAAAACCTCCATGAGGCACCTGAGGCAAACCCTAGGGTTGAAAACCTCTATGAGGTAGTCCAAGGGTAAAAAAAAGAAAAAAATAATAAAAATATCCCTAGGTGAAAACCTCCCTTGAGGCACCTGGGGAAGTCCTGTAGGTTGAAAACCTCCTTTGAGGAAGCCTTCAGGTCTAAAGAAAAAAAGGAAAAAAGAAAAGAAAAAAAGGAAAAGGATAAGCAAAAGGATCCCTTACATCACTGTTGATAACATGTGTTTTTTGCAAGGTTCCAATCATAGCCCAAAGAGGACAACAAACAAGGAAGATAACTCCAAAAATCCACTTTTCCATCTACCAAGCTGGCTCTCTACATTTCCTCCATCATTTTACTACCTTTCCCAAGTTCCTCCATCACCAGGTCACATATCTCACTCAATTATGCTTCATTTCTAAATCCTACAGGATTGTCCTGAAGTGCTACAAGATTGTCCAAATTTGCTACAAGATTGTGATCGACATAGAAAAAGGGTTCAGATCTTATGTTTTCCATAGAGGAACAAAAGGAGAGGTCCATCACACCATCATCATCCATCCTCCACACCATTTAGCTTCTTTTTCACCAAAATACTCATTTTTTTTCCATCAAAAATCCCCATTTTCACCCCTTCTTTCATTACCTTCACCACAACCAAGGTGTCTAATCCTTGTCCATGGTCTGAACATAAAATTATCAACATTTTTGGAGCATCATCTAAAGGATCTTGTGGTCATAGAGGGGTATGTGTGAATTCTACAGGAATAAATACAATCTTGTAGAAGTCTGCATAGACCCTACAGGACCACATCTAGAAGCACTTGGAAGCACCAGAATGAAGAATCAATCAACATGGAGGCATTAGGGAACGATTCCATTGATTTGAGAAGCTACAAGACTTTTGCAAAAAGTTTCTACAATATCACTATTCATCTCCAATAGTATCAACACTTGATCCAACATTAGAAGAACCTATTATGACAATCCTCGATCAGTCAGCTCCATGTCAAAGAACACATTTCTAGACCAAAAAAAATAAAAAAATCCATAATAGAGTCAATGCATGGAGCAACAAGTATGGAAAGTGGTACCTCCAAAGTCCAATAGATCGACCATTATTTCTGACGCAACATGCAAAGTCTGAGACCAATAGGTAAACACATGTAAGAAGCTCCTCACCTCTTCCTTTAAGCGCATGATAGTTCAAAAAGTTTAAAAATGATGAGGAACCAGGCTTTTATAGGCTAAAGGTGGTGAGTAGTCTCGACCACCCTCAAACAGTTGAACAAAAGTTAACTCTCTCTCTCATCCAACATGGAGAAAATGAAAAAATAGGAAGGGTGATGATTTCGAGGAGTGGGCCAACAGATCTATGAGTAGGTTACATAGGTGGTAGGTGGGGGCCAACTAACACAACACGTTGAGCCCACCACTAAACCACAAAAGGATAAAAAGCGGGCCCGAGCCTCACTTGTACCAAGATATTCATTCCAAAAATGGTAAGAGAGGCCCACTGTGTTGTCAAGGGTTGAGCTAGCTACCACCAAGGGTCCCATAGACTGTTATAGAGGTGCTATAGGGTTGATTACTAGCTGCTACAGGGATTGTACCCAGTGCTACAAGATTGTCACCAGTTGCTACAAGATTGGCCTAAGAGGTGGAATAGGGATCGATTTGGTGAAAATTATCCTCCAAAACCCAAAATCCATGAAGGAGTCTCCAAGAGAGGGGTAAGTAGTGCATTCTCCTCACCTTCTTTGTACAAAAAGTTGGAGAAATTGGTTAATTTTTGTGTCTAAAAGAATCTTGTAGCAAACACATTAAATTGAAAATTTTGAAACCCTATTATTTTCTTGAGTGAAAGGCATGCTAGAATAAGGGTAATTTTGTTTTGGGTTTGACACCACATTCTCCTACCTCTTATCAGAAGAAGGGAACCATTCCTACCATCTCTGATTTGAAACCCTAGACTGCTCAAAAATTTATCATTGATAGATAATTCCTTGAAAAAACTTGAGAAAGACACAAAAGGAAACATGGGAGGAGGCTTCAATACGAGGGAACCCACAGAATAAAAAAGAATCCATCAACACCCTCTTGTCAGGGATATCTTCACAAACCACCTGTTATCACTGAAAATGCTGTTGCCAAATTTTTTTTTTTAGCCTAGCTTAAAGACTGGGTGTTTTCGCAGCGCCTGAATTCGTTTTTTAGCAGTTTCGCAGCGCTACCTGTTTAAGTGGTTTCGTAGCGTGCTACGGAATTGGGGATTTGTTCGAGTTTTCAGTGGAGGCCCAAATCCTAGCATGCCTATTGTACACTGGCTACAACTGCTGTGGATGAGGTTGATGTGCGTAAAAGGTCTAATGTCAGATATTTCAGATAAGATTGAAGATATCAAGGCAATGATGTCAGCTCCACCGTTGCCTGAGGTTCTTCAGGCTCTTTATAATGAAAAGAACGTTTCTCAGGATAAAATGCTTCCTAATTGCTAGTCACTTGAAAGAAGGAAATGCATCTAAAGTTTTGGAACTCTTGAATTCCTTGTTTCTATTTTATTGCAGAATATGGTACCCAAGGTTGAATGTTTTTCCTATGTATTGTGCTCGGTGTTTCCAGTGAATACCTTATAGTTTGTATAGTCACTGCTGCACCGAAAGATAAAAGGGACCTGAACAAACGCACTGGGAAATCTATTAGTACTATTTTGATATTAGCACTATTTGGAGTATTTGCTGCTGGTTGGCTATGGTTAATAGGTAAAGGCTGGTAAATCCTGTTGTCATTCAACTTCAAGTTCTTGAGTTGAAAGTATTAGTCTCGGCCTAAAAGATCAAGACATAATCAGTCAAACTTCATTCAAAAATATTCCTCAACCGAAAGAGTTCAAATAAGGTCGGGGTGAAATTAATGTTTAGATTATTAAAAATTTGCTCTATATTTGAACTGGGGATGGCTCTTTCTCATTCTCTTATATATATATGGGCGTTTATGGTTGTGTTACCTCATCTGCACTATATATTTTTTCCTGAAGTGGGAAGATACAAATCTCTCAACAAATGCAATGTTAATGAAGGAGTTTTTCCCAAATGATATGTGTCAACACACGGGTCTATATGGGAGCACTGCTTTCATATTATGGCTGAGGACTATACAAATGGGCGGTGGAGATTTCTTTCTACTGTGGGTGAAACCGATTATGGACAAGTGACAACATACGTGTTAACTGTATGGCACCATGGCGTACCAAGACATCACTCTTGGAGAAGCTCTTGGAAGACAAAGAGTTTGTGTTACTTGATTGTATTCCTTTAAAGCGTTTTGCTGAACCTTATGAAGTTTTATCCCTCGTAGCTTTTCTTTGCCTACCTGTAATTCTTTATGACACATGGCCTCTACAACAGCGTGCTGGATTTTGGGATTATGTTTGTGGAATTGCTGGGTGTTATAGATCATTCTGTTCATGCGCAAATGGAGGAAGACAAATTTGAACCATCGACACAAGATATCTCAACTCTTTCTTTTTCGCCTCTGATTTGCGTTGTTGGGACTGTTTTGCCGGAATTTATCAAGTGGGGACAGAGGGCGAAATTGATGCTTGGTGGAATGAGCACGTTTACCCTGAAAAATGCGGGTTCCATGGAATATGTGAGATTTTTATGGAGTTAGTTCGCCAAACAAGGAAATTCCAAGGGCGCAGAGGATCTTTCGAGTATGATGTGAACCAGGACCCCATGTTCATACAACTAATGAAGCTGCTGTATATTATTATGAGACAAGATGTCATTCGTGTGGCTAATTTTGCCGACTTCTGATCGATCACCCTGGCTTGCATAACACAGTGCATGGCAATATGAGAAATTGCTAAATTCATTTCAGAATCAGAGGAGATTGATATTGTTGACAGAAGATATGCATGGGAAAAACGGGATTGGCAAAAATGTGCAGCATTTCATTGCAAAAATAATAAAAAAAAAACAAGGCAGGGGCCACATTCGTTGGAACCATACCCAGAAAACGACACCAGCAAGTTTTGATGCCACTACTGCAATCTGGAAAATGTTGGTGGTGAATTTGAATGCATTGCCTCCTTAGAGGGCCATGAGAATGAAGTTAAAAGTGTTTTCTTGGAGCGCGTTTGGTATGATACTTGCTACATGTGGTCGAGATAAGTCTGTCTGGATTTGGATGTTCAACCAAAGAATGATTCTATCAAAGTTTTGGGCAGAGGATGGAGATGGTGATGTCCCAAAGTTCACTGTTAAAAATTGCAGCTCAATGTATGCGAAAGGTGATCCAGAAGAAGGCGCATTCTGATATCATGGATTTTTGATGTTGTTATGATAGCAACAAAGTCTTTTATTCCTGCATTATTTGGACATGGCACAGGGGACCTTTTTTATTCAGCCTCACCATTTAGATCTCATATATAACTCATATGCTGGTGATAAAAACATCATCAAGTTCGAGGGTGACCATAACTCTCCACGACCACCATTCTATTATGATTCAATAAACATTTTCTTTCATATTGTCTTGCATCCTTCAGATGATTTGATTGAATGACATGTTTCTGAAAGTTTATATGACTACTTCGATGAATTGGGAAATCTGAATGAGAATGTTTTGCATGAAATTATTGGAGGTCCAGGATTCACACAAAATGATATTACTGAAGATGCCATTGATCATTCCCACTCTAGGTGGCAAATGAGATAAAAGCAGTGACAGCATCCTTGACAGAAATTGTATTGATACTGTAGCAGCATTTCTCACAGGCAACCGAGTTTCTGACTGTCCTTTGGATAGATTTGCTCGGGTTTCAATTTCAATAGATGATGAAGAAAGAATGGTCATGGAAGCAATCATTGCCTCTTTTCAAGATTTGGAAACTGGAGAAGTTTCTCAAAATGAAACCTCCCAACTTTTAGATACTATATCCTGTAAGAAAGCTTCACTTGACAAAGTCAAGGCACAAACCGAGACTTGTTATAACTCATCTGCTGAAAGCAACACATCAATAAGCATATCTAAAGGAAGCCACCAACAGGGTAGTTTTTTCATAATGACCAATAGCAACAGCTGCAACCAGTGGGTTTGTCTACGATGGCAGTATCCTTCAAATGGTGAACCGTGAACCCTAGCAAACAGCAACTATTCAATTTTGTGAGCAGTTTAGAGGAGGACTGTTTTTTAAGTCACACAGCAGTTTCGTAGCGCGCTACGAAACTGCTGTGGATGACTGTTTTATGATAAAAAATGAGATTGATGCTGAGGTCAGTTAATTTTGAATGAAATGTTTTCAGAGCATAAAGGTGACTATTCAAAACTATCCTTGCTGTTCAGAAATGACAGAGGTGCCTTGCAAAAAGGTGAAATGTTTTGTTTCCAGCTAAAGTCTCGTTAAAGGCACTTTATGACCGAGTTATTAGGGTTTTGGTTTTAGTCTTCAGTGATCCAGTTGTACACCTGTTCAGCTCATAAGGCTTCCAGCTCATTTGAAAGGTGTGGTAATATGCGTTGTTTAAGAAGAATTAAAGAGCAGAGGACATGTTTTTAAAAGTGATGAAGAGTGATGGGAGACAGAAGCCGTGAAAACAGAGCACCTCCCTTGGTTAATTAATGAAGCCATCTACGTGACTGGAATCCAAGGCAGCTCATTCAGTGTGTTCTCTTTCAAGATACCTCAACCACAACAGAAGGAGGACAGCTGTCAAGGATCCAAGAAGAATCAAGCATACGAGGAGAATGTAATTAGTGTTTTTAGTTTGATTAGGATTGTGTGCAATTACAGTTCAGCACTTTGTAATTAATGCATTAGTTAAATAGCATGTAGGAGTAGTTAATAGGGCCTTCGAGCTTCCTCTAGAAAGGGAGGAATGTATTCCTATAAATGGATGAAATTAGGATGTAATTGGGGTTGGACATTTTATACAAAAACAGAGTTATTTGGGCCATTGTAAGACTTGTGACAGTAATAGTAAAACAGTGTTGATTTCTTCTCAAGATTCTCGATGGATTATTGTGTTCAAATATAATGGTGGTGTTTTTATATAATATGTTCTTTTACAGCCTTGTTATAGTACAATCACTCAGAATTCATATCCTATGCTCTGACTTCCTGTGTATTTGGCAAGCTGTGGTTTTTATGGAATATGTTTGGACATTTAATGCAAAGAGCCTTGACTTCCATGAAATGACTATGTTTTCTTGTTTACTTAGTGTATGAGACTCCATAGCCCAATGAAGACCAGTTTGATATGTATCCAACCAGCTTTTGCTTTCATGAATGAGTAAAGAGTTAGCCATCTGTTGTAGTGAAGGATTTTTATTAAGAGTTTGTGAGAGAGCCCTCTCTGATCAAAGAGGCTAATCTTTGATCTAAAGTTAGGTTGAAAGAGTTACATGAAATCTTGCTTGGTTGCAGCCCTCAGTAGTGATTTTGTGATAACACCACCAATGGATGGAGTTATTTGAGAGAATTAAGGGATATGATGAAGAAATTATCCATGACTTTCCCATGGTCCTTCAACCTCAAGGGGAAGATAGTTCCACCACCATTGTGAGGGATTTTAATCCATTTCAAATAAAAACTCATTAGCAGGGTGAACACATTGGATTTAGGAGCTAGATGGGGAAATTAGAATAGAATAGAATCCATCACAGCTAAAAATAATTTTCTTCCCTCCCTAAAGAAAATTAAGTTGAGGATAAAAATGGAGTTAGAAGGGAAATCTTGCCTTACCCATGGGATGAAGTAGCCTAAAACATCTTAAAATACATATCTTGTGAGGGGAGGCTTAGTGTTTTTTTATGCCTATCAATTTAGGCTACTTTATGAGTTGAGATTCTAGACTAAATTTCCTATCTCCAATAGACTCAGTATTCCCCATTTCCTCCTTCAATCCATAGTGGAAATGAGCCAAAGAGTGAGAGAAGGGAAGCATCAATTCATTGCTCATCATGGGCTCATTAGGCTCATTATCATGGATGCTTTGAGTCATGTCTAGAAACCTTGTTTCATGGGAAGAATTTGTAGACATGGACAGGGAAGCCTTCATTGAAACTCAAGCCCAAGCTCTACTAGAACATGAAGAGGCCACAAAACATAGCTCTGTTGAAGAAGAGGTTGGAGGAGAGGAGAAGGAAGAAAAGGGAGAAGAAGGAGAAGAAGAAGAGGAAAAGCAAAAGATATCCTGGGGAGATTTCTAGGCCTCAAAAGAAGAGGAAACAAGAAAAACAAGTAAGCCTTTCAGAAGGAAACACTGAACAAGAGGTGGTTGCCACCTTGGCATCCCTTAGTACACCTGTCAAAATAAAAAAGGGGCAGCCCAAGCAAGGTCCCTTGTATTTCAAAAGGAGGAGGAGTACTAGGATCAAGAAAGGGAAGCCTTAGCCTCCCATTGCTACCCCCATCACTATTGAAGGATCAACCAACCACCAAGAGGGGGAGTTTGAGAAATATCAAAAGAAAATTGAGGAAGTGACCTCCCTCACAACTAAAGGGAAACAACCCCAAACCTCACCAAGAAGGCAAAACACCAGGGAGCTAAAATGAAACAACTAAAAGAAGAATATTCCCTGTTATAGGAAAGTAGGGTAGTGCTACAAGAAGAAGAAATATTGCTACAAGATAGGAAAGTGCAACAGGAAAGTACAAAAACACCTCAAAAGGGGGGAGAATGACCACGAGAGCTAAGGGAGGAGATCCTAAACTAGATCTTGGATCCTACTACAAATTTTTATGAACAAGGACAAAGAATCCACACTAAATTTGTAGTCCCCATCCTACTTAATCTAGAAAAGAAAGAAATTGAACCCATCAATGGATGCATATTTCTAAGTCAAAAGGGAGTTGAGTATGTGGGCCTCATGGAAGAGAAAATTAAGAATATGGTGAAGATATGACCTATTTGAGGTTTGAGAGAGGCAACCATGAGGGGAGCAGTTGCAGATGGAAAACTAAGATTAAAATAGAAGTTGCAAGATAAGGAGGGGCAACTTGCCACCATGGCAAGCTTGGCCATGGAGGTTACCCAATGCTAAATCCCTCTAAAACATATGCCATGTTCCGCAAAGAGAAGTGGCTTCAATTTAAAATCAGAACTCTAGCATATTATGGTTCATTACC